>OY992505.1:13042572-14242572 GCA_963921215.1 Scoparia ambigualis
TATATAGGGTGAATTTTTGAGACAACAATGAATTATTCTTATCCAAACCTAATAACATGTATGTATATGTAGTATGCCGGAAATTGCTCCTAAGAATCACCCATTCCTTTTTGCAAGAATACTGGTAGAGAAAGAGTTTAAAACAACTCAGGTTAAATAGGTATAAATGCCTCTACTATGAGCAATATTATAACCACAAGCGGAAGCTTCGTTTATAGTGTTTATTTCAATGTGCATCGTTCGCGTAAACTTCAGAAAATTGACAAGTGTGAATAATTTATGTTCAGATATAGTACGTGTGCACCCTCAATTTATGAACCTTTGTGCAGTCAGGAGATATTAATAGTACGATAATGAATAATGATACGCGATCTAACTTGCAATAATACTATTTAATAATAACAATATCGTTTAATAAGGGACACACACAATTGAGATGTGGTTTTAATAATTAAACAAATTAACAGTCCAATTATTTAACTGTTGCGGACTGTATTATTTATAAATGCGTAAGAATAAAATAGCAAGACAAAAATTAAATCTTTATTGAGAACTTTTGACAACACACAAGCGATGCGCTTGCAGACCACAAGCAGGGACATACAGCTGATCGCTGGAAAAACCTGGATGCGACACGAACATGGCAATATTAAGACATAACATGGAGGAGGCCTATGCTCAACAGTGGGTGTATACGGGTGTATACGGGCTGACATGATAAATTAAAATATGAAAAAACAAAAGAAAAATGTAATTGTGAAAAATTTGTGCCAATATTAGTGATATTTGTGAATATACAATCTACCGCCCACGACTGTCCGTGTAATCACAGTCAACCGAGCCTTTTGCTTAGGTATTGTAACACTTTAATTAAATAAAATTATAAATATCTCACTCGCTCACATTTCTTAAGTAAAACAAAGTGACTGGGTTGAGTTATGCTCATGTTTTTGTCAATAAAATCCATAATAAAACTTATAAAAATCATTTTATATTAAATTAAAGAAGCAAAATTATTTAGATATTTTATTTTGTAGAATAACTTTAACTGTAACTGTGTAACTGTAAAATAGCTTTAACTCATTATCTTTTAATTAAGAAAATATTATAATCTACATCATTGTATACTTCAACAGATTTTCATTAAGGAGACACTTCTATGACATAGACGTTACTATCAAAAGGTTCTTCGGTTAATTCTTAAAAGTTTAGATTTAGCACTTTAGTGTAAAATGTTTGTTAGGTACATGACACGACACAAGTAAAATAATTTGGCGTCCGGTCTCGTTGTCATCTCAAATAAATCTTCGGACATGATTAACACTGATAGGATTGATTGTATGACTAATGCGGACTAACCTTGGTCACTGAATGGATTGGATGACTATTTCTTGGTACCGGGATGAAGATTTTCGCGTCGTCGTCGTCCTATTGACATTATGACATCATGTTTGTGTTGGTGGCAAGTCTGCTGGCCATGGCAGAGCCTACAGTGTGTGACGAAATGCGCGAACAGCTGCACGCTTGTAGTACCCATTAGCAAGTTGGGAACTTCGACTGATACGATCGAATTTTGCACCAAATGTTGAATTACCTAGTGAATTTTTCTGTGATATTAACTTTAAAATAAGGTTGTTGTTTAACTAGTCTTTAGTAGTTATGGAGTACTTCAAAAATTTATGGCGACATTATTTTGGGAGACGTCAAAAGTTTGTGATTGTGCCATTTCAACCGGGTAAGTTCAACAAAGTTTTGTATTCAAATAATGTGACCGGCGCGGAATAAATAAAAAAGCAAATTCATGATGTGCAATTGTTTGATGCTGTTTTGTTAATGTAACAGAAATCAAATTGCCCTTGAACATGGCTGTGTTAAAATTGAATTGTGTAGTGATGTAATTAAAATTAGTAATTTAGAGAAACGACGTAAATTGTGATCAAGCTTAATTTTAGAAAATTTATGCACAATGACTATTTTTGACGTTTGATTGAGAAGTGTCAATATTGATTAAATTTTTGGCGAGCATCCAACGTTTGGTATGCGGTTGACCAATCGGAATTTATACGCAGATGACGTACCTACTTTTCATTAAAAGTCACTTTTTAGTGGTAGGTGTATTTTTGGATGAACTTATCGTGCGTTTATACGTAAAGTCCAGAACTCACTTAAGTGGAAGCTCCTAATGCAATGAGATAAAGGTCGGTTAAAACTTAAAAGTGTTGACGGAACTGTGTTTATATGATTACGTACGTAAAACGTATATTAAAAATGATTTTAGCAATTGAATTTGCCTTACATTTTCATGACCATTTTGGTCTTCGAGAAAAATTAATTACTTACATGTATTTGGACTTTAAATGTTTTGAAATAAAAATACAGCCAAGTAGTTACAAAAAGTAATTGTGCACTTTAAACATAATAATTATTCACTAAAGAAATATAACAATAGGTACTAAAGTAACATTATTACCAGGCTTGTTTTCTGGGAGTATTTTTATCTGCTGAGCAAACTCTACGCGTGAATGAATTTTCAATGCCGGAGGTGTTTCCTTTCATATTCTAGCTCAACCTAGATTTGTAAATATTTGATCTAAAACTAATCTGGGAATCCGAATGTAAGAGAATATTAATTATTGTTACTTACCTTATTTATTAATACTTACTGAATCACTCGTGTTACATAGGTTTATTATCATGTCTTAAGAATTACAGAGGTAATCAAATCCTGGACAAGATTGTGAAATTAAGCCTTTAATCCACCTCCCCTATTTGTTGTATAACCAGGTATTGGTCACCTTTTACGAAACCTTTCCTTTAACGGGTAACAGTGGTCTGGACTTCTGTAACACCTAAGGTCTACCCTATACCAACTATTTCAAGTTTTTTAAAAGAAATTCATGTTGTAGATACTCCTTTAAAAACGCTTCCATTATTTATTCTCCGTTCGTAGATGTTATCGACGGAACGAGGCAAGGCGTGCTCGCGGTGCAAGGCATCGACTTCTGCATCGAAGCGAATGGAGACAACCACCACACCAGCAAGTTCCACCTCATGACGAGGCCTGTGGACCGCTGCCTCGTGGTCAGGCGAGGCCAGGCCTTCAAATTAGACCTACTCCTGAACAGGCCTTACGACGCAAGCAAGGATGCGGTCTCTTTCATATTTTACGTCTCAGGTATTGTAAACTTAGTTGGCATTTGTTGATTGTTTGTATACCTACCAATGAAATGGCGCTTTCGCTGTGTTAGGCGCCATTTTATACAGGGTTATTGGAAATACGTAGCGATCCCTTTATGGGGTGATAGTAGAGATCATTAGCTATCAAATTGCCCTAGAGTAGATGGGGCAAAAATGTACCAAATTAGAATATATTTTTTTTACCTTTTTTAATTTCCTGTTTTTTTAAGTAAGTATTAGGGTGTTAGCGAACTAAAAACACACAAAAACAACCATTAAATACGTAAATTTCTTTTTTAATCCACTTTGACATTTTCTTAATATTTTAAATATTTCTTTACAAATATTTTCTTCGAAATCGGTCCTTTTTTGCCCCATCTACCCGAGGGCAATTTGATAGCTATTGATCTCCACTATCACTCCTTAAAAGGATCGCTACGTATTTCCAATAACCCTGTATATCACCCGTTTTCAGAAATATTATGGTTACATGGTAGCTTTTTTCACCTCTAACGCATTCTTACGTTTTACGAAAACTTGAAAAGTATAATAAAATAGTTTCAATGAAATTTAATTTATTAAATAAATATTTTTCGTACTTATAAATTAATTTCCTTAATTTTTCTTAGGTGGTTTGGTTAGATGTTTTTATAAAATGTTTGATGTCGTTTAGTTGTTGTGATCACATTTTTTTTATTACATTTTTCACTTACGAGAGTATCATACTTCGCCACTTGAATGCTAGCAATTATTTATTTATAAGTAACTATTTATTATGTATGGCATTTGCAATGCCTTGACGTGGGTGACATATTACGTCTCTTACTATAATAATCGTATATCCAAACATGCATCTGAGCCTTTAGAAGTGGTGGGCTTGTAAGCTTACTGGTTTAGTAATACTTACTTATACGTAAAAATTACAAGTTTCCGTTAGTGACTTCGCCCCCGTCGTTAATTAATCTAACAACTGCGGCCGTACACTGATCAGTGATCAATACATAGAATTTCTATTGTGTGTACTGGCGCTAAGGTCTAAGTGTTAAATGAGATGTTTTTCTGGGATAAAAATAAATCTGTCAATCTGTACAATAAAACACGTGGAATCGTTACTGAGCTTAGAAATACGAAAGAAGGACAAGCGAACACATTTCTGTATTTATAACTTTGGTTAGGATTGTTTTTAAAAGCCTCTTGTCAAGTCATGGCCTTCGTAGCCACAGAGAAACTGTCTGCAGTCTTTTGCAGTAAAGAGTTCAACACTATGTAAAATAAACGGGTAGATCCGTTTTATGTATTATTTTAAGCTGTATCAAATAGAGTAAAACTTGTAATTTTTTTATGAAAGTCTTTTTAATTTTTTTTGGACGAAATTAAGTCATTTTATTATGATTTCTGGCTTCTCATATGGTGCTAGCGGATAAAATTGGCAGTTAATATTAAATCTTTGCTTTTTTAATTTGGACACGATTTTCATTACGTATACACTATTAAAACGCACTTAAACTATATGCTAGCACACTTTGGGAATGAGAACGATATTTATTCAAAAACTAATATATCACAATTTTCTAGCTTCCAGGCTAATTGTTCACGGCTTGTACTAATCGCTTATTTTTCTTGTTGCACGCAACAAAAGATGCGTTGTTTGAATCAGATGTGACGATGCGTGGGCCGTCCAACGAGATGTCTGCCGCTGTGCCGCTGCTGGAGAAAGGCTCCGAGACTGTGGGGGACTGGTCTGCGACGTACGAAGGCCAGATGGACTCCCATCTGATGGTGGCTGTGACGCCAGCTGCGGACTGCATCGTCGCCGCGTGGCGAATGGACATCGACACCAAGAGCGCAAGCAGCTCGCTAAGCTTCACCCACCCGCAGCCGATATACATGCTCTTCAATCCATGGTGCCTTAACGATAGCGTTTATATGCCAGGTAATCAACTACTTCCAACACTGTATGCACTCCTACATCGCTGCAATTATATAATGACAAGTGAATAATAGAAACTTAATAAATTGTTTAGTTAGAACGTTGTTTTGCTGTTAGTTGATAGAATACGTGGACGGTTGATACGATTAATGATTTTATAGCAAACACCCCACGCAACTATTATTCCTGAGCATAGTAAAGTTATAGATACAGATAGGTATGTTTTAAAGTACTGTGTGTCAAACTTTGTTTCCTAAAATTGTGTTAACTTTGTAGTGTGCACTAACTTGCGAATTAGGAAGCGAACACAGGAAACATAATTTGTACACATTTGTTATCCATTTCAAGGCACCTACGTAATAACTAATTATGACTATTTAATTTATCACTTTGACAAAATGAGAAACATGAATGTTTTGATTGATAGCTGCTTCTATGTTTACTTTAATAGATGTTGCAATAATTTTAATCAATTTTAAATTGACAAGCATGTATGATTTTAATGAGGAGAGTAAATGAAGTATGTCATCAGGAAAATTCCCGGGAATCAGGCGTGAATGTGTCATGTATGTTTCTATATAATTTTAAAAGACATAAAATAATGTTAAGAAATGTATGCAGGCCACAGTCACCGCGAAGAGTTCGTGCAAGAGGATGGTGGGCTCATGTTCAGGGGTGTGTTGAAAGTAATCAAGCCGACTCCGTGGAACTACGCCCAGTACGAGAAGGACATACTGGATTGCGCGCTGTACCTCGTCCGGGAGATAGGAAAAGTTTGTATAGTTTTTAACACAGTGTAATTCAGTGAATTTAATAAATTTATAAAATTAAATCATTTGAAAGATACATCCACAAAGCAATTACTTCATGAGGAGCAACGTTTTGCTAACTATTAACATAAAACTACTTCAAAGTAACTTTTTAAATGAAATACTTTACAAATCTTCTCGCGTTGAGAAAACGCGAATACATTTTATTTAAGTGTATCATTTCAATGTACCTACGTGTACGAAGTATTCGAGTAAACTTATATAAAATAGAGGTAACTCTCTGAATCGGACGTTCCTCAAAATACTTAAAAACGTTACTCACATGCATATGGATGCATCTTTATGCTTACGTCATTGATATTTCCGGAAACGAAAACGGTCTACAACTGCTTCAATTAATTTAGGTGAAAGGTCGAGCTCGGGGTGACCCAATAAGAGTCTCGCGAGCACTCTCAGCCGCCGTGAATGTACAAGACGACAACGGTGTACTGTTCGGGAACTGGGGCAAGGAGCTCAGCGACTACAGTGGCGGCTCCCATCCGCTCAAGTGGATTGGATCCCTCAACATCCTGCAAAAGTATTATGAGAAGAAGAAGCCGGTTAAGTACGCGCAGTGCTGGGTCTACGCCGGAGTTTTGACCACAAGTAAGCAAAACATATTATGTAGGCTACAATCTATTACCTATACCTATCAAGGTATTTATTATTTTAGACCTGTCAATGGTTTATTACTTTTTTTCTGTTTGCGTCCGTGTCCGTTTTTTATCGGAGATAATGGAATAGTATCAATTCCATAATACTTAAAGTCGGCGTGCAACTCTCCTCCGATCCGATTATAGAACAAAAATTAAACATACTCGACGATTTTGGTATACTGATTTGCGACGATTGCAGGACACTGACAATCGATCCGATAAATCCGTCCGGCATAAAGTCGCAACATCGTGCTAGCTTTCATAAGGAAATTCGCAGCAGATTTTTTTTTCTGGATGGTCGGTTAGAGAATTATTACTACTCTTAGAATACTCGTAGAAAGAAAATTGGACAAGGATCAAATTCAAGGTCAGCTCAATCAATTTACCATCAAACGTCCCACTGTTGAGCATATTTGTCTGTACTTAACTCGCCATGTTGTCCAGTTTGCAGAGCCCTCGGCATCCCGTGCCGGCCGGTGACTGGGTTCGACGCGGCGCACGACAGCGGCGGCAGTCTCACTATCGACATTATCCAGGACGAGGACGGCAACATCCTCGAGGACTTCACCAGTGACTCGGTCTGGAACTATCATGTCTGGAACGAGGTAAATAGCGTCGGATGTGACAACTCTGCCGTTGGCATCCCTTGACTTAATATTACGTCCATGTACACACCACGTTGTTGCGAGTATCACTTCACTTGTCAGCAATTTCGTCATCCTTCATCGCCTTTACAGCGTCAGCAGCAGCACCACAAGCCTAAATAGCTAGGCGTATTAGTGGGATTGGACAATTGCCATCTAAATCGGCATCCACAGCTTGACTTGCTTTCCTAGACTCGGAGGTATTTGTTTACTCAACCAGTGATCTGGCATTAGGAAAGTTCCTTAACTTCTAAAATGCTAGTTTGTATTTGCAATAGGAATGGTAATTCTGATTTTTTTCTGTTGTTTACTACCTTAAAGCTCTGACAATCAGTGATGGTAAGCAGATTTTAAAAAATACAGCCATGTAGTTTACTGAAATCCAATAAAATTATTGATCACTTCACTTCAGTTTTTATTATTAAGTAGTACAATTTCAGAACTTGTTATTACAAATGACAGTTAATACAGAAATACCTGAGAATACTCCAACACCAGTAGTTACTAAAAATATCTTTGCAACATCTGTTTTATATAAATATCTTGCGTTAGACGCGATACCAGACCGTGATCAATAATAATATATCGAACTCACGCAGTTACCGATCAGAAATTCTAAATATATCTTTTAACAACAAGATCAAGTCGAGAAAGTAAAGACATTTCTACTAACTTACCTTAAAAAAACATACGTTTTTTATTATACACACAGTGATAATGATAAGCTGTATTTTGAAATTCAATGAAGAGTACCGTAACTCCTGGCTTCGTTCCTTGCCGAGCAGTGTGAAGAAATGATATTAATATGACTTTGTTGATACCGAGCTTACGAGATGCGATGACAGGATTAGTTCAAAACATGTTGCAATTCAAGCGCTAGCACGTTTGGATTGCTGTGTTGTAGGCTAAGCAGGTTCCGTAACTGCTCACTAAATGTCAGATATGTTTGTGGATTATCGCCCGATATTACCATGTATTTTCCAGTGCTATTCTTAAACAGGCCAAAGACAACAGGATTGTGCACTGATTAAGATGATAATTTTCCATTGTCATAGAGGGCAGTGTAAAACTGGCATGTCTCATCACATCTCATAATGTTTCAACTTCATGTTATTAGTGGCCCAATGCATAAAGATAGTAGAATCAGAGGGTAACAAAGAAAATACGCAAAAAAAATAATTGCCTCGTATGGTAACAAAGTTAGAATAAGAACATTACAACATAGTGCAAATTAGCTTTAACTTCTAAACTGCATTAGTTGTCTATTCTTAAATTTATGTTGGGTTGCATCACAGCCTGTCACGCTGAGCACATGTGCAGCTGTTATTTAGTGAAACGTGGACTATAGCAGAAAATTAAAAAAAATTTTTTTTTTACAAAAATTAAAAATAAATGTTTTTATGTATTTTTGCACAAAAGATCCCAATGGGCCGACGACGTGCTGCTGCGAGAGGGAGACCTCTGCAGGCCCCACTATCATAAAATAAGATGTATATAAGTTATATGGTGTGATCAGGTGTGGATGGAGCGTCCGGACCTCGGCCCTGAGTACGGCGGCTGGCAGGCGGTGGACGCGACGCCGCAGGAGATGTCCGAGGACATGTTCCGCTGCGGGCCGGCGTCGCTGCGGGCGGTGCGCGACGCCGAGCTGCAGCGGCCCTACGACGCGGGCTACGTGTTCGCGCAGGTCAACGCTGATAAGGTAAACACATTCCGTAATCTCGGGTGAAAAGCAACTGAGAAGTGTATTACAACATTTTTATGGAAAAAAATAAACATCAAAAATAACCTTATTACGTTTATTCATAAAACTCAGGTTTATTCATAAAACGTGCCTTTGCATTTAATTTTTTAAACGAACTTCATCTTTTGAAAGTTGGATATGCCATAATTTCATGATAAAAATGTTGTGATACACCCCGCAGTTTCTTTTCACCCCAGATTACAGTTCCTTCTTTTCCCCGGAATGACGCTCGCCACGCACCCTTGCAGCTTGCCTCCGTTCTCCTGGCGTACACCGACGACGCGACCTCTAACTCCCATGTATTCCCGGAGGGCACAACTTGCGGACGGAGTTGAACACTAAAGACGACGCAACTAAACAAAAATTATAGCAAATTTTTATTTGTTTTACGATAGCCAACATCCATTCATCATCAGCCTATAAACTTCCCACTCTGGGCACAGGCCTCCCATGTGAACGCACGTGAGGATATTGGGCCATAACCTACCACGCTGGCCCAATGCGGGTTGGTGGGTTTTATGTTATACCTTGTAACACAGCCTTTATCTTGTTTTAAAAGATTTCATAAGTTTTGTAATTTTTGTTTTTTAATGCTTTTGCAAATTAACCGTAAAATAAAGCTTTGTATAAAATAACTCACATCATCGAGTTAAGTTACAGTTTTGATAAATAATTAACCAGAGATAATACTTATATAATCAAAACGTTGGACAATATAAGTGTGACATAAATATTTTCGTTTTAATGAATAATGTTCGAATTATTCTACAAACTTCTTTTTCGTTTCAGATTCTGTGGAAATATTCAGGAGAAATTCAACCACTTAAGTTGATGAAACGTGATACAGTATCAATTGGACAAAAAATATCGACGAAAGCAATTGGAAGGATGGAAAGAGAGGTAAGAAAACAGATTAAAACTGAACGCCTGTTGAAAAATGTTGCGACGTTACACCGAAATGAGATTATGCTTAAACATTGAATTCCATACATTGGTGACAGGCTTCGTTGTAATGTTAATTATGAACTCACTTATTATACAAGTGGCTAGTGAAAGCAGGGCAGTTTCTCTGCATTAGTTTGTGTTAGGAGGACATACTGAATTGGCCCTAAAACTTATCAAGGTTAAAATATCATCCTCGGTTAGTGCATCAAGTGTATAGACACTAACGTACCCTGATTTTGATATACAAGATGATGCATTTAACTTCTAATGATTATAATGTCGTGTCACCTGTCCTTATCTTGAATTATAAGATTATTTTAATAGATTGCGTAATCTCCAATCCAGTGTGTACACAAGTTGTTGTACCACAAAATGAAAGAAATAAGTGTCTGTCGCCATATTTTCAATGTTGGTAGCTCAGATGAGAGTTACAATGTTGTATAATGTTTCAGGATATAACGGACCTATACAAATATCCAGAGCGTACAGTTGAAGAAAGAACTACAATGGAAAAAGCTCTACGCCGGTCTGGGAACATCTTTGCGCGCTACTACCTCAACGACGCGTTCAACGATGTCACTTTCGATTTTGAACTTCGCAATGACATTAAAATTGGGCAGGACTTTAACGTCGTAAGTATACTTTAGTGAATACATATAAAATTGGTGATTTACTGCAGCACTCAGATACCTCGTTAATTTACGTTAGTAATTTTACCTAGTACTGCAGGTCCCGACCTAATAATTCTTAATCTAATTGTGGTCCTAAGCAATTTTGCGGAAGAGAGATTATAAGTACTACCTAAGTAGTTGTTAATTGCAAAGAAATACATGACGACCGGATCAAATTTTCATTTAGCAGCATCCGTTCACGGGCCTAAAGAATTTCCTTTCTATCGAATCAAAATGTAGACTTGAACCACTTTATACATACTTACATTCATAAATTTAACGATTAAATAACAACAATATTTTTCCATCTAAGATTTTGCATATGAAGAACCGCTCCACAATAGAGCAGTACACCATAAAAGGCGTGTTGCGCGTAGACACGGTCACGTACCGAGGAAAGACGGGCGACAGCGTGAAGCGAGCCGACGTCGATCTCTTATTGGCTCCCGAGGCGAAGCACCAGGTTGAGATGACAGTCAGCTTCAACGAGTACTACGACAAACTGGTCGATCAGGTAAACACACATTTATATACCCAACCACGCTGGCCCTATGGGTTTTACGGCTTAACGTGCCTTCCGAAGCACGGAGGAAGCTCGAGATGATTTTTTGTAATGGGTCACCCATCAGGTGACCCGGCATTGTGAAACTTGCTTACCGGGCAAAATCGGAAGCCGAAGGGGCTAGCCGCTGCACCATCGAGCTCCTCAACCGGATAGCGGATTATCTTTTAGTCTCGCCTCATGTAGGCACTCTATTTTTTTATCCTTTTTTTCTTCTATCCTTTCAACATGACCAAATAATCTTAGCTATCACTGTTCAAGTACAATATTAGTTTATTCTTAGTAATAGTCCTTTTTTGCTCGGAAAAGCTCTTGGTCTAAATCCATAACCATAATTAATTTATCCTTAGTGGTTTTTTGTTTTTTCTTAGAACCTTACCTACGACCTCTGGGTCAGAAACCGGTGTTTTAGCCATAGATTACGAAGGCAACTAAGCTCTAACATGTGATTATTAGATACCGTCCTTAATAATTATCCCTGATGTTTATACATTCTTGACATGTGCCAGTAATTTAATATCTTTACCATATGTTAATTTATTTAGTAGGTATTCTAGTTAATTTGATGAATATAACCATGTAACAAGTGTTCCTTTCACAGGCGTCGTTCAATATCGCCAGTTTAGTGACAATAGTAGAAAAACAGTTCGACTACTTCGCACAAGACGACTTCCGAGTACGAAACCCTGACATCAAGATCAGTATAGACGGCAAACCTGTCTCGAAAAGGGAATTCACCGCTACGGTTAAGATTGAAAACCCCCTGCCGATACCTCTGAAGGGGGGCAAGTTCTACATCCAAGGTCCAGGACTAGATAAACAATTGAAAATTGAATTGAAAGAGGTAAGATTTTATCACTTTTCAAAATTTTTAGGGACATTACACTACTCAGCTCACTATAAATTTAGAGAAACAATCTTAGAATAAAAAAAGTTCAATTGTATGACTATCTAACAGTTTACAATTTATGTGGACTGTGATTCTGAAACAATCCACTGCCATAGTTCACGTTTCACCAAATTGCAACTGCACATGTGCTTAGCGTGATAGGAGAAGGGAGAGAGGGGTTGGTAGTATTATTTTATTGAGCCACTATAACACACGGCTTATTCCACATTCTTCTATGAATATTATACAATAAAAACTATGTACACGCATATGTACACTTTTCACTTTTCAGCGATATTCGGTTGCGCTCCATTCCGACCGCGCGTATCGTATTGTAGCGTACAGTCACCAGCATTAAGATGTGACTATCGACGGCCTGCAAAAATAACTGATCATTGGTGGAAGGCATATATATGAGTATAATATGCCTTCCACCAATGATCAGATATTTTTGCATCATCACATCTAAATACTGGTGACTGTACTTACGCGTAGATAGAGGGACCTTCACCGGGCCGGTTAATGGATGAAAAGTATTTTATATCAAATAATATGTTAAAAAAATATATCGCGAGTGGGTTGGCTAAACAATTTCAGTCCAGTACCTATAATGATTATTTATATATTTAAAAAAATAAAATTTAACATTGCACTGGTTTGGTTTGTGTGTGTTTGTAATGAGATTATCTTTATTTATACATAAATTTTATTTATTAACCAGACGGTTGCAAATTACTAATTTTAATTTAATAATTGACTTACCTTGTTTATACCTGCCTACCCAATAGTTATCACGGGAAAAAAATAGTCAACCTAACGTTTGCATATTCTATAGGCTTCATATTTTCGATTGGTACCTATGTAATTTATCTATTATCCAAACCAGTGCAATCTTTAAAAAAAATCATTTTTAAATATTTAATTAATCTTATGTTACTGATTTGAACTGAAATTTTTCAGCCAACCCACTCGCAATATATTTTTTAACATATTAAATTTGATATAAAATACTTTTCATCCATTAACCGGCCCGGTGAAGGCCGTTGTTGTATACTCGGATCCTCTACTATAGTGGGCAAGCGAATATCCCCGAAAAGTGGTTGACCGGAAATTCCTCGTACCTGTACTGTTGTACTTTTTATTTTAGCATTCCTTTGTTTCCTTTTCATTCAGGTGGTAGCTCCCGGCGCAGTCGCCACGGCGCAGTTCCAGCTGACGCCACCGTGGGCCGGCCGCCACCAGATCTCCGCCAAGTTCAACTCCAAGGAGATGCATGACGTTGACGGGTTCCTATCCTTCAAGGTGGACATGCCGCCGGAGACAAATGGATACACCAATGAAACCATTGAGACCAATCAAGTCTGAGCCGGCATTAACAAATTTGTACAAATTATAAATAAATTAATTAGATGCCGACAGAATCAAGTGAATATACCCCTGACTCTAGTCAGGTCGATGAAGATCAATAAAGTTAGACCTGACTGGTCTCTAGACCAGTCAGGTCTAACTTTATTATCACTTTGTACAAATGTACAATCACAGTCTTGGTGTAGATCTATGTCTAATAGTAGACAGATAAGTGTCGATAATAATGATAGACAGAATGACAGACCGAGACCACACCTTATTTATTTGTTACAATTAGTAAATAAATGAAGGACATGCCGGTTGCCGACAAGTTATTTTTAATCGTATTATTACCATGTTTTTGGTGTCTAAAAATGTACAGATGAGACCAATAATGCAGTCCTTAATTACTCTTATAGTTGATATTTTAAAAAAATACTCTTTTATATTTTCATCAAGTTGACGTTTTTACAAATTCTGCTGACGGTGCTGCCAACTATTGGCGATTGATGTGGAATGTATAGTTTGTAAATAATGTAATTAAACGGCATCAGTCAGGTCAAATAATCAACCAATCCATAAACAAATGCGTGACCGGGAATTCTCACTGGAGATTAAGATCCATTGGCCATTGTATGTACAGACTAAAAAGGACAATAAAAGGGTAAAACAATTTGTCAAGGTGTAACTGTTATGATTTAATTGTATGACAAAATTTTAGCCAAAAATCTAATAAAGTTTATAAGAAATGAGTTCTTGCGAATGTATTAAGTTATTTTTTGATGGAATTAAAATTGTTATAATAAAAATCGCCAAGTAACTTATTTTAATCACACTAATGTAAGATTTTGTTTTTCTTAAATATTTTGATCAATTATATTGCATCAGTCACTTTGATACCGAACGATTGTATATAATTAATACTTACTTTACCTACAAAAATAGCAAACTAAACTAAGTACTTACGTTTAAGTATTTACTTTATTTCAAAACAAAGGCAACTTATCTAAGTATTTATAGTACTTATTAAAATTTTATAGTACATATGTTATTAAGTAGAAAACTTATACTTATATAGGTATAAGTATTTTATCAAGTTTGTAATCAATATAATAATTACCTAAAGTAAACCAAGCAAGAAATAGTAAACAAAAAATTGTTGCTACAATCTCCGTTTCTAATCAAACTTATCAATTAATTATTTATTGTACATACCATTTCTGAAGTAATGACTAAGTTATTTAAAAATAACTACTTAATAACTACTCGATAAGTTTTACAGTAGGTAGTACTACTAGATATGATTAGCATTTTTAAAGTGAAATTAAATAATTTAAAAATTTATTATGTTTTATTATATTCCCGCATAACTGATTAAAAAAGCTTTTTTGCCAAGGATTAACTGCCGTACTCAGAAACGTCAATTAAGTTTTAATGGCAATTAATTGCTGTCACTTTCTTAAGTAGGTATAGTGCTAAATAGAGAAGGAAAGACATTTAATTGACGTCTCTGAGTACGGCAGTAAGTAGTTAAGAAATATTACACCGTAATAGGTTCTCTGACATAAGGTGTATAATTACCATAATATAAATATTTTTACTAACTACCTACTAGTCTATTCATAAAAATCAACGAAATTAAATAAGATCAGGAACTTCCGGGTTATCCACAAAGTTCGGAGACGGTTGTTTTGCTTCAAACTTTAGCCTTGGATCAATGAAATCTGGTGTCGACTTCGTTAAAGTCATTTTAGTAAAATCTAATACATTGTCAGCTGGACCTATTTCTAAAAACTCCCGTTTACTCTGCTGATCAACACTTTGTTGACAATCTTTATGCTCTGTATATAACTGAGCATGCTTTCGTGTGCTTAACTTGGAAATAGTAGGTTTCAAAAGCACAGCATTGGCTTTCGGCATCGTAACAAGCAAGCGGCCGGTTATTTGAGAGCGCTCTGCTTTCGAGTTAGTAGTGTCTACTTCATCCGGTAGGTGGAGTTGGAAGATTTTACCTTTTACTGTGACCCTTACGTAGTTGGGTTGGACATCGATATCTATTAAACTGGTATCTAAATGCTTATAGATTGCTAAGTCAAGAACGTAGATACCTTGTTCTGAGTCGTCAAATTTAAAATCCAGTCTCGCTTGATTTATATTGAAAGGCCGTCCGTTGGGAGCAAAAAACTTATACACTCTCTTTTCTTCCTTTTCTTCTTTGGTTTCACAACTTTGCAACTTTAATTCGCGCATGCGTTCTATTTCATGTCGAACTTCGGGTGCATGCTCACATTTTTCTCCCCAAAACTTTTTATTTCTCTCCTCAGGATCCATATCCTTGTACTCATTCTCCCACTTGTCACGAATTTCTCTTTCAAGGCGTGACTTTTGCTTCTTTCTTAGATGCCTGTAATTTTCTTGTTCAAAGATTATATCTGATCTGATAATTTTCAAATTTTGCAAGGCTTTAATCCTATCTGATCGTTCAATGTCAATTCCATCCAAAGTAGTAAGTTGTGGCAAAGTTCCTATAACAAAATCACGGTAGTTATCATAGTCTGTGCAAGGATTTCCAGTTAGATATAAGTTTTCTAGATTATAGTTGTCTGTAAGGTTCTCCACACTAACAATTTCACCAATAAAATTAAGAGTTAGGTCCAACTTCTGCAAAGATTCACACCTCTCAAGGTTTTCTATAACTTCTATGTTATTAAGAGCTAAGTTAAGATATGTCAGATGTTTTAATTTGTTAAGATTTTCAATCTTTGCAATAAGGTTGCTTTGCATCAAAAGTATTTTCAGTTTTGGACACCAGTCTTGTAGAAACTCGATCTTCTCAATCTTTTCTTGATGTAGAGCAATCTCTTCCAAGGGTGCCAATTGGCATTCATGGTGTTCCGCCTTCTTTCTCACTAAGTCCACTGTAATCCTAACCATTGTTTCAAAAACCAAACTATACAATAGCTATACGACGTTAGTTTTAATCCGAAAAAGAAAAACCCACTTTCACAAATCAACACGAAAAAACAGAGCGATGGATTATCGGTTGCTTAGCAACGACAAAGCTTGCGACATTCTTTGCTCCGGCATCACTACGGGCAAATTAAAATGAATGTACATCACAAACGCAACTTCTAGGATTCTCTGTCTATGGCAACATCGGTAACTAGTGAAAACCATGAAGGTTTTAAGACATAAGATAAGATCTTCATGGTTTAAACTCATGATGGTCTACTTTAATGACTAGAGATTAATATAAATTAATAATAATACTTTCTACCTGTTACTAATAAACGTTAAATAAAGTTACTCCTGGGTTAAACTAACGCTGTCTCGTTTTTGTTAATAAAACAGATAGAGACAGCATCAATTTAAACTCAGTTGTAATTTACCTACATAAGTATCTACATATAATCACGACTATTATCCTCAAAGGGTTAGTCAGACTATTAGGCAATGGAGACCGCAAAAGCAGTCTTCTGCCGGTGCAATTATAGTTCACGTTTAGTAATAATACAGAGTTTTATAAATATTAAAAATGCTCGTATCCTTATCAGAAGGCAACGAAGTTAATACTAATAGAACAAAATGCATTGTAGATTTCTGGGCTGCATAGGTAGATATTACTCGTAGATAATGTTTTAACTTATTAATTACCCACTCAGCTCGAGTTTTAGTAACGAGGGTAGCGATAAAATTACTTTCACATGTTGAGCAGAACTAATTGGGATGGGGGTCCACATTTATTAACTGAAAGCTCAGTGGTTGGGCAGTCATAGAATCAACAAGATCTCATGTGGTTATCTTTCCATCTCGGCGCTCGGTAATCCGTCATTTAACATTCCAACGATGGCACAGGGCCGCTCAGGTGAACCGTACTAAATTAATATCGCCGTCATGTAGATGGTATTAAAACATTTTAAACGATGCCATTTATAATATGACGTTCAGAAATCAAGTTGCACGGGTAAAACATATTTTATTCCACGAAACTGCCAAAAGACAATGAGGATGAAGGATTACTATCATCAGAGATTCGTTTTATTGTTAATATCGGTCGGTTGGGACGTTGGAAAAAAGCGAAGTGAAAAAACAGGAGATGTTCGAATGAAATAAGGCATGACAGAGGGAAAGACGGTGTTATTAGTGGCGAAGGGCTCTGGCAGGGCGCGGCGCCCCGCGGTCTGTGTGTGTTTAGGGACGCGCGCGCAGCGGGGCGCCGCGCACCCGCCCGGCGACACCCAGACCTTCTCAGCAGTCACACAGCCCAATCGAAAATAAATCGTAACGCCTCAACATAAAGGTCATAAACAATTAAAAATGCTACATTCGCCTTGTGGCTGTTCAATGCCAACGTTGTACCCACTTATTGAAAGCAGCTAATTTAACATTCTGTTGTTTAAACAAACACACGAAGTGGTCTAGCGGATTATTAAAATTAAAAGTGTTTATGTTTGTGACAGTTTCTTATTAATCGCCTGATATAAATTAAACTTCATGAAACACCTTTCTATTTTATCACCAAGTGTGGTTTTTAGGGTTCCGTACCCAAAGTGTAAAAATAGAACCCTATTACTAAGACTACACTGTCCGTCCGTCTGTCCGTCTGTCTGTCACTAGGCTGTATCTCATGAACCGTGATAGCTAGACAGTTGATATTTTCACACATGATATATTTCTGTTGCCGCTATAACAACAAATGCTAAAAACAGTATAAAATAAATATTTAAGGGGGACTCCCATACAACAAACGTGATTTTTTTGCTCGTTATTAATAACGGCAACAGGTACGTTTGAAATATTCACAGAATATTTAGTTGTGTATGCACTTCAAAATAAATAATTAAATATAGTGTCTCATGTTGTATAGATAATGGTACGAAACCCTTCGTGCGCGAGCCCGACTCGCACTTGGCCGGTTTTCTTAGCTCTCATGTCTCTTTTAATATTCGTATCATACTACGCAGGTTTACTTTCACTAGTTCGAGTTTCTCTCAATAGATGGCACTGTGAGTGTTCATATGATAATGCCTTTCGTTACTACGTACTGTCTTCCGAGACATTTCTCAATTATTGTTTACTTAGAAAAAAATATCTCGTTTGTAAGTGAAACCGTACAATTTTAAAAATTGTGTACGATGTTGAAAGCTCTTTGCTTAAGTCGGGAAACATAAACTAAACATAAAGCTGTTTAAAACTTAGGCTCGTTTTTGGGCATCCATGAATGTTGATAATACGAGGCATCTTACTTATTATGTAAGATGCCTCGTTTATGTTTTTATTTAGAATTCGTTATGGTCACTTTTACTTAGATTAGATGTATTATTCATAATCTTATTAGTTTATACTGCTATTTCATCTACCAGAAAAAATTATGTTCTCTTCCATATCAAAAGTTTTTTGCTTATCAGACATTATTCTAATCCTAACTAATATTATTAATGCGAAAGTTAGTTAGTTTTTGTGTTAGGCCTTTATTTAATTTTTCCGCATTTATAATATTTGAAGGGGAGGAAATGTGGGGGGTGAACTTTGTGTTTTTATTGCGACATCCGATTTGCAAACACAAAAAATAATCAAAGTCTGCGAACCTTTTTTTTTACTACCCATTAACAGAAGTGAAATGGGCAGACAGTAATAATAGTAATTGACATTACCGCGAGCAAAGCTACGGGCAACAGCTAGTATTCATCGTACAATGGATGATGATTTACAGCCAAAATACGGTTACTCATAAAAAGGTTGCATACCTAACACCTGTTCCACGGCTAAGTGTCGTGGCAAGTCACAACAACCGTCATCACTCCGAACTTTGATACCGCTCTGGTAATAAGCATAATATTCTTGTTAAACTGCAATCTCTTCCGAAGGCGCCCATAGGCAATTCAATGGTGTGCACTAGTTCCTTTTTTCTCACAAAGTTCAATGTTATCCTAACCATTGCCTCAATAAACATACTCGTAGGTATAACTCACAGACCACGTTACCTACAGTGATTTTACGTAGGTAGTTAGTGTTTTATCTGTGCTATAAAAAATAGCACAGATAAAACACTCATCAACAAATTAAGGTTTTGCTGTAGTAAACAGAGCATTGGATTATTGGTTGCTAAACAAAAGTTTCGGTTACGCAAAAAAAAGGATTTAATATCTAGCTTCTGAACTCATCTCCATCTTCAAGGCTGAACCTGTTCCGCAGCCAAGTGTCGTGGCAAGTCACAACAACCTTCATCACTCCGACACCGCGCTGCTTTTAAGTATCCTCTCCCAGGAAATCATGCTTTGTTTATTTGTGATTCGCTGCTGTATCGCCCGCGTTCTGATGAAGAGACGCGATCTGAAGCGATACGTCAATTTAATCTCTTTATTCTTCGATGGCTTTTGAGTTGTCTTTTGTTTAGTTTAAGTCAAAGGAGTAAAACCTACTTGTACGATTATTATGTTTTTAAATACAGTAGCCTTGATGAAGAAAACGGAACGATAATGATTCAGTCGAAACTAATCTAATTACATAATTACACGTGGATGAAAAACATAGTACTTACTTACAATTTTCACTAACCACAAAATTTATGTGATGCGTTTTTATGTGGAGTAAAATAATTTTTAACATAAATAAATAATAAATAAATAATAAATAAACTTTCCTACACACACACCAATTATCTAGCCCAAGAGAGGCTTCGTTATGAAACTCGTTAAATGGTTACTAGACAACGGATAAACATACTTAAAATACTTAAATACATACTTATAAATACCTAGACACCATAGAAAACACCCAGACCCGAGACAATTAAGGAAAACAATAGTTTCGAAATTGATCCGACCGGGGATCGAACCCGGGACCACAGAGATGGCGACACCATGAAAACCGGTGTACAAACCACTCGACCAAGGAGGTCGTCGATTAAAATTCATTAAAAGATCTTTTTAATGAATTGTCACAAGCTGCTTAAATTTATTTTTTATAGATTGTGTAATATGGAAATATTCTTTTTTAGAATTTAAGTACTCTAGTATTATCAATCACGTAATTATTACTTTTATTATTTTCACAGGATGGCTGTAAAGACAGAGTTTTCCATTAACTCTAAAAGTGTTCATTTCTATGTTTTTCAAGTCTTAATCTGATTAGTTTAAAACTCATGTTGCAGTGATGAAGTTCAGCCAAAAAAATGACTCTCGCCATATAATAGGTCAATTTCGCTTTCTTAGCTCAACATATTGGCGAAAGGTGTACCTATCCCATACCACAGTGTGCCCAATACTATTATGTATTATTATTATCTAGAATTGTTCATGTATCAAGTGGTGCTTTGGGAGTGTGTTGTGTTGGGTCTGCGCGGGTCTGCGCAGGCGCACGCCGCGCGCCGGCCGGCGGAGCGTAAGCGGCAATCTGGCGGCGGCATCTCCTCTCGCGCGCAATCAGCGATTCGTTCCGGGGAGGCCGGGGAGCGGGGACGGCCGCGGCCCATTCTCACGTAAATAATTATCGGCGAGTCTCAAATTACAAGGCGCCGCCACGGCCTGCCGATACATATTCATCAGATGTTCACGCCGCGCGTGACAGCTTCCTCAGGGCAGCCGCGCCGGCCCTCGCCTCGTCGCGCCTCGGTCCGCCCGAGTTACTTGCGCGGCGAAAACACGTCTGCTTCATTTCGCTTAATTAAAACGAATCTGTCACGTATTGATTACTTGATGGTGACGAACCTTTAAACAGGTTGGGGGCTGAGATAGAGTGTATACTTAGGTCCAAACTACCCGACCTACTCGATGCTGTCATCTAATTTGAGTAGAATTTATGGTTGTAAGTAAATGGCATAGATTTGTAACATGGAATCCTAGACAAAACCCTTATCATTTTATTTTATCAAAGCAAGTGCATTGGTATATGGTGTAAGGTGTAATACATTTTTGTTGCATAAACACAAAAATAACTAAACGGCATTTAATAAATGTTTGATTGTGTGAAGTTGTTAAGGGACGCTGTGCGTATTCAGCTGCAAAATAGACTCGTTGATGTCCTTTAATTAAAAGATAACGATCTATTGCAGATCTCACATTTGGCGCGGCGTCCAATAACCATAAACTCGGGTGCGCGGATTACCGCCGTCAATGAAATTCTAATTAGAAATATCGCACTTCGCCGGATGCGTCCTAAGCGAAATTATGCACTCCGCGAGCAGTACTAATTTCGATGCCGACGAATTTTCCACAACCGCGATTTTAATGCGTTTCAAATAATGTCTGTAGGCAACGCTAAATGATAAATCGTTGGGGGAACGCCCCCGACTCGAGGTTTAGTATAAATGAGTGTGAGTCCCGTTCCTCCGGGTCGGGAAGGAAGAGGACGGACGCGTCTGGGAAAAAAGGAACGCTGAGGTGTGAGCGCGCTGGTGTTGAGATAATAACAGTGCGGCGCTGGCCGGCCGCCTTTGAGCCGCCGCCGCCGACGCCGGCTGCCGAATATCACCATTAGCCGCAATTTGAATACCTTCACACAAAATGCTTTTCAATTTCGCCACCAGCGCACACTGTTTGTATCGACATGAAATTTATCGAAATAAGTGTATTATGTGGTTGTAGTAATTAGCCATACCTATTATACTGTACTGCCGAACAAAAGCCTCCGTCCCTGGAAACAAGTTGTACTTAGTTGCAATCGATGGGTAGATAAAAGGCTTAATCAGAAGCTCTCGCTATGCATTAAACAAGCCTAAACACAGTTTTCCTGTCTTGGGAATGGTTAACCCAAGTATTAAGTAGTTTTATTCAAATCTACACCAGCCTACAAAATAATGCCCTACTGCTGCGCTAAGGTCTTCCCACATGAACGATAATACATTGGGAAATAGGGCCATAACGTTTTAATGACTACTATCTTGACAACGCCGCAACGGCTTCAATAAATTAAGGTAAAGTCAAGATTTTTTTTTTTTGAGTCACCGTTGCGAATGTTGCATAACCTGCTAGATCGAAACCCGAACGCGCGAACCACTGTTCCATAGAGTTTTTACTTTTTTATCGTAGTTCAATACACATAGCATCGTTAAATTCGAAATCTCCAGCCAGTATCACAGTCATTCTCGTATATTTTTGAAACTAAGTAGGTACTTAATTTTGGCGCCGTCATTCCCCCAACGCTCCGAGAGTCATGTAACACAAGATCTATGGAATGTGTCATTTACCGGAAGGCTGGGTCGGGGCGTGCCGGGACGAGTAGAACAAACAAGTTAATTGTATTTATTCAAATGGCCCGGCTGGGCTCTCATGAATAGGCATGCGGATCGGCCGCTCTGCACCGTCATCTAGATGCTATGCAAATGGCGGGTCGACAGCGGTGCACCCCGCTGAATAGTTTAAGCGTGTTCTGTAGTATATATTAGGTGCATCTTCATAAGCTATTTAGATGTTGCTAGAGTATTTGCCTACGTATTTGGTTGTTGTGAGAGTGGTACGATCCGGCTTGAAGATCGCAAGGAGTGGCGTAAAAAGAAGAGTATATAACAGGCTGTTAGCGGTTAATTGATTGGTTTCATTTCTGCTTTGGTCTTTTATTTCATGCTGCTATTTATACTAGATATAAGGTGACTGCTAGAAACTGCAAGAAACTTCAAGGACTGGTCAGGTCAAGTGTTTTAAACATGACAAAAATGACAAAAAAGATTGCAGACTAACGTAGGTACTAATCGCCCAGCAGTAAATGAATATTTAATGAAAAATAAAACAGCACGATTTTTTTTTGTCATTTTTGTCATGTCAAAAACATTTGACCTTACCAGCCCTCAAAGTTTCTTGCAGTTTCTAGCCTTATATATACTGCTATATTACGGTTCCTTATCTAGATGCCCTGCGAAGTCGACTCTGGTGTACCCTGTCGAACAGTTTGACAATCTTCTTCGGATCGCCAAATGAACGCTCATGTCGCTGCGCTACTGAACTCCATACTTTCAAACATACACTCACGCCTTTGAGTATTATGCCCATAGGGTTATTATGTTATTATTCCCATAGTCAGAGACTAGGCAATAATTACCGCCATAGCAATGCACTGCCACAGACCACGGTACACAAATAGCAACAGTAACTGCACATGTGCTCAGTGTGGTAGTTGGTGAGCCCATCGCCGCTTTACGCTGTTGGATGGATGTATCTATGTGCAGTGCAGTCTATTGTAACAAGGCAACTAAAGCCTTGTTGGTTTTTGTGACCTTCTTTGTGAATGACATTCTTTTATATCTAGTTGTAAATTTAAAATTCAAATATTTACTTGCATGCTCTGGCTAGTCTCTGTTTTCATTATAGCTCTACTCTATGGTGTGAATGCAGTTCAGATTCATTCGCGGAGCTAGAATGAGCTCCTTCTAATTATTGTTTTCCTTCCGAAATATTGTTATTGTGAATTTCTCTTTTATTATAACTCGGCAGTTCCAGGCATACGTCCTGATAATAATAATAAGTTATAACCTAAACCTTTACCTAGTCGTGTGTGTACTAACGCTTAAATTGTGCTTCATATAATGACCAACCATTTGACAATGACACTATAGTTTGTTAGTCGCCTTTTACGACACCCAAGGAAAGAGAGGAGTCGGTAGTATTTTTTTTAATATAAGCTACCACATAGCTCTCTTTCTCTGAATTCCATCCTAGTTATTTTTACAGTGATTTTATAAAACCGATTTTTACGAACGTATTAGGAACGATTTTACTCTTATCTCTAGAGCATCTACCTACCTATATTATAACGTTCCTCGCATTTATGTCAGGTAAGGAACGTTTTATCTAAAGCAACGTCTTACGACAGACTGTGGCTGCTGCACTGAAGTGGCCACAAAACATAGGCAACATTTATATCGAAACTTTAAAATAAAGTTTAACCTTTTTTAAAACTATTGCTGTCTCATTTTCCTCAACAAGGACAGATCAGTCAGGAAAACAATCTCACTAAATATTACTAGTCGTTGAGACAAATGAACAAAACATCTTTGTTGTTTAAAATTAACTCTGAACTAAGTAGTTTTTGACCGCCAAATTAATGCCATGACGTTGTAAACTCTACGGTAGAGACCTTGTACCGAGAAAGAGACCTTGTGTTGTGACGCTAAAAACTCAACACAATACTTATCACATTGAGATACAATAAACTAGAGAAGACACCGCGAAGCAAGTTTGTGCGCAACTAAGGTGCACATCTTCTTTTGATGTTTCTTACTTTTATACTTGGAGCTTGAAGAGCTCTATTTTTTGTTCTTTTTTGACGTGACAACGTCTTATAAATTGGTTTGCCGGGTGACACTTCAAGAAACTGCGTTACGCTCCGCTCACGTTATGCGCTCACAATGAGAGCGAGTGAGAGGCACGCGTCCCTTCCACTCGGGCATGGTTAACCCGCCTAAGAGCGAGAGAGACAGACATAAAAAGTGAAAGGCACGCGTCCCTTCCATATTATTTCATCCTTCTTCCTACTATACGAATGTTTCATTTTGTTCTTTTCTTTTAATTTTCTTTTCCTCTCTTTCATCTCTTTACTTTTATACAATTTATTTTGTTATTACTATACATTCTTCTTTCATTTATTTTTATATTTCTTTCTTAAATATGTACTAATACATTTCTTACTTACTAATACATTTATTTTCCTTATCTTATAATTATATCTGCGTTCCTTATCTTTCTAAATATACATTTTCTTTGGTTTACACTATCTTTACTTTTGATATTATTTACTTATTCCTTCCTTTTGTATCTACTATATTGCTATCCCCTCTATTTTTAAGCATTATAATTTTAAAAGCCTGCCACTTGTGTGGTCTTTGCTTTGCAATTGTTGTTCTATTTCTTTATTCCTATATTTAAAATAACTATTTTTCTTTTCTCTTTTGGTTTACTTGGCCTTTACTTTTATTTAGTGTGCTTTTATGTTTTGTGTGATAATATACGTACACAAAACATAAAAGCACAGTCAAGTTTTCTACTTCTTTGATACCACTGACAAAGGAGGAGGAAGGGGGGGGGGGGGGGTCGGAGGTCACTACGGCCGAAAATAATTATTTTCAGCTACAGGCAGAATCGTTTTTCTGAGAGGTACTGTCAAATTATAAAAAAAAAACTAGTTCTATTTTCACATTTCTATTGAACCATGTCCCAACTTTTTATACAGTCACTCAATTACAAAAATAAAATAAAATTCAAATAGCACAAAAATAAGTATTAAATAAAGAATATATTATTTGAAATAATTTCAAATAATATATTCTATAACATAACATAGTTAAAGAAAATTATTTACCATTTTTCCAATGATGCAAATGAAAACTAAGGGCTGAATAGCTGGCCGGCCACAGAAAAAAAATAGGCGGGAAAGCCAAGAAAAATCAGATATTCATTTGTTTTTTCGAGTTGTAGAGTTTTGTTTTTAAACTTCCGTATATCAGACATTTTACACGTTGACGTCATCAGATTCAAATATGGAATTAATTTTTTCATTAGCTAATACATGTTTTTATTATCTTTCCTTCTTAGAATAATAACGCTATAGAAACCAAGTTCGCGCGCCTATTTTGAAGCACATTAATTGGAGCCAGAAATGGCACCAAACGCCGGACCGCTCCGTAGTGTTCAATGTCACAGCGCGCCGAACGTGTCTCGCGAAAACAAAAAAAAATGACGGTTTGTGCAGTTAAATTGCGTCACAACACATCTGAAAAACAAAAGAAGTGTAATAACATCACTTTTCACAGGTAAGCTTTCAGTATTTCATAGTATCTTGTAGTTAATTAGGTCAAAATATAAACGTACTGCAGTTTGATTCTCTAAGTTAAAGCCTCGGTAGCAGCGGCTGCCGCAGTGCTGTCTCTTTCATATTCATAGAATTGGAAAGAGACAGCAGATCACGGCCATGCGCTCACGTCACGCGTGTGTGAATCGGTTTAGTGCTTCATTTTTGACAGAGCGCTTGTATGAAGACTATCTTTCTATAGCGTTATTATTCTAAGCATTATTGTATTTGTAATGAAAAGCACAGTGTTTACCTCGGGTGGAAGACTTATTTAGTCCCTCGAACTATTGGCGCCCTCGCTACGATCGGGCGCCAAACCCCGTCTCGGTACTGAATAAGCTGCTTTCACCCCTAGGGTAACAATGTTCTATTTAACGTCTCTTGTTTCTTCTTTATTCATTCTCTACAAAATTACAACTCAGTCATACATCTCCACTTTAACCATTCGAATTGGAGTTCCAAAGTTTTTTTCATCAAAATCGTTTTGCTCATTGTACAGTCCAAGGCATATTCTATTAACAAAAAAAATGTGTTACGGGACAGGCAAGTGACATAATTTCCATACGTAGCGTGGTAGTTATTTACATAGTGCTTGTGAGAAGCGTGTGAAGGCTCGTAGGGGCGGGGATCTGTCGATCCTCGATCCGGCGCGCATACAATGATCGCGCGCACCCATTGTTCGCTGTTCAATACTCGTTAGGACAATGTTTGTTTTCAGTAGTGGTTATTACGAGTAACAGCTACCTTGCTTTACATTGAATTGTTCTGACTTACTTGATAGTTGACGACGTTGAAACGGCTGAATGGAATCGAATGAAATCTTGGTGTAAGTAGACGAAAACCATAAACAATTTTTACTGCAAATTATTGAAGTAATATTTAACTAACTTATACTTTTTTTGTTACTTTTTATATTGTCATTTTTGTGTAATTTTAGCTAGGTGTCTCAAAGTTGACAGTGCTTTCTAGCTTCTTCATGATCTACTGATATATATATTCGTAAATTTACATAGGATAAGGCCGAGATCAAAAGTACTTAAATGAAATTAATATAGGTAATAATATGTACTGTGGGTCCTAAAAATCGGTCACGAGTAAAAATGGTATTGTAAATACACAAGTGTTTAATTGGACAAAAGCTTGTTTATTAAATTTCAAAAGGCGAACACCTTCGCCTTAATTTAATGGTTTGCGAAGTTTTTGTAAAAATGGGAACTCTACGTTTTTTTAGACGATTTAGACGAAGACTTTAAAGCTCCAGTGAAACAGTTTAAAAGTTTGGGAAACTTCCACAGGCCCTTTCAAGATAAGTTTAACATTACTTCATCATTGAAGACTATACTAATTTATATTGCATTAAGTAAGACAACATCCGTATGGTGATGTTTGAAAGTCGTAAAAATAAAGGTACCTACAACCTACCTAAGCCATGCGTGATCGGTCACATTGAATTTCATTACCTGTAGTACAGAACAAGTACTATAAAGTTTACTTTACCGTTACTTCTTGATTATGCGTAGACGTAGTTGTAACAAATGATTACGCATTCAAGAACATTTTATAGACTTATTCTCATCGAGTAATATGTGAGTCGTGTCAAACTACAATTTAAATGAAATTGCAAAGTTAGCTCACGTTATAAATATAATTAGCCAAATTTACTTTAGTTCTATGTCATATCAACTAACGTTCATATGTAATAGTTGTACGAGCGCGAGCGCGCACAAGGTATTAGTGTAACACTTTAGTACTTTAGTGTAAAGCTAACTTCATAATATGCAGACCGAACTTTTTTCTAAATTAACTGGTGTTTCGAGAAAATTACCTTATTTTTAAAAGTTACTTACTTACTTACTTTTTTAACACTCTAGCTCGTAAAGTGACTCTTATTACACCGATTTCAGCATCGTAATGTAGCTTATTATACACTAGTGCGGTAATGTAGTTTAAAAATAGAATCTTGACCAGAGCGACACTGATGTGTCATGTTTGTGAGACCACGAGTCTGTACTCGAAATAATAGCATTTCTTCCACTAGTGAAAAAAGTTTTTTTTTTTAATTTTTGCCTGTCAAATGACAATGAGCCTACAAAACAAAAACAGACCACGCCCACACAGTCCACGCTTCAGCAAGAAACAACTGCACAGTCTGCACATGTGCTAAGGTGGTGAGCCTCTAGCCCGTTAGTCGCTTTTACAACACCCAAAGGAAGAGAGGGTTTGGTAGTATTATTTTGATGAGCCCATCGCCGCTCTTGCTGTTGGATGTACGAGTATGTGCAGTCTTTAGTCCGTTAGTCGCCTTTTACGAAACCTCAGGGAAGAGAGGGGTTGGTAGTATTATTTTGATGAGCCTATCACCGCTCTATGCTGTTGGATGTATGTGCAGTCTTTAGTCCGTTAGTCGCCTATTACGACACCGAAGAGAAGAGAGGGGTTGGTAGTATTAATTTGATGAGCCCATCGCCGCTCTATGCCGTTGGATGTATGTGCAGTCTTTAGTCCGTTAGCCGCCTTTTACGACACCAAAGGGAGAAGGGGGGTTATGGTAGTGTTATTTTGATGAGCACATCGCCGCTCTATGCAGTTGGATGTATGTTCAGCTTTTAGTCCGTTAGTCGCCTTTTACGGCACCCAAGGGAAGAAAGGGGTTGGTAGAATAGAATTAATAGTTGGTAGGTAGAATTACTTTGATGAGACTATCGCCGCTCTATGATGTATGTGCAGTCTTTAGTCCGTTAGTCGCCTTTTACGACACCCAAAGGAAGAGATGGAAATACCTTTCACATACCTATATTTTGTCGATTCATACAGCGACTTCTTGTTCAATACTTATTACTTTGAAAGTTTAAAAATAAATAAGTCTAGTTCTAGTAATGAAGAACTTTTACAGTCTAAACCGCCGGAAATATTAAGTGAAGCACAAAATTTTATTTACAGCCTATTACCATCTAAGTCCAAAGAAAAATATATGTAGGTTACCAAAGATGTATACACTAGAAAAAACAACAAAAACACCCAGTCATTTTCTGAAAATGTGTTTTCCTCACAAGTGTATTGAAAAACGTCGTATGAAACGCGTGTGCATTGGTTATTTATTACACACAATCATAACCCGCCTCGATTGTAATGACCAACATAGCACACTTGTATCATAATGTACTATTTCCTACACTTCATAAGCGCCATACCAAATAAGTACACACACACACACACACGACGTTAAACAAATACCAAAACAACATATTAGATTCGGATGCAAAAGAGATGATCCCTTACGCAAACTAATTAGAGGCCACCTTACGCCCTCCAATGCGATCTGTGACGGATCCGTCCCCAACAATGGCACAAGCCCGTGTTTGTTTGCACAAGGCATTTAGCCACTTCCCCGCCAGATTAGAGGCGGACAAAGACGGGGGCTCGGCGTTGCGCACAGATAAAGTGCGGCCTAATAGGAGGGGCGGCGCCCTAGGCAATCATTGTGTGACTCCGTACGGATTACGCGGGACGAGAAGTTCACTCGGTTAATACTAGATCTGACTAATTGATATCAGATCATTTTGTGAAGTCTTTTAAAAACTAAATTATAGATATATTGACACAGAAGTAAGAAATATTCTGTTCTGTGTATATTAAGAACTACGATGACGACTTGACTACGACGTTTCAACGGTGGTGGTGGTTACGGGCTGACTGCTGTCGCGTGACTGAGGTACGCGGGATGCCTTTAACAACTAGTTTTGTGTTTAAACCCCGTTCAAATATACTTGTTTATAATGTTTAAAAATGTAGGTACATATTAAAAGTAAAATTTGTTTGTTTGCTTGTTTCATTTATTGCATCTCACAACTTAGAAGCGGTTCATCTTACTTGATGGTAAGGGCGTAGTTAGTACTTTTTTTTCTAACTCTTAACTAGTTAAAATTTTAAACACTGAAAAAAGACGACAACCTCAGGCGGGAAACCACTTGGCTACCGAGGTCTGGCTTTCAACCGTCGAAATTTGTCAGTGCTTGATGCTTATGTTTTTAGTCAGTCAGTCAGCCGCCCGGAATGCGGAAGGTGCGTGGTTCGATTCCCGCCTGAGGTTGTCGTCTTTTTTCAGTGTTTAAAATTTTACTTAAGTATATTTAAGCGTTAATAAAACGCTAAAATATAAAACATTAATCTTAACTTGTTAGTTATGTTACTTGTAACTAACGGAACATGACTGTTTATTCAGTGTTAGATTCAGTTATGATATCTAGGGAAAAATTACGCCTACGCCATCACCCGGGACCACTGGGTCTAATACTGGCGGTGTCGTCAGTAGACGTAAAGTTTCTACTTCTTTAGTTATAACTTTATGTTTTTAATACGCCATTTACGAAATACGACATAAAAATGATAACCTACTCATAATATAATTAACAATACCAACCGCACATAAAGTAAGTAGTTTTAAAGATATATCCCTGAAAACCAGACTGCCTGAGCGGACATCTTCAAAATTCGAGTAATAAATTAACAGGCGTCACGAGCACAACGTTTTTGCGCACCAAACGTATTGAGGTTCACGACATGACGCTGTCTCTGCTCTGTCCGGAAATGAAACAGCTTAAAAAGATTTTAAGACGTGTTCTCTATTGTGGGCGCACAACACGACTATAAATAAAGCGAATTGTTGTGCCATTGAACAGTTCCTAAACAACATTAGAGGTGAATGGATAAGTTGTCACTTTGTTGGCGCGGAGAGAATGCGCGGTTGGAGGCTATTTTGGCGGCCGGGGGGCGCCCCCCGGGGGGTGCGTCCACTCCTCATTTGCCGAGTCCACTAAAGTATTTGAAATCCTATACTTTTTTTTGTCTCGTGTTCTCTCTTTTTCTATTTGTAGGTCTTGTTTTTATTGTCAACAATGTGTTGAGTGTTTTTTGTTTGACAACGTTAGGTTCGTCGACAAGGAATATGTTAATTTTATTGGCTACAGTCGTATAAAAAACGATAATATTTTGAAAGATGGTTCTTCATTTCATCGATTACATAATATTGTTCATTACACTCTACACAAAAGTATGCAAAATATTAAAATTTCACTGAATTTGACACAGGATTTTGCGTAAAGTTGGAATAATCAGATGTATCCATCAAATCTGTGATTGTCAGATTATGTTGTACTAGAGTTTCTGTTAGAAACCAATTTATTGTCTGGTTTTTAAAAATAATTAGGATAGTTTTTAAAACCAATGGTGTTCGTCCTATACAACCTGTATCTGACCTCACACATGATTATAATAATATGACCGTTTACGATGATATGACGGTTTTAAGTTTACATTGGGACAGATTAGGTCAGCGTAGTGGGTAATGACCCAATCTTCCCATATGCTGTTGGGTTAGGTTAGGTTATTATAATTATAATAATTCCATAATTAGAGGAAAACAAAAATATTACCACATTATCAGATACTTAATAAATTATCGATTTAAAAAAAAGAACTTTAGCTCTCTATCTGGACGTTATGACTTCTTGGACATTCTGACACTTGTACATATTGACTAACGGTCTTTATATCATCCAGACTGCTTTAGTTATTGTTCTGAGATCCGGACAATAAGTCACCTTGGTCATTCTGACAATTGGCCCAACATACCTCGGAGTCGTATAAATCATTGAATTATTAGTAGAAATGAGTCGGTTTGCCACTTGTAAAATCTATATGTTATCATTTTGACCTTTATCTTGTTGGGTGTTTTTAAATATTCTACATGTTCCCATAATGTTTCTAACCTTTTTAACATTCTTCAACGTACGAAATATCACAAGAAATTTATTTTAAATAATAATTTCTTGCATTTAATGTCGAAAAAGAAATGACATATAAAAGATAATTATTCTTAGGTTTTTTGCCAGCGTTGTTTTATCTATCATAATTATTAATTGCAGAAAAACAATGTCTTAGCTCAATCGAGAGCAGTGCCCAAATAGACAAAGGTTGTGGGTTCGAGTCTCACGCAAGGGAGACACTTTTTTGTATTTTCTAATATGTTTCATACAAGTATATCCGTGTCGCGTAACGGTGAAACAATACTACCACCCCCTCACTTCCCTTGGGTGTCGTAAAAGGCAACTAACGGACTAAAGACTGCACATATTCTGACTGAACATATCCAACAGCATAGAGCGGCGATGGGCTCACTCCTTGAAACTGTGTAGTGACATTTAAAATAAGAATCATGTGTTTTTTTGTCAAATTTATGCACTCGTTTGTCTTTTGTTATTTCGAACGACCACAGAATCTTTTATTTTCACCGTCGTCATAGAAGAAGTGAAGTGGGTTAAAAAATATTTCACGTCTTCTATTTAATTTGTCGACAAACGACTTTAGTAAAATGTAGAAGTCAGCTACCACACTTGAGGAGCGATTTTAAATAAGCTTCCCGCGAAACATGATATGCCAGGGGACCGATCGCTCACAGCTCCTAACTACTATAGCTACGTAAAGGAATACCATTTTTGTTTCCTTTTAGTGGCACCGCTCTGTTGGTCCCACGAACTACTCTCCCCTGGGCCTGGCCTTCTCATGATCCCAGCTGACAGCCCTGACGGCTGACGGCCATTGTCACGTGACATGTTGACATTGTCAACTTGACTTCTGTCCGGATTCCGCATGTAAATACGGAAACATCGGTGCGGGAACAATGTATCGACAAATTAAATAATAGAGTGACTGGATTTTTGACGCGGCGGCGCACAGCTGCTGTCGGACGTATTGCAAACGCGCTAAAATATTTCTCAATGTTAAGTACGTGTCAACGCAGATGTCTGTTAGAAAAGAATAACGAGTGAAGTTTATCTAAGGTTAGATTTCCTGCCAAAATTAGTTCTTTGTTTTTATTAATCTTCTAAAATTTAAGCATTTTTTAGTTTCTAGGGGTACCTGTGAAAAAATGTAATTCTAAACTAAGAAGTATAATAATGATTTGATTATAACTCTTTTTCTAGATTCCTAGTAAATTAAGAATGACTGGTGCCAAGCAACGAGCAAAAACAGATAAATAATTGTGATGAGACATTCAAGTTTAAATGATGTTCTCTTTTTTCCAACACTGTCAAATCTATTCACATCATAGATTTTAACGTGTACTAAATCTATGATTCACGTATAAATTACACTTTGTCTCTTTCCAAACATTTGGAAAGTGTATGATGCAGAGGCCAATTATAGAGAAACCCTAAATAGGCCTGAACGCTCCCCAAAGAAGTAAAGTCTTTAATTAAAAGTAATTACACATTTTCTGCTTGCGGTATTGGTTGCCAATGACTAGTGTTTTGAAGTGTATGTTTTTACCGCTAGACTATGACCGTGTCATTTTACCAAGATCTATTGCGATCCATTTAAACACCTGTACAGCAAGTTGTACTCTGTCTCTGTCACTCTTGCAAAACAAAACGGTTAAGTGTAAATAAAATGTTTAACGGGGATTAACGCAAACTACTAAGTATAAATATCCTAGCTAGGCATGCTTTTTTATAACATTCATTCAATTTTAAAGTGTGTAACAAATTAACGCAAACAAACAATTTTGTCAATGTATCCTTAGCATACCTTTTTATACACAAAGTTTTGACCAAGTTTGCGTTAAAACCATTTTAAATATTTCATCATTATCTATGTGTCGCGTAGAAGGGGAAAACCATTTCCCTTTCCCTCTCTTCCTTTGGATGTCGTAAAAAGCGACTAACGGACTAAAGACTGCACATACTCAAATAGCATAGAGCGGCGATGGGCTCACCACCTGTCACGCTAAGCACATGTGCAGTCGCTATTTGGTGAAAAGTGGATTATGGTAGAGGACTGCTTATGTTGTCCTCATTGTCTAGTCTCTGACTAACCCTTCGGGGATAATAGTCGTGATCATATATAATGTATGTATGTAAATATTTCATTTGTAATGTAACGCGAACATTTATAAGCTTTTTATTTAGTTTACCTTGTTTAAAACCTAACGAAAAATGTTTATGGTGACAATGCCCCCGATAAATTACACACATGACACAGACAAAGAACTGCAAATAGCAATATTATTCACCACCGAATTATTGTTATTAAGCAAACAGTTTTGTTTCATCGCATAATTTACGATTTGTGTACACATGTATGACGGATGCACAGTTATTCCACAGCCATTAGCGGCTGCATTGTGCGTGATCACACCCAGTCGATTCGGACAATGGCTGAGCAGGCCTGCGCCCGCGACTCCGCAAACAAGCGGGCCTCACGTCACACAATACCAGATTAATGGCTCTCTTTTGTTATCGCCCGATGCTCTTTAAAGCCTATTTTGTGGCGTCGTTTCACGGTTTATTTAGCTGTTTAACCGTCAATGAGCGTTAAATTGTTTTATCTGCAGCCTCTACACCCCGTGCGAAGACAAAAACTGCATCAGTGTCTTGCTAAAAAGTGTGACCATATCGTTTGTCGCTGGCGTGTTGATGTGTGAAATAGGAACTTTTTACATAAAACGGCCATGAGAGAGGTACTTAAGGATTATTAACGATGCCCCATAATGTGGAGCCGGGCCTTATAGAATCGTAAAAGTGAAGTGAGCGCTATGAAGGAATTCTCATAAAAGTGTTTGTTTGAGGGATGAGGCGGCCGTGGCGACGTAGATGCGCGTGAGAGCGATATTTTGCTATAAAATGAGCGTTTTTTGTCGTGTGGGACTATTAAACGCGCGTTTTTTGTGTCGCGCGCGTTAACTGTCACCTTATCATCGTGTCGAGTTGTCGACGCCTCCAGCCGGCCGCAATCAAAACACCATTCGTGGCGGTCATTAAAAATGATATAAAGTTTAATTTACGGTTGTGCCGTGTCTACGGATTAACGGTTATCGGTAACATTGTGTCCACACGAGGGCCGATGTGAAAATGTTTTTCTTTGACGATGTAAAGCTAAGGTTTTATGGCTTAATAGTCTCGCCACTTTGGAGTTTCTCTATTTTTGATTATTCTTGATTTACAAACTAAGTATTTGGGTATCATGAATTTCCGGTTATGATGACAATTACTTAGTTGACGTATATTCATAAGTGAACTAACTTACTTACTTTTTGTATGCTATAACTTTGATATCGATCTTAGTTACATATGTATTTCTATTTCGATAGATAAAGGGTATACTTATCAGGATGAACTTAAGGCGTAGACCAAGCAAAACACAAAAAAATATACAGTACCCAAATAAATACTCTACCTTCTCGACTGATTCTTGCTTTTCTTCTGCTTTGAACTCTAATAAGATATATTTAGTTTATTTGGGCAACATATAAAAAAAACCACGAAGAAGAAAGAAAAAAATGAACGAAAGTAGACGCCTCGGTGCCTGAGTGCTACAGCGATTGGCCCGATGTCCGTAGTTCCTAGGTTCACTTCCGAAGTCTGGTAAAGATTGTTAATTTTTAATCCAACAACAATTGCAGATGACTTCTCTGTGTGGTAGAGCCACGCTGCGTTGCAGCACGCATTGGGCCGGCTCGCCCGGCGTAATACCACCCTCTCACTAATATCCGGCGTGAAATAATAGCACTTGGTGATGTTGTGTTTCGTCCGGCCAGTGAGGGTTCCGGAGGCCCTCCCCCCCGCCTCCCCACAATTCCTATTCCTTCCTAAAACCTATTCCTTCATTAAAGGCCGGCAACGCGTCTGCGATTCCTTTGGTGTGTCCATGGGCGGCGGTGATTGCTCTCCATCAGGTGACCCGCCTGTTCGTTTGCCTCCTTCTATTATAAAAAAAAAAAACTTGATTTTAATGATTGAGGCCTAGGCAAAGGCCAAAGGGGCAGTTTATAGACAGTACTTTACTTTATTGCTTTACTTTTTTTTATACAAAGCCCGGCAAATGACCCCACTCCGCCTGATGATAAGTGGAAATGAAGTCCAGGCGCGACGACAACTGGTGCAGCGTAAGAGACGTAGTATCAGTCACCCTCACTCTGCCGGCCCACAAAGTGCCTCTTCACGCCTCGTTTGAAGGACCCTTGGAAGATTGCAACCTGATCGCGCCAGTTACGCCATCGCACGCTACATCAAAAGCTCATAATTAACATAATTTTCTTACATCCATACGTTGTAAGTACGAGGAGGTTATACGAACGTTGATAGAAATAAAATTATTGTTAGGATTTTTTTTAAGTAACATGCCACCCTCTCCCGGAATGTCGGCGAGAAACAATAGCACTCGTTGGATAAAATGTTAACTAGAAAAAAAATACCAGTCTCAGGAAAGCTCGAATGGGATTCCAACCCATGACCTTTGGATTGACGGTCCGATTGCTGGACGTTTTTGCTTGCTGGTTGTTTTTTCTAGTAAACATTTTATCCTATATCTATAATTAGCATTGCGAATGCAAAAATCTCAATAATAATACTGCCACTCGTTGCTCTTGTGTTTCGTCCGGTGAGTGAAGTACCGAGGCCCATCTGTATCTATCTGTCGCCGCCCCCTACCTTTAGAGAGCGACTACTCATTTTTTCCAAACAAAATTTCGACCGATTTTCGTTTGCTATATAAAGCGTTTTCCATTACCTACTATTGTAATTTAAGAGGGTTTACACATTTCGGTTTCCCATACAAACTTCCAAGTCGAAATTTTTAAAACCGATAAGTCAATTTTGGTGAAACTTTGCATGCTGAAGTAAAACACAAGGATCTAAATAGTTTGTTGAAAACATTTAAAAAAAATGTTTTTTTAACTGAGTTATTGCGATTTTTTACTTTCTATAGTGGACTTTAAATCGCAATAACTCAGCCAAATAAACGTTTTTTAAAAATGTTTTCAACAAACTATTTAGATCCCTGTGTTTTACTTCAGCATGCAAAGTTTCATAAAATTGGCTTATTGGTTTTTAAAAATTTCGACTTGGAACTTTGTATGGAAAACAGAAATGCGTACACCCTCTTAAAACAATTTTCAAAAAATTAATATTCTAAATGCCAAACCTAATTTGTATTAAAGAAATTTCGGAAAGATTGGAAACCGCACCATCAGGTGACCAGCCCGTTGCTTTGTATCCTTTTCACGTAAAAATGATGCATTTAGGCTTGTAAAACTCTATACAACCACTGTAAAAGTGTGTAAATGATATTTTGTCACCTGCACGCGACCTGCACAGCCCGGCCGCATTGTCGGTGGTACGCACGGCTTCCTGCAATGATTTACGGGCCGCCTGCGCCGTAAAACCGTTGTCCCCGCACTAAAACATACAAAAGGTGCTAAAGAAAAACTAATATATTTTAAAGTTGGAGCGGACGCGTATAAAAGTTGGCTGGAATATATCAGTTTTAGTGGTGTGGTGCACGAGAGTGTTTGTTTATAGGCCGATTGCGCATGCTATTGGTTCCGCACTCAATGTTGGATTCGACACATTTGACGTATTAAGTATCTCTGCACAGGACTTTCTTAACTCTTAGTCTTTCCTTATTTGAATATTGCTTTTTTGCGAGAGTGTTAGTTTATAGACTGATATGAACTTCTTTCTCTTTTTAAATTTGAAATGTGAACATTGTTTAGATAGGTAACTATAGGTTGGATGAAAAACGACTATAATTATGTTCGATGCTGTTTGTAAGTGTATAGATATTTACCGCTATGAGCAAGAAGCAATCAATATTTTTATTGCTCTTCGTAAATATATCTACAAATATCTTTATTATTGAAATTTTGCATTCACAATGCTATATGATAGGATAAAATGTTTACTAGAAAAAAACAATCAGTCTCAGGAAAGCTCGAAAGGAATTCGAACCCGTGACCTTTGGATTGCAGGTCCACTACTCTAACCGCTAAGCTACCGAGACCCCAGAAGACTCGTTGAATTTTTTTTTGTAGTTGATTCGCTGCAAGCCAGCGCTATTACGTCACTGTGATGTCTATACCTTCACATTCGAAAGATATACTATTGCAAGTATTTTTAACAATCGATAATCGATATTGTTATTATCGTACATTATCGTAATTGCTTATAAATATCTTTATTATTGAAATTTTGCATTCACAATGCTAGGTTTATAGATATAGGATAAAATGTTTACTAGAAAAAATCGACCAGTCACAGGAAAGCTAGAGCAGTTGACCGGCAATCAAAAGGTCACGGGTTTGAATCCCGTTCGAGCTTTCCTGAGACTGGTTGTTTTTTTCTAGTAAATATTTTATCCTATATCTACAAAGTTAAAATCTACTTTGTTATTGTTACATACTAATTCCTAGATCTTAGACCAATGACATACATATTTATTGATTGATATATTCTATTACGTTATAAATTATAACAACATACAAAGCTTGAGAATATCTACAGCGTCGCTATAATAAATAGTAAGTAGGTAGTATAATAAATATGCCGGAGACGCTTGCGGGGACGGCGGATTGATTTCTGCCTCAGCTTTAAATCTAGCGTGGCGGAAACGATATCTTTGGCAGCGACGCGACGTAGGCTCGAGATGTTTATGATTACGTATTGTGCTTGGTGGTCGGTGGAATGGTATCATATTAAACTGCCTATTTAATGGGTGTCGCGGAGTAACCTGAAGTTGTGCAGAGCGCGGCGGCGGCGCTGCCACCCAACACCTCGTCACCGCGATGCTTCACGGAACGCGTTTGTTTTTTCAGGGGACCTTTCACCATTCGCCCAGCCCGCGTTGACGGCGGACTACCGCCCTACACACAAAAAATCGGTTAAACGCATTCGTACGCAATAATCTGTGTGGATTTATTCCGACCGCGTCGGCCACCCACGTGGTGGCCGTATTTCTTCCCGAATGAGCTAACATCATTATTGTGGCGTGAGATACAATAGTTAAGAGCACGATTTATAAGTACAACACGTTGACTTCTGTTTATAGCTAGCGGCGGGGCGCGGGCGCAGCGGGGGCGGGGATTACGTGCGGCTGCGCACCGATTTATGGCTGTACCTCGATAAAAGCTTAAATACTCTCAACTGGGAATAATTCAATGGTAGGTATGAGCCGCGATTGTAGAGGAGGCATTGTGTTGTCCGCTGCGAGGGCGAGCCCAGCTTAATGGGCCTCCGCGAAGTTCTCGGTTCTCCTATTTTACACCTCCGTCCGTCGCGCCACGACGACGGACACACAAAAGAGACTCTATCAAGTTTATGTTAGATATGTTGTCCTTGATGATGTTGCAAATGCAATAGTTTACTAACCTAAAATAACTGTACTTTATCCACTTACTTGACCTACCAAATGTTGTAAAAGAAACATTTAATCCATCTAAAGGATATCAAACAAATGTAAAGAATAAATACCCTTCTTTATTTGATATTCCTTTTTAAAACAAACAGATTGTTTGGTGTGCGGTAGATCAATTTGCGATTGTATAAACGCCTCTAAATCACCGTTAGGAAGAAGTTTAATTAGTTGTGTATGAATCATAAAAAGAGGTATACCAATGACAACTATAAAAAAGCGTTGGATCTATTACCGTCTCAGATGTTTTTATCATCCATCTTATACTTAGCCATAACTATTATTTCGTGAACGAAAATAGACGCCATTTGGTTTAGTTGTATGTTTTTTTATGACTGAGGAAGTGTTACTTACCCAATAATATTTGTAGTCATTGATTGTCGTAGAACCTACCTACTTGTTATACTATTAATAAAAAATATTTATTTTTGTAGAGTACGAATACGTGTTGATTTTTCTGAAAGAAAGTATTTTCTTTTAGGAAAATCAACATATTTAGGCGAACATTTTTAACCGACTTCAAAAAAAGGAGTAAGTTTTCAATTCGGTTGTATGTTTTTTCTAGTTCTTGTAATGTGGTCCGATTTTACTTTCATATTATCCTAAGCTATTGTCAATACTACAGACTGTCATTCTATAAATTTCTACAACTGACATCTATTCAAACATTTGGTTAAGAGAACATTTCCCGTTCCCCTAACAAGGATTCAGTAACAGTATTGATGGCAGGGCCAAGAAGGACAGAGGGCGCGCTATTTCGGCGCCCGCGCAGGGAAGTAAGCTGAAACTAATCCGGCGCGCGGGTGGGCGCAACCCGACACCGCGCGCGCGGCTTACGCTTGCATTTGTCATTTATAATGCGAGCGATTTGTTGCTCCTCACCTCGAGCCACTACAACCTTTTTATGCTCGCTTATTCTTTATTCAAATATTCAAGCGGTGCGATGTGTGCCATATTTTTTATGACACTTTACGACTTCAGCTTTTTCTCGTTTAAACGGTCATATTTCGGCTGAATGCTGTGTGTTATGATGATGCTCTACGCGACGCTATGTCATCGTGATGTTTACATAAATATGTGCTATTTATGCAATGATATTATGTCCTCTTTTTATTGTAACATCATTGTATTTATGGATGATTAAACATTTTGAAAAGTTACTTTTATTGTACGTCTGCAGAGAAATGAGACTCTCGATAAAATTGGTTCTTAACCTCGCGTCTGTGAGGAAACCGACATTTTACTAACGATTGAATTTCTGTTGTGTCGATATTATGCCTCCCTATGTAACCATCGATTAAAACGAACGTTATGTGTTTTAACATTTATTACTTTCCTAGTGAAATGTTACAATCCAGTCTACAAAGGCCGGTTATTTCCATAATGCGGGGCACACTTGTTTTAATTACTTATGAGAAATTGATTTTCAAGCACCATTCGCGGCGTATTTCACGCTCGGCGTGCCTGACGTGTTGCTGATTCGATTGTATTAACTTTTTAGGCAAAAACTCTTAACTGCCAGCTCTCTAATGTTGCACAATATGGCCAGTGCCGCCCTGTGTGGCCCGACCATGTGTGTGTTCGTTCAAATATTTGGTTGGCATTTCAATGACGTTTTGACATTCGATTTTCGAATAGAAAAAATGGGCGCCGCGCTTGCCGCATTTCGCTCCGCCAACTTTTGCACAATAGGCTCCGGCTTTTCAATGCTTTGTGCTCGCTTCCGAAACACACTCTTGTCGCGTTTCCTATATTTTTTATAGCTTGTCAGTAGTGTTGATTTTAAGAATGAATTATGAGTTCCGACGCGTTTTACAATGTTGTGACTGGTTTTGTGGGATTAAACGGCCATTCTTACGTTACGGTTGTTATGGGGTCCTTTGGAAAAATAGTAGTGCCATAGAAATCTTTGAAATTATATGATGATATAGAATGTGTTTCGAATACTTGTTGTTGATTGGAACCAGTTTTAGTATTGTTGCATTTACGGTCGTATGTTTATGTTAACTAGAAGAAGCTAAAATTCAACAAGACATTTAAAAATAACGATTTATCGAGTCACGGGAAAAAAAAAACATATTTAGGTATATACATATAACGGCTGAGAATAGCCGAAGTGTTGGGTGTATCTTTGTACTGCCATAAAGGAGAACTCTGCAAACGCCATTTGGCCAAATTGAAAAACATCCGAGTGGCTCATAATGCCTCTTAATGCCTCACCCTGAGAGTTATAGCCCCTTAAGTGCGCAGTATTTTTCATATTTTCGCAAATAATGAGAGTGTTCGACGCGAGCGTAGTGCGGGCGAAGGCGCGAGGGTTTCTGTTGCCATCCCGCCGGTGTAACCGTTCGGCCGCGACACTGGCGGATTACGACGACGCGATGCGCGTTCTCTCTGTTCATTGCGTTCTTTAAATTACCTCTTAGTAATTCTTTTTATGTTACTTAACGCAGCGATGTAAAAAAAATACCGCTTGTCAGCAGAAAGGCTGTCACCATCTATTCGGATACTGAGCAGAACTCTATATTAGCGTGCAACAGACTTCCTTACACTACGAGCAATGACTGATCTTCATTTGCCGCGCACGCTTGTTCTCGTGGCTGAGGCCTATCTGAGCGAGCAATGGAAAGGTTGGCCCATACTGCGCCGGTTACGGGGGCCGGGAAGGCAATATTTCACGGTTTATACCTAATACATGAAGACTCGCGACGGCTAAATAGGCGCCCCGCATTGTTCTCTTATTTCACTTGAAGGGAATGAATTATTAAAAGCCTTTTACTGGTGTCATGCCAATGTGTAAGTATGATACAGAACGTCGTAAATAGAAAGGTATTCAACACTGCTGTTTTTGTCCGGAAATGCAAGGAAACATTAAGTAGGTAGGTGAAGGGAGATGGGCTCAGTAAGTTTATTGCTTAAAATGAATCGAAAAAATATCTGATTTCAACTGCTTCCATCTTTAACATTATCAGGTAGTGCGATAGTCAAACGTTTCACAAATGGGGAAATACTTAAATCATTAATAGCTGATTGACAAATAATTTTATTTGTTAGAGGAACCCTCTACTAAAAGGTTGTAGCTTTCTTGATTTATTTTAGGAAGGACATTTTTAATTAACTAATAAGAACTGACGCGTAGCAACCAAATGAATTTTATTGGGTCCTGTGGTCCTCATTGCCTAGTCACTGACTAATCCTTTGGGGTTATGAACATGTTTCTAGATTAAAGAGTTACAAGAATCTTAAATGTACGCAGCTTAGTAAAGTACTTCTATGGAAACACTTACTTTTCAAACTAATTTTAAGGGTTGAGTTACTTCAACATTTAAGAAAGTATTAAAATGACTCAACTATTAAGTAATAACGAATATAATTTTATTTAAGTAGGTACCTACATATTTATTTTACTTTAATTTAAACGGGAAGGAAATAATGTAACATCTTGCTTTTAATTATCATTGACATTATCATAAATAATATTGATTTTTAATAATTGTGACATTTTAATGAATTATAATTTAATTGTATTGTTTGTATAAATTGTACAGACATTTTGACATTATCATTAACTTTTAATTTGCAATAATATTAATCTTTAATAATTATGACATTTAAATATATTGTAATTTGATTGTATTGTTTCTCGTAATTTGCAATAATATTGATTTTTAATAATTATGACATTAGAATGTATTGTAATTTAATTGTATTGTTTCTCGTAATTTGCAATAATATTAATTTTTAATAATTATGACATTTAAATGAATTGCAATTTAATTGTATTGTTTGTATAAATTGCAAAGATACTAGGTAACATTAATAATTAATTTCAGACAAAAAGTCAATCGATGTAGTTACAATTATGGATATTTGCATGCCTACATACTTATGGCAGAATATTGTTGATACTTTAAATCATTGTCTTACATCTCAATGTTGTGTACATGATATTCGGCAAATAAATGATTTATGATTTATGATTTATGATTACGGTATCAAAAACCAACTACATTAATTAAAGATTTTAATCATTAAAATAAAATAAGAACAAGGTAAATCGGAAATTACAAAAAATAAATAAATCACAAATATCGGCTAACACTGCAACGTAAACAGTCCGACAATATCTGCATCCTTTAGCGAACAAGTCGCATTCAGGATTGGCATAGATACCTAGGAGAGCATTAAATAACGTGAGTCACCATCGTGTAATTGATTTTCATTTCTAGTGCGCCTGGGTTCGGGCCTCTTTGCTACAAAATGCCAATGCAAACTTATGCCTTTTGCTACGACTGTATTGGGAACGAATAAACGAGACGCCTTGTCTCGTGCAGATCCGGAGCATCAATGCTACCGCGAAGTATTTTGCACATTATTGTTCATTTGACTGAGTTATTCCCGAGGCACCCATGAAGAGACTTTGTCGAGAAACTTACATGTACGCATAATATCCATTTAAACGTTTGTACAGATATTGCCATTTGTTCACCCCACCGCTAAGCTGCATAGACATCACGTTGCAGGTCCGGGCAGTCACTTTACCTTTCTAAAAAGTTTACATCAAACAGCATGAGTTCTTTAGTACGCTGAGCTATACGCATGAGCAAAAATAAGAGGGGTCCTGATATAGAGCCCTGACTCAACTCAGAACGTATGTGCTACGGACGGGATTCGTATAGGAGGGAGGGGCACGTTGTTACCATTTTTAGATAATTGTCAATATGACAAAGATTATCAAACAATTTATACTTTTTACAGTTTTTATCGATAATATAACTATCAAGCTATTAAAATATTAGCTAAAAGTTGTTGAAATATACGTATTTTTTTCACTATAGGCAATTTAATAAGAAAAGTCAATTGTAACAACTTGCCTCCGATTCGGGGCTAGTTGTAACAATTTTGGGGCACGTTGTTACGGCAGATAAATAAATAACATCACCAAAGAAAAATAAAAAATGTAACCTTTATCTTTTAATAATAAAAAATGAAATATTTTTAACAATCTTAAAGTAGTAATCTATAATCATATTATCTATATTTTAATTTTTATACTATTTAACAGTACAATCAAACTACTTTAGAAAACAGTTTCTTCGATCTTAGGCAAAAAAATATTTTTATTACTGAAATGATAAATAAACTGAATCTACTCCAAACAATTTTCTGTACATAAAGTTTGGTTTTTTCAATAAACATAGCACTTTTGTTATACCAATAAACTTTATATGCTAACATTAATGGCGCTTACTACTATTTAAACAGGATAGTACCTATAGGAGTAGTGGTATAGGCATGAGAAATAAATATAATAATTTTGTTTTATAGAGGTAGGTAACAATATCACATACAATTCCTAAATCAGTTTTCATCAGAATTACAATTAATGCAAATAAATGAGCAAACGTTTCCCGTTACACATCTGACATGGGCCCACATTTTGCATTCTATACTTTCGACCCAGTCTTCTTTTTTAGAAGTGCTGTAACTTTCGCTACACACTTAACAATACCATTCATTAGTATCAGAGTCTGTATCTGAATCCAATATTTTTTTCCTTACCTTCTCTTTTCCTTCTTTATCCATTTTCGAAGCTTTCACTTTATCTTTACCTTTTCCCTTATTCTTATCACCGTATTTCTTTGTCTTGGCTAGTTTTCCTCTTTTGCTAAAGCTTCTTTTTCAGGTGTAGGTATCGGTTAATACAGCGAATTTGCGTTTACAGCGGTTATGAAGGGTTTGTTTTCAAACTCCTGCCTGAGGTTAAGGTCTTATTTTTGAAGGCGAAAAATCAAATATACATTGAGTACCCGATGGACCTGGCATTGATAACTCAATTTCATTTTCTTTTTGAAGATTAGATGAATCTGGAATTGGTAATGCTGTTAATCGTTTTTAACAAGCGAGATTTGGAGAAGAAAATGATAACTTGATATTTTACGCACAACATATTGAAGGTGATTTGACAGATATGTACTGATCCTTTCATCCTGATGCTCTCATTCTCAAAATTAAAGGCAATAGAAAATATGGGGCAAGTTGTTACATGTCACAACTTATCCCAAAAATTTGTAAGAATGTGCCCCACAGCAAGATTTTGTAAACAAATGGAAATCACTATTATTGTGTATCGCGAGCAGAAAAAAAACAATATTGCAAATTAAAAGTAGATTTATTAAGAAGGTTCGAGCACTTAAAAAGTTGTGAAAATATTTAAAACATATTTCAGAAATTTAAGATAACATATGAGATTTTTACCATTGAAAATGGTTATCAGATGCAAATCGCCTGAGATGTATTTTTGGCAATAGCTCCAAGGATTTTGGAAGAATCGAGATGAAAATAGTACCTACCGTACCATAGTTTGACCGTAGTTCGTATTCGGTTCCAACCACATTCGTAATGTTGTCATTATCAGACGCAATATTTAGATACCCTAAATCAATGATATTTTATATTAAAATATCATTGCACTAAATGAAATTTAAGGTCTTCCTTTGAATAAGGATAGGTAGCTGTACTACAGTAAAAAAATAAAATCTTAGAATCTATTTAATGTGATAAAAACACCACTATTCCGATAACCGGGTTAGGGGTGTTTAGTTATGGTGTCGTTTCGTCATTGTTTTTTACTTTAGTAGATGTAGTGTCGTTTCGTCATCAATGAAAAAATTTAAAAATATTTGGTGGTCGTTTCGTCATTTGTACATCTGCATGCTCTTAAAATATTATACAGTCAACAAACTAAATAAATAAAACCAATACGAACAGGTCTAAACACCATAAGTATAATTTTTACAAAAAAAATTAAATATTCAAAAATTTTAATAAAACAATGTTTAACACTACTTCTTAAAATTTACAATAAGAAATCACATTATCAATCACAGATAAGTACCTATATGGGTGTTTGGTAGTTGGGTGCAAAGCCTTAAAGGGGTGTTAGTATATACCATCTAGTTCATTTTAAGGCACACTTGTCTTAGTCCAAGTCTGTTATTATTAATTTTAAATTTCTATGAAGGAGGAATTATTGGAGAGAATCCATTCTGCGTTTGAACGGATGAAACAAGAAATGATGCTAAAAATCAGCACAACTGAAGTAAGAGAACGTGCTCGAGCATGTATTCGTAATGGTGGACGACATTTTGAACATGAAAATTAAAGTTAGATCAATAAAAATGTTTTTTAAATCTCCTCAAGAATCGATATTATCACCCTTAAGTGGTTTAGGCACCATAATTTCAAGAAATGGTAAGATATCTACGCAAATGATACCTTAAAAGAAAGGGCAATAATCAAACATGTTTTAAAATGTATTCGAACATCTGCAGCTATTTTTTTATTTTTTAAATTGACATTAAAAGTAGAAAATTGACTTTTCCAAATTTTCTATCACATTTGAATGGTTTGTAACTTTATTTTTAGTTAACAATGGTGCTTCAAAATTGCTTAGATACGATTAGATACACATTACCTACATTAATAAATAAATTGTAAAAATAGGCCATTTGAACTTAAACCGAATGTTCTTAGCAATTACCTAATTAGCAAATTTTGGATTTTTGGCACTAAAATCGCAGGTCAACAAAAATAACAGACTTGGTCTAAGACAAGTGTGACTTAAAATGTTCTAGATGGTCTATACTAACATCCCCTTAAGGCTTTGCACCCGACTACCAAACACCCTGTATATCTTATACAGGGCTAAAATTTTAATAAAACTATTTTTATCACTCCTCAAAATTAACAATTGAAAAGCTATTGGTTCATCAATCGAACTTTGCTTTCCGCGGTGTGTCCAAGTTACGTTCGTATGCGCGAACATACCGCGACCTGTATAACAACGACAGAGAGTCAATCGAGTCATTTAATTTAATTTTATGGTGTGTAACTAAAATAATGCATTTTTTGAGAATAAAACTGCATTGCTCATTGTACTTTAAGCGAATGACCAAACGACATTAAAAATAATTAATTTTAAATAGCAAGACGAAATGCTACCATGTTTTCTTAATGACGAAACGACACCATGACCAAACACCCCTAACTCAGATAACCTACACTGGATAGGTAGTACTTACCTACCTACCTATTTTATACAACACGACAACAGTTTGGTAGGTACTTATTACCAAACGAAAGTTATAGATAAAATAAACAATAATAAGCAGTGAAATCAATTAGCTAACATTTTAATTTGCTATAGTTAAGCAATGCTAAATATCTTTCGTGAATGTAATAATCTCTATCATATCTTTGTCTCTCTCTGGCGCAGTTCTAGTGCGCAACAAACTGGTGTAGTCTGTCCCCTTCTAATCTACTGATCACTTTTTATGGGCGGCGCATTCGCTGTCATTGCGCGCGCGTTTTGCCGTGACACCATTTTGATGAAAATTTATTATTTAATTAATTCTTAGGTCTACAAATAAACTTCACCGTAATAACTAGTTAACAATGTCTAATTATATAGGTATGTAAATGATAGTATTTTCTTTTCTTACTAGAAATATCAACAACAGTATACCTACGTTTCACGATTGAATTCTAAATAAATTATCATTGCACAGTGTAGGTTAGGTATTATCTATCCGCGTCGAATACAAATTAAATAATAGGTTGGAATGATATTATTTTTACTGTTATGAAAAGCTCTTCGAAGGGGAGGTATGGAGGGGGGGCGGGCGACAGCGGGGCGCGCGGCGAGTGGCTGCGCCGGGGCCGGGGCGGCGCCGCCTGCCCGGCCCGCCCCGCCCGCGCGCCCCGCGTCGCGCGCTCAGTCCGCGCTCGCACGTACCGCTTACGCTTGTGTGCACCCGCACCAATCGAATAACCGTCGATACGCGATTAACGATACACTGATAATTCGATACCGATAAATATTGTGACAATAGTTTTTTTTTAAACAAAAGTGTTTACAACTTTACATAAATTTTGACAAATCGAAATATTTCTTCAAAAATGACTAATGAGTCGCGTTTATAAAAATTAAATTTAGGTAATTAGTTTAAAAAATCAATTAAAGTGTTAACGAGCTGAAAACATGAATAGGGAACGATGTTTTGGACTATGCCGGTGAGATGGGTGGTGGTCTGAAGCAGACCGGCTAACGCACCGAGAGTGGTTTGATGGATGTGGAGGGCGCGGAGTGCTGGAGGTCGGCGGGCGCCAGGATGGTGGCGGAGGAGGGCAAGACCCGGGCCACGGACTTCTCGATCGCGGCCATCATGGCCCGCAGCGCCGCCGAGCCGCGCAGCCCCGCCGCGCGCTCGCCGCCACGCACAGGTACCGTAGGCCTAATTGTTGATGGAAAAATTGTACTCATTCCCCCACTTTAGTCACTATTTCCAACACCTAAAGTCGCTGCCAGAGTAGGTGGGTACCGTAGGCCTAAAGTTAACGTAAAAATGTTATTCGTTCACGAAGTTACAACGATTTTCATGCGCTGAAAGTCATAATAAAATTGATAGAGCTTCCGTAGCTTGTTTTCAGTAGATTATACTGGCTGGATACATTCATTGTTATGTTTATTCTACCTTTGTACTATTTCAATAGACATAATATCGCAATTAATTTTATAAACCGCTTGCCGTAGCTTGTTTTCAGAAGTAGACTATGGCACATTCTTAAAATTACTCTCGTAGCTCTTGTTTTATTCGTAGGTCTGTCACAAAATGTTTATTATTGTAGCTACTACCGTATCGTAGCAATAGTTGAATCTGTGACCTACCTGTACCTATAGGTACCTCTCTACCTTATCACATAATTTAAGTCGATGTTTTAAAGAAACAAAGGGTCCCTAATTCTAGTCTTATTATTGTGCTCTACAATCTATTCAATTTTAAAATTCTGTAAATTTATTTATTTTAAATTCCAGACCTCTAATAACGCTAAAACAAAAAAAAATTGACTAAAACAATTTAATGCCAGGATATAAAATTCTTATTCTTATAATTCTAATCAAAATTGTGACAATGGCTTCGTTTTGGTGCATTCATCGTTTGTTAATAACTTGGTAAATACACAGAATTGGTGAACGAGTAACATTTTTACGTTGACTTTTAGGCCTACGGTACCCACCTACTCTGGCAGCGACTTTTGGTGTTGGGAACAATGACTAAAATGGGAAAAGTACATATACGTTGAAAGTCATAATCAAATTGAAAGAAAAAAAGAAACAAAGAAAGAAAAACCATTTATTGACTGTCACATAAAAAAAATTATATGGATAACAATGTAAAAACAGAAAATAACAAAACAACAACAGTGTGACGAGCCAATCATGATAGAGCTTCCGTATCTTGTTTTCAGTAGATTATACTGGCTGGATACATTCATTGTTATGTTTATTCTACCTTTGTACTATTTCAAGACACATAAAATCGCAATTAATTTAATGGACCGCTTGCCGTAGCTTGTTTTCAGGAGTAGACTAGGCATATTCATATAATTATTCTCGTAGCTGTAGTTTTATTCGTAGGTCTGTGTCAAAATATTTATTTTTGTAGCACTACCGTAGCGTAGCAATAGTTGAGTCTGTTACCTACCTGTACCTTCTCTACCTTATCACATAATTTAAGTCGATATTTAAAAGAAATAACGGGTCCCTAATTCTCGTCTTATTATGGTGCTCTACAATTTTAAAATTCAGTCCATTTATTTATTCAAATTTCAGACCTCTAATAACGCTAAAACAAAAAAAAAACAGTTGATTAAAACAATTTAATGCCAGGAGATAAAATTATTAGTAATCTAATCAAAATTGTGACAATGGTTTCGTTTTGGTGCATTCATCGTTTGTTAATAATTTAGTAAATACAGAATTTACTGCTGTGCTAAAACAGCTTCCTATTCTTCTTTACTTCTTTTTTTCTTAGAAGAACTTACAACTATAATACAATACAACGAATAGTCAACAATAGTGGATGTTGATGTAAAACACAAATGAATTCCAAAACCTTATTTGCGCAACCACAGAATTCTTAACAGCTCTCCAAAGCATGAATGCCTTTTTGAATTGACCGTAGTACGTTTTTAAAAACGAAAATGTGGTCAATAATCACCTAATTGATAGAGCAGTGCCATTTTTTATACAATTTCTGTCAAAGAATGCCGTATGGATGGGTGCAAAAAGTCGCTTTTATGACTTACCTCTAAACTTCCTCATTTTTCCAAAAAAGGAGAAGAAAACAAAAGCGATCTTACATATAAAAACTTTACTAAAATGTTCAACGGTACTGATGTATGGTAGTATATGATGATATGATGTATTTATTTATTTATATACAGGAAGATCTACTGCAGCAAACTTGAATATATCACATAAGTACCTATAGTGGCAAACGGCGTGAGTAACATAAAGATTTGCTTTGTTTTGCAAAGTAAGGTTCTTGTCACTCTACATTTTTAGAAGTATGATGAAATATTGGATCATACATAATTAGTGATCGGATTTGAATAAGAAGTACCTAGGTATACTAAGATTTCATGCGTTTACGGTAAGTTTTCAGAGCACGGAAAACGCTTCCGAGGTCACAATATAAGTCAAGTCATACACTATCTGAATGTCATGTTGTACCAAAAACTCATTTCCTTTAATCGGGTCACTTAAAATGTTTGTTATAGGCACACTTTTCCAAGCATTTAATACTTGTGGCCATTAACCTTGAGATATTAAATTCCGTTAAGGTATTTTGAGCCCGAAAATAATAATTTATTCTGTGCTGTACTTACCTAATTAATGTGGAAGACATAAGCTCACGACGAAATCTATAAACACGTATAATTCTTAAACATTTGATCCAATTACAGTTTTTTTTGTACAGTGTAACGAAGACTTTATTTTAATGATGCTTTGCCAAGGCAAAAAAATCTGGTGCTATTAGAGTGTAGTTAGCGTAGGTATGTAAGTACTGTCTCACAGCCAGCTGTTCATACATTGCCGATTTTGACATGATGAACCGATTTGAAAAATATGTTAGATTTTTTTTATTTCACAGTAGTGATAATTAGATAATAAGATAAGATACGATAAAAAATTATTGCTTGAAACATGGTTACAGTTAGTAGATGTCAAAAAGTAAACATATACCTACGCATATTTCGCCGGATACCCGACATGCAAAATATACAATAGGGTCATTGAATATTAAAATATAATTTTAATTTCATTCGTTTACTTAAATAGAATTAAAAAATGTCAATTTAACAGTACAAAACAAGAAAACAGTTTTGCCCAAAGACTGGACTATGGATAGCAGTAAGGCATTTTTGTATTTGTAATATGAACCAATAAAATAATAATAAGTAATTTTGAAAATGTCAATATTGTATAATTACCAACATTTAAAATAGGTCAATAATATTCATTAATTTAAATAATATTAAGTTCAAAAATATAATACTTATATATAAATTACTAAAATTAAAAATAATTTTCTACTAAGAAAATCTTTCCGACTATAGTGACATCTAGACACGAGCCATTTATGGAGTTTGTATTTAAATTGCTTTATTAGTAGTTCTTTATTATTTTGGGTATATGTCATTAAAATCTTAATTAACGTTATATTACATTTTTTATAGCTCTGTGTTGTTTTTCTAAAAGGAAAATTAGCTTTGTCGGATCCCTTTTCCTAAACAAAGGTGATAATGTCTCCGTATTTATTAAATAAATGCAAGTTTTCCTTCACAAACAAACAAATATATATCGGTCAGAGTGAGTAATTTAAGTTTTTTAAATTATTGTCTACAGGATGTTAGAGGGGCCACTCCACTTATTGCTCGGACACATTTTTTTTGTATAATAGAGGCTTTATTAATATTCACGGCATTTCCCCAAAGTACAGGTCCGTACCTCAGAACAGATGCTACAAAGACATGGTATGCTGTAAGGTATGGTATGATGAGGCGCGGATGAGGCCCAATGTAGAAACGCCTAACATTCGGAATCCACAACTACAAAGGAGTTGTCTTTCCTATATCTAATTGTCAGACCACAATAAATAAAACTACCATAGGGCCTAGTGAAGCTACAGCTATTATTGTAAACAATTGAACCTAATAGATTTATAAAAAAATCGATGCACTCGAATACCGCGTTTTTAACGGAAATAATTCTTACAAAATGTACCTCAACGAATCTTTACGAATTCTTATTTACCATCAAAACGCCGTTACGTTTTAAATTGCCCTGACGAAATTTTCATATCTCCGTACAACGATTTGGTTGAGATGTAACCTCGTAAGCCAATATAAAATGCCAACGGAAATTTCGTTAAAAATATACGTCCATTTCGTATTTCCTTGTGTTAATTTAAGTGTGATGAAAGGTAGTATAATCAATATCAGTCAGTATAAGTATTCCACTGATATTACTGTAAATGAGTTATTAAATTGGGACCATTGGTATTTGCGAGTTTTGCTTCGTTTTCTGTTATTGGTTTAGTAGTCCGGTTCGTAAGGAAGTTGAGGATGCATGTATCATCATTATAATCTCAAATCTTTAGACATTACAGAAGAAGCGGGTAGTAAGACATGCTAGGGATCAGGGAATTTGGGTGTAAGAAAGACAGACATTACTAGGTAGCATTGAAATAAATGGTTTTAGCTAATTCTTTATGTTAAACTTTTCTGTCCCGTTGCTGAGGTTAGGAAAATACATTTATAATAAGAAGACTATCTTTAAGATATTTATTAAAACGACTACCGATGTATTGTCACCGAGCACACCGACTATACTCTCGACCACCGAGGTATTGTTACTTTAGGGACTTTAGGAACTTAAGGTACTTAACTTAGGGAACTTTAGGTATAAGCTCCTTGGTTAGAACCAAACTCTGAGGTTAAACCTGTCAATGCTTTTAACTAATTGTGTTTTATTAGCAACGTTGTCTCACCAAACCTCATTGAATTTGCGTCCTAAGAGAACTAAATGAAATTTACTGCTCATAGATTCGTAATTTTCTTGTAACGAACTTACTTACACTACTACTTACACACAACTACTTAAATATAAGTACATATATATATATATATAAGGGCCACCAAATTACTGTACCCTCTTAACCCTACGAAACTGTTTGAGGAATTTTACGTCTTATACAATTATAAATTGAACTGACATATATTTTGTTTGTTTGACAATGTTAGAATATTATTTTACACTAAATAACACATCAGCTATCGTATATATGAATAGTTAAACAAGGTAAGACATCCATTTTTTTTTTTTTATCAAAACGGGTCCATTCCTGTTGATTCCAACTTTTTTGAGGCAATTCAATAAAAAATCGTTTTGGGCGTCACACCACGTTGTCGGACAATCCCGATCACCTGCTATTTTGCACCCATTGAGTGATAGCTTTCGCCAATTTCGAATGCCTACTAGCCACGTGCCCAAACACCCGCAGCCCAAACTTGCCGTCTCTTTTTCCTCCTAATCTTTTTTAATTTTTTTTATGACAAGGAGTAGGCGGGTCACCTGATGGAGAGCAATCGCTGCCGCCCATGAACACCCGCAAAACCAGAGGAGTAGCAGATGCGTTGCAGACCTTTAAGAAAGGAATAGCGTTAAGGGCCTCCGGAACTCTCACTGGCCGGACGAAACACAACAGCACCAAGTGCCATTATTTCACGCCGGATATTCGCGAGAGGGTCGTATTACCCCGGGCGAGCCGGCCCAATGCGTGCTGCAACGCAGCGTGGCTCTACCACTCAGTCAGTGTCACTCATTTAACACCACCCAGGGGTCACGTGTAGGGTCTCAAAGGTAAACCTATGGACGCGAGTAACTTTGACCCCCAACATGTATTTAAATGGAATGTTGTGTATCAGGCATGGTCTCACTCTCTTTACACCCAGAATGCTGGGATCTCCGTTGGTTGACTTTTATCTATTAATCTAGACTGTTAAGTCTAACTCAGGGACCATGATTGAGCACCGTGGGTTAGGCAGAATAAATATGTGGACTCTATTACTTAGTGGAGATTAACCTTTCAACTGCGGCTGCGCATTGATTAGTGCTCAATGAATAGAATTTCTATTGAGTCTAGTGGCACCTCGTTCTAAGTGTAAATTTTTTAACTTAACCTAACCTTTCATCAGTTTTTAAGATTTTTTGGGAATTCGTGTATTAGAAAAAAATATTGGTCATGCTACTAAAGCGAACGTTATCTATTCCTATTATACTTTTTAAATGATACCCAATATTTCAAACAGTTATCTTTATATCTAGGTACATATACTAGTATGTATGCATTAATATTATGAAGAGACTTGTTGTAGTTTAGAGTAGATATTAAAAATGAATACCCTTAGATTGGACTACCTAATATTCAAGAATTATTGTTGAAACTCTGCCATTCGATTAAGGATTATGATTGAATATGATATTAAATCGCAAAGTCTACATCTGTTTTAAGTTATGAAAACGACTCTACATTACAAAATTTAAGATTTTTTTCATGTTTTGCAAATCAAATTAAATCTTAATAATATTACATACTTGCATTCAAAGCATTATTTAGCGTATTACAGTAGCAGTATTAAGTATTGTTATAGCTCTCTATGCAATATATATTCCACTTTTTTATTAGAAACATTACAAACATCCTTGCAGGGCGCCTATGTAAGTACTTATAGCCATACTACTTTCTTTTTTAATTTCCTCTCTTTTTTCTTGTATCTCGGTAATCTGTCATTACTATGGAGACATGATTAAATATATATGTAAACCTTCCATAATTATTGCTAGTACCTTTAGAAATAGATGTATTTTGCATCTTGATATAATTAAACATAATTTTATTATAAAAAACAATATAAAAATGTTAATTGGTAGATTTGAAAAATGAGGAGTAGGTACATTATTGCAATTAAGCCTGCAAGTACAAGGAATGTTATCGCCCCGATAGCATTCAAATTGTGAATGCAACGTTGCTAAGAAGACGATAGAGTCAACTAAATTTAAAAAGCGGCGCCGGCGTAGCGAATATATATTTTTATAAAATAGATCCATATTGTTTATTAGTGGAATCTTGATAGATTTACAATGGTTCTATGAATTTACCACAAGACCGGACGTGGTAGAAATGTTTGGGAGAAGTCCTTGGTCACGCAGTGGACGTCGATGACGATGAATTTGTATTGAACAGTTGAATCAATTATATAAACTGCGTTGCCTTATTGTGAAATAGTTTCTGTACAAATATGCGAGCAAAGCATAAAATCCTTGTTTAACTATTCATATATACGATAGCTGAAGTGTTATTTAGTGTAAAATAATATTCTAATATTGTCAAACAAACAAAATTTATGTCAGTTCAATTTATAATTGTTTAAGACGTAAAATTCCTCAAACAGTTTCGGGTATGGTTAAAAGGGTACAGTAATTTGGTGTGTCGTGCGCGGGCGCAGGCGTCGTGTTGCGGCCCCGTTCGTTATTCCCGATTAATTGCGCGGAACGGACACATTCGACGCACCCAGAATTTACACATTCGTGTGAGTGGTGAGGTGTGCGAACTACGTCGACGCTTTCTTTTAACAAATTTGGAACTGAGGCAAAGAAAAACGTCAATGTATAAGTAATATTTCCCCTCGACTCGCCACTCGCCGCGAATGTGTAGAGTTGAAAACGCGGTGGCGACCAGACACGGCCTTACTCAAAACCAAATAACTTGATTAGCCTACCACGTTTTTTTGTGTGGTGTACAAACACATTGGAACACAACATTTTTGATATTTGTTACGGTCGTGTTTCTTGTACGAGCAGAAAGATTTTTTTATGCGACATGTTCGATATTAAATGTCAATAGAATGGATGACGACATAAAGCAGTATGTTTATTTATTCTACTAACTAGCGGCCCGCCCTCGCCTTCGTCCACGCTAACTTAGAAAGACCGTCATGGTTCAGCTATTCAAAAAAAAAATCTACAAAATATTAACAAAAACCAACCTCAGTTAACGCTCTATCTTTTAGTGAAAACCGGATAAAAATCAATTGCGTGGTTTAGGAGAATAGTGCGGTGCCACAAACAGAGAAAAACGGCGACTTTACTATAAAATATGTAATGATGATACAACATGTACAGACAGGATGCTACGAACACCGTTATTTGCAGACTGATGATGATTTGTACCTAATTACAACCGAAAACGTTTTACAATTTCCTAAAAAGTCATTAAAAGTCGGTGTCAAAAACGGTTGTCTATTTTAATTTTATTTTCCTAAGTGAATCTACAGTATTAGTAGTAATTTAAACTAAAAGTAATTATAATAATATTCGACATCAGTAAATTAATGACAGATCCATACTAGAGTTCCGAGATACGTCATCCGGTTTTACTTTATTGGTTTTTAGTCAACTAAGCTTTTTATTTCACATTTATAAGTAAGTTTAATCGCCTCTATGGTGTAGTGGCTAAGCCACCGGTTTCAGACCCAGAGGTTTCTGGTTTGATTCCCAGCGGTGGGTACATCTTTGTGTGCTCGTTTGGTTGGTGAGGTAGAGTCCGCCTGGTTAGCTACCACCATCTGAAAATGAAAATGAAAAATGTTTATTTCAACAAAAATAGGATAATACAAGATTATACAGTATACCTTATAGCAAATTACATCCTACTTTGTCGTAAAGATATATCAGCAGTTTAACTGTGACATCAACACTAAAAAAATTTTTGTTACGTTGATGCCTAATCTTATCTAACTCTGTCGCCATAACAACGATGTTTATAGCATTGTTGTGTTCCGACAGTTTGAGATAAAATAGCTAGTTCCTCAGTGGTTGAGGATTCCGGGTTCCTTCCTTCTTTCCTTCCTTCCTTCCTTCCTACCTTCGGCCTTATCGTCACTTACCACATCAGGTGAGATAAAGCCCAAGCGCTTAACCGTTGTAGAATAAAAAGAGCAAGAGTAATAAAACGTTTTCATCGGAAACCCTCAACCATTGAGGAACTGAGAAAAAGCGTTTCTATTTCGAAATCTGTACAATTTTCAAAAAATCCTGACATTGTAAGACATAGGTACAAACCTTTTAAGGTACCGATAGACATGCTCATTACTAGCACGAGCATCCTACAATTAAGCAGTTGCTACTTAGTAGTGTGTGTGTCAAAGCGTTGCTTGTAATTAGCATGCTTATTACGTATACGCTTGTAATAAGCATGCTAATAAGCATACTTATTATAGTACCTTTAGTACAACTGCCTGGAAGTGAAGTAAAGGTGTTAATATTTAATTATTTATTTGCGTTATCGAATATTTCTGGGGGTTCCATAATTTAAAAAAAACTTAACAGATACCTATATCAAGTATTATTATACCAATAGAAATGCAATAATTTTTGAGACAATACGTATTTAAGCGTTTTGTAGGTATGTATGTATGTATGTGATATAATAATATTTGGATGTATGTAGGTACCATTTATATTGTCTGACATATTAAGAGTTCTCATTTCCCGTCTTTTTTTGTTCCCGGATACCGAGACTTCTCGAGCACCATTTTCTGGGAATTCCCGAGAAGTCGGTAATTTGATTAACCTCAATAAAAATGTATGAAAAGGTTTTAAATTAAAAAAAAACATATTTTCGTAATCAACAAAATGTTCATTTTTAAATTAACAAAGTATCAATCACAGACTTTATTTTTTTAAATTTAGCTGTTACTGACAAATATGATCACTTTGATTTATAATCACAGAGTTTTAAAACTATAAAATTTAAGTAAAATCTTTTAAACTAACAAAATATCAATCACAGACATTTTGTTTTATAATTAGCTGTTACTGACAAATATCATCAATTCAATACCTAATGTAAAAGTCAAAAGGTGTCATTAAAATAAATAATGATGTGTATGAAATATACCTAACCTATATAAAACTTTTGTAATAATAACTATCGACATTTAAATCACAGTCTTTTGTTAATCATCTCCGTCTCCGTTACATACATAATATTACAAATTAGAGCAACAATTTTCTGTTAATAGCAGCTTTGACAAATTCGCTAGCAGGTTCTATTAAAATATGATTTTAAAATTATCAAAGCATTAATTGATTTGTCTGATAGACGGTTCCTTATCTTTGTAACGACGTTACGAGATAAAGAGAATACCTACTTGTTCATTTTTTGTTGACGTAGGCTTCACACTCATAATGGCATTTTATTATTGGGTAGTAAAAGGATGTGAAATGGGATAATTTTTGTAATAAGTAACACTGGAATTAACGTCAAACTGCTATTATTTTAGTTTTTCTTTAAATTTCTCGACTTCCCAGGTATTCAACCCTTTTTTCCCCGTCTCGACTAAGGCAAAAATTCCTAGGAGTTCCCGCTTTGAGACTTCTCGATGAGAACTTTAGACATATTACTATAATATTTAATATGTGTTTTATTTTCTTTTAAATTTCTATAACTCTAAGAAAACCCCTGTTATTATGCGAAAGTCTACATAATTATAATAAAATATTAAAGATAACGAAACATTAAAAAAAATTCTACCTCAGGCGGGAATCGAACCCGCGTCCTCTGCAATGACCACTCCGATATGCCTGAGGTAGACATTTTTTTCAACGTTTCGTTATCTTTGAGTTTATTTTAGCGTTTTCTTGACGCAAATAATCAAATATTACGAATAAAATATTAGTAAGTATATGTTATTAATGTAGGTATAGGTACCTAATTGTTATTTTAATAAAATCAATAAAAAAATGTCAAGGAAGAGTGATGGATCTCGTCACATTGGACAATAATATTTTATAATTGTTTCACGTAATTAAAAGAAAATAATTTCCATGAATATTCGATTGCTTTTCATTAATTCCTATGAAAACTTATTTGAAATATTGGTCGATATGAAGAATTTAGAATTATGTGTGCTGTAGTGAATAAATAGATGTCAATGTCTAGAAAATAAATTACTTATATCATAGAGTAAAGGATGGTGTCCCATCACTATGAAAAAAGAAGAAAATCACATTGAATGCAATAGCGTAGTCGCATAAGTATTTAACTCAGAATAATAACTAAATCATATTATTCTATGGTATCTAAATATATTATAGTGACAGAAACTGTAGGTAGGTTACTTTTAAAATGTTTTGTGTCATAGTTTCATGATTTCATTAAGATTCTAGTAAAACTTAATAAGCTATGTTTATTTATGCAAATGTTAATTTATTTTGTGCTAAGTGATGACGTGTTGATATATGCTATTGATTGATGTCTGAAATTTTAAATAATTTATGTAAAGATTTTCACGCAATAACGAGGTAACGAATCTCACCTGATGGTAAAGACTCAATGAAGCATTTCGAATGTAGTGCTCTTCCACTACATTGATAATCCTCGACTACTAAATAACTGGCTATCTTATCTCCAACCTACAATAATGCCTCAATCATTATTGTTAAAGCAGTCTTAGATAAAATGGTAATATCTAGCTAGGCGGACCTAGAACAAGACGTTTACGTTTGGTAGATTACCAAACCGAGTTCAGAGAGCTGAGTGTAAGTTTGTAAATGTGCAAACGTTACTATCGCGTTTGTGTTAAGAGTTTTGATTCTCGATCTTGTTTACTTGGCATTAGGATCTATCTGTCAAAACTTAACTCAAACGCGATAGTAACGTTTGCACATTTACAAACTTACACTCAGCTCTCAGTAATATGTACCATGTATGTATTACACAACCGTGTCGCGTAGCGGTGAAGGAACCCCATCTCTTCGCTTGGGTGTCGTAAAAGGCGACTAACGGACTAAAGTGCAAGCACTTGTACAGTCGCTATTTGGTGAATAGTAGACTATGGTCTCTACCACCCAGCAAAAGCAGTCTTCTGACTGCTTTTGCTGTCCTCATTGCCTGGTCTCTGACTAACCCTTCGGGGATAATATTCGTGATTATATGTATGTATATGTACCACCCATTCAAGACTTTCTTTTTTCTGCGGAGAAGAGAGCGCGCAATGAAAGACAATTACAGAAAAAAAATGTACAAGTGTTACCAAATCATACAATACAGATTTATAAATAAAATAGATTCAGAGAAATGTAGAGTCTACTCTGATCGAATAAAGTAATATTTAAGTAAAAGTGGATATCAATTTTTAAATATTTGGTCAACTTTCTACTTGAAAAATAAACTATCTACAAGAAAGTTTGCAAAGTATTTGAAAATTGGTGGTGAACTTAAATATTTTGATTTTAAAAGAAGAATATAATAGGAATTAATAATCTTTATGTAATATTGCAATTTTGTAATTTTTTAACGACGCCTCCAAGGGCGTTTTTGTAACCAATAACACACCATTGACAAAAAGCATAAAAATACGCCTTTTTGTAATGTGATTTCCTTGAAATTTCTTGATGACTTTATGTGTTTTGTTCATACCTAAGTAATTATTTACAAGCGTAAATTGATTAAGCGTTTAAAATTGCCATAAAATTTAATCAACTTTGATTGATATTTCAGATTCGAACGATTAAAAATCAATTAAAAGTGTAATTAATAACTGGCAAAATGCTATGTACATTTATCGAATACTTATTGGACTTGTCAAAAAAACCTAATTAAATTGAAAGTCTTCGGTTTGCAATAGGAAGGTTAGGTTAGGTTAGGCATGGTGAAGGAAAAATGTGGCCATTCGGACGTAATCTCGTTCGCATCTTTACGCGTCTTTTTTAAATATAAAATAATCCCACTGCTGGGCACAGGCCTCCCACGTGAACAATAGCACGTGGGGATATTGGGCCATATCCCACCACGCTGGCCCAATGCGGGTTGGTGGGTTTTAACGACTGTCATCTTACGACAACAAACGGGACCAACGGCTTAACGTGCCTTCCGAAGCACGGAGGAGCTCGAGATGTTTTAAATATGGTCACCCATCCAGCGACCCGGCATTGCGAAAGTTGCTTAGCGGGCAAGATCGCAAGCCAAACGCGCTAGCCGCTGCGCCATTGAGCTCCTCAAAGATCATCGAGCTTTTTTAAACATACTCAAAAGAAAATGTACCTACCTATAATACGATGTATTTAATGTACTATATAAATCATAATAATAGAGAAAAGGTAATGATAAATACGTTTGAAATAATAATATTAGAGTCATATTTGCAATAACTATGAAAAATAGAAAAACTTATATTAAGTTAATTAGTAGGTAGGTATGTAGTTCACAAAAAAATATTTTAATACCTACCTGTTCTCTAATTTGCGGCCATAAATTGTCATCGTAGTTTAAGTATTTTTCTAGTACGTAAGTAAATTCATCTTTTTTCTAATAGCTCTTTTTTCTGCTTAATTATTGACTTAGATAGTAAGATACTTTTGTAAAAAACAATTTTTAGGGCACTTTGTTGGTCTTTTAATCATAGCAATTGTTTGTCACTATTTATTGTTAATGTACACGATTGTTTGTAGCCAAAAAAAATAAAAAAAAGTAATTTTAGAAGCAAAGTAATCATTATCTTAATTTACGGTGCACGGTAGATATCATATTTGTTAACAAAACCTTATTTTTTTTTACATTAATTATTCGAACATACTTACCTATTTTTATAACATCATCACCATTTGCAGAGAGGATCTACCCACTCCGCGGCATAGGCTTCCTCCATGTTATTCTTTTCCGTTTTAAGCTGACCTCCATCAGGTTTTTCTAGCTACCACCTGGCAGAAGGTTTTCCACCGCTCCGGTTGTCAGTCCTCGACAGCCATTCCATTAGAGCTACTCTACCGGCCCTCACCGCCTCTCTTATATTATATTAAATATTAGCCCATATTTTCCTATTGCTGGGCAAATTTCTCCGTCCCCCCCTTTTAAATATTTGCGGTCTGTCCATGTTATTGTTGTTGTGTTGGCCTATTCATGCATTAAGTATCAAGCTCGTCCATCCACCTCCGTCTAGGTCAGCCACTTTTATTACACGGCTCACCACCCATCACACTGAGCACATGTGCAGTTGTAACTTGGTGAAACGTGGACTATGGCAGTGGACTGTTTCTGCGGTCCTATTGCCTTGTCTCTGATTAACCCTTTGGGGATAATAGTCGTGAATATACGTATTATGTATGTATTTATACATACATATATATAATCACTACTATTATCCCTGAAAGGTAAGTCATAGACTAGGAAATAAGGACCGTAGCGACTGCACATGTGCTCAGCGTAACAGGTGGTGATCCCATCGCCGCTCTATGCTGTTGGATGTATGTGCTGTTTTTAGTCAGTTAGTCGTCTTTTACGACACAAAGGAAGAGAGGGGGTGGTAGTATCCTTTCACCGCTCCGCGACACGGTTAGACACCCAAGGGAATAGAGGGGGGACACCCAAGGGAAGAGAGGGGGATTATGTATATATGTATTTTTATTTTCATTAGGTTCAGTGTCCAGACAGAGCTCCCCGGCGTCACTCAGCTCGCCCGCGTCAAGCTGTCGATCGCCGGTGCTCGACGAGGACGTCGAAGTGGACGTCGAGCAGTGCTCGGACGGCGAGCGGGACACGTCTGATCATGCGGTACCCTCGCCCGCCCCATCCTCAGGTCAGTACTTTACGATGTATTAGACACTTAACATTGTCACTCATGACTGTTTCTGGCTTTGCTCAGCTCTTGATTGAGGTCTAGCAGTGCTCGAACGGCGAGCGGGACGCGTTCGACACGCGGTCCCTCGCTCACCCCATCCTTAGTTTACTGACCTCGTCTTCCCGATTACGTAGTCTTTACAATTTTTTAGACCCTCAATACTGTTTTTTCGTTCGCTCAGCAGTGCTATTTTGTAAAGTTCAAGTCCAAAACTCGATCCTTAATCCACAGTAAGTTACCAACCAGCATTCTCTAAATTCGCCTCCACGAGAACGTAACGAAGCTCACTTTTGAACGGAACTTGCCTGGTTGAAGTAAAGGGCGAGTTCACAATCGAGCTTTAGAGATTGACATGCAGCTCGTGCTACACTACTTTAAGATGTTTTAGACCCTCAACACTGTTTCTGCCTCTGCTCAGCTCTTGATTGACGTCTAGCAGTGCTTGCTCGAAGAGCGGGACGCGTCCGACAATCCTCGGGTAAGCACTTTAGGATGTTTCAGACTATCAACACTATTTTATTACGTAACTTGTTTTACTTCTCGGAGTTCTTAGTTATGTTCTTCATAACGAAATAACTGCAATCATTAAATCCAATCTCATGATTATTTAAACTGTTGTTCGAACACGTAAAAACCATTATAAATGCGTATTAATTAATACACTATCACATTCATACCTTCACACAAAAACAGTGAATGAACTTTTGTTTAATAGCGCCCATTATCGGTGTAATAAACAAGCTTTCTCATAGAAATACAATTCAGTTCTCACAGCAGCGCAGCGTGATCGAGTTGCTTAGAATGATAGTTATCGTCATAGATGCAAGTAATGAAGGCGGCGCGAAACGAGGCCCGTTGTATTATTGTCTGTAGTTTTCTTTGTGGCAACACTTGAACGGTTAAGTGACATGCTGATGTGTTAAGATCGTGTAGTCCGATTAAATAGAAGTCGTACGTATTATGAACATAATTGCACTACCAATAGTGGCTGTTGTATCGATGCCATCAATCTTGATGAATATGATATCGAACACTCATTTTAATATACTGGCAACACCGTTGTTACCTTTGTATTGTGTTATTTAAAGCAACAAAATGTGCACAGTACCAGCAATACATTAGTTATTCATACGTTAAAAAGTGAAATCTAAAAAGTAACACATGGTTATTAAATTTAAAAATCGTTCTACCGTGCTTCCTGATAGATAAATGTAAATAGATTAATGAATTTGTCTAACGGATATAGGCTCTCAAGCGATTGATTCAAGATCAACGCTGACAGGAGAGTGGCTGCCGAAAAAAAGTTAATGGAGCAGTAGCGGCTTAAAAAACACTAAACAATTGATAGTACACACCGCTCTCTATTCACTTACTTATTTATCTAGTTCAGTGTTGTGTAGGTGAAGTGAAATGCAGTATCGCATGAATTATACAATAGCCCAAAGTGTCTATGTCTTATACTACTATAGCCAATTTAGATGTACAATGTTGTTAAAGAAAATATTACTCAGATTTTAACATTGAAAATGTTTTTTCGATCGCTCCGGTAGGGCCCCATTTTCGCTGAAAGTGTGTTTGCCCCGTGGTATACAGTGGTTTAAGGACATGAGAACGTATGAGGGCTCAAACGACGCAGAATTTGAATAACTTTCAGATGGTGAAAACATTTTTTGTAAAGTCGAAAACTAATTTCTAAAATTGAAAAAAAAACAAAAAATACCTTGCTTTTTAACACTTTTTACAAAGACAAAGTACAAAACAGGCGGCCTTATTGCTAACAAGCACTCTCTTCCAGGCAACCTTGGGTGATAATAATATAAAAAGAAAGAATAATAAAATGGGTGCAAGAATAAGGAAATAAGAAAATAGGAATATAAGTTGTGTTGTTTACAAACTAGATAGACAAGATAAGACATAATAATTAAATAAATGAGATAAAAGAGATCATGCAATATTATATTTATATGTTTATCCGTTATCTAACCAATAAAAATAAGTTAAAAAAAATCTTTACTTGGGCTAGATAAGTGTGTTGGTGTGAGAGTAGAAAAGATATTAATAAAAAATCTTGTTACGAAACGTTGAAAAAATATTTACCTCAGATGTAATATTAGACATTTTTTAACGTTTCGTTATCTTCGAGTTTATTTGAGCATTATAAAAGCAAATAATCAAATATTACAAATCTTATTATTATTATATTTGTTATTTCAAGATGCGTTTTCCCACAGAGCTAGGCGAGCGAGACACCCCGTCGCCGGCGCGGCCACTGCCCCCGGCGACGTCGTGCAACTGCGAGGAACTGCTCTCTGTGGACTGCCAGCTGGAGACCAAGGAGCTCTGGGACAAGTTCCACGACCTCGGCACGGAGATGATCATAACCAAGACTGGCAGGTGAGTTTTGGCAAGATAGCACGTGATTTTTGTATGAGATACCCACTATACAACTGCAATCTTCTTGGTACCATTTCTGAGGATATCTCAGGACCACGGATGGAAAGCACTGAGTTCACCTTTGTAACGGGTCGCAAGGAGCTCTTCATAGTTTTGGAGCCTCCCAGACGCTTGAGGCTACGATGTCAATATTGTCTATTACGTCTTCTTGATTAAGCTTATTATTACAAAAAACTTTCCAGAAATCTCTTGTTAGTTCTCGTTCTTGCTATTTAAAGAACCTCCGAAATTTCATGTTTTTAAACCTTGTGGTATTGGCTTGTACCCGAATTACTTATATAATAATATGTAGTAATAATATAAATCATTCCATAAGATTACCAAAAGTTCTTTTGTTAAAAACCAAGTTAGAAAAACTTTCAACATTTCAAGAAAACTTCGCTGAAGACTGAATGAAACGACGCCTAATTATTAATTACTCGGCTCATCAACATAATGCAATCTTTCACTCTGTCGAAATTGGAGTCAAAAACAAATTAATTCACTCCACAATAGCCCCAACAAAGGGTTCAGCGGAATGGATTCATCAGCCAAAGTGGCCAATTCCAGAATAATTACTTCGCGAACCGAGTCGTCCTTCAACCCTTTAACGAGATAAATTAAAAGTACATTTTTTCCTAACCGTCAGCTTACGTCGAGCTATAAATTCGCGGGCCCTAAAGACAACAAACGGTGTGGTGGGGGAGGGAAGATGTTTTTGTACTGGGGCCTGGTTTATCTAAATAATTGCGTAGTCGGTGGCGGTGAGCGGAAAATTGGCATGGCGCTCGCGAGCCCCCGCGCGCCCCATCGCAATCTTTGGCCTTTGACACAGCGGAGTTACTGCTCTCCAGAGTGTTCGCTTATTGTAACGCTTTGAACATATTTTTAACTTCAACTTATAAGTTTGTTGACATCCAAAATGCGAAACCATGTACTTTCAAGCGTCATTTAAAAAATTACCTTTTATAAGTTAGAGTTGCTCGGTTTGCGTAAGATCGTTAATTCAAATTCGAAAGACAGTTTTATTATGACATTTATTATAATATTCCAAGTTATATTAATTTCTGGTAAAGTAGGCACTAATGTCATTAAATTGTTGCGATTGCTTCGTATATTATTTCTGCTGTTTGTCCTTTTTTATATCAAAATATCGACTAATTTAGTATAATCATGTCTGAAATCTGAAAATATTGTCAGAGTCGTTGTATATTTTATTCCATCACATTGAATTGTTATGACAAATAAGTTTGCCGGAACAAGTGCATAGAATGAGTGTAATCTCCGTATTAGGCCCGTGTCATATGTTGCGCTGAGGGGAGGCCCTCGTTTCGAGTGTAGTTAGCCTAAATCACTGTACTCACCCGTAGAGGATTGCGACCCCTGGGGAGAGCTTGCTATTGTACCGCGCCGTGTACTGTGACCACTAATCTTAATACTTGACGTTAGGACAAAAAGTTTTAAACTCAAATTCAAGTCCGTCAGTCAGTATTTGATATAGATTTATGATATTTACAAGTCCGAATAAATACCAACTCTAAACATTGATGTGATAGATGACACATATTCCATTTCGAAGTCGTTTCAAACATAAATTGTATTCATATGGTATAAAAGTAGTCTTATTTGCATAATTTAACCTTTTTATGGCTAAGAACATCTATAAAAGGTCCACAGTTTTAATAAAAAAGTATCAAAGGCGTGTAATCTCCTTATCCACATCTAAACAAGAGATAAATCAACCCGTCCAATCAAAATGGGATATCGGGGACAAATTTTGTCAAGGGAGGGCGCCGGTGCATGTTTTTAAATTGCTTTACAATGCCAGTCATTTAATTTGGGAACACTGTTCAATTTGCGTACGTTAAAGTGAAATCACCGAGTTAACGCACTGAGAACTAACAATGGCAAGCCGATAGCAATAAAATCCGTTACTGTGCTCACTTTTATGACAAACTTAATATGAGAACGTAAAGTGGCCCCTTATCTCCGGACATCCCGTAATATGCTTTATCTTTTTTTTTATTGCAATGCACAATCCTTTCTTTTTCCTGTTGGCACAGTTGATCACCGTCCAAAGATTTTCTTTATCGATAAAGGTTCCTTAAAATACCATAATGTCTTTAAAAACTGTTTAGGAAGCGTGTCTCGAGTAGAATTTTTTATTTTAATTGGTTTTGAAATTTTTGTTAGGTAATTATTAAATATTTTAGGAAACCTTTTTTTTGCCAAAGTTGAAGCGAGAGATTCACGTCTTCTGTATCACGAGATGTATATAGTACAGATAAGGCATGACCAGACTGGTAGGTAAGTATTGCAATGCGATCGCGCATTCGGTCAGTCGAGCGACCCGTCATACGCGACATGCCATCCTTCCGCTCAGTTGCCCGCATTCCTGCATTATGTATTAACACGAACGTGGAACGCGAATGTTGGTTATTTAATTTTTGAAATTGTATCTCATGTTTTTTTTAATGCATTTTTCAATAAAGTTTCAATTTCAATAAAGTTTATAAGACAGTGTGTTTATTTGTTAGTGGTTTACATATAATTGCGGTAAGCAAAAAGTTGAGTAGAGGTAAACCTGTTTTTTGCGAATAGTCGCTTCACTCTATTTGTCAAATAGAAAACATTTGTCAATCGTCACGATTAAGCTTTGTGGTTAAAGTGGGTGCAGTCGTGGTAATTTCTAGACTCTAGGTGCTTTACAAATAAACAAAGAATAAGCTACGAATAGTTATTCCGTGTTATGTTCCTGTCATGTAAACGTAATTTCTAATTAGAGTAAAAGAGACAAAACATGGAATATAGATTCTGACCTTTTCTATTTTTATTTGTAAGGCACTAATAGTATTCTAGACTGAAGTATTTGTTAGATAAGTATTTCTATGTGTCTAACAACCTTTACCTTGCAAATTTTTTTGGTAATATAATGGGTGAATGTTTCGTAACATTGTCATGTCATTGCCATTAATCTAATGCGAAGGCTGAGCAGGCTTGTATGTGCGCAATGTGATTGATTACATTTAGTCGATATCTCCGATCGTGACTGTCGCATCACTAGCCCGCGTGGCTCGCGAGAAATGTCGGGCCGTCTTGATTTGTTTATTTTTCTTCATTTTTTCGATTCGTCGTTTTGATTTACAAGCGGCCACTTTACTGCCGAGTGGACTTTGTTATGGAACTAACTGGAGGACGATTTATGTACACGACTCGGGACAGTCGGTTTGTTCAAAATATTTGTTAAGTCATAACACTCGTGTGACTTGTGATGAACAACATCATTGCCGCACCGCAGAATGCGGTCAGTTTTATTGTCCGCTGGCGAACCGAGCGTGTTCAGGACGCTAATCTAATTTTACTTTTAACCAATTCTTTGAAAACGAATAAGTATCTTGATATTTTATTACTGACCGCTACACACAGTAAGCTATATGGTATATGGTTGTGTAGGATGTAATTAAGTTTTCGATGCCACAAATGGAACAAGGGCCGATAAAGCATAAGGCCCTAAGTTAATACAAAACCTATTTATTACAAAATATATGAGTTAAAAAAACTTTGACCATTTAAAACCACTTTTGGTACTTTGGTACACTTTTTTCATTCGTACATATAAAAAGAGTGATATAATTAAGCTTTTAATAAAATAAAGTATAAGTTTTATATAATTCACAATTTGCCTTGACGAATAATGTTGTTAGTAAGTTAATTTGTTAAAAATCATTAAGCCCGATTATTGGTTAACATGAGAGCCTTTGATGATAACTTCCTATTTAAAGGGACTTTAACCTTTCACACCTGGCCACCCTCTGGTCGCCTCCTACGTTCTTTTGTGTGCGCTCCAAAGGTGTTGACCGTTAAAAAAATACAAAACTTATGGCATTTAACAAACAATATTTAGTGCCGTTTTGACAGTTATTGTAGTCAATGATTACTGTCGATTATGGTGGTTATAATACAGTTTTTGCCGGTGCTGGGCGGACCAGCCAACAGGTGCCTTTATACGAGCCCCGCAATAAAACTGTGTTGTATTTTATAGGATTAATGTTTCTGCTTATGAAATTGTAACGTTCGTTTGGAGTCACATTTAGAGTTCTGTGCACGATAATTCAAAATGGGAATTGAGGGTTCGTTATTGTAAATGACGTAATTACGCTTCAGAACAAGATAAGTAAAATACAATGAGACATGATAGTTTTTTTGCACTCAATATCGACTCTTAGTTTTACAATATTATTGTAATAAGAATAATTTAAATTAAAACTATTCGTGTTTCGGAATTCACGTCCAGATTTGGTTTTTATGTGTTGTCATAAAATAGTTTTGGTAACAACTGTCTACTGGGTTAGGGTGTTGGGATACGGCTCAATATATTTTTTAAAAAAGGCTAAAAAAATTAAGTTTACCTCCTTAACCTTTCAACTGAGGCCGCGCACTGATCTGTGCTAATGATAGCGTTAAAAAATTATATAATTTAAAACTTTAATTGCTTAATCAGAATGTTTGGGAATACGTGTAATAATAATTCCGCAATTGGCTCATCTAATAAATTGCAAAGAACTTGAATGGGAGTAACTCTTAAATTATGGAAAAGCTAATATTTTTTTTTTTTGCAATTTCAGAGATGTTTCTATATAAATAGTTGTTTTTTACACTTATGGGAGTTACAAGATTATATTACGTTATACTGTACTTAATCGATATACTGGAAAGGGTGTTTTGTAATAGGTATTACAAAACACTTTTTTCAGTCCTAAATCTTTAACGATGGTATTACATTTATTACATCACTGAATATAGGATCGGCACTATATCGACTACGTACAGTGTAACTATTCTATCATTAAGATAAACGTTTATAAATTTTAATAATAATGAAGTTTATAAATAATTAGCGATAACACACTAGAAACGTACTGAAATTTTCACAGTTAGAGTAAAAAGTACAAGTTGAAATAGATATACACTCACGACTATTATCCCCTAAGGGTTAGTCAGAGACTAGGCAATGAAGACAGCAAAAGCAGTCCTCTATCATAGTCCACTTTTCACCAAATAGCGACTGCACAGTGCTCTGCACAGGAGGTGAGCAAATCGCCGCTCTATGCTGTTGGAAGTATGTGCAGTCTTTAGTCAGTTAGTCGCCTTTTACGATACCCAAGGGAAGAGACGGGGGTGGTAGTATTCTTTCACCGCTATGCGACACGGTAACTTTCATGAGCCCGAGTTAATTTTAAGGCTGGTTTCACAGTCACGCCTTTGGCCAGCGCCGGCCACACGTGCGCGCTACACTACATAGTAGTTGCGCGTTTGAACTGCGTGATGACTATGAAACGCAACTACAATCTAGTGTAATTGTAAGTGCGCGCGTGTGGCCGGCGCTGGTCAAACGCGTGACTGTCAAACCAGCCTAAGTTAATGACGCGTTTTAATCCTGCGCTGGTTTACTTGCTTTAAGAAAGAGTTCAACACGCACCCAAGGGAAGAGAGGGGGTGGCCAGATACTAGAAAGCAGCGCAATGCCACAGTTCTCGTTAAACCAAAATAACATCTAAAGTACAGTACAGTATACTGTATTCAGCATGATAGACGATGAGCCCATCGCCCCTTTATACTGCAGGATGTGTGTAAAATTGAGTACATTAGTCGTCTTTTACGATACCCAAGGGCAGAGAAGTGTTGGTAATATTCTTTGAATCAAGTGAAGCGGAAGACCAGAGCGAGATCAGCTCTAGGGGCATCTAAGTTTGACTGGGTTTCCGCTTGACCGTATATCTTAGGACATCCTCTATGTAAAATGTAAAAACTAAATATAATAGAATAGACAACTTAAATGAGTACTTTGTTAACCCTAAGTCATCATATTTAAACGAAGATACTTTTACTCGACATGAACATAAAAAAACTTTATCAACCCTCCATATCGGTTAACATGAATACTCGAATTGCGATTTTTAAATTGCAAACTTTATCGGGATCATATTTTGGAGAACAAAATGGAAGGGCGATAAAACGGCGCGCAGTCGGCCGACCGGCTTAGCCCTATAATCGGATTAATAAATCGACGTGTGCTGGAAGGGGGGAGAGCCTCTCGGCATGTGCATTCAACTTAATTGAAACTTTCGTGGGCGCGAGTTACGTTTCGCTAATGCACCTTTCGCGTTGATAGTGCGTTTGTGAAATCCTGCGCTAAAACACTGTCGCTTTTTAATATTAAAGCGTGGACTTAAATTAAAATTTGGTTTAAACTTAATGCTATCTCATTAAGGTATCTAGATAGCTAGAATAAAAAAGTCCAATTTGAACTAGATACAGTCACGATCACAATTATGTATACACTTTGACTCTTATGCCATTGTATTAACGGTTACAATTTGTTTACATATTTTTGCTCGTGACTGTACATACAATCACGTTTATTATCACTTTAGGGTTAGTGAAAGACTAGGCAATGAGAACCACAGAAGTAGTCAAGTCAAAAAATCAAAAGATATTACAACTATTTAAGTACTTAAATATTTGTAGAGGAATAGTAAGTTATGACATGCAGAAATCGTAAAATAGTTACTAAGTCACAACTCCACAATTCGGTAATGAGCGGGGTAGATCGGCTCGTTTCTACGAATAGCCGTCATTTTCAAGTTATCGACTTAACGCCAGCGAGGAAATGGAAAATAATGACTTCATTGCGAGGCGGCGCCCCGGTCACCGACGTAATTTGGTCGTTATTTGAATTACACGTCTATTGTACTAAAACTTTTATCCGGCAGCGATTGTTCATGCTATTCTATTTATAACTGTGAAAGCACGGCAACATTCAGAAGAACATTTGCCTACAGCGTTGAAACTTAATTATCGACAACTCCTAATATGTTTAACATCTGCTACCGTCACGTCTAGTTTTCGGAGCTCAACACGTTTTTAAACCAATTTTTACTTCCGAAACATGAGAATTATGATTATGATATTTTTTTTTTTACAAAAGCTCGTTGGCTCGGCCACCCGGAATCGACATAAATATAATTTATTCCTACCGAGGGGTAGCTGTGAAAATTTAACGCTCCACTTGATAAAAATGACACCACATGACGAAGTCGGGACAAGCCGTCCCTCGCAGTTGCACACGGTTTGAGGGTGACAGCGAATAGGTTTTTTACGTGTCGCCTGAAGCGGTGTGATTAAAAAAGTTCACGGTGCAACTGCCGCCTATTGCTTCCGTGCGGTATCAACGTCGTGTGACACTAACTACCACTCTAATTAGTGACCCGACAGATGACGCGCTCGGTGTCACGCTCACGATAATCTCTATGCTTAGTTTAAGACGAGTTCTACCAACAGCGATAATCCGAAGGTTATGAACACCACATGAATAGTTGGACGGGTCAGTCGCGTCACGTGAGCGTCGGTCACCGCGACACTAACAAGAGTGGATTTCCTGGCCGGGTCGCTTGGTAACGACGCGGGTCGGGGGTCGCGCGCCACAATGGCTCGTTTGAGGCACAATGCCCGCCCCCTCGCGGCCCACTTCATTACGCGCATATTGTGCGCGCGCCGCACGCGCCGCCGCCGCCGCCCGCGCAGCCCTGACTCCCGCGACCCGACGCCGGTGGCCGCCAAAGCATTCAACATTAGAACCTTTTGTCTTCCCGCCAGAGCAAACATCCGAGCGCGATCCATTCATAATCGTATTTCAACAAAAACTTAATTCAATCAAACAACTGTACCCACCAATTACAGAGTCCTCTACGGTTCACAGGCACCGAAAACTAACACGTACTCGCATACCAATATCACCTATGATAAAATCATCGATCATACTCGTTACCGCTCCGGGCGCTATTAAAGCGCATTAAAGCAATCAATCACAATGAGTCGAATTCAAATACACAAAATCGATGGTAATATTAAATCATTATCTATTTAAACATCGGATGTTCAGCTAATAATGGCCGAGATAATATCTCATTGAGCTCGAGTGGAATGGCGAAGCGCGCGATTGAAGCGATCACAATGGGCGTAGGAGTAAAACCAACAACGAGGCGAGCGCCCGCGCGCGCTGCCGCGCCGCGGCGCAGCACAATGCTGGGCTAATTGTGCGTCGACAGCCGCCAGATACTCGCATTGTTATTTACACCGACCGCTACAGCCAATGTCATTATTAAACAAAACCTTACACGGTTTCCATTTAACTGAATACCTACACAATTTTTAGATTGTGATAGGAAATGGCCATCGGCTAACGAAGCGTAAAATTAGTCGATTCCTTACTGGTCCGATTCGATTAGTATTATTATGGTAGATAGGTGAGGTTAATCTCGAGTCGTGAACGTCTCCCGATAGCAACGAGCCGTGAGATGAATGATGATTACTCTCTATGAGATTCCCGAAACCACCCGATGTCCATGATTACGTAATCAATCTCCGTCGGCCGTCGCCGTCAGCCTTTCATCGAGCAGCGCGCGCGCATCACTCTCCTCCATATTTACACCTTTTTTCGTAATTATTTAACGTCTCTTATTATGTTTTAGGCGTTAATGGCTGTTAAATGACCACCCGCTTTTGACGATGCACCTCCGTCGTCCCAGCTCATTTATGTAATCGCCCTTTGAGTTTAAATTAACTTTTAAAGTGGGCCTCTCGGTGAAAAATTATACAGTTTCGTCCAAATTCTTTAAAATTCAGTAAATTAATGATCGCGCATATTGTGATAATAGATCGGTATCGTATGAAATATTGAATCATAATGACACTTCGAAGTGTGAAGAGGGATTCGCGGTAATGCAATGTTTTGGCGGCTGCGCCAGGTTGCGCCAACTGCGGCAACTGCGCCCGGTAGCTGACAGGTCGCCGGCTCGAGCGCCCCGCGTGGGCGTGCGCATTGTGCGCGCAGATCGTTTTCTCTCAAAGGCACAATAACAAGTAGCTGATACTGGCGCATTAATCATTGTCAATTGTTATCTTGGACGTAAATCTGATTCATACAATGCTAATTGCAATACAATGTAGTTAATTCCGTTTTTTAGACACTTCATTAACACATATAGAAATGTATAGGGCTAGGTGTTGTGGTACTTTGCTTTCTAATTCTACAAAACAAATGCAAGTGTTAAAGCAAACAATTTTACCAGTGCCAATCTTAAGACAGAAAACCATCTTGAGCTTTCAAAAAACATTATTTCCCCGTTGGTCCCCGTTGTTGTAGAAACTTGATAGTCACTAACACCCACCAACTCGCATATGCCATGATTATAATGACTAACAGCGAATAACGAACGGCATTATTAAAGTTAGCCGTAGATTGATTCAGAGTTATAAAAGTGAATCTTCATGAAGCAATTAGTGCGTTGGCAATCATTATTTCGTGCCAGCAACGTAATTGTGTTTTATTAGTATCCATTAGCTGCACGACATTAGGAATATGAACAATAATGCGAACAGATTAAAAAAATAACGTACGACCACGATGAGTAGAACCGAACGAAAGTCAACGGCGATTGCATGGCCAAGAATTTACGGCCAATATCAACATTGTAATGAAACAGCAGAAAAATTTAATAAGTATAAATGTATGTGTTACTATAAAAACTGCCTAATATTGTACATCTGCCTAGGTACTTAACGGGGGAAAATATGAAAAAAATGGTTTTTACATCTCTAATGTTCTTATTAACTAATACAGCTACCCAAAAGAGAGTAAAGATGAGAATTTGGAGAAATTTAAAGATAATTAAAGTATTAACATTATTAACAAATCAAAATTAAGATTTTAACAATACAATTAAAGGATGTTAATCTATATGTTAGTATGGTACCTATAACAGAGAAACACGTACCTATACATGCTGATCCAACGTAGGTCGATGGGAACGACGTACTCTTACGTACGTACGACTGTAAGTACTTTAGTGTTCTTAGCTCGACTGTAGTTTTGTATATTATTATGGATTTCGGGTTTTCTTGTTAATCACCGTGAAGAAGAATAAATTGGAAAATTTTTGATAGATTTGGTGCAAACAAAACTTACCATGATGGGGCAAATCGTTCACTGTGCGTCCCAATGAGCGATTTGTTGACAATCGTTCACTGGGACGCATGATCATGGTTGACAAAAATGGGTTATCGCATTTCCTCCATTGCACTAGCTGTAACGATAGCCAACATCCTAGGTAACATGATTCAAATAAAATTTTTGTTTAAATACCGTCAAATTTTTAAAAATGATTTTCTTATGTGACAGAAGGCAGGTAGAAAATTGCAAAATTACTTAATTTCTGGTCTTCTGTTTGTCAACATTTCAGGACCGTATTCAAAAAGACAGTTAAATTATCAGTTATGAGTCGTGAAGTAGTAGGTAAGTAGTATTGTATCCATATATTACATTTGTAAATATGTGTTTTATTATTAAGAAATGTATAGTTGAACTCGACAGATACTAGTTTTTTCCTACATTTTTAAAGTTTGTTAGTCTAGAACTTGCATGTACCCGCTTGTACATCCAGGCTGTAATTTTTATATATGGAGGTACATTAAATGCACACTGGTGTACATCATACATTTTTAAATTTTATTTCAGAACATAACATTTAAGTACCTTTCGAAAAAAGAATTTTTCGACGAATGGGTCAAATATTTAAAATGTGAAAAAAATTATCGATTAATAGAATTTCTATTAATGAAATTTGACCTAAAAGATGCCACTGAGGAGTCTATCAAGTCTTTGAAAATGGTGATAGGTGGTGGTAATGGTGGTTTGTGTCCCCCGTATGTGTTTTCGTACATACTCGTACTATAATAGTGAATTGTTTGTTTGATTTATATACTTTGTTTCGGAGTGAACCGCCCTAAGACAAAAATAAAATTATTAAAATGTCTAATGAAAACCGAAGACTTTCTCCAAATCTTTTGAGTGAAGGTTAAGTGGCCGAAAAGAAAGCCTTCTTCGTCTTCTACCGTTCCCGATAAAAAAACCTACGCTTGAGTCACCGTTGTTGTTGGACAAGGAAACACAGGTTTCGGAGCAAGATATTTTGGATTCTATAATATATAGCAGAAATGGGTGGAACCTGACTGAAGCAAGTACCATTACTTTGAAAAATGTTGGTCGGGACCCAAGTAATCAAGAGTTCACAAAACTCATTGCATTTGAGTTAGATCTGGTGCCCGAAGAGAAACGCACTATGACGTGTTCCAAGCTGTTGGACTTCATTAGAAAAGTTAGAGGTGAAGAATCTTTAGCTAATGTCAGCTTACCAAGTTTCGAGGAATCTGATTAATAGGTAGATAATTAGTTTTGGTTTTCTAAATAAATTATTTTATTTTTATCAAATTATGTTATTATTTCGTAAACTTCTGAAAAATTTTTACACTGGGTTATTGTAAACTTATGAAAATATGTACAAAAACATTATTTACTAAATAATAAACATTTATTGTTTGATATATGGTTAAATATTTAATAATAAATTATTATCAATACAAACCACTATAAACAGACGTAAGCTTTCACAGTAAATTAATGTAGTTGACGAGAGTTCAAGTTATATCGGTTCATGTTTATAAAGTAGTTGAATGTATTGTTCTTTTTCCCATTTAATATGACAATTCCTATAAAGACGCAACGTTAAAACTTAATTTTAAGGTCTAAACAGTATTTTCCACCATGCTTGTATGGAGACCGTTCACTGTGATTCGAATGGAAAACAAAACTCTGTCGCTTAAAAAATACTAACTTTCAAAAGTTCTTTTTTCTGACTTTTGTAAATGGCCTGTTGCTAAAATGACTAATCATGAAGTTTCAGGATCCATAAAACTTTCTCTTCTCCATCTCCATCTCCACATGCAGTCACTTCAAAATATTAAGTTTCTGATTTTTGTATGTGGCCTATGAAATCATGAAATCACAGGACATATAAAACCTACTTATTCCAATAGGGCCTTTAGAATGTGAACCATTTTAATAACGCGTAGATGATAATAAACTTTAAAGTTGCGTGTTCACAAAATTGACCACACGGCGATACGGAGCGCGTTGAACTCTTTCTTAGAGCAATTAAACCAGCGCAGGATTCAAACGCGTCATCAACTTTAATTCGGGCTCATGAAAGTTACCGTGTCGCGTCGCGTAGCGGTGAAAGAATACTACCACCCCTTCTCTTCCCTTGGGCGTCGTAAAAGGCGACTAACTGACTAAAGACTGCACATACTTCCAACGGCATAGAGCGGCGATGGGCTCACTGCCTGTCACGCTGAGCATAATAATAGTATGTGCAGTCGCTATTTGGTGACAAGTGGACTATGTAGAAGACTGCTTTTGCTGTCCTCATTACCTAGTCTATGACTAACCCTTCTTCGGGAATAATAGTCGTGATTATACGTATGTATGTCATGAAAGTTGTTTAATACATATGTGTTATCTTACCTTAACTCATATTTTATATGTTGTATATTTAGCGTTTAGTGAGCCGTGTGGCTCACCTAAAGAATACTGCCAGAGCCTCTCTTTATTTATTTATTTGGAAATTCAACAGCTTTTTTACATAATCATTACAAGAGAAAACTTATTTTAAAACACTTAAGCCAATTATAGAATTCCACAACTTAGACTAATTAATTTAAACAAGGTGGGTATATAATAACTAATGATACACAATAACGACAGGCACTTGAACAATATTATATGAACAGCAGATAGACTCGTGGTATTACAATAATATCTCAATATATGTTTCAGAGTCAGTATACAACTAAATCTATTTTAAAATTAAGAGTAAAAACAACAATAATAAAAATATAAAAATGTAAACCCACACCCTAAACATAAGCATGCAAACAAACTCAAAGGAATAAACTAATATATTCATATTTATATTAGATACATATATTATTTAGAAAAGTAAGTACCTTTAAGTGCTAAAAATACCAAGACGTAAATAACCTAATAATTTTAATTTTAATTTTAATTTACAAGGATGCTTACCCATTCTCGATATATGCTTTTCGTTTAATGGACTGTTTGCTCGAATTAAATATGTCAATATGTTGAAATTTTTTGTTGTATGTCCTGGGCAAACGGGTCATAACAGCATTACTCGAGTAGTTGGTGCGGTGGGTCGGTACGTTAAACAAAGGAGTGTGTCTTGTACGGGTTTTTTTTTCAGTGTTTAAAATTTTACTTAAGAATGTGAATAATATAATACTCGAGTTAAATCAACACTGATAGCAAGAGTACATTATTTTCGAAGAATAGGTGTTACTTCTGTTTTATCCAATGTGTACTTGTTCTGTTTGCTTTAACTTAGGCCATAGATAATAATTCCTTAAATAAACAAGTGGTAGTTAAAATCATATAACCGTGTCGCTTAGCAGTGAAAGAATACTACCACCCCTCTCTTCCCTTGGGTGTCGTAAAAGGCGACTAACGGACTAAAGACTTTGCCTAGTCTCTGACGAACCCTTTGGGGATAATAGTCGTGATTGTATGTATGTAAAATCATCAACACCAAATCAGGAAGTGGAAATTAGCCGATAAAACCCATCTTTAACAAAAGCTTTATCGTCATCGTTCTTTAACCTTTTGAACGTCACGGTCGGACATGACCGACACCGACAAATGAAAACGTGCCCAACACGCCACCGTCGTGTATAACCGACAAGAAAAATTGCGTGTTGAGCAGTCGGCCATATCCGACCGTGGCGTTCAAAAGGTTAAACATCTCACTGCTGGGCTCAGGCTTTCTCACAGGGTGATATCGGGCCATTACCATGCCAGCCTCCTCCCATAGATACTGCTGGCCTAGATAGTGATTTTTAAAGAATGCTATCTTATGATCAAACTCCGACCAAAGGCCTAATGTGCCTTTGGAAGCACGGAACAAAACATTTTTATATTCGCGTTTATATTGTAACAAACAATAGTATCTATTACTTCCCAAATTGTGTGTCGCCGGCAATAGGTGTCCTATGCATTGGTAATGGTAATGTTCCATCTGTGACGTCACGCGAGCCGCTCGTCAGCCGACGGTTATTGTCGTCATATTACTACACGTCGTTTTTATCGCGGCCCACGACTCACTCGGCGTGCCAACATTGAGGTTTTATAACCTAGAGACGACACCGCGAAGCACTTTTTTGCGCACTGAATTGCGGCGGCAAGGTCCACAATCACTTGGATCACTGAAAATCACTGCGGCGTTTGCAGCTCATTGGCCGCAACTCAGGAACAAAAACTTGCTTTGCGCTGTTGTCTCTAGTTACAATAATACCTCAATGTGCGCCAACGGCAAATCCAAGCGTGACGACAAATTGCGCGCGTTAATGCCGAATTAACATGTTATCCCGGTCTACGGTGACACGACATTTTGTTTTTTTCCTTGAATCCGATTATTCCCTGTTAAGGAATAGGGTTGTCGAGGTAGTATTTTATATTCTGCTATGACCTAGTGCCTTTTTTTGACCCAGTGGATCCGCCTTATTGATACTCCACACCCTTTTTGTGGGATGGGGTTATGTAAGGCTCCATCTGTCCCCCGTATCGTACCGATCTAGTGTCTAGAATTAATACTAAATACATATTTTTTATAAAAGTTGACATGACACTTCCGTTATTTACAAAAACTTTCATGTTGAAATTATGCCTGGAATATTTTCTAACGGAAACCTCATACCGGTAACTTGAGTGTGAATTATAGAGTATGTAACTGGTTTCGTATAGCGTTACAAAGGTAGGTAGAGATATAAAAGCAACCAGTTTAGCCCCCTATTCATTGCATAAAATTTACAATAATCTAACCATTCGTTTGTCTGTATTTTTGCAACACTTCTCACAAAATGCGTATTCGATCATGCATTTCGCAGCATTGTAAGGCGAAGTGGTCTAACAAATCACGTCGATAAAGCCAAAACTTGTACAAAGCCAACTCGTCAGCCTCTCTTTGGAAGCAAAGCACACAGTGGAGATCAATTTACGAGAGACGGGACCGCAAAACGTGCTCGTGTTAGCTAGTGCATGATAGGTACAAACATATGACGTGAAAGTTCACGTCGACCCCCGTGCCGAGGCAGGCGGGAGCGAGCGGGAGAGCTGCGCGGTTTGCTACACCGCCACCCGTCCGCGCCCGTAAGCTCGTAATTTGCCTTTCTATTAGAGCGAGGGCGTGAAAAAAGGAAAGCGTTTACGGCGTGTTTAATGGGAGCGAGAGGGAAGAAATATGACCGCCCGTCGGGAGGGAAAATTTCGGTTTTCACAGAGTTTTTGCGGAGATGTGCGGTGCATCGGCAGGCGGAGTGCGAACGGGACGGCGATGTTGCGGCGTTCCCCCGAATAATTAGCGGAAGTCGTGGCTTAGTCTACCCCCGGCGGAGGGCTGCGGAGGGAAGTTCCTCTATTTGTCGTTTAAGAGTTAATCGGACGAGCGATTCGTCACCCTCGGGAGAGCGCCGCCGGCGATATTATATCTTTATTACGAGTCTGCAGCGGAACCCGACGCACCCCGGGTGATTAACGAAAACGTCATTATTGATAACTTTGTTGATACCCAGCGAATAGAGTGGCAGATAAAGTGCCGCGGCCGCTGATGTGATCTATTAACTGTTATTAGGGATCATCAATTATATTGCTAGTATTATGAGTGATTTCCTAGCTTAGCGTAAATAAAGATTGTTGGTCGATTGCATAGTGAAGAACACGATTAAGCTAGCAATACTACATAGATATATATAAAGTTTGGTTGTGTTAATGTATTGTTAACTTGCAAATTATAAGAAAATTATATATTGTAAGTACTGTAACAATGACACTTTTTTATCCTTCGAATGACGCATCGCGAGGAGAGACTCTCCGTAGCCGGTATCGAGCGGTGTATCATTAAGCAGGGAAGTGACAAATGCGGTGCACACCGTCAATTAGCGGTAATAGTCGCGCGACATATGCTCAGCGAACCACTTTTATGTTGGCTACCCTTTTTACGACACCAAATTACACGAGAAACCTTCGCCGCCACTCTTATTAGCGAGCGCCGATCTTCGCTCTTTGTCGTCTAACAAAGGATATCGACTGAAGAGTACAAGACTAAAATGACATGTTGGGAACGTAATTTGAGGTACATACTTTGTGTACTAGCTGTGGTGCTGTATAGTTTATTTTTTATTACGAAATGGAGAAGCGCTTGGCCGTCATCACATGCATGATGCTAAGTGAACCTGAAGGTGGACGCGCCTAGACTCATTTTTCTTTTGACAACATGACTAATGCCTGTCTGTTTCATTTCTAAATGGCACTTTAATAATATTGTAAAGTTGATTTTACGAAATTACTAAGGCTGAGGCAATAATTTTAGGTCATATTATTTTAACAGAATAGAAACTTTTCAATAAATTATGGTTAACTTGAAGGTAATTGTCAAGTATATTTCTATTAAGCTTAGTCACTTATTGTCCACAGTTTTATTTAACAGTCCAACAATTTCTTGTTCTGAGACTACATTAACATTGTTCATTTTATTTTCTTTTCATATTGCATGGCCTTTGAATTATTTACGCATAATCAAATCTTACGTTTTAGCTGTACTAAAATCTACTTAATTAATTTCGTCGCCTAGCTAAGAACAGTGGTTCTTCAGGTTGCGTTAACGAGAGGCTTTCATTTACTTTGCTTTTTTTTAAGGTACTATGAAGTACAGGTTGAAAGAAAAGCGTAATTATTTTTATAACTAAAAATTTCAAGTTTAATATTAAACTAAAACTTAATTTAAAACCAAATTTAATAAATGTTAATAACAGAGTGATTGCCATAAATACAACGTAACAAAAAACGTTTTAATCATATTTTTATCTCATAGATCAGCATTATTTGAAATTTGTCTTATCAGATTCTATTCTTAGGTAGGTATTTTAAATTTGTTAAACGTAAATAAGGATAAATAAACACCATATTATGTCACTGAGTTAAATTTCTCTATGACCTAAGTTTGTTAAATCATTTTCAAAAAGTCAAAAAAGTCAAAAGTCAAATTATTTATTCAATGTAAACCTTTACAGGCACTTATTGACGTCAATACTAATAATAATAAAAAAACAGTTAACTAACTCGTAGTTAAGACTTAACAACTAATCTAACGAGCATTGAAACGATTTGTCCAGTTATCGATGACTGTACTGGGACAGCCAATCAGTGGCAAATAAGCGATGGCGGTAATTAAAACGGATCGCCTTACCGAATCAATAAACTGCCGATAAGGCAATTAATTGCACATGCCTCCCCGGGGCATTGAACAAGATTATGGTTACGACTGTACTAGCTTCGGTGCTAGCTGTATGTTCCCGTGAAATTGTTGCAGTCGCATAGTACAACGACGACCACCTATTGTTCGATGACTATGTATTTACTTGTAACATTATAATATAACATTATATAAAATGAGGAGCAAAAAAGCGTGCAAATGAGGAGGCCTACACTCAGCAGTGGGTGATCATGGGCTGAAGAAGAAGAAGAAGATTATATAAAACAATAAAGAATATTTATTAGCTTTATTCAACAAACCTAAGTTCTTACAATTAATGAAATAAAAAAAGATGTGTTTATTGAGGTGCCGTTTTTTTTTGACCCGTATGCTAATAAAAGAGTTGAAACCACAAATTTAAATCACACGGGTTGATCTAATTGCACATATTAGGCAACTTATCAAAAACACTGTGACCACGGACAATCTTATTAATAAGATCTGTCCGTGATCACAGTTTTTTACTATTTTTTGATCTAATTGCACATATTAAGTCACTTAATACGTGCAATTAGATCAACCCGTGTGATTTCAATTTGTGGTTTCAACTCTTTTATTAGCATACGGGTAAAAAAAACGGCACCTCAATAAACACATAATTTTCACCAAACGCCTAGTTCCGAAACACCGTGTGTGGCACCACGGAATAGTCTCGATATTGTGATGTGTGATGTGGGCATTGACGACGTCTCAGTTTCCACAGCCGCTGCGGCCAGCGGGCAGTCTTCTAGGAAGGCTCGAGAGCTCCATTAATTATGACACAATGTCTGCGCCGATGAAAAGATGGTGTCACTGAGCACCAACAATGAACTTTTTGCGAGCGTTCCGCTTTAGGGTTCAATAATTAGGTGCAAACACTTTGGGTTTTTGTTTTACTGACTGCGATCGTATCGCGAACAGCTTTTTCAACTGAGCTATTAAGGCAGCTAGAAGAGCTTTTCAGGATTGAGATTATCGTATAGTCTCGTTCAAGTCCCATTTATGGAAAACTATGTTATTTCAAGTAGGTAGTAGCGGTAAAGTTTGCTTTTTTAAAGCGATTAAGAGTTGTAACTTTTTAATGATAACTTGTAACATTAAATTGTTAACTTAATAATTACTTACTTCATTATTAAATATAAGAGTCTTTTTTATTGGTTATGAGTTTTTATCTTAGTGTAATACATTACACCAAGATAAAAAAAACCACATACACGTGATTGTGTGATGATCATCAATAAATGCTTTTTTATTCTTTTTTTAGCCTAATAGCTAAAAAAATGGAGCTAAGATACTTGAATGATCTAATATGTCTAAAAGGTAACAACAATCTGTAGTAAGTATATAAATGAGATTATTTATCCGAGTATATTTTATATACGGAACCTGTCTCTCAATGTTGAACGACCTCTTTTTGCGCGGTGTGTGTGGCATCTCGCACAATAGTGTTTGTGCTGAGATTCGTCACAGGGCGCCTGCGGGGCGCGGGGGTCGGGAGACGGGGGCGCGGGTGATTGATAATCTCCGCGGGCTCCTTACAAAACACTGGCAGGATAAGCCACAACTATACTAAAAGCTTTCGATGCAACGAAAAACAAAATCGTATCACATGAACAACAGAAGCATCGCAATTTAAATAAACAAAAAACAATCGATTGCTGATAACTTTTTTATCATTGAAACTTGATACGCCCGTAACTTACCATCGACTACTAAAGAAGGTGTCAACTGAAAATAATATTTCCCTAAGCTTTATAAATAACACGTCTCGTCATAGAGTAACATAATATGCGGCTCGATGGTCGGGCGATACGATAGCTTAGTTCGTAACCTCCGGGGGGCTGCGTAAATAAAAAATATGCTGTAGACAGGTGGAGCGTCAGGTTACGGCAGCGAGGACCGTTCTTCATTAGTATTCGGACGAATTAGATCGGCTAAAGGTGCTTCTCGTCAGGCTAAAAGCATCAATGTTATCGATCATGACGTTGATGCGTTGTTGTATATTCAATGAAGACTTCAATAAAGAGATAATGATTCTGCTGTTGTCTGTTTGAAGTTGATGTTATTATCATACGTGCACGGACGTAGTATAGTAATTAAGATAAACAAGTTGCGTCACACTGCATTACACTGTGTCATTTTAAGATATTTTTTATTTATCATGAATTCATGACCATAAGCTAAGATTTGGTAGGACCTAGATAAGTACATAGTTATGTTAATGTTAAGGGTCAGCTATGCGAAATACATAGATCATCACGTAAATAAAAAAATCAATAATGCTAATAAGCCCATGAATAAGCTGTCGTGTCAGCAAGCGCTCGGCGAAGCTGTCATTTCAGAATACAGTGTAGCAAATAAATAACAATTAGTATGGTACAGTCCTAATTAGCTACGTAACGGGCTTGATAAGTTTTTATGTCTCAATGTCGCGTGCCAAACTACAATTTGGTGTAAATCCGGTCGTTTGGGCAAAGCACGCGCTTCCAATTTTGTAAGTGTTCAGGAGACTTAGTCTAGGGGCCCGTGGTTGTTAGAAATATTTACATTTTTATGCCGCGGAGAGGTTTCACCCGGTGCGTTGTGTTGCCGTGAAGCGCCCGCTCCCTCGCCCTCGCAACCCGTCTGGAACAGTACATAGGGCTAATAAATAGACACGCGTAGCACCCGTAATATTTGGCCCTTCGCCTCGTGTTTACGCTTGCGTACGTTGCGTTCCACCAACCGCAGTAATTTAAACTGATGCCTCATTAAACCTGCTTAACTTTTGTGGTTATTATTTTATGATTGTAAAATATGTAGGAGCTGTCCGAAAACAAAAGAATTTATTGGTATAATATTCATAATTCGCTTCCGTCAGCACCATTATAGCGAAATTAACTGTGTATTCGTAGTTATACAGAGTAATTAGGCTTGTTTAAGATTTCAACTCAGTTTTAACTGTCGAGAAGGCGCGATGCCGAGCACTTAGGCAGCTAATTGTTATATCTTAATCGGTCGGATTACAAGTGGACAACTCACTTGTCACCAAACGATGGTAAAGTGTTTTATCGGTGACGGATCAGTGTCTTCTGAAATCATCTGGAATTCAAATTGTTTGTTGCACAGAAAATTCTTAATATCGAAAAAAATTATGCAGGAAAAGCGACTCTACGGAACTGTTGTTAAGAATGACTTTGATGTGTTAGCGAGCTGATTTCATTCTAACGTGTCGTCGGCCGTCTTACGGCTGGGTCGACATACGCCCGTTTTGTGCTCGTCGCCTAATCCCGCGCTTAACTAACCGTTTTGACAAGATTTCAGATGTAGAGATAAGGCCGTTCCATTTTAAAGTGCTGGGAGGTTACCGTTTTATAAAACAAATAAGTTTACATACCATCGCTAATATCTACTTATGTGAAGAGAATGGTTACTAATATGAATGGATGGATGATACGGATAACTATAGTTAAATTTTTTAGTTAAATTCACATTATTTATGCTTAAGTAGCTCATGAGCTACTGGCCGCAGCATGCTACTGTTTATTAGAATATCCTGAGAAAAAGCGACTGTAAAAAATGTAAAGATGTTGTATTCCAGTTTTATTACACTTCTTTGTCTAATACAAGTAAGACAAAGTAATAAAGATATAATAGTAAGCTTATAAAAAAATTTTTGAAATAGTCATCATGATTTAACTACCTGCATGGTGGCATACCTAATACTTTAGTTCATAGTAAACATTTTTTTCAAATTCGGCTATTAGTGAAGGGGATTATTAAAAGATCGTCGATCGATCGATGTCAGATTAGATGTCGTCTTTTTATGAAACCATCCGGATTTAGAAGTGAGTGGCTTCCTTGCTCGTAAGGGCGAGATAATATCGACAGGGCCGAGGCCCGGCCAAAGGCGCAGGCCGCCGCAGTGACAGCGCACTACAATGCCGTCGTTTAACACGCTCATCGCATTCGGAAGATCTTTTGACAGCTCCGACGCGGCCCCGATCACTTGGTCGCATAGGCTTTTCTGGACGGAGTGGCTCGCTCGTGGGAGATATACGTTGAGTGAACTCGTCAGCGTTAGCGGGGTAGGTGCGTCAGCTGAATCGGCAATGAGTGTTGCGGTGGCGTGCGCAAGGCGTGTCCGCGCTCCATCGATCGCAGCCTCCGACGCTCCTCGACGACGTCTACCCCCGCCCGCCGCCGCCGCCCCGCGCGCGTTAGCGCCCCGACCGACTGCATTTACCACCCGCCACCCCCACACACGTACATGTACCTGTCTAGCCTCAAACGACACTTGAACGTTTTCTACCACGTTTCGGCTCGTTATTATTTCAAGACTGCGGAACTTGGCGTTTTATCGCGGTCCGTTTGCTATTCGGCGGAGGTGTTGATACGCCGGTAGCGCGCTCGGAAGGCGCAATTAAAGCATTTTACATCTCCTCGCGAGCGACCTGTAAATGTTATTCGTGCTCATTAAAACTGAATTACGTTATAAATTTTATGCGCGTACGCTGTAGCCACGTTAATGTGCTCGAGAAATTATCGAAACATTGTATTGAGTTTATTCTCCGAATTTATAGCTGCTCTATAACAATATAAATGTAGTTACCGCCTTTTACAATTTAGGTGAACTTATAAAAGCTTCAAAACGTAACAAATTTATTTTACATAATGAGTTTTATCCAATATTCTTTCAAATAAAAATATTATTTTCAATCAGTTTAAATATTTAAATTGATATTTTTATTTTACGATTGACCGAACAAAAATAATGTTCCTCATTTCACATTAGGTACATCGTTACCTACGCCATTCACATTGGATTTCGTTTATGACGTTATCCAGTTACAATTAATTACCGATGCGACGACGTGTTGATTTGACGAAGCTCACTATTTGTAATAGGTTCGTATCGTAGGTAGTGCAACCTATCGCTTTATTTGAAGGAAACAACATTAGCGGTCCAAATTAAATTTGTGGTGTGAGCGGCGGCGCCGGCGGCGGCCATCGATCATCCGTAATGGCGGCCGGTAACGACCGGCCCGTCTGTCACGGGGCTCGCGGGATCATCGCCGCTCGAAAGTTTTGTCCAGCAAAAAGGTTTGACGTGTGATTTGAGGCTTTTCAAACGTTCGGTTCCATCGATGGACATACAAACCTTTATCAAACAAGATAAGTTGATAGTAAGACGGCTGTAACGGTTAGCAGCAGTCCCTTTGTGGTACGATAGTAGGCGCTTTTTAGATCTGTCTTCCGTTCCGATTAAAGGTCTTCCGCATTTATATTTACTTAAATTATATATTATATTTAGACACAAAAAAGGACACATATTATTTATTGTATCATATTTTGGTATTGTAACTGTTGGTTTTTAGTTGCAGTTAGCTCGTCATTTAGTTATATAGGTTATACATAAGTAAGTTTTTTTTAATATACTTAATGTATCTTCTTTTTAAACTAACTTTTGGCTACAAGACCGAATTCCTTCCTTTGTGTGTAAGCATTGTAAGCAATAACTACCTACTGGCTTGCATCTTTCTATTTACGTATCTAAGTCTTAATACATTATAAGACCTTGTTTGTTTTATTGCTCTTCTTTCTACGTTTTTTTAAATACTAGCTTTCCCCACTTAGTGGAGAACTATATCTACTGTACTCATACATACCGTCTCTCGCTTATTTTTCATCTTTTACACCATTCGGGGTGGGATTCCCCTCTACTTTCCTATTTCTTACTATCTGTTTTTGTTTTATTTTGTTATTCCTCATTCTTAACACAGGGAAATGAATTTTCACGTGATAATATCTCTTTCTTTTAAACAGTTACTTATGACTACTTCTTGTCTTATACATTCTTATCCTTACTTTTACAATTTCTTTTAGCTACTAACTTATTATCATATGAGCTATTCTTCTTCTTACAGTTTTCCTTATCTAATTGTCTCCTTATACATAACTATTCCTCTTGTACAATTCCTTATATGTAGTTTTTTATCTTATACATTCATCTTTTGTACTAATATACAATGGGTGTTACATGTTCTATTTATATCTTTCTTAGTGGTATCTTAATGTCTTATTATCTTATAACATATTTATCATTTACTTAAACCTTATAATATTTTTATAGCCTGAAACAGTTCTTTGATAAGTAAGGTAACCAAAAAGATATTGTTACATTCAAATAAGTACAATAATTTATTTATTTTAGTTTCTGTTATTTCTTTATTATATTGTCTTAATATTATTTATTTGTTATTGATATTAGTTAAATGAAGATTAACTTCATCAACATTTGCACTATTTGTATGCTGTGTAAAACAAGCAAAGCATGAGATCAAATAAGGTCTATGTATAACATCTCCACCATTTAAACCATGTTTTATGCAAATAAATATTCTTTGCACAGAGGTGTTGCATGTCAGGATATTTTGTTTTACCGAAAAACTTGTTATTTCCTTAAGGATTTGGTTTTAGTGTCGGTCAAAACCGAAAGCCAGACTGAGAAAACTATTTAAAAAATGTATGTTTGCAAAACTAAGTACTACCTACAACAAAGTTAGTTTGTGGTAAGTAATACCTATTTATACTCCAAGTCCAATTAACACTAAATTATTTAATTTAACGACCTACTGTGTAATAATATGAACTATGAACGCATGTACTCGATAAAAATCGCATGTGATTATTAACTTCAATTTATTTTATGTTCTAACGATTCCATAGAATTGAAAATGTTGAGCTCATAGCGATATTAATGCATGTAAATATTTTATACAGCGATGTTGCTGATGAAATAACCTTTGTCAAGTTTTTGCATTTAATTTTATTGGAGTTGATAGGGTGTAGGTTCTTTAACGACATGTAAACACTTCCTCTAAAGGCAAGGCTGCATAGACGCGTCCTCGGGCGGTGTTTTCAACGGCCCCGTATGTGGTCGCAATTTTTCATCACATTCAATTACCGACGGTATGTGCTGATATATTTAACCTACGTTGTGATAAATAGTATAGACTTGGAGCTAGACACAGCAATGCCTACTAAACTATAGCGTATTAACTTAACTCCTGTAAAGACCTAAGTAATGTCAAAATGAATCTTATGTTCTGCTTAATTTTTACCGCTTTAATGCATCTTGCGTTCTGTTATAAGTAACTGATTTGCTGCATTAAAGGCATGTAAGGAAGGAATTTATCGTACCGTATACAGTAAATTTTACTAGGATATAACATAATATACTCGTGTTAATAATTTAAACAAAAAGTACTGCATATTATAAGTAATAGATTAAGAGGACTGACTCTCACTCTGACTGACTGAGGACTGACTCTCATTGCCTATCTTAGATTAACCCTTATGGGATAATAGTCGGGAGTGTACTTCTATGTATGTACGAGTATGTATGTAGATTACGTCAGTTGATTTGTTGAATATTGACGAAACAACGCTGTCTTTCAAACAAGGTTTGAAAAATTCGACAAAGAAACCAATGATTTGGTTAGTTGTCACCATTGCGGGTTCGAATCTCACCTGAAGCACGTCGAATTTATGAAAATGTGCTTTTATTATGAAAACAAATTTCTCAGCAAACATATAAAGCTTGGCCCTGCCTATAATCCTGAATGCAAACGAGTCGGCACCGCTAATTGCTCAAGCAGCTGACTCCGACTAAGTGGCCGTATCAATCTTGACGCATGCATCATGGGAACACCGCCTCACACCGGCGAATCTACGGCTCTTTCTAATTAGTAAAAAAAATAATTAAACCAAATTGAACTTCTAAATTACTTAAGGCATTAAATTACTTGGCCTGTCAAAATAAAGACTCATTGTTGTTATGACGACGGAAAGTGTACGACCGTGAGTAAAAGAAACTCAGCTGCATATGTCCATAATGAATTTTCTAACGAAGAAAATGTGAAGTTAGTACCTACTCATATTCAGCATTGATCTTAAACAAATTGTGTATTAAATCTAAATCTGACAGACACAGGTCGAGTCAAGTTGTAATGATACGTAATTAAAAACAATAGCTACCCGCCAGCTTATTAACAGTGCGACGTTTATAATTACAAGCTGTAGATAATTTTATTGGCTTGGATGTCGTTAGAAACCGGAGTAGTACCTTCTACCGGGCACCTGCGACACGCTTTATTGGCATTTATAGACGCTTCTCGGTTCATTAAACTTAAGTCAGCGACGTCTACTACGTCCGATCTGCGCGTATCCTATTACCTATTCCAATATGCATAATTAATTACGTCTTCATTAGCTAATCCACTAAACATGTTTTTGTATCAACTGCCAGCTATATTCATAGCGCGTGCCGTCCTCTTATTAGCGCTGAATGACTATTAATGAATAAATTTTGCCAGATACACAACCCGAACGGAGTTATTGGAACAATGGCACGTTTTTGTCCGGCCCGCGAGCGAATGCTGCATTGCAACAGTAAACCAATCTATCATTGTTGCGGTTACTGCAATTACTATTAATTGTCTTCACATCAACATACATACTTATAGTGGAGAAATATTGTGTTGGTTACGCTAGAGAACAGTAAAAACCCTCCATGCGCGAACTCGTTACGAAAACATCATAAAAGAATGCCACTTACACAAGGCGGGCTATGGCTATTTTATCAGTCGTTACATTTGAATGTGAGGACTGGCGAAGACTTTACGTTTTATGATGTTGAAAATCATCAGGTTTTATACATTATGTGAAGCTACTAATCACTAATTATCACAAACAGTATTTAATACTTTTCATAACGCAAACGTTAATTATTTTAAATCACGATTTCTAATAGGCAAATGCATAGATAAATTTTACGTACAGTTTACGAACATCACGCCTGTTTCGCAAAGGCGTAGGCAACCACATATCTCCACAGTCTTAACACACTTCTTTTATTTTTAAAAATAATCCTAGATATATACTGTCCAACAAAACGTGAGTTTCATTAAAAGGAAATGGGTGGAAAAATGTAAGTTAATATAGAGCACTGGCATCGGTGTGGATGCGCAGTGAGCGGCGTGTCACGGGTTGATTAACGGGCCGCGCTCGCCGCACGCAAGTAGCAATTTGTCGATAGCTCTCGCAGCGAAGGGTTAATGCCATCGGCGGACATTTTTTATTTTGAACGATGGATTATTTGTTAATACAGCGATTGGGTAGACTTTTGTGACTGAAAACGGCAAGAGCTGCGGTTGAATAAATTTTCGTACCCATTTAATATAAGATAGTGTTTTACTAGAAAAAACAACCAGTCTCAGGAAAGCTCGAATGGGATTCGAAACCATGACCTTTGGATTGCCGGCCGGTAAATCACACTACTATGAAAAATTCAACGAGTCTTTTGGGGTCTCGGTAGCTTAGCGGTTAGAGCAGTGGACCGGCAATCCAAAGGTCATGGATTCGAATCCCATTCAAGCTTTCCTGAGACTGGTTGTTTTTTTCTAGTAAAACACTTTTTCCCATATCTATATGTATAGCATTGTGTATGCAAAAATTTGAATAATAAAGGCATGTAATATAACAACTTTTTTATCGTAATTATTAAATAATGAGTTACAGTGATGGAATTATAGGTTTAGTAGTTTTTTTTACATAAATACCTAGTTTGGCTCACATAACATTTGATGTTTGCCAATATATTAACGGAAGGTAAAGCCACGGTAAAACGCACTGGTTGATATCGGAGGTCGTGGGTTCTGCATGTTGATTTTTATGTACAAGTGGCTTTTTTTAATGAAACTGTGCAAGCATTTGACATTTGACATCATTTTCAACATTTGTGATAGACGCCTGGCGGCCTTTGCCCAGCAGTGGGCTTTTACTTAACCATATTTAACTTTAACGTTTAATTTCGTCGGCAAACATTCCATTGTCTTGAATCAAACAAACCTCTGACTATTTATTAACTTATGACGCATCACGTGGACACCGGATTAGTGTTACTATTGACTACTGCTCATAATTAATGTGCGCACTATTAACTACGCTAAGTTGACGTGATAATTGCAACCTCGCCGACAGCGCTGACGTAAACCAGACATTTTAAGGACGCTCAAGAAAATGTGTACGCTATTGAATTGCCAAGTTTAATTTTCGAATTGAACCTAACTACCCAACGAAGATAATGGGGCATTGGAAGTTTTATTTTTGCTTTATTAAGATCATCTGCCTAGAAATTTTCACTGTTAGTTTGGATTACGCCATATGAACAACAAACAAAAGATGACTGGGCTTTGGGCCACACCTTACCCACCTATATATATATAGATAGTAGGACTAGTCCGTCCGTTCGTAGTAACCGTGTCGCGCAGCGGTGAAAGAATACTAGGACCCCCTCTCTTCCCTTGGGTGTCGTAAAAGGCGACTAACGTACTAAAGACTGCATATGCTTATTCCACGGTGATAAGCGCTCTCGTTCTTTTGGACTGCATAAGCTGCTTACCATCAGGCAGGATATAGTCACTATGACGTGTCTCATTAAAAAAAAAGATATATCCAAGAGCATAGAGCGGCGATGGGCTCACTACCTGTCACGCTGAGCAAATGTGCAGTCGCTATTTAGTGAAAAGTGAACTATGAAAGGACTGCTTTTGATGTCCTCATGGCCTATAGTCGCTGACTAACCCTTCGGGGATAATAGTCGTGATTATATGTATGTATACTAGACCAATGCGGGTTGGTGGCTTTAAACGACTGCCATCTTATAACGGCAACCGTAATCAAAGACAAAAACACGCCTCCTAAAGACATCTTTTGGGGGTTAAAGTTACTCGCGTCCGTAGGTTTACCTTTGAGACCCTACACGTGACCCCTGGGTGGTGCTAAATGAGTGACACTGACTGAGTGGTAGAGCCACGTTGCGTTGCAGCACGCATTGGGCCGGCTCGCCGGCTTAACCACCCTCTCACTAATATCCGGCGTGAAATAATAGCACGGCCAGTGAGGGTTCCGGAGGCCCTTCCACAATCCCCCTAACATTTCCTATTTCTTCCTTAAACCTATTCCTTTCTTAAAGGCCGGCAACGCATCTGCGATATCTCTGGTGTTGCGGGTGTCCATGGGCGGCGGAGATTACTCTCCATCAGAAAACCAGCCTGCTCGTTTGCCTCCTTCTATTATAAAAAAAATCTTTAATGGTTTTTTTTCTATAAATATAGTATTAATTTGAATATTCTGAAGATGAGTATCTACGTAAATCTAGACATTATCAAAATCAGTTTATCTCCCGCTCTTTTGAAAAATGACTTTCAAATGGAGCTTTCAAAGTTCAAACGGGTTCAGGGAGGGTTAGATACCAGATAGGAGGACGAGTTGAGACGTCCATTAGCGAAATGAAGTCATTAGGAGCGTGTAAAACAGTTAATTACTGTCGCAATCTCGACCCGCTAGGTGGCTCTCAGATCGTAATACACCCGGATAACGATAGCATATTATTTACAACGACGCAGATAATTTGGAATACTGGACATTTATAAACGCAGAAGATTGTGAGTTGTTGTTAAGTCGTAAAGTGTATAGTTTTGTGTAGGTATGTTTTTTATTACGCGTATTTATATTGATACACTCTTTTTTGTTGTATTAAAATGTTGATAGTGTTAAAGAGCCCTATACATTTCGACTGTGATTTTAGCGTAAAATGGCCAATTTTGGCGTTCTTGATCTCAGAAACAAAAATACATTAATAATTTTGACTTATTGATTAGCGTATAATAGCTATTGGTATAGTTCGTAGTGGCCTCACTTTTTGTAAATTTTGCTTAACTGTTTAATTAAACCCAAAATTGCAGGGAAAGATTTTCATAAACTGCGCGAAGGCACTTTTTTGTTCTGCAAAGCAACTACTGTTCTAAACAAATGAAATAAAAAAATTGAATGTTATCTTTTATTATTGTCGTATAGTTCGTAGCGGCGTCAGAATTTTTAGATATTATTGATTTTAGATAGAAAAAAGATCTTTTTCTAAAATAATAAACTTCGAAAATCGCTTTAAGTTAACTGTGAATTTCCCCTATGTACGCTATATGTTATTGAGTAAAATTTATTCCAGAATAATTGTTTCTTTATAAGGAATAAAGATTTTATAACGAATTTATTATATTATTTCGATAAAATACAACTGCAAAATTACTACAAAATGCGATGCGCCGGCCGTCCGAACTGAGCTTATTCTCGCAGAGTGAAGAGTTGAGATTAAGCATGAATTTATTATTCTATTTCGATAAAAACGATAAATACAACTGCAAAATTACTACAAAATGTGAAAATGGGCATTTTACGCCAAAATCACAGTCGAGGTGTAATAGGCCTCTTAAGTATTCGAAAAATACTCTAATCATAATAAAGGAAAGTTTGCTTTTCCTTAATGCATGCGCATATGCCTGTACATGTAATGTTTGAGTGAAAAAAAGTAAAGTATAGCCTGGGTACATACTGTCCCACTGCTGAGCAAAGAAACAAGTCTTCGTTACAATAGATGGGTAATGGCTAAGTTTGAGTGATGATTAAGTTAAATTTGGGGGTTAAAGTTACTCGCGTCCGTAGGTTTACCCTGAGACCCTACACGTGTCTAATTTTAACTCGCGTCCGTAGGTTTACCCTGAGACCCTACACGTGACCCCTGGGTGGTGCTAAATGAGTGACACTGACTGAGTGGTAGAGCCATGCTGCGTTGCAGCACGCATTGGGCCGGCTCGCCCGGCGTAATAGCGCCCTCTCACGAATATCCGGCGTGTAATAATGGCACTTGGTGCTGTTGTGTTTTGTCCGGCCAGTGAGGGTTCCAGATGCCCTCCCCCCTCCCTCCCTCACAATTCCTATTTCTTCCTAAAACCTATTCCTTCCTTAAAGGCCGGCAACGCATCTGCGATTCCTCTGGTGTTGCGGATGTCCATGGGCGGCGGAGATTACTCTCTATCAGGTGGCCCGCCTGCTGGTTTAGGTTTTTTTTTATAATAGAAGGAGGCCCTTCTATTATAAAAAAAAATAAACTAGTGTACCTACTTATAACCATAAGATAATTTCGACTGTGTCCGTCCATGTCTTCGACTAATTTAATTGATATGAAAGGCACATTTATATGACTTACGTCAAGATAAGAAACGTTTTTCCGTTTTTTACCTAAGGCACTACCAGCCCCCTTACTCTCGAAACCGATCGCTATTGGATCGAATTGGTATTGTGAATTTTCGTACTCTTGAGTTTCGACACTAGCGATAAAATGGATTCATGTCGCGCGGATATTGCGTGAACTAAATGACATTAAGTTTTCTTGAAATTCGTACCCTGGACGCTATTTTGACAGTTAAATATGGTATTCTGATGGTGTTTAGATTGGCTGTCAATTGACATTGTCACAATAACTAAAGTGGTACTTTAAGAGTATTGAATTTACGTATTTTTCGCTAAATAGGTACTCATTGTTAAGCCGTGTTGCGTAGCGGTATAAGAATACTACCACCCCGTCTCTTCCCTTGAGTGTCGTAAAAGGCGACTAACTGACTAAAGATTATTAATGTGTGAAATGTAATAAGACTTGTTACCTACTTAAATAAATGATTTATAAGACTGCACATCTTAGATTAAAACAATGTTTTAATCTAAGCTGCACATACATCAAACAGCATAGAGCGGCGATGGGCCTACCACCTGTCACGCTGACCACATGTGCAGTCGCTATTTGGTGAAAAGTGGACTATGGTAGAGGACTGCTTTTGCGGTCCTCATTGCCTAGTCTCTGAAGTCTCTGACTAATCTTTCGGGGATAATAGTCGTGATTATATATATGTATATACGAGTATGTACCTACTTATTTGTAAGTACTATGATGGCGCGTTTGGCTCTTTCTTTTCTTATTTTAGGAAACGCTCTAAGAACCGAGCTAAAATTAAGCAGAAACGTTAACGTTGATTTTGGGGAACTGGGTGCCTCATATGATTTATAATAAATATTAAATAAAGTTTCTTTGGTAAATTAAATTAAGTTTCTTTAACTCTCAGTATCTTTACAAAACAAATAAGTACTCTTTTAATAAAACAATAATTATATTCAGCAAAATTTATTGCCTAACACACAATTGTTCTTGCAATTGTTCACAATTGCACAAACCTACTGCTTGCTTACAATTATTTAATCCAGATAACAAAAAAATACACATGTCTTCATTATTTTATTTATTTGCTGCTTGTTGGAGAGCATTGGCAACCTCACGTCCGTGCCTCAAAAATATCTTGTGCTGGATGCTCTACTGCATGAGACGGTCCAACCACTTTCCTTACGGCCTCTACTCGTTTGCGTCATTCATCAAAACCGAATACTGAGCTTTTAGTGGTCTTTTTTTGAGCCCAATACTATAAAATAAAGGTGAACAATGAATTTTATGATATTTGATTCGATTATCCCAAATATTTTTCAAGACGTTACGAAAGTTTGAAACGTTCACTGTCACTTTAATTGACTATTGGTGGAATAAGTAAAACTTAGGTCGTCGGTCAATTATAGCAAGTGTAATATTAATCTTTACTTTCACAACAAACAAATTTATTAGATCTTACATCGCAGAAAATTAACAGGTACCTAATAATTTATTGTCCTTCATGACAGAAAGTGATGTTGTCAAATCAGAGACAGACAGACAACGCCACAGAGAGACTTTTTATTTTTTAATACCATTTCAAGGCGAAGGCAGCGCTTCATACGTCCTAAAATGTTGATGTCGCTTTAAATAATGCAATATTGTTTTGTAAATTCTGCTTAACATTGAAGGATTTATTGATATAAAATGAGTTATAACTTCATTAATTAGATACAGCTATAATTTTAGATATTAAAGTGGATTTTTATTATGCATTACATTTATCGATACGTCAAAAACACAAAAGGTTCTCACTATCGATGACATTATTGGAAGCAAACTTCATACTTAACTTTCCGATATGAACATGATTTCGATTTCAATCTGATCCCGTATTTAAGCGCGTCAAGAGTACGCACTTATTATTGTATTGTTATTTGACGGCTTTGATATCAACATTGAGATTAGATTCGAGAGTAAGGGGGCAGTAGTGTCATGGAAAATTTTACTTTCCCATGACACTACCGGTAGGTAGTGCCACGGATAAAATAAAAATTTCGTAGCTGCCTATTAACGTTTCTTGAAAAAGTATTATATTTACTCTCGCCTTGTAACTATCCATACTTATTATTGAATTAAACATCGATTAACATTTGCGTGTAATTCCGTAAACTGTTGTAATTTAATCGAAATTAAACGAACAGTTTTTTTGGGATAAAAGAAGTTACAGCATCTGTAAAATGATTACAGGTTTGGTTTGTTGTTACGGAGAATTTGGCGCGTTGGGGTTTTATTTCGTGAACGTTAAGGTTGTAAATCGAGTGTAGTTTTCGTGTCAGATGTGATATCCAGTGTTAGCGCTAATCATAGCCGACCTATCACGTATACAAGCCAGCGGATGTTTCGCCGCGAGTGATCGCTGAGCGGCGGCGGCGACGCCTTGTCTGCAACGCCTCATTCACTTTTTGCTCGACATTATTAAATGCTTCTATTCTTAAATTCATTTTCATTTTGATCGATTGACAACAATTTTGGTTACTTACACAAATGTAAGATACTTGATGTCGCTTCTTGTAAGATTGCAGACGCTAATGGTGGGTGACCTGACTTCTAAGGCCCAATCTCTATACACGAGTAGGTACTTTTGTTCGTGTGGTTGGCCTAGCCTTGAGACGTATATAAGTTGATGATAGTAAAAAATCAACTTTTAGTGACTAAGACTTTCATTGTGTAACCGTTTTCTTATTTATAGAAACAATAAAATGGCACGGCTGCTAATTTAAAGTAACAGCCTAGGATATCCGATAACGCTCCATACGCGTGCTGGTGCCACAAAACAGTACAACTTTTATGGCATTATAAAACTATAATAATTGGGCATTTCGGCATTTTTACATTTTGTTCGCTGCCACCATCAAATTCGGAGGTGACCTTAATTTACGGCGACGTACGGAACCGCGATTGGCCGCAGTTAAGTTTATGGCCGGTCGGGGTTCCACCGGAAGTGTCGTAAAACCGACGTCATCAGATTTCACCGATAGTAATTAAAGAGTACCTTGTTAAGTTTAACTGTTTTATAATTATTAATTCGTTGGCTTTACACGCCCAGTTCTGACTTGTAAATTGTAAAGTTGGAATTTAATCGATTGCTCGATCTCTAATTATCGATTTATAAGTAAAAACCGTAATGAGGTTGGTTACGGTGTGCGAATGGGAGTTTCGCTAGGAATGCCACAAGTGTTACATTAATTGTGGGCACGATTAGCTATTAATTGTGTGAGTGGCCACTAACTTTATTAACATGACGTGACCTTAAATACTTAGTGCTATTTACGTTGGTTGCTTTTATTCTAAGTTAGGTTCTAATGTTAGTTAGTGAACATTCCTACTACTTAGTTAAACTTTTTGTTCATTTTATAAACGTCCGTTTTGTTCACTATTCGATCACACAAGAGTCAAAACTCTAAATCACCTTGTTTTTCACCAGGTGGCTCCGTTTTAGTGTTATACATATTCTCATACTCTAGGCACTAACCTATTACTATCACTTTTATAGACACTGACAAGAGCGTCAATAAAGAAATAAGATGTCCAAGTGCTAAAAAAGTAACATAGAAGCATAGCAAAATCACTTTCTGCTTAATACAATCGATAAACGCGATAGATTAAGTCATCAGTATAATTTGGAAGCCTTTTACAACCTTGAACGGTGGCATTATTACATCCTTTTTTATCTGAACTTTATCATTATTTTAAAACGTATTAACGTCTTACATTATTGAAGCTTACTACGTAATCTGTTCAATCAAATTTATTTGTTTGTTCATCCTCAACTCTTTTCAAATGGAACGCTTTTAATTCAGGTGCAGATAATAAAAGATGAAATGAATGCCGAACTTGGTACGCCCCAGCGAAATTTTAATGGAGCCCCTTAAATCATGGACTACGCCGCACCTTGGCACCCCCACTGCAAACACCTTACCGTCGGGGCCCCGCTCTGAGCAAATAATTTAAACAGCTTGCATTCCCTGTATAAAGCAATTAATCTTGAATTATTCCTTTTGAGGTTGCGATGGACTGTTACCGTAATGTTAGTTTTGCAAACACTCTTTTGTTTTCGTTAAACAAGACTTGCTAACACAAGAGAACAATATGTTTCTTAACCGAAGGGTACTTTTTCAATGTTTATTTGTAGCGTCAGATGGAGTTCGTTGCCGCAGCGGCTTGCTCTTTCGGGTTGCGATCTTGCAATAGAAGCAACTTTAACATTGCCAGTTCACGGATGCGTGACCATATAAAAATATCTAAAGCTCCTCTAACGGCGATCTAGACTCCTGAGACGGTTTTGTAGAAAGACAACGAAGATGTCCCGGGATCAGTCTACAAGAAACCAGAAGATTTTACGCTCCTCGGCCAAAAGACATTGCTGAGCTTATGACAGTAATTTTCACTGAGGAAGCAAAGTGATAGGACGGGGTTGTACAAAAGATCCCAATGGGTCGACGTACTACTGCAAGAGAAAGACTTCTGCAGGCCCCACTAAGGTAAAAAAAGATAAGAGACCGTAAGCCGTTGCTCACGGTTGTAGTCGTAATATGGCCGTTAAAACCCACCAATGTTCATTGAGATGGTAATTGATGGGTCATACTCATATTTCCTAACCTTATCTTCCCATGTACTTACTTGGTCACGTTGAAAGTCAGCCCAGCAACAAGACATTTATCAGCTGATGATAATTGTAACTTTAAGTAATAATACGAACTATTACTATTACCAACAAGCTTCCCACTTGGGGCCATGGTCGTAGTTATAATCATGTAATTCGAAACATCGGAATTTCACGCGAAACATTATGTTTGAATTATCGTGTGTTGAAACAATAAAACATTTCTCGCATAACTACAATCTCAACGCAAAAACAAAGAAGAATTTTTAATTATCAAAGCGTTTTCCTGTAGAGAGGCGCCCCGCGGCGCGGCTACTTTATTCACATTGCGTCGAAGTCGTTAACAAAACGTCACTTTTCACCATATTTATGTCTCCATTATATTTCATGTATAACGAAATCGTAAAATTGAAATTTCGCTGATTAACTACCCTCCATACTTTCTTGTATTGACAGTAAACTGTTCTAACGTAACGAGGTGCTATGTTGATAACCTACTATCTAACAGAGAATCGCATACGGCGTTGTTAGTTTGTTATAGAACCTCATTTAATCCAAGCATCTTTCTATTTTCACTGCCAATATGCATAATGATTAAACATAGTACAAGTATATTAAAAAGTTCCCTTGGCAGAATAATAAACGTATAAAGTACTACGAAACAGACATTAACAAGCTTAGGAATGATTATATTTCAACAATTTCCAATAAAAGCGAGGAACGAAAATATCATTTGTGAACCTTCAAGCACTTTACAAAGTAGCTACTGCTAATAAAATGAGATTTTCATTTCGCTCGATTACCCGCGAGACGACAAAACATGTCAAGTGTCAATTTAAATAATTTACAGACGAATTTAAATGGCGGTCTGACAGATGACAGTTCGCGTGGCTCTCGCCCGCCGCGCCGCGTGGCGTCACTTTGCAATATTCTTATGGTTTCTGCATGGCTTGCTGACTTTTTATCTTATTACAACGAATTCGAACGTTCGGCTGACATAAACGAGGTATCGAATAGCAGGATATTTTGTTTTGAATCGCGAGATTAGGCGCGAACGAGCCGCGTGGCGACGTAACGAGACACGTGAGCGACAGACGAGTGACACCGCACGCGACTGATACCCGACCTCGCTGTCTAAATACAAACGGAAAATACACATCTGAAGATCAATTCGGTAGGTAGGCACAAGTATTATTGAAATTAACAGTTACGCTTTTGTTACATGCGGTTTTCGATATTTTGCAAGAATATTGATTTATGTCATATTATCATGAACCCATTACTTCAAATACAAAGTTTTCTCACGGCAGACGCAACATTAACATTTAATATTGAAATGTAACAAACGCGAAAAGGTCACGAGTAATCATAACAGTAGTGGTGGGTGCAAATTGAGAGGTAATAAAGCGTCTGCCCTCCTCCCGGTTGCGTGCGTGTCGCGGCATGACATTTCATAAACCAGTTGTCTAACGCGGGCGCCTGGCCGCTAGCACTACATGCACATTATAAAGTAAATACGAATGGCAACTGTTTTTAGTTGATGCTCATGCGGCGATACCGTACCGTATCGAGTAAACTACAGCAAAGGTTACTCTAGTTCCGCTATTACAAGTTTTTTAAAGTTTCGTTTCAAAGTATGTGGATAATAAAGTTTTACTAATCGCGGAATGTGTAAAAACGCTACTGTTGACTGTTACTTGTAGTCTTGTATTTCTGTAAAATGTAAATTTATTTATGTACTAGCGGCCGCTCGCCGTTTCACCCGCGTGGTTCCCGTTCCCGTGGGAATATCGGTATAAAAAGTATTCTATGTGTTAATCATGGTTATAAACTATCTGTATGCCGAATTTCATCCAAATCCATTCAGTAGTTTTTACGTGAAAGAGTAACAAACATCCATCCATACTTACAAAGCCAGTGGTGCTGCAGTGTCAATACTTTGTTTGCTTACCACAATTGTCAGTATTCCGGTATAATGTTCGTATCAAGTCAGTAGCTCAACGTACCGACTCTTATAATAATACCTTTTAATAAATCGCGAAATGTGTTCTCGCTCCTGGGCGAGGTAATAATATTTGTTTAATAGGTAGGTAAGTATATTGTGAGTTAGTTTAGTAATTATATAGTAAGAGTATATTTTGAGTTTGAGTTTTATTATCTCCGAAGGCTTAGTTATACCTCTACAACCTTAGTTTTTCTTAATAAAAAAAATTGAAGGCTAGTTTCACCCATGAAACTGAACAACTTTCCCCAAGAAACCTATGTGTAAAAATGACAAAAAAGAATTCGACCTCTTATACTTTGTCGTCATCTGATCGGACAGTTTTGTATGGGAGGACGAATTTTTTTTGTAATTTTTGCACATGTTTCTTGGGCAAAGTTGTTCAGTTTCATGGGTGGAACTCGCCCTTAATTTTTTTTATTAAGAAAAATTAAGGGTGTATATATTAGGCGATGGGGACCGTAAAAGCAGTCCACTGTCACAATCCACGTTTTATCAAATAACGACTGCACATGTGCTCAGCGCGATGGTAAGCCCATCGCTGCTCTATGCTGTTGGAAGTGTGTGCAGTCTATAGTCCGCTAGTCCTTTGACGACACCCAAAGGATGCGTTGGAGTATTCTGTAATGAGCCACATAGCTCCTAACGTGGAAATTATTTATACAAATACCGTAGCTCTATGGAAGGAACAATCAGAAGGCCACTATTAGAGATACAGACAGCCTATCTGGTTTCGCACAAGTGTTCGTTTCTTGGCTGACATCATATTAATAGTATTGCTGATTGCCAGTGACATTTATAAACGACCAACGTCTTGTATGATTTCGTATTACAAATAGCGTGAGATTTCTAGCTTGCCTTGTCCCGAGCTACACGAAACGGAATTAGCTAACACTGTTTATGTAGTAATAATAATGACAGTTTTTGAAAAAGTATTTAAAAAATTACAAACGCTTATTTTATACCCCGTACAATATTTTTTTTCTCGAAAAAACTTTATTTAACAAAAAAAACATATTTTTCTTTATTGATTTCAAATTTCGTGCGAAAACGGTTGGTCACGTGACATTTTGCTCTGTGACGTCACATTTCAATAAATATAGAAACTTATCTTGAAACCTGACAGATATTTTTTGTATATTTTGTGAAATGTGACGTCACATGAAGCTCAATCATGGCCGCCCGTGTTTCAGGTCTTGTAATCGACAGATAAAAATCTTAAATTTATTTTGTAAAAATAAAACATTTACATATTATCTTAATAAATAAAAACTATTGGATAATTATTATCGTTAAATCATAACCTACTATTTCCGATATATTTCATATTTTATTGTTACAACTGTCAAATAGCCAATTATACGTAGGTATAGGATCTCAATAGATACTTATCTGCCAAATCGAATGTAACGAAGATTTGTTAAAATAATAAAGATCGAGATTACTGAAGTTTAAGGTTCTTACACAAAAACACAATTAAAACATTATTTAGATACACTATCGTCCTTGGTATACATTGTTTTCTCTCTTTTGCTTTAATTCAAAATGAAGTATGTGACGTAAACAAACTATTTTATAAGTTAAGTTTATTCTGAAACACACAAAAATTAAATATATTAAAAATATGTTAAAAATTTGTCAGGTACAAATATGATTGAATAATAAAGACGTAGAGGGTCAAAGCTAAAAATGAAACGTTTTTGGTTGGCGTCATCACCAATCAATCACTTAAAATCATCAATAAAAGCAGGTAAGCGGCATATCGGCGATGACTAACGCTCGTAACCGCTGTGTTAATCAGTACTTTTATAGCTTTATAGTGTTATTGGCAAAATACAAAATGTGACCGCACTTACCGCAAACTTTTTTATAATTGTGGGTCTTTTGCATCAACTCGTCGTTTTTAGGGTTCCGTAGCCAAATGGCAAAAAAAGGAACCTTTATAGATTCGTCATGCCTGTCTGTCATCTAACCCATGCGTGTGGGGTATCTATGAATAGGTCTTCAAAAATGATATTGAGGTGTTTAATATAATTTTTTTCTAAACTGAATAGTTTGCGCGAGAGACACTTTCAAAGTGGTAAAATGTATACCCCCCCTGTAACTTCTAAAATAAGAGAATGATAAAACTAAAAAAAATATATGATGAACATTACCATGCAAACTTCCGCAAAAAATTGGTTTTAACGAGATCTAGTAAGTAGATTTTTTTGAATACGTCATAAATTAATAAATTAAAAAAAATACACTTTTAATCAAACATCGATCAAAGTTGCAACAAACTACAAGAACTTTTATATGATGTTACTTGCTGCTACGGAACTCTTCATGGGCGAGTCCGACTCGCACTTGGCCGGTTTTTCCTTTATAATATTATACTTACAATATTTTCATAATGTTATCTTTTTCTGAATTGACTTGTTTGAAATAATTACATGTATGTTTTTAATTGCGTTTGTTAATAAGCTCGTTAGTGCAGTGGCTACAACTTAGAGCATTAAACCAACTGCTCTAAGGGCTACAATCATGTTGCAGTCGTTCGCCGGGTCAGTTTCAATTTCTTTGAATTCATAAGGGTTGCATATACAGAATAGGTTGGCACTGCGGACGTTTACATAAATTTTCATACAAAAAATAAATGACTTTGTCGTTTGTCATTCAAATTCTTCGATAAATATGGTCAATATTTATTTATGGTAAATAAATATACTTACCATTTTTGTATTTTATGTGGCAGATTAATAAAAACTAAGTATTTTTAAATTTAATTATTTAGAAGTAAATTTTATTTCAAACTAGCGGCCCGCCCGCGACTACGTCCGCGTGGACCCAGTACCCCGTGACGAGTGTCCAAAAATTTTCTTTCATACTAACCTTCTCCTGACCATTACAAACATAACAAAAAAAAAAAAAGCCAAATAGGTGTAGCCGTTCTGAAGGGATGCGCGTTTTTTTTAATGTAAGAATGAGGCAAACGAGCTGGCGGGTCACCTGATGGAGAGCAATCACCGCCGCCCATGGACACCCGCAAAACCAGAGAAGTCGCAGGTGCGTTGCCGACCTTTAAGAAAGGAATAGGAATTGGGGGGGGGGGGGGGGGGGGAAGGGCCTCCGGACTCTCACTGGCCGGACGAAACACAACAGCACCAAGTGCTGTTGTGTTATTATTTCACGCCGGATATAGGGTGGTATTACCCCGGGCGAGCCGGCCCAATGCGTGCTGCAACGCAGCGTGGCGCGACGCGAATAACTTTAACCCCCAAAACGTACCAATATTTCGGCATTTTTATTTTACAATTTTGTCCGTTTCGATTGAGAAATTATGGTCTCAAAAGAGTCGCGCTGTAATAACTGAAAAGATTATTATTTTTAAACAGTAAAAAAAGCTTTGCGTTTCTTGTCAGTAAGTTTAACTTTAGGTTTTGAGACGTTGCCTAGCCTTATCATTAGATTGTTAACTGAAGTAACGAACAGATAAAACATCAATAAAAGCCAATTATGCAGTCGACGATATTATGATAACTGCACATTTCAATGCGCACGCGAACCCACTCGGAAATAAACTGGCGAACAAGAAAAACCTCAGGCGATTAACATCCTTCAATTATAAATTGTACCGATGCACTCAGTGGTATGTGTTTATTTAGCAATTAACTAAAGGTCATTTCCACATAATTGACATTAATCTTTTAGGGAACTTTTTGTCATCTTATTCGAAATGCATTGATCATTATTTACTATTTAATTGTTGGTTTTTTTTAATGTTATGTTTGACGGCACAGAGAAAAACTATTATTAGAGTCTGGCTAACGAAAGGTGAACCGGAAAAAACGCGGCAATTTCAAAAAATCATGATAGGGTATAACACAGGTCACTCACACAGCCGCCATTTTCTCAGATAAAATTTCAATTTGACATACGTTAAGACACCTCAGATAGACACACATAGAGATAAAGTGTTGCCAATCAAACAACTACGAGGTTCAACTTTCGTTGGCCAGATTCTAGTAGCTATTATTTCCCCACTGTAGGTGAACAGCCCCTCTTTATATTTCTAAATTACTTTTTTTGCAGGGAATGTACTTATTTGTTGAGAAGAAATTGTTGTGAGCTAGTTAGTGGATATTCCAAGTCATATATCTGTGTTCCGATTTCAAGGTTAAGTAATCTACATAATTACAGAACATATTGTATAAAACAGTCTCTGGGTTACATTGTGCACCTTCTGCCAATGGTGGTACAAGCGTCAAAGGCTTTGCTGTATGCTTACTGTCAGGCAAACCGTATGTCAGTTTACCGGTTCACAAAAAAGAAAACATTTTATTAATTTTCATGTCACGTCTTCAATGTATAATAATAATAATGGACATCGTGCAGTTATTACAAAGTCAGATAAAGATGTAATATATTTTTTAACAAAAGAATGCAAAGCAAACAATTGTGAGAGGGTAGTTGCGCCAATGTGGAGCAATTTCGCGCCTCTCTCCGGAAGCGGTGACCCGTAATTGGTGCAGTTACCCTGGCGAAATTGGTTTTCTTTCATGCGTACTGACTGTCGCATCGTGGTTACTTACCGCAAAGTAAATGATACTTCTGAAATAATGAACGCGCGGTATTCACGGTAATCACACGTTATATTATTCTTGTTTTTATGTAAACCATTTAAAAAAAAATAAACTTTGAATGTTGCCATGTGATCATTGGAGGAGAATAACTCTTATACTGTGTAGGTGGTTAACATTGTTCTTTATGCTTAATCAATTACGCTATTTAATATTAATGTATTGCTCCGGAAAATTAATTATTTAGTCACCATTTGTCCATTCTAATATGAATTAGTTACCAACATTTTAAAAGTAGGGCACGCGGTGTATTTTGCGATTTACGGTGGCGAGCTTACGAAAGCTTGCGGTCACTTAGCCATTCAATTTTGAACTTAAAAGTCACCGTTTTAAAAGTCACGACGCACTCTTGTATTTTATATAGATTTCCAATTGGTGTTTGTTAAGCTTATCCGAGGGCATCGCGAGCGGACGTTTATTAATGAATTATGCAAATGTGGACCGCCGACGCTCTACCAACTTTATTACTCGTGAAACGGCGCGTTAACATCGAATTGTTAGCTTTGTTCCCGCAAAGTCCCAGTTAATTGCTTGCGAAATTAATGCCATCAATAATTCTTATGAGACATCCAGTTGAACGCTTTTCAACGGTTGCTTGAAAGGAAACGAGCGCCGCGGTGCAGCGAGGCGATCGCTTGATTAATACTCTACCTAAATATTTGAGACAAGATTATCATGTCTTATTAGATAATTGTTATTGAGTACGAGTATATAACGCTGATTATTCCGAAACTTAAAGTAGTTAATTGAAAATAATCGTATAATAAAGATTTAGTATTCTTTTCCTAAATGTCCGTGTGTACGTATGCCTTGCCCTCAAATTTAAAAAAAAAACTGAAAAAATATTTGAACGTCTTTGTTTTGATGCTATTTGTTTTAAAAGATAATTTTAATCAAACATCGACAACTGATTTAAACCATTAAATCCATTGACTCATCGTCTAGACTCTAGTTGTTAAACACAGTTGCTTTTTAACATACTTCAAAAAATGAGGAAGACGTCAATTTGTTTGGAGCTTCTTATAAAATTGTTTTAGAAAGGTTTAATGGAGATGTGTGTGTTCCAACGTATGACTAGTAACAAGGGCATTGTTCGTAGTGACGACATCCAGATTCGCGTTCAATTAGGCCAGTGCAGGCCAGTGTGGCCGGGGAGGCGCGGATCTGCGATCGATTGTTATCCGTGATGGATGTGGTTCATTACGCGGCCGCGCTGGGTGGCGAGCGGCTCTTAACGACACACTCATAAACGCATCTGACAGCGACTTATTGTCGAACGCGACCAGAGATCCCGCGCCCGATACGGAACCACCGCTCAAAACATACCTTAATACGATTTATTTATGAGCAGTGCTTAACTCGCGACCGAGTCCCTCAATACCCGTGCTTTATCGCCGCTCGTGCTGCGCCTGCGCTCGCCCTCCGACTATTTTATAGGTTTCTTCTATTTATTATTATCATACTTTTCTTATAGAACGGATGACACCGCGTCCGTGTTTTATGGATGCTAATAATTCTTTCTTTCACTCCCGGATTTTATTACATGCTCTTCAAAAATTCAATAATAAATATTGTTTATGCTTCTTTCGTTATTTCGATGCGAATGATAATGAAAGCCTAATAGAAACAACTGTTGCGCGACGATGTCTAATCGCGTTAGGGCAGCGACAAATTGTTAGTAGACTGTTATCTGAACTGACAGGCCAACGACTACTTGTTTAAGAACCCCGAATTATAAAAGTGCCGTGTAAAGGTCCCAAAAATATATATATTAAGAGAGAGCACGTCATAAATAAACTGAGGTGAGATGTTATCGCCTCCGGCCGGCAGGAAGCGCTTCAGCCCATTTAAGGGTGCATTAAAATCGAATACATCATATTTGTTTGATTTCCTAGTTCGCGTTATACCCTGTAATTATACAAGTCACCGTCCGTGGCCGGATCTCTGGCGGTTTTTGTGAAGATGCATTAATCATATATTTTTTTTATCGCGAGCATGTGTTTTAGTCTCGTAAAACACTTTTGGGGATTACAAGCTTGTGGGTTCTTAATGTCTAATTTAGTTTTCGGTCCGTTCTTATGAGTTCGGTCATTAGCGCGGCGAGGTCCCTTTCTTTGCCGCAGTTGAAAATTTATAGTTGAAAGTTTTACTTTTTATGTCGTTATAATTTGTCGCAATAAAACTCAAAATTCACCTGGCACAAAGTATTTTAATTTTTATTGTCGACATAAATTTGTGTAAGCTTGTCAACTTATCATAAAGGCTGATTAAGGACGCACTTTTAGTAGCGTCCCATGAATTGACCTCGTATATTGGATTCCTGGTAGCCAGGTACTGTTTTGTACGTGTGTACATTATGGTGACTGATAAATGGTTTGATTTTTGTCACTGCGCGTGATGCTTCAAACACATCATAGGTACCTACCTACCTATGACAGTATAAGAACAAGCTTCTCGTTTCAAGAATCGTTCCGCAGCAGGTTCGGTGTATGGCATATGTGTGTGTTTGAGGCAAAGTATAAGCTTCATGGGAATAGTCCATTGCTTTTAGATTAGCCTCTTTCACCTGTTGCATCGAAACAGTGCAGGTATCGCTTTGCAAGATACAATTGGAGGACCTACTAGACTGACAAATTGATCTCAATAGATCTCGTTGTCGATTGCTGATGGTACATTCTGTGCGAGTACCTACTGTTCGTCTGGTGCCACCCGTAGAATCGCTACGTTAAGCACGGCTGAGTGTAGTGTGTTGTTGCAGGCGTATGTTCCTGACAGTTCGCCTGGTGCCACCCGTAGGAGCGCTATATAAAGCACGGCTGAGTGTAGTGTCTTGTTGCAGGCGCATGTTCCCGACGGTGCGCGTGTCGTTCGCGGGCTGCCGCGCGGAGGCGCGCTACGCGGTGCTGCTGGACGTGGTGCCGGTGGACGGCAAGCGCTACCGGTACGCGTACCACCGCTCCTCGTGGCTGGTGGCCGGCAAGGCGGACCCGCCCGCGCCCGCGCGCCTCTACCCGCACCCCGACTCGCCCTACAGCGGCGATCAGCTGCGCAAGCAGGTCGTCTCCTTTGAGAAGGTCAAGCTAACTAACAATGAGATGGACAAGAATGGACAGGTCAGTTGGAAATCTTTTACAATAGTACCTATACCTTTTATATATAAATATGTTCCCGAGATTGAAGACATAAGTGCAGAAAAATCTGAGAATTCTTTAAAGGTTTTTTTTTATAGCTAATGCTCGTACTTTGTTTGGCTGTGTTTGTTGTTTCGTTTGACGAAATTTGTAAGCGGCGGATGCTAAATTTTTTATAAGAATTTTCTGGTTTATTTTTTTTTACCTGCCAAGTTGAGTAAGACAAATGAATGAAAGCCTGTACATCTTTACTATACTGATACTACCTACTAATCGTTGTTGGCATTGAAAACTTGCAATATAAAAGTCTTAGCACCTTGGATGATTTATTTATGACATAGATGTAACGACAACAAACATTTGATGCATCAATAGCTGTTGCATATCGTAAACAGAAACTCTTGATGTATTGGCGTGTGGAGAACTTGTAGGTTATATCGCCAGGAACAAGGTGATAAAGCGGCCGAGGAGCCTGAATGAGCTATAAAGTGTTGACGTAAAACAGTTGATTTACGGGTCGCCCCGGGGATCATTGGCACTAACGAGCTCCGTGACCGGACCATGCTCCACATGCTCTGTAAATTAGGTTTATTCTCGTCACACCTTTTCTTGCAACACTCCATGGAAAAAAGTTTGAAAAAAAGTTGTTCAACTTTCAAACTTGTAAATATAAGATACTGTTGGTGAGATATAGTTGCTGCTTCAACTTAGTTGAGAATTAGTGCGATCTAATTAATTATTGCAATCCGTGGTTTATTAATTATCCGTCAACATTTAATTGCGTACTGACCACCTTGGCAATTCATTAGAAAGATGCCTTTTATGATACGGTACCTGTCCATTCAAATTAAACGTACAATTTGGTAAGATTTAATTAATGTATTAACTTGATGATTAATGTATTTGCTTACCTAAGGAGAAAACGAAAAATAATCTCTATTAAAATAATTATAATGAAGATTAAAAGTCTGCACTAATTTGCTTCAAAATAATGAGAAATCTTTTGAAATGATCCATCATTCTCGTGTAAGTTAGACAATAGATTCTAATAATTATTTCTTACTATAAAAACTGTTTAATTGTATAATTGTAAATTGTTTTTCATATACCTAATGTCATCGTATTGTGGCTATCTTTCGTTAAATCTACATTCTAAGCAGAAGTTGATTTTAAAAGACAACAAAAAAATATGGAAGTTCCATTAGCGGTTGTTGTAATTATCGCCAGTGGAAGCAATGACTTAATGAGCAATATAAAAGGTTTTTTTTATCAGCGAATGTAAACCATCTAAGATTAAATGAGTTACTGATGTGTAATCGATAAAATGGTTTATTTTATCGATTTTTTAAAACACAATAACTAGACGCGCTATAGTAATCCTTCCTGTGATACCCATTGGGTTGGATAAATGCAATTAAGATTACCTATAAAAAGTTCAAAAAGTTATGTTCATTCTGAAAATAAACTGTTTTTGGCTTCGTCAATCGAGGTATTCGTGGTCAATGTCTACGTGGGCCACTTCCTCATGCTTTAGGAACGAAATTGCCACAATTTATAGAATTACGGGGTAAAATTGCCGGTGTCGGCGACACCTCGGGCGTCGTCGGCTGCGTAATGAGCGCGCTGCCAACAAATTAGTGGCACATGCCGCGCCAGCCGGCCAGCCAGCTACTTACCTCCCCGCAGGTGCTCCTGAGCAAATGTCAAACGCCCGACAACTCCACTCAGACCCATCCCACCACAAACCCTCCAAACAAACGAAGCTCTCGTAAAGGTGGAGTTTACGCGGGCAAGTCACGAGTATGACAGGTTAGTGCTCTACGCACAGATACTATCGGCGCAATACTAATTGACTTGGATTGATGTGAACAAATAGTCTTTTTACCTTGATAATAGTTTACTTTAAAGGATCTCGTGATGTGAGGTCCTCGTTTTTATCGTACAATCTAAGAATCGGAAAACGTCGTTGACCGTTGAATTACTTACAGAAAAGTTTCTGCGTTCCGATAACACTATAACACGAGTGTAGCATTAATTCAATATCAGCTCGTGGAAGTCCCCAAGCAACGGAACGGAACTGAACGGGCGTGGCAACGTGACGGATGGACTCGGCTCTCGGGAAAAACATACCTAATTGGCTTTCCCATAGCTAAGGGCCGGCAGCCATCGCCCGCGTCACAAAACGGCTTATTATATTAGATTACATTCAATGTACAAATGCGATGTGATCGGCTGCACATCCAAAATGACTCTTAACACAACAGGCGGAAGGTTTACATTCCTTATTAGCACCGTGTACCACGAAACTCGCACCTAAATCTCCGCGTCGCCATGTCGTAGCGTAAATACGGCGAAAATTTATAAATAAAAAGGCTAATTAGTAATAAATTACCGAAAACGGAACTAGTGCGGGCGACTCGTTAATATCAAGTAACAATGTATCGGCCACGCGACGGCCGCACGCGCCCGCGCCTAATTGTGGAACAAAAACTCCATGAAACCGACGAATTAATCATCGGGCCGCGACTTAACTGCCCATACTCGAGTTATACCGAAATAACTGCTGCATTCGTACGTCTTGTAACTTTTTAACCCTATAACTGCGAGCGTGAAGTGTGAACGTTGGAATGACAGGCGATTTTGATTCAAATTTGTAAACAATGAAGCAGGATCAGGAATGATGGTGGCCTAATGGAGCACATTTTGGTTTTCTTTGCCAAAACTTATAGTTTGAGAATATTTATTCGGTGTTCAGTGAGTGTATGTACCTGATTTTATTTATTTATGTTATGTTATTATGCTTTATACTTAGTTGATGCTTGTGTACGGTTTTTCATAAAACATTTATGGGATGAGATTTAAAAAGAGTTTGGTATTATTTTTCAATTTATTTTGCTATATGAGTCTATTCTACTTATCTCGATGTCGATACAATAGGTAGGTACAGTACTAACAGTAGGTAGCTTATTAACATGTTTTGATAAAAAACAACTTTACTTAGACTTTAAACTAAATTATTTTAAATAAAATTGTGAGTTGTGTTGTGAATGTGAGCTATGTTGATGAGATGTAGGTATATAGAATATAAGTTGGTACTTATAATGTAATTAATCTAAATAAATAAAAAAAACTGTAAAATGGGTGGTATCGTTAACGAACTGTTAACGCTACCAGCGACGGGTTGACTAAAAGCTACAATTCCGTGTGGCAAAATCGGGTCAAACGATACAATTCATGAGAACGGTCACACGGCAGCGCGGCGATGACGGCCGGCCATTGTGCCGTGTTAGTCCTGACCGTCTTACGGTAACGTAGGGTTAAATACCATTGCACTTTATTTTAATGGAATAAGGTTTACTTGAGCTTGGCTATGTTATCTATAACTGGGTGTAGCTTTACTGGTTAGATTTTGATAAAAGATTTTAGTATCGCAATTAAAACAATACTTTATACAATAAACACCAACAGCTTATGGTTAGGTCCAAGTTAGATTCATGAGTAAATGGTGTCTAAGACAAAAGTCATGCGAACTTAGAACGACTCCGGTACTGTCAACCAAATCAAACGAAACATGTAACCCAGCTGGGAATCGAAAACGAGACCTCTGCGTTTGAGCGATGTCCATTATCCAACCTAAGCACTAGCCAACAAGGCGGTTCAAAATTCAAAAATAATGAATTCGTGTTTTGCTATTCAGATATAAATTATTATCCGTTCGTATTTGTAGATTTCAAACGAAAGATAGTAAACACACAAAATTGAATTCAAGGTTGATTGTAAGGAACGTTTAATTAATGAAAATATGGAAATTACCGGGTCTGTATACTCGTACACACGCCGGCTATGACGGATGGCTGAAATGATTAATGACATGTCACCGCTTACCTAAATACAGAGGATTATTAAAACAGCATATTAAACTAGAATAGATAACGATATTTTTTTAACACAATCTGTATTATTCCTTAAGGACACGTTAAGTCATTAGACTACTCAAACTCAAACTCAAAATATATTTATTCAATAAACTCAATTAGTAAGTACTTTGAATCGTCCAAATTTTTAACCTACCACCCTTTCAGGACGTCATTTTTTAACTGCGGCAAAGAACGGGCGCAAGAAACCACAGCGCACAGAAGCAACGACATTTACAAAAAAAAGATATGTCTTTACCATGTTGTAAAATACAAAATATTATATAAATTAATTATATACAATTAGAAATAGCTTTTGGAGTACTTGGAGCATTTCAGTTCAGAGCCAAGCTGTTTTGTCTTCTGTGTAATCTGACACTTTATAATAAGCTTTTTTATAAAGCTTTTCTTTGACATGGATTTTAAATTGATCAAGATATAATTTCAGAATATCAATTGGTACTTTGTTGTAAAATCGCACACACAGACCCTTAAAAGAATTATTTATTTTATGAAGCCTAGTATAAGGTACTGCTAATTTGTTCTTACTTCTAGTATTTAAATTGTGAATATCACATAAATAAGTACATTAAGAAAACGCAAAAATTAGTTAAGAAGCACAATTTTTTTATTAAAAATGTAAAATTAAATAGAGAAAGATTGTACTTAATTGACAAATTAGATATATACTCGTCACAACTACACAATAAAAATTTAAAATATAAAAATGATACACAAATTCTACAAACTAAAATTGCACACCTAGAGGACTCGCTTATATCTATTACTAAGCAATATGATCTTTCACAAGGTCAAATAAAAAAAACACATGTTGGCCATTGATGAACTGATAGTCCTGTGTAATGGTAACAATGAAGGGATTGATTCACTCACAAGTAATTGTAAATGTAAACAGTTACCAAGCCGTTCATCAATCCCATGTGATTCTTCCTCTGTCGAATTGATTGATGTTTCTTCCAAAAGTTCCCTTACTCAGTGCACAATTAAAAATGTACCACAACTTATATCAACCAACCAGATTCCATGTAAGACAGATTATAATAGTGACTTGGTAATATTTAGTGATGAATTTGGTAAAAACATGGGTCGGTTGTTATTTGACTTGGGACATTCAGTTATCAATTATTGTATACCGGGTGCTTCTTATCAACATATTTTGAAAAAAGCTGTAGAACATAAATATAACCCCAATAGCACCTTATTATTATTTGTTGGTAATAGAGGTAATCTGAACAGAACAAGCCTTATACAATGTTTAGAATGTTTGAATAAGTTAATTGTAAAGAAAATTATATTGTTTACATTACCCTATTGTAGTAGTTTGCCACAGGAGGAAAATTCTATTAGACATAAGCTTAACCTGACATTACATTTATTTTGCAAAAATGACATAATGCATTTAATTGACACTAACAATTATGTTAGTAATTTTTATTTGACAAGAGATAGTTATTATCTGCCAAATTATTTTAAGCGACAAATAGCTTTATCGCTATCCTATTGTATTCAAACGTCAGCCAAAAACTTGGCTAAACAAGTTGCTTCTATTGAGCAATGTATATTTGACATAGACGTCAGTCGTGTTTCTACTGACATTCGAATTAATTATTTAAATTAAATTATATGACAAAAGAGGAAAACTCTTGCGAAATGTTTGTTAATAAAATGAAATTAAATGAATGTAAAAATAGCTTTAGCAAAAGCCCATGTCAATCATTAAATTAAAAAAATGTACAATCTTTAAACATAGTCCACCAGAACTGGATGTTTATGGAATGATGGGCAAAGATTTGGAGATTGAATTGTTCATGAACTGTAATAAAATTGATATTCTTTGCATAACAGAACACTGGCTTAAAGACCATCAGTTCATGTTCAATTTTAAGAATCATTTGGTAGGAAGTTCGTTCAGTCGAGGAAATGCAATACATTGTGGCTCCTTAATTATTGTTAGTAAAAAGTTTAAATTAAAGGAACGCAAAGACATAGTGAGCCTCTCGGTTGAGCGAACAATAGAAATAGCTTGTGTGGAGTGGGAGCAGTTTGTTGTATTAAGTGTGTACAGACCTCCTTCAGCATCATATGATTTTTTCGAAAAAGTTATGGATTAGGCATTACATAAAGTCCGTAATGTGGGTAAAACAATAATTGTTTGCGGGGATTTTAATATTAATTTGTTAGAAAATTCCACAATGTCAACTAAAATTAAAAACCTATTTCTATCATACAACTTAAATTATTTATTTTTGGAGCCAACAAGAATAACTGCCACTTCGGCCACCTGTATTGATAACATATATACAAATGTAAAACCACTGGCTAAGCAAATTATTAATAATCTGGACTCAGATCATTGTGGCCAAATGGTCAGCTTTCCACACCAGCGTAAACAAGTGAAGAAAAAGAATATCACTGTTGTACCAAAAACTGCAGGTCGGCTGGAACGCTTTAAAAGCAATCTAGATACAAAATTAAATTATTTAGAATACAATGACAACCCTAATGTCTTTTATAATAATTTTTTTAACATTTATTGTTCAGAATTTAATTAAACTTTTATTCCAAAAAAGATCTCAGTTAGTGGTACTGTAACTTTTAATGAATGGGCTACAATTGGTATTCACAGAAGTAGGAAACGCCTTTATGAACTTTATGGTGAACGCAACTATAACACCAGCGATGACTTCAAATTATATGTTAAAAATTATTCAAAGTTATTCAAAAGAGTATGTCGATTAGCCAAGGCAAACTATTTGAGTTCTAAGATTAAGAATAGTAATGACAAAATAAAAATGACATGGAATATTATAAATAGTGAAACAGGAAAGGTCAAAAGTCGGAATAATGAGTACAATTTAAATTGTGATAATAAAACCTTGACTTCTGATGATGATATTGCTGCAGCATTTGAGAGGTTTTTTACTGACATTCCAGTTTCAACTACAAAAGCCTTGATTTCCTCCCCCACTGTAGCTGAATCTGTTTTGAAGGAGAATGTTAAAGATTGTGAAAGTAATTTCAGTTTTCAAAAAATTTGTGTTATAGATATAATAAAAACATTTAACACTCTCAATAAAAAGAAAACTGCTGATCTGTGGGGTAATTCCGTGGACGTCGCTAAATCAGTAATTATGACAATAGCTCCAGTTTTAGCTTGCATATTTAATGAATGCATTGACTGTGGTGTTTTTCCTGACCTCATGAAATATAGTAAAATAATTCCATTATTTAAATCAGGTAGCACTTCTGACCCCTCTAATTTTAGACCTATTTCTGTGCTACCCACATTTAGTGAAATTTTTGAAAAGTTAATGTTAGACCAAATGCAAATTCATTTTTATGAAAATAAACTTTTACATTGTAAACAATATGGTTTTACTAGGGGTCGCTCTACAACTGACGCCGGTGTTGAGCTTTTAATCCAAATATTTGATACCTGGGAGGAATCACAGGATGTCCTAGGGGTATTTTGTGATTTATCCAAGGCTTTTGATTGTGTTATACATGAAACTTTGGTCAGGAAGCTTAACCACTATGGAATTAGGGATGTTTCTTTGAGCCGTCTAATCTCATACTTAAGTAACAGGATTCAAAAGGTCGACATAAACGGTAAAAGATCTCCGGGATCAGTGGTTAAAATGGGAGTTCTGCAGGGTTCAATACTTGGTCCATTCTTGTTTTTGGTTTATATTAATGACTTACCCTATTTTGTAAAAGACAGTCATGAGATAGTATTGTTTGCTGATGATACTTCACTTTTATTCTAAGTGAAACGACGACACCCAAATTATGACGATGTGAATAATGTGGTCTCAAAGATTGTTCACTGGTTTAGTGTTAATAACTTGCTATTAAACGAGGGAAAAACCAAATGTGTAAGATTTGTATTGCCTAATGTTAAGCAGGTAATAACTAGTGTACAAATTAAAGATAAGAATGTGAATCCTGTGGACACCACTGTGTTTCTAGGCATCACGTTGGATGCCAAGCTTCAGTGGGGCCCACATATAGCTAAATTGTCGAATAGACTTAGCTCTGCGGCTTATGCAGTAATGATGATCCGTCAGTTAACTGACGTTGATACAGCTAGATTAGTTTATTTCAGTTACTTTCATAGTATAATGTCGTACGCCATTTTACTGTGGGGAAATGCTGCCGACATTCAAACTATCTTTGTGCTGCAGAAGAGGGCTATTCGAGCAATATATAACCTACAGGCTGGTGACTCTCTCAGAGAGAGGTTTAAGGATATAAGTATAATGACAGTTTCATCACAATATATTTAAGAAAATCTTGTGTATGTTCATAAAAATATTGAAATGTTTTCAAAAAACAGTGATATTCACAAATTAATTACTAGAAGTAAGAACAAATTTGCAGTGCCTTATACTAGGCTCCATAAAATAAATAATTCTTTTAAGGGTCTGTGTGTACGATTATACAACAAAGTAGGTACCAAATGATATTCAGAAATTAGATCTTGATAAATTTAAAATCAAAATCAAAGAAAAGCTTTATAAAAAACTTTATTATAAAGTGTCGGATTATACAGAAGACAAAACAGCTTGGGTCTGAAATGCTCCAAGTACCTACTCCAACAGCTATTTCTAATTGCCTATAATTAATTTATATAGAGCACCATATTTAATTAAACTATTTACATTCAAATTCATATTTTGTATTTTGTGACCTGGTAACGACATATAATATATATATTTTTTGTAAATGTCGTTGCTTCTGTGCGCTGTGGTTTCTTGCGCCCGTTCTTTGCCACAGTTAAAAAATGATGTCCTGAGTGGGTGGTAGGTTAAAAAATATTTGGACGTTTCAAAGTACTTATAAATTGAGTTTATTGAATAAATATATTTTGACTATTGACTATTGACTGTTTTTGAAAACATATGAGATTTTCATAAATGTATTGTGATGCAACTGTCATTACACTTATATCCTTAAATCTCTCTCTGAGAGAGTCACCAGCCTTTAGGTTATATATTGCTCGAATAGCCCTCTTCTGCAGCACAAAGATAGTTTGAATGTCGGCAGCATTTCCCCACAGCAAATTGCCGTACGACATTACACTATGAAAGTAACTGAAATAAACTAATCTAGCTGTTTCGTCGTCAGATAATTGACGGATCTTCATTACTGCATAAGCCGCAGAGCTAAGTCTATTCGACAATTTAGCTATATGTGGGCCCCACTGTAGCTTGGCATCCAACGTGATGCCTAGAAACACAGTGGTGTCCACAGGATTCACATTCTTATCTTTAATTTGTACACTAGTTATTACCTGCTTAACATTAGGCAATACAAATCTTACACATTTGGTTTTTCCCTCGTTTAATAGCAAGTTATTAACACTAAACCAGTGAACAATCTTTGAGACCACATTATTCACATCGTCATAATTTGGGTGTCGTCGGTTCACTTAGAATAAAAGTGAAGTATCATCAGCAAACAATACTATCTCATGACTGTCTTTTACAAAATAGGGTAAGTCATTAATAAACCAAAAACAAGAATGGACCAAGTATTGAACCCTGCGGAACTCCCATTTTAACCACTGATCCCGGAGATCTTTTACCGTTAATGTCGACCTTTTGAATCCTGTTACTCAAGTATGAGATTAGAAGGCTCAAAGAAACATCCCTAATTCCATAGTGGTTAAGCTTCCTGACCAATGTTTCATGTAAAACACAATCAAAAGCCTTGGATAAATCACAAAATACCCCTAGGGCATCCTGTGAATCCTCCCTGGCATCAAATATTTGAAATAATAGCTCAACACTAGCGTCAGTTGTTAAGCGATCCCTGGTAAAACCATACTGTTTAGAATGTAAAAAATTATTTCTATAAAAATGAATTTGAATTTGGTCTAGCATCAACTTTTCAAACATTTTACTAAATGTGGGTAGCACAGAAATAGGTCTTAAATTAGTGGGGTCAGAACTGCTGCCTGATTTAAATAATGAAATTATTTTACTATATTTCATTAGGTCAGGAAAAATACCACAGTCAATGCATTCATTAAATATGCAAGCTAAAGCTGGAACTACTGTATAATTACTGATTTAGCGACGTCCACGGAATTACCTTACAGATCAGCGGTCTTCTTTTTAATAAGAGTGTTAAATATTTTTAATATATCTGCACTGCAAATTTTTTTTAAACTAAAATTACTTTCACAAACTTTAACATTCTCCTTCAAAACAGATTAGGCTACAGTGGGGGAGGAAATCAAAGCTTTTGTAGTTGAAACTGGAATGTCAGTAATAAACTTTTCAAATGCTGCAGCAACATCAGCATCAGAAGTCAAGGTTTTATTATCACAATTCAAATTGTACTCATTATTACGACTTTTGACATTTCCTGTTTCACTATTTATAATATTCCATGACATTTTTATTTTGTTATTACTATTCTTAATCTTAGAACTCTAAAAAAAGTGTAAAAGCTACTGAATGGATTTGGATTACATTCAGCACACAGATAGTTTATAACCTGTATTAACACATAGGATACTTTTTATCCCAATATTCCCACGGGAACGGGAACCACGTGGGTGAAACCGCGAGCGGCCGCGTGTATAAAATAATTCCTTTAAGAAACGTTACATTATTGGCCTACGTTAGTTTCGTAAGATAGCCATGTAGTGTGACATCACGAGAGTCATCATGACGGATCAGGGCTCGATCTCATCTTAAGCTATTTTAAGAACGGGGAAATGGAAAAGGTTCCTCTTTCAAGGTCTAAGTCAAACATAAGATTAAACTTTTTAAAAGTGCTTTAGAGCAGTCATATATTGTTTGCCCGTTTAAAACGTCTTTGAGCTGTTTAGAAGAATGTTCGCATGAAACTCCCCTGCATAATATAGACGCAACAACATTTACATGTAATCGTTACCAAATCACACAATGATTCATGCAAAAAGGAAAACGATTATTTAACTTATAAAAAACGGCGCATTTACGATGTTTACATTAATATGAAAAGGCTTGCAAGCGCGCTGTTACTTGCCATTCGTAGAAGACAATGTAATGCAAATTCCTTCTGAAACTGTAATAATAGTTAATAATCAAGGTAACGAAACGCAGCTGGATTCAGCGAAACTGCCTCGACAGACTAATGTTGTATCAGTCAGTCGTCTCCGCCCTAGGAGTTGCCACAATCTGGCCCGTACCAATGGCATAAGAATTGGTAATCTCTTGGAACAAAATTCCTATAGGAATTGGCATAGTAAGATTAAAGTAATGCTGCTATAAAAGGTGATGGTAAGGGCCCAATACCTTAAACAAAACATTAAACAATTTAACGCAATCTGCTTATTTTTTTACTTATTTATTTTATTTAGAAATATTCCTGGGTTACTTAATACTTATATTTCCTTTTTTAGGCATTTTAAGTAGAGACAAAGACATTTTTACTTTAACAAGAAAGAAAAGGTGTAAGCAAATAGATTTATTTGACATTAGGCCAAAAGCTGACTCTCGGTGAATTAGAAAACGATAGTCAACAAAAATTACGTTTCCTTTCAAACTGTTATCTTTACAGACCTTTACGCCTGTCTTCTGTTTGTAAAGCAGCAAATTGCAGCAAATTCATTAATTTCCTACTATTTATTTACCTTTCATTATAGTAGTTAGTTAGGACCTAACTGGTACTTTTTTTGGTTTTAAGGAACCTAGGAATACGTAGGTGCCTTATCTACAGGTTGAATAGTTTCTAGGCCCTGTTTTGCTACATAATTTAAATTTTCAATAGTGATTAGAAACAATTAAAGTCACGGATAGAACGAAAAATGCTTCTCTAGTAACTAGAACACAGTCAGTAAGTAAGCGATAGATGAAGCTTTCTTTAAATTGACAATTCAACATCTTAAAACGAATGAAAAGTGAGTTGGCACAGGTAGTAGGAACCGAGTACCGCATTTCGCCGTGGGCCCCACACACGTCCCGTAATCACGGCAATTTATTCCATTTATTACACAGGAATTATGTCGTTACGACTGCTATCGTTGTATTTATTTTATGCAATGTCCGACGCAAATAGAACGAGCAATTATAATGCACTTAAGATGTGTGCACAAGTGGTTCGCTTATCTTGTTTGCCAGTTTTTTGTTTAAGACGATTAAGCGTTATGCCAGTCGGCAGTTAGCACTATATTTCATGCTTCAACTGTTTTCTCAGCGAGTCATTTGTCATATTAATTTCATTGCGTGATTTAAAGCACACTAGAATAAACAAACTTAGCAGACTCGATGGACCCGCTATTCAGAATAAAAAAATATTGTCTCAATAAAATTGCTATTCAAACAAAAAGTCAAGATAATATAAAAGGTTTCATCATAATGTAGAGGCTCGAAGACATTGTCGTGAATTCATGCATTAGGGTTGAAATAAATACTGTCGTCCTCGAATGGGTCGCACAAATAATCTGCGTTATTTATGATCATATTCGCACCAAGGCACTGATAACTGGCCAATAAAATTTAATAAAACGTTCACCGGACTCATCCGGCTTGTCTTAATGCCCAACGACAACCATCCATTCTCCGCGATCATTTGCGTTTTTAATTATTGTTGATATTTTCACGTCGTTAACGTATTCGAGGGACGAAGCAATTATAAAAACAAACACGCTAGACAGGTGATTTGAGTTGGTAGAGGTATGTAAGTGTAATATAAATTAATAAGTTATTTGGCGTTGGGCGGACTCCTGCGGCGCGCGAGTGCGTCTCCGGCTTGCGGCGCTTTGGGCCGTTTCTATGTTTTCCACATCGGGAATTTTGTTCGGAGTGTTAATTAATAAATATTTTTAAAGACCAATAATTGTGATGGTTATGAAGATACATTGGATTTGTTGGTGATATGCTCAATTTAGAATTTGAAGCTACCTGTACGATATGGATACTCGGAGTGTGCTCAGGTATAACTGTTTTAGTTTACGTCAGTTATAATTGGTAATATTATACGCATGTGTTTACAATAAAAATAGATTTCAGTATTCTGGTTTGTATATTATTTTATACAAACCAGAATACCCCTGGATGGGTAACCAAATTTAAAACATCTCGAGCTCCTCCGTGCTTCGGAAGGCACGTTAAGCAGTTGGTCCCAGTTGTTGTCGTAAGATGACAGTCGTTAAAATCCACCAACCCGCATTGGGCCAGCGTGGTGGGTTATGGCCCAATATCCCCTCGTGCATTTTCCACGTGGGAGGCCTGTGCCCAGTAGTGGGACGTTAATAGGCTAATGATGATACAGCAGTGTACGACGAATTACGAATCGACAGGAGGTGAACGTTTGCCATTTGTCTAGGGGGGCAAGACGGGCGAATATTTTAGCGTTTCCTCTAGTTCGTTGTTTGACCACTGCACATTTAATTTAATCTTGTATTACATATTTAATTAGTCAGTGTCGGTAGCCCTGTGGTAGAGCGGTCGTCCGGATTGTGAATGGTCGTAGATTCGACGCCCACCTGACATAAATTTATATTTTAAGTTACAATTTAAATATAACATTTTAATTGCGTGCAAGATAAAAAGTTTGAAATAATCTTAGAGTAAAAAATTAATCTTAGTTAGAAATTCTAGTTATTAAATGTAAATAAAATAATATACAAACCAAAATACTGAAATCTATTTTTATTCTAAACACATGCATATAATATTACCAATTATAACTCATTGCCGTACGTTTGCCACTTGTCTAGGGGGCCTGGTACGTCCTATTGGTCAGTCGAGGCCGTCTACCAGACACCGTGGCTATCAGCTTTATCGTCACTCTAATCTATGACAAATCTATCAGTAACCATATCCGTGCGCGCTAAGGTCACCACAGGTTAATCGTTTTATTAGTGCCGTTGGGAACGACATTGTTCGGTAGGAAGTTTAGTCGTAATAATGGATTACGCTCATTTAGGTATATTCAATTTTGAAATTATATACATATTTATGCTACCATTATATACGTTAATGTGCGAGTATGATTAAAATAAGCATTTTTACACGGCTACGCTTTATGACTGAAATCTTTTTAAAACGTCCCCGGAAGCCATGGAAGAAAATTAAAATTAATTCTTTGTTCACCTCTCCGGGTAATGATCAAGCTGAACTAAGCTTCAATTTTGTTATTATTATTCTACTTTTGAGGGACGGGTAGGTATTTTTTTAAATGTAAATATGGCATGTATTAATGCCGTCCTTTAGAATTTTCCCAGTCGCACACTTCTAACATACCTACACCTACCTATATCACTGTCTCATAATGGAAGATATAAAACTTTCGTATTCGTTGCCTAGTCTCTGACTAACCCTTCGGGGATAATAGTCGTGATTATAATTATGTTCGTATGTATAAAACTTTACTTTAAATATTAAAATGTTAATACCACAGAGAAATCATTACCAATAGCTTTTCAATTTACGGATAGTCATCTACTTTTCATAACTTATTCACGAAGTCATTACAGCATTTCTCATTTCACATTGCCGTTGACAAGTCGTAAGGGACTTTTACATCGTAATTTGTCATGATATAAAAACAATAGTCGAACTAGAAAGCGTTATTGCCTCACACGACGTTCGGAACATGAACCCATCAAATATTTACTAGTAATAACTACCTCTATTTAGCACAAGCTACGTTTTATGGATTATGACAGGAATATTATAGTGTCTAACGGCATACTCGTATAAACATTAATAATAAACGCTGGGTAAACTGATGATAAAGGCTAAACGAAACTGGTGAAAGTTGAAAAGATAGGAAATAGAAATGTTACTGCATACATTTACCAACATTGAAATTCGATAAAATTGACTCTATCCGAAATTTTCACTATGCCAGATTGCCATTGAATCTGTTTGATGTGATGATAGTAAAAGTGGCCTTTTAGAATATTCAGCTCTCAATCGTACTTTGGTGATGCTAGATTAAGGCTAGATCTTCCGATTTTCTCATACAACGACGGTTTTTCCTCCGTAACCGTCGACGTGCGTCGTCGTTAAGATTTCATTAAACGCATTCCTCAATAACAGCTGAATGAATTGACGAAAAGGCTTCGGCGCTATTTCAAATAGGGCACAACCGCTATTAATGTACTTTGCGGCAGGTTGGCGGGGCATCTCATGAATTAATTTTATGTCATAATAAGGGCCGATTGGCCTAAAGAGCGGGTGCGAGCGGAAACGGGCCGGCTCCCGCGCGCCTTCATTGGCCTTTATTGCTTATAATTCGACCGTTTACCCTACTCCGAAAATATTGTTTTTATGTTAATTTTGTACTTACGCTCTGGTAACTTACTTTATAGCTTATTGAATGTATCCGTAACAGGCTCATGTGAAGCTGCTTGCAAGAGTTGTTTATAGACGGATTTTGTTGATAAGTTCAATGTTCAATATTAAACTACATTTAGAAAACCTACATAAATGATTATTGGTTTAAAGTATTCGGAGTCTATTTGAGGTCCTGCCAAAGAAAGGTTGTTTTAGATCTCCGGGACAACTGTAGCTAGACTTAGATAATGATAGTCTATAATATTAGTCAAATAGACAGTCGTTAATTCGTCAAGCAACAGATTCCATCGACTTACCGTTTAATTTGTGAGTAGTTTCAACTTTAATGGTTTTGTATTTGACGTCTTATTGCTATACCTACAAGCTTTTAATCTGTCCCCATTCTTCCAACGTATCATCAATAACTTACGATCATTGGAAAAAGAGAAAGCAAATGGGTGGCTAATTTGAATCCCAACTACTTATTATAAGCAACAAGAAATTCGCACTTGCGCGTAAACACATTCGTATTGCCGGTAATAAGCGAGCGAGGCCTTTAGAGCCAGCAGAAGTAACAATTTGCCTTTGTTACGAGCATTTGCGTTAAAGCTCGCCGCATGTTTTTGTCTAGAGTCATTTAGTCTTGCATTTGAGACTGGTTCCTTCTCCGCTTATTACACGAGTTAGGCTAATGTTTGTAAATTTGCAATATTACCTACTAATCCATCAATTTGTATGTTTGTGATGGAATTCTTCTCTCATAAGGCATGCAGATTTCAATAATATGACGTTGTTAAAGAAAAGGACGAAGGAATTATTCCTAATAATAATATAAGTAAAAAGATATGTTTTTGTTGGTTTTCCTAATACAAAGTTTCCCGCGGACACTAACGAACCAATGTTTCAGTGCTTCATCAATTAGAGCTACAATTAATTGTAGCCGCCGCTATATTTTTGTATTTTTTACAAAAAAATTCGAAACAGTAAAAATACTTTACGATTCTCAGCGATGTATTTAATATTTACAACTGCATCTGAACAAAAACATTATTATTAATTTTGAATCGAAGCACTCTTTAAAATAACCTTACTTCGAATAACACTGAAATATTAGTTAACTATTAAATACTTATGTAACAGTTTATGAGTCACGTAAGAAAAGAATCTCTGCGTTCATTCATTGGTACTGGCGGCGGTCATCCTGTAAATTTTCAAAGTCATGATTTATTCCATGTTTGTTTTGAGAGAAACAGGCTGAAAGTTTACGAGCCAGTCTGTTGTCACTCCTGTTGTCACCCAAATACCATTAAACTAAACATTTTATGTAACTTGTGTATGAAATGAACCGTCGTGTTACTAATAAACTAAAATGCTCGCAGCGTAAATAACTCCAGGCTTTAAATATTGCCTATAAAAGTTACATCTAAACAAATATGCTCGCAGAAATTAAGTTTCCATTTTTATGCATGAAGATTGAGCATTGTTTCTAGCGCAAAGTCATTGTAAAAGTGTAGCGTTTCGTCACCATGAAAATTCTTCTTCTTCCTAGTCGTTGTCACTTTTGGCAGATAGTCGTGGTCATTAATAATTATTCTAGGATTGGTGGCGCAACAGTTCAATCCTCTGCTATTTCTTTCCCTCTGCTTCCTGTTTAGTGCACAGATATAGAGGACTGTAAGTGCAGACTTTATCTAGTTACAATTAAGCGGCAGTTGCAAAGAAAGTAAAAATTCGAGCTAAAGCATTTTTTTAAAACATTGGAAGACAGACACTGTTTCACACCGTGCTCTAAATGTGTAAAATAATTAACTTACTTGAAACTTGAAATTATAAACGCGGGTTTCACCCGCGTGGTTTCAGTTCTCGTGGGAATATCGGGATGAAAAGTATCCTATGTGTTAATCTAGGTTATAAACTATCTGTATGCCGAATTTCATCTAAATCCATTCAGTAGTTTTTACGTGAAAGAGTAACAAACATCCATTCATACTTACAAACTTTTGCGTTTTTAATATTAGTAGGACTAAGCTTGGTAACACCCTCTTTTGGAAAAAGAAAACATTTCTGTTAGAAAACGGTTTTAATTTAAATACGTAGTTCGCAGTTAATGTAACTTTATGTTATTTAGTGGTAAAGTAGGTATAAAGCAATGAGTCACATAATTTCAATTCGTGTGAAAATGCAATTTGAATAATATGTTACCATTACCTGACGCTGCATCATAAACGTCAGATGACATTCAAAATGCCTCGGGCAGTTTATCTATATATTTATTTACTGCATTGTGATGTTAAACTGCTTCTATAACGTGTTTGATTTTAATGCATCGATGGAATGCGGTTTAAGAGAGTTCCATGCATTGTATGCAAATCGTTACGGGCGCCACCGTGAAGTATTGAGCTCATTTAGTAAAGTTATGATCCCGACGTGTTGTCACGGCGATGCCAGTGATAGGGCAAGCACTGGCTTGTTGTATTAATCACGGGTTGTAATGATGGCCGCGAGCCGTCCGGCCGGCCGGCGGGCGCGCGGCGGCCGCTTGGCGGGGGGTGTCCGCAGCGACATAACATTTCTCACTTCGATGCGACGGTCGTGTTTGTTTTTCTCGGTCGTCTCACTTCATTTCAATCGGAGGTCGTTTTTTAATAATCCTCTCTTCTTTTTTCATTCCGAGGCGACGTTTATCGCCGCTCCCCGGGTGACGGCGACGCGACGCGCGCCTCCACTTAAATGACGATTTACCAGTGCCTTGTCCGACTCCCGATGTCACTCTCTTTACGAGCGAGTATTTTATTTGGAAGTATTTAACTACCGCTGATGTTATGATGAACGTTTTACGTACCACCGAGTTATTTTAATGTTTGGAACTTGAGACGTTTCATTTCATAAAATGTGGATTGATTGTAGTATTTCTGAAGTTTATTTGGGCAAGCTAACGTTATGTTGGATGGTGGGTGGCTTAGTTAGTTGTATTTTTGTACTTGTAAACTGAACCTCCATGCTGTTATTGTTTTTACTTTTCATGTTATATTTTTACATAACAATTTGTGTAGGGAGATTTTAGCAGAACTTAAATGCTTACGATTACCTAGGTTTACTTTAAAACCAATTTGTAAAAGTGTGCAATTCAATAAACATAAGACACACCAAAAGTTTGTGACACACCTTGGTTCAATCAAAATTAATTTTAACAAATGTAGCGTGTCGCATTCGCCATTACCAATCAACAGTACAGTCGTAAATAAAATCTTTTAGCACGCTAATGACAGCTTTTAAACAAACTGTTTTGGCAATTCGTATTAATATAATCCACAGCGTTGGGTGTGCTGATAATATTTTTTGTATTTACGAGGGGAATATAAACATAAAAGCTGGCCCGTTGTCGAGGAGCCTAACTAATGTAAATGCGAAGAAATCCGCTACTTTAGAGGATCGTTTCTCATCGCTTACTGCCGCCGTTGACTTGGCCGCGATCATTGGGACCTTTGCGAAAAAATGTTTTTTAGGACGAATATATTTACATTTGAGGTAAGCTGTAATTTTCGTCTTTACCGGACGATGTATTGTCAGTGCCTGTTTGGACGTAGCAGGTTGAGTTAGTATTAGTATTGCATGCACATTGCATTGCACTAAATGCATTTTGTTGTGGGCATAAGTTGACGCGGATTTGTTGGTTAGCATACATACATAAATATTTACATACATAAACATACATATAATCACGACTATTATCCCCGAAGAGTTAGTCAGAGACCAGACAATGAGGACCGCAAATAGCAGTCCTATGCCAGTCCACTTTTCACCAAATAGCGACTGCACATGTACTCTACTTGACAGGTGGTAAGCCCATTGCCTCTCTATGATGTTGGATGTATGTGCAGTCCTTAGTCCGTTAGTCGCCTTTTACGACACCCAAAAGAAGAGAGGGGATCGTAGTATTCTTTCACTGCTACGCGACACGGTTTTTTTTTGTTAGGATTTTATATAGATAAGTCCCCACAACCTATTATTCTAATATCAAGTAGAAATTTTATACTTTGATATTAGAATACATTAGAAATAGATATTTAGTAACTTTTAAGTTAGAATTATAATACAAGCGTGGTGCCTGTTGTTTATTTGACTGTTGTTGTTAGTTAAATGAAACAATTAACTAAAGAAAGGAATAAGTATAATAATATAAAGGGAGAAAAAACTTTTTGAATTATTTAAATGTAAAGAATATCTATAAGATATATAGGTATTATACACATGATGGAGAGAAGTAATAAAACGATACTTAATAAAAGAAATGTAGAAGTAGTTCACATTATTTATCATGACTTTTATCAATAAAAGATTTTTATCAATTAATGGCTTATTTGAATATCGCCAAGTAAAGATTTTGCTAACAGTGTCAACGAATGTATAATAATTAACTATTTCTGTGTGACAACTGAACCGGTTCGTTGCTAATATAATATCGTGTAGTAGCCATTTTGAATGCGATTATACACACTCCCACGCCTCTTCCGCCGCTACAGCTCCGCAAGCTGTTGACATCTCATAACACTGACACATGCTGTTTGCATAAATAAACATGTTATTCAGACAGAAGCAATTTGGGCTGTTATTTATTCACCTATAACAATTATAGACGCCTCTTAAAATATACAAAATTTGTTATAGAATTTTAAAGTATTTGCTTAATGAGGAACAACGGAGAGCGATAGTCATTCGTTATTTTTTTAATTAATATAATGAGATAATATAATTTATTAAGTTATTTTATTAATCGTTCATGTCTTTAATAACACTTTTTCATTAATTTTAGGTAGCCTAGTGACAGTACATATATCTAATGAAAAACTTCTGGAATAAAGTAAGTGGTACTACCTGAGGTGGAGCTAATCCACTGTCCACGTTTTTCAATCTGGGCGACACGGTTCCAATATCAATAAATCAATAAAAAAACAGTTTTATTAAAAATTAATGCTATAACTTAATTTGGTTTCCAACATAAAAACATAGGTAATTGAAAAGTAGGTAAATAACGTGTTTATGTGAGAAAATACCTTTACACGGAGCCAATACTTAAGACAATCCACTTAGCCAGTCCAATAACCCAATGCTAATGCTAAGCAAAAATGGCTTGAGGACAATCCATTGTAGTGGACTGTCTTTATTTACACGATGCCAATATTGGACTGGCTTAGTGAATTGTCTCAAGTATTGGCTCCGTGTAAATGCAGCATTATGATGAATTGATGAAGCATAACCTAGAAAACTACCAAAAAGCAATAAACTTAGAAAAGATCTTAAGCGATAACTTCCTCTTAAAAATGAGATGCCTAGCTCTCAAAATAAAGTTGCCAACACAACATTACGTTTCGCAAGTTGCGATATGGCCTGCGGCCGGGCGACGGGCGGTACAAATGGGCCAATTTGTCCGCGCGGGGCGACAATCCGCCGTAATCCGCGACTTGCTCGCTAATCGAAATATCGACAACGGTTATTGACGGCCGCCCTTGCTGCCCGGTCAACGCTTCGTGATATTGAAATTTGTTTCAAAATATTTATTGTCAACTGAAAAGCAGTAGGACCATTTTTACAATTAAAGTGTCCGCTAAGATTAACTATATGAACAGTTTGGTGGCGGTTACTTCCTCTCAAGTAGCCGCTAAGCAAACAGTTATAAAATGTATTGTTGAGTTATTATAACCCAACAATACATTTTTAAGGATGCGATATGGCTTACGGCCGGGCGATGTAGGTTAAAAATGGTCCAAATGGGCCAATTTGTCCCATTCCAAATTTTACCAGTTTTCGATCAGGACGCCGTATGCTCTAAGCCAATAACAAAAAACTTAAACCAAAAAGACACGAATTAATACATATTTTTTGATAACCATCATGCAAACTTGTTTAAAAAAATATACAGGGGTCATATAATTAAGAACGATTTATAAAACAAACTTTATGAACAAATCATGTAATATTTTTTGTGTTGCTCTCTGAAATTATTATATTTTATTATGAAACGTTCACAAATTACCAAAACAAAAGGAATTAGGAATAAAATGTGTAAAATAATAATGGATTTTTTTGTTACTCTTTTACAAAAATTTTTTACAATATTTTTGTGAAAGAGTAACAAATTTTTTTACAAACAAAGCTGGACAAAAAATTAAGAACAAACATTGAATTGTTCGAGAATTTATATTGATAAAATATAGGCTAAGTAAAAATACATTAATTATGTGAAATAAGTTTAATAAATATAGTTTAAACTGTAATTAATATTTCGTGGCATGTCCACGGCTCTTAATAACTGCTTTGCAGCGGCGAGGCATCGATTCTATAAATTTCTTACATTTTTCAAAACAAATTGAGTTCCATTCTTCTAAAAAAAACATCATAAAGCTCTCTCAAATTGCCGCATTGTCGATTTGATACTCTTTTCTCACCAAAGATGTTCGATTGGATAGATCTGGGCTGTTAGCTGGCCAGTCTAAGACAGAAACTGATTGTGATTCAAGAGATTCCTTTACTGAGCGTACCGTAGGTTTAGGATCATTGTCGTGCTGAAATATCCAAATTACCTGAAGAACCTCTTCAGCATATGGTAACATTGTTAATAGTTTCCAATATATTTTTGTACTGAAGTTGATCCATGTTACCTTCTACGAGCATAATAGGTTCGATTTCGTGACCAGAAAAGCACCCCCAAATTTTCACATTTCCATCGCCTTGATTTAAGGTCTTTTTGTGAATTTGGGGTCAAATGCTTTTTTCAAAGAACGCCGCACGAAACGTTTGCCATCAGAACACACTCTGTTTATTTTGGTTTCATCGGAAAAAAGAATATTTTTCCACTGTCGAGCTGACCAGTTTCCATACTGTCTTGCAACGGGCTTGCCTATAGCACTATTTCAACATGGGTACCTTTCTTGCTATACATCCGTGCAACTTTTCTTCTACCAAACGTCTCCGAATAGTGCGTGCTGAGATCGTTGAAGGGTTGTTTTCTCCAAAATATGCTTTTCTTAACTCGTTAGACTCCTTAAAATTGTCTTGCCAAACGAACGAAATTTCTATCATCTCGTCGAAATTTCTTTCTTTTTAGACGCGCGCGGAATATTTGAAGTCGTTTGATACATATTAAAATGTTTCACAGGATCGTAAACCATCGTTTTCGAACAAAGCAGATGATCAGCTATCTTTTTGTACGACCAATTCTTTTCACGAAGTTTTATTATTACGTAGATTTTTCGCGATTTTTATTTTTCCCCATCCCCCGAAAAAATAATGTTTCAATACTAGTAATTTACTAAATGGCGCCAATATTATACTAGAAGTGACATAGACACAGTACACAAATTTCAGTAAAAAAAGAAACTGTTCAGCATTCTTAATTATGTGGCCACCCAGTTAGTAGTCATGGTAAAATCAGTGTAAAGTTTATTGGATGTATAAAATTTATCCGTTTTGTTTTTTAATTAGTCACGTGTATAAATGTATACCTATATCGATAAGTAGTATGATAACATTTTGCAATGGAACAAAAATGAATAAAATATGTGTAATGAGGAATTATGCGAGTGTCTTTGAAAAAATCTTGTATCATACTTACTTATGCGTTCTTAAATTATATGACCACCACTTTATTTGACCTACATCATTTTTAAAAGTAGGTAAGTAATTAAAGTTTGTAAGTAGGTATACATATAAGTACATAGTCTATAGTCTATACGTGCTTAATCTTTTGAAATTGAATGTGGACTGTTTTATCGTTAAAATTGATAAAAAACTCTTTTTTGGGCATAACAACTACATCTAAAGTATAGGTAAGTTAAGTACTTACTTAAATGTTCCTCCTAAATACTATTTTTGGTTATGTTCAGTTTCTTCCAAATAAAAGTAGGTAATATTTGAACAATGAGGGAGCCAGATAGACATATTGCCGTACAGATTTCAAAGTACCATTAGATAGCATGATAACAGAATTGACAAAATTTGATTAAAAAAAACAATCCGCCAAAGAAACAGTGTCTGTTTTAGACGACCTTATGATAAAAGATCACCTTAACTCAATTAGTAGGTATAGTGGCAAGATTGTCAAGTCCCTTGCGTAAATAGCGTTCCATAATCATGTTATTTAATTTAGCTGCGGGTGCCGCTAATCCATGCTGACTGGCCGACGGCGCGCCGCCATCTGGCCCCCACCAGCCGCCATGTTCTGTTCCTCCCCGCGTCCCACCCAACGCCCCCCTACCACAATTACCTACACCTATTCGGCCCTTTCGCCGGCGCCCCATAAGTTATCTTACCGTGCAGATAATAAAGTTTAATACGGCGTGGAGCGTAGCAGTGGGCTGTAACCGCATCCCTTCGAAGCGGTCATGTCGTCGCCTACGTGCTACGTGACGCCGTAGCCGTAGAGCTACTAATAATTGTAATGATCTCGTATCCGCAGCTCTCTCGGATTTGTAGGACCGGCTAATTGGTCTCTAAACTTTTGTGCGACTTGATTTACGTGACCACTATAATAAAGTTGTACGTCAAAGGACTAGCTCAATTTTAACTGGCCTTACTTCAATTTGTTAGTAACTTAATTATTGTAGTTAAGCCAGAAATCAATCTTATGTCTAATTTAACGCAAATTGGACATAAACATTTAATATGAAGTAGGTATTCAGAAATTTGATACCTTTACTTTCCTAGTATTTAAATATGACATAGAATTACTTTTCTTACATTGACATATTATCTTTACTTAGAAAGAAGGGTGGTCCGTGTATTTCTAGATTTTATTGTGTTTGGCACCCATTGAACGACGGTAAACGTAGTCGGGCCACCATGTCTATTATTTTAATCCTAAAGAAAAAAAAAGATATCTAACGAAAAGATGAATTGGTGCGCTTAATTGTTAGGCTTCGATATCATCTTTTTATCTTGAACTACAAACATTTTGTTTAAATCACAATACGGAAAAAATTCCAACTTTTACCTACTATAATCTACGAATTAAGCTATCAATTATCGGCCGCTTGATTAATCGATAGATGTGTATCTTTTTAATAATCGAATGTCATCGAATGATCGATCCCGGTGATTACGCGGGTTATAGGCCGCGGCGTGATTGTGGGTGGTAATCTGGTAATTCATTAAGGGCAGGTGTGGAAGTGCTCGCCTAATGACGCGGGCCACGCCCTGGACTCGAACAGCCACGTATTCTTCTCGTTTTAGAGCTACATTTTATAATTATTTGAATTATTTTATATACCTACCTACTAGCTTTGTAGCTAATGTTTTAAAGTTTAATTAGTCAACCGTAAGCTGCTAATTAGAAATGTTTTGAATACCAATCATCAGAGTCGACTCTCTGATGATTGGTAAAAACTTTCTTCCTCTTGGAATGAAGAAAACTAATGTCCAATTTCTTCTTATTGAAATATGTTAGATTTTATACGGATCCCCTGCGGGCATGGATCCCGCTAAATAAGAATAGGTCCAATACCTAATATCTATATAAAAAATATAACGTAAACTTTAAAAAAAAACCACGATATCTTTCATTGTTAAGCAACATTGTAAGCTTTACATAACTCTAAAATTCATTGGAGCACATAAGTGAATCAGCACGATGCCGTGGTTCGTTAAAAATAACTACGCGGCCATAATTAATTTACAGACTTTAATTATCTCATCAGGGCATAAAGTCATGACCAATTTGGCGGCGGCCGCTCTTATCAGCTCGTCACATCGGCCGACAGCACACAATTAATTACAACAATGTAATGCGACGAGAAATTATTTGTATTTAGAGTTTTGACTCCACAGTTTCATATAGGTACCTACCCTTAAGGAGACGTTTTGAAAGAAATAAAGATAAATTATTGGTGCATATGCAATACATTTTTAACACTCTAAAACTATAATATTTCTTTATAACAATAATAACACATGATATACATTGCCAACGTAGAAATGTTTGCAGAAATGAAACAATACATTGTAACGCCGTCGCATGCTCCATCAGATTTAATGTGTTTAATTAGGAGTTTTTTTTTCTTTTAATTTGTAAAACCCAACGTAATAAAACCACTATCGGGGCTATATTTCACGGTGTGTAAACGTCGAATGAACATTCAGGTGGAATTAATGATAGACAATGTAATATTAAAAATGCTATTCACTTCTGTGAATTTGTTTAACTAGGTAGGTATCTATCAGCATAACATAACATTATATTTGCTTAAAATTTTCCTGAATTTATAGAAGAGGCGTTTTAAAAAAATTATAATAAGGTTTTAGGTACATCACGATCACCACTATTTACTATTACTATTTAAAATAATATTATTCAAGCGGTGGACATGATGTGGGATATTGGTGTTGTATTTGATAAAAAACTATCTTTTATACCACAAATAGAGAACATCAGTAATAAAGCTTCCGGAATGTTAGGTTTTGTTCTTAGGTACAGTAAATGTCTTTTTTTATTTATTGTTTAATACATTTAAAATACAAATTTTTACATCATCGATCCTCAGCAAAAACCTCGTGGGTTTATGTGCCTTGGAGAGGTTTATGTGCCTTGGAGACACATACTAAGTCTAAAAAGTAGCAAGACCAAAATACTGTGGTTTAATAATTTGGTCCGTGGTATCCTAGAATACCGTAGTGTAGTATGGCGACCGCATTACTCCGTGCATTCGCTACGTTTCTAGCGCATACAAAAACGTTTTAGATATGTGGCATCTTACATTTGCGGAAGGTAAAATTAAAAAAATAGTCTCCTACAAATTTAATTAGTTTATTTAACCTTCGCGTTCCTTTCCGTTCGGGATTCCGAGAACCCCAATTACTCCTATGTGTCCTCCGTTTAGGAGAACTGTAGGTACTGTAGCAGCTATAGCAGATCTCCTGTACCCAGGATGTGTAAATTGATAAATAGCGTCAGCCTTAGAATTGATTTGCACAATGACGCCTTGCATGCATAGGGTAGGCTGGTGTAAGACGACGCGGGAGATAAGAGTACGCAAAGCTGACTACTACGAAGTTGTTTGTGATTTAGAGCTAACTTCAGTGTTGTTTTGAAGTGTTTAATGGCTGCATACGCTGTGCAAAAAACAAATACAAAGTGTGTTAAAACGGAAAGTACACGTAAGTTTGAATATTTACACTAGTTTTCTTAATTATTTTAAGGGTTTTTAAAGTGTTGTCCTGTCAAAAATATGCGTAGTTTGAGTGAAAAAAGTTTCAATACGATTGCCGGCGAACCAGTTGTAACTAGATTACCCACGTAGTACCCTAAACTTTCAACAGATGGCACTACTTAAGGTTTGTCGGTAAAGCAGGCTTGATGTGTAAGAGTACGCAAGTCTACATCGTTTAAGAGTACGCGCGCGTACTCTTATACAACATTGTTTCTACTAAACTTTAATATTTATTTTTTAAATATTATCTTTAATTTTTTGCCAGCAGAATGTCACGAAGGAAAAGAACGAGTGATCGAAGTTTATGTCCGCCAGAACTATTGCAGCAGGCCAGAAACCGAATCACAGAAGGTGAAAGCATTAGATCAGTTGCGCGATCCTTGGAGATGCATGAGGCTACCCTGCGGAAACGGTTGAAGAAACCCTCACCTGCCACGAGCTTAGGTAGATATACTACTACCTTTACTGCTGAAATGGAAGCAGAACTAAGCAACTATATAAAAAAAATTGATAATATGTTATACGGGTTAACTACAAAGAGGCTTCGTGAAATTGCTTATGATTTTGCGGAGAAAAATAATCTTCCAAATCGTTTTAACAAGGAAGAGAAATTGGCGGGCAAAGAGTGGCTAAGAGGTTTCTTATTGAGGCACCCTGACTTGTCTTTGCGAAGGCCGACATCGACAAGTATTGCTAGAGCTATTGGCTTTAATAAGCCTCAATGTGAGCGGTATTTTAATAACTTATCGCAATTATTGTTTTCTCATAATTTTCCTCCCCAATCAATTTACAATATGGATGAAACTGGGATTTCCACCGTTCCAAACAAACCACCAAAAGTGTTGTCTATGAAAGGAAAAAGATGCGTAAACAAAATTTCTAGTGCTGAACGTGGAACTAATGTAACATTAGTAAATGCTGTCAATGCAATTGGTAACTTTATTCCACCAACATTCATATTTGCTAGGAAACGGATGAAAGCAGAGTTGTTAGACGGAGCACCACCTTCATCAATATGCATGGTTTCGGATACAAGTTACATCAATGGAGATCTGTTTCTAGACTGGTTATCTCATTTCAAAGATTACGCTCATCCATCGAAGGAAAATCCAGTCCTGTTAATACTGGACAATCATACATCACATTGTACTTTAAAAGCTGTTGATTTTTTCCGCAAAAATTACATCTACGCTCTTACAATACCGCCTCATAGTAGCCACAAGACACAACCCCTTGATCGTTGCATTCACAACAGCCTCAAAATATTTTATGCTGTAGAATGTGAAAAGTGGATGCGCAATCATCCTGGTCGTGCTATTACAACGTATCAGATAGCTTCTATTCTGACTCCAGCTTATTTAAAAGCGGCCACCCCGGCTAATGCAATTGAGAGTTTTAAAACTACGGGTATAGTTCCGTTCAATCCTGAAATCTTTTCAGAAGAAGATTTCTTGGCCAGTGCTGTGACAGAACGACCTATGCCCGAAACCATTGAACACGATACTATGCCTTCTACATCAGGTCCCATGAGCAGACCCAGTGAAATCCCTCAGTCACCAACAACCCTAAATTCTGTCTCTGCAGTGCTTTCTCCAGAACGTAATCATCCTTTAGTTCAAAGAGGAACAGTATCTACCATTTTTATTTACCGAAATAAAGGAATGACTCAGACAAATAAAAATCCACCGATCACTTCAGAACCTAAAAAATCAGCTTCTACATCAAAAATCGTTAGATCATTAATAACACCAGCCAGTGAAGAGGGCGCTTCTTCGTTTGGTGAAGAAAACCGACTCGGCGGTACCACAGAAGACGCAACTTTGAAAATATTGGAGGCAAGCCCAACCCCAAGTACAAGTTCATCAAAACCTTTTGTGTCGCTGTTCGATGTCGCTCCTTTACCAAGAGCACAAAATCTAACACGGTCTACCAGAAAGAAAGGGAAGTCAGATATTTTAAGCAGTTCACCTTTTAAAAAACAACTTGAAGAAGAAAGCACATTAAAGAACAAGAAAACACCAAAAAAACCCAAAATACAATTTAAGACACCAAAAAATACACCGAAAAAGAAAATATGGAAGTGTCCAGGATGTCAAGAAGTATATAAGGAACCAATAACTGAAGATTGGATAGAATGTTCGAGGTGTCAAGCATGGTGGCATGAAGACTGCACCGATTACAATAGTATTGGGGAATATATTTGCGACTTGTGTGGCAAATAAGCTCTGCGTACTCTTATCGACTCTTAGCGTACTCTTGTCGACCCATCCGCGTACTCTTACACATAGTATTGTACAAGAGTACGCAAATGCCTTTCTGTTGTTTTTTCTTATTTAATGAAGACTGAATTATTTCTAATGCTAATTATGATTATTATGTTGTTTCTAATTAGATTTCTGATTAAAATAAACAATTTGTGATTATTGGAAACGATTATTTATTTTTCTACACTGTCTCAAACCTTAAGTGCGTACTCCTATACCAGCTTACGGTACCGCAAATCCATTTGGAAGCATCTTTCTAGCCCTGAATTCTCTGAGTTACGAGTTCTTTTTTTTCCCTTAATTAATTTATACTAGTTTATGTAGGTTTATAATTTTATTGTAAATGTTTAGTTATAAGTGTTTAACTGTCTTTATTTATAAGCATGCTGTGTTTATCTGTAATTAGTTGTTACATTTAGCTTAAGTAATTTTGTAATAATCTTAAACAATGGTTGGTAGACCTAATAAAATAAATAAATAGGTTTAATTTTAGGTGCCGCCTATTTTGTTTATCATGAGAAGTTTGATGTTCAAAGTCAATAAAACATTGTTATGTTGTAACCAGAACCAGTTCCACCTGTTTGCTTTCAGGTAGTGCCTTTACAGTCAGTGCTTTACAAGCTGCAAATATGACAATTAGTGGACTTTTACAAATGCATAAACGTGGAAGTCCGGTACTTGTACAATTACTACATTTACTACGATAATTTGATCCCATTAGCTAATGACACAGGAATTGAATAATAGCTTAAGTAGACATACGTTTGCATAATTCGCATAGTAAACAGATGCATTAACGGACACATCTGTCATGCTAATAACGTGTTTTTATTTCGTACTTTTTTACGTATAATACCTACGTTTAATATTATTGTTTTTGAATAACGATAAAAATTGTTGTAGATAGTGAAACGTTGAAAAAGATCAGTTGGAAAGGTAGTAATTACTTTCAATCTTTAAGTATATTTGGGCGTTAATGCGTTATTAATTAACCCATCAAGTATCATTAGACCGCCGGCGGTCGCAAAACAATAGGTTTTAAATTTTTGGGGTGGTTGGGATCTACCTCCTAGCGGTCCAACCCCGGGCAACGACATCACGGACCAACATGGCCCGTGGTGACGGCTGAAGATCCCAGTGGCGGTGGTAGGCTCCGCAAGGAGCCGCCTGGCTCGCGACCACCATCCTGCCGAAATCCGGCGCCAAGCAGTCCGCTGCGTTCCGTCGGCGTGCGGGAGTGCCAGTGCCAATGGGGGTTGGTTAGAAGTCAGTTGCGCAGATTAGGACCGGTCTTGAAGCCTTAGCATTGCTGTACCGGGTAACTCATTCTGGAGGGTAGCGGGATCCGAAGCACGGTTTTAGCCGTTGGCCGACCGCAGTTAGTAGGGGGCCCAATTAGCGCGCTAGCCACGTGTGAAAGGCTGCCCCGCCAACTCGCGAAAAATCCCGAAATGCTCCACCGTGCCAGTTGGCGACTGGACGGGAGGACCCGGTGGCCATTTCGGGGGGGTTCGGGCGTCCCCGCAGTCTCCAGGTGAGTTCCCCTTTGGTCAGATTTGCCTAGGGCAACATCGATGGTCGACTAAGTAGCGCCTCGACTGAAAATCCTTCCCCCCAACATTCATCACAAAACATGACAAAGCAAAGCAAGAAGAAAGTGTGTAAACAACGGCTGCACTTCCTCCCATTAAAAGTGCACCTCGCGAACATCAGAGGATTGCACTCAAATCTCGATCCGGTCCATCACCACCTTGAGACTGAGAAGCCACACCTATTCTTCTTGACGGAGACGCAAATAGCAACCCCATCGGACGTGGCGTACCTCAACTTGTGACGTTGGGGTGTTTAAAATGAAACAACCCAGTCAACACAATAAGGTGTATTTAATGAATACTAGTTAAGGGTCTATGGGGTCAAAATGGCCCGTCTAGTTTGCCTCCGAAGCCCGGCACTTCCCTGTATCTGGCGGCGCCCGAAGAGGTGGAAGTGGAAGTCCAGCGCGAGCCTCACGTACAGGAACCGACACGAAGAGGCGAACGGCAGTAGGTGTCTTCTTAAAGGTAACCTCGGACCCTGGAATTCACGTACGCGACCGGTTAATGACCGTCCAGGCTTTCGTCGCTGTATATGTCCACCTCACGGAAGAGAGCTAGCTACATGAGAAGACCGATGAGTAGAAGGTGAGGTGGACGTGATGAAAGCAGAATGGAGTTTACATAATCGATGATTAATGATAGTAAATAGAAATAGCATTTACTTTTAACGGTTATCTTTTTTAAGAAAAACAATGTAGGTAGTTTAAATAGGATATTTAAACTAACTTTTTGAGATGAGTTTATGCAAGGTAACGATTAAAACTAATTAAAATAAAAAAAACACAGAATGGTTGTACATTGGGAAATAATACAATACAAGCATAGTGATTATGATGATGATAAATTACTCTAAATGATGACTACACTAAATAATTACATTCTACGTTTATAATGTTCAACACTTACCCTATCGGGGTTGAAACACTGAATTTAAAGTGTTAAAGCACCAGCGGTGTGTTAAATTAAAGAAAAACAATTATTTATAGAAAACACAATCACGGTCAGCAGCCTGTAACAATGGCGAGCGAGTGTCGAGAAAAGAGTGGCATGCGCCTGCGCTGAGCCCGCGTCGCTGAATCAGACGGCGATCAACTGCTTCGTGCCGAGCGAATGCTTAGCGATTTGAAACCGGTCGTCTGGACGGGAACAATAGACCGCGGTGCGACGTACATTCGCTCACATCTCACAATTGACAATATGCAATCGATGAATGTTTAGGTTAATTATTTAAGTTATGTTATTTATATAGATAGTTTTGAGTTATTTGTTAGATTTAAGATTTTAGTTTAGTAAGGTTTTTAAAAAAATATATTATTTATGTGACATGTAACTGCAACGTTACAAACTACCCTGGCTACTCAATTGAGCATAAGTTCAAAAAGAGTGCAGGGGTCTGTGTGTACGTCCGCGATGACATTTGCTGTAGGCGTCTCCGTTGCTTTGAAAAATCCGGGTTCTCCGTTATTTGGCTTCTGGTGGACACTGGGGTAGAAAGGATAATCTACGTCTGTGTCTACCGATCGCACAGCGGTGATCAGGAGGCGACTCGGCTCATAGACTACCTCACTGAGACGGCAGACTTAACAACTCAGCGGTATCCAGCGGCGGAGCTTGTCTTTCTGGGGGACTTCAACGCTCACCACAAAGAGTGGCTGTACCCGTTCCAGAAGACTGACCATGCTGGGAGAGAAGTGCGAAGGTTTTCCCTAGCACTAAATCTCACTCAGCTGGTGGATCAAGCGACGCGAATTCCGGATATCGCTGGCCACACACCCAATTGTCTTGACTTACTGCTGACAACCGATCCACACAAGCATTCGATATCGTTCCCAGCGGGGCTGACCCCGCTGGGAACGTCCGACCATTGTGTGGTGAAATCCGTATCGATTTGCTCTCCTCCGGATATGAGCCCTAGGGGCACGAGACGAGTATGGCGATACGAGTCAGCAGATTGGGACGAGATGCGTATTTTCCTTGCATCTTATCCCTGGCGGCAAACATGCTTCTCTTCTAACGACCCTTCGTGTACGGCCGATGCGATTACGGATGTAATCCGGCAGGGAATGGAGTTTTTTATTCCATTCTCCGACATCCCGCTCGGTTACAAGTCCCGCCCTTGGTATAATGCGGACTGTACTCGTGCTGAGGCCCGAAAACAGTCTGCTTACCAGGCTTGGGTGCAAGCCCGGGATCGCAAAGTCCGTGCACGGAGAATCCGAGCAAAGAAGAGCCTTTAATTCGGCCGCCAAGTCGTGCAAAAGGGTTATTCGAAAGGCCAGATTCGATCACATCAGCCGAATAGGGACGAAGTTGTCATCCTACCCGAGCGGTAGTAAATAGTTCTGGTCCCTTTCGAAGTCAGCCGAGGCGAATTTCTGCCGTCCTATGTTACCACCCATGCAGAAACCTGACGGGTCGCTGGCTCATTCTGCAGCTGAGAAAGCAAGTTTATTTGCCTCTCTGTTTGCGAGCAACTCGCGTCTAGACACCGGCTCTCAACAACCACCAAATTTACCTCGCTATGATTCTTCGATGCCGGAGATCACAATCCACAATAAAGAGGTCCGTAGAGCCCTACTTAGTCTGGACGTGAACAAGGCCAGTGGTCCTGATGGCATACCAGCAAGGGTACTGAGGTATTGTGCGCCTGAGTTGTCACCAGTGCTAACGCGCTTGTATCGCCTTTCTCTCGTGGCAAAAACCGTACCTAAATGCTGGAAGCTTACTTATGTGCAGCCAGTACCCAAAAAAGGAAGTCGTGCCGACCCATGCAACTACCGACCGATCGCCATCACTTCCATACTCTGTAAGGTCATGGAAAGAGTTCTAAACTGTAAGTTGCTCTAATACCTAGAAGTTAATGACCTCCTCAGTGACCGTCAATATGGGTTTCGCCGAAGACGATCGACTGGGGATCTTCTAGTTTATCTGACGCACTACTGGGGTGAGGCCCTCGAGATGCACGGCGAAGCACTCGCCGTATCACTTGACATCTCAAAGGCTTTTGACAGGGTCTGGCACGCAAGTCTACTGCACAAGCTTCCAGAGTATGGTATCCCCGCTGACTTTTGTAGTTGGATAGCTGATTTCCTGACGGAACGGTCGATCAGAGTAGTCATCGATGGCTGCTCCTCTGACTCAGTGGCTATTGATGCCGGAGTTCCTCAGGGGTCTGTTCTCTCTGCGACGCTTTTCCTGTTGCACATCAATGACCTGTTGATACCGGGAATTGTTGGGTATGCAGATGACAGTACTGTCGTAGAGAGATTCCTTTCGGATGCAAAAGCTAGTGGTGATGACGTGATGTTGATGAGAGAGGCCATGGTTGAGCGAACGAACCAGACATTAATCCACGTTTGCCAGTGGGGTGACAGTAACCTGGTAAATTTCAACGCCACCAAAACGCAAGCGTGTTTATTCACCGCAAAAAGGAGTCCCTTTAACCTGACTCCTACTTTTCGGGGTGCATCTGTGCCTGTTACCGATAGTCTCGTCCTTCTGGGCATGGAGTTGTCTTCAGACCTCAACTTCGGCACCAGCATCGAGTCCAAGGCTCAAACTGCAGCTAAAAAGCTGGGCGTCTTAAATAGAGTCAAGCGATATTTCATGCCGGGACAGCTTTTAACTCTCTATAAAGCTCAAGTCCGATCTTGCATGGAATATTGCAGTCACCTGTGGGACGGCTCAGCTAAATACCAACTAGCTGCACTGGACACGATTCAACGCAGAGCTGAGAGGCTAATTGGAGACAAAGAACTGGTGAAGAGCAAGTTTCACACCCTAGCTCACCGCCGCAAAGTTGCCTGTCTGTCGGTCTTTTACAGACTGTACTTCGGAGAGTGTGCTCTGGAGCTGCATGAGCTCATACCGCCATCCTCCTTCTTCCATCGGACATCCAGGCGCACTGCGGGCTACCACCCTTTCTTGGTGGATATTCCTAAATGTCACACAAAGCGTTACTCAACATCTTTTATACTGCGTACAGCAAAGGAGTGGAACTCCCTCCCTGCGTCTGTGTTTCCGAGTACATATAACCCGTCCATCTTCAAAGCAAGAGTAAATAGGCACCTTCTGGGTAAGCTCGCACCATCATAGATCCTGTCTTAGCCCCTGGGCTTGATTGGGATCAAGAGCAAACCCATACCTATTAAAAAAAAAAAAGTGTCTTGTTTCACGTTGCTTGAGGGATTAATGCAATAAAATTACTTACTTACATCAAATATTACGAAAAGAGTTGTATTTTGAATTCCGCTAAAACAAGTCTAGTCAGCATATTCTAACTTTTCATTTAATTTAATTATTATTATCTGGAAATCTTGCTATATTCAGTAAAGCTCATCAAGTTGGAGACTAAATCCAGTATTTTTTTTAAATTCAAGTAGTCGGTAAGCGATTAGCAACATCAGAGATATTGCTTTTTTTTGCGGACCTAAGATTTCTCTGAGGTTTCTCTCATTACCCACTTAAACCTCTGAACCCCTCGTGAAAGAATCCATGACATCTCACTCTTGGAAAACCTCGAACTATGCTTAAATCATTAATTCATCAATATATGAGTCGCTTGAGGAATGGAATGCGGGATACAAAGACAGCACCACTGGCGAAGTCACCAAACTGTTCCTACCTGACGCCATCACTGCATACAAAATCACGCGCAAGTACTGCACAAAAATACTGGAAATTGTTAGAAAATCGAATAAAACCTAATTAATAATAAAAATATGTACCAAGCTAAAAAATGGACTATAACTGTATAAACTGTTTATACAAATAATACGGTCTAAATAAATATGTATAAAAAGTGATACAATATAAGATTATCAAACTAAGCACAAAAATGTTATAGAAATTAAGAGAAATAGCGCATAAGTTGCACCGAAGCCCAGGTCTTAATTAAGATAAATATAGAAATAAGAAAATGTAATACTTGGAATTAAGCAATCTGCATAGAAAATAAGAAGTAGTATAAATAAGTACATAACTTATTAGAAAATAAGAAATTGTTACATTTGTGATTTTGTCCCTCTTGGGGAAAAGGAAGACAATCCCAAACGCAAGCTTCTCTGGGTTTGCTGTAAAATAAAACCATAAAATGTTTCACGTATAAGAACTAATCCTAAAACACCCAAAATTCAGTTCAATAACAATAAATTAGAAATATAATTTTAATTAACTACTACTATTTAGTTAAGTTATGTGGTTAGCATTGACATTCCTTATTTTAATTTATTTGGCCGAAAATACAAAAAAAACTATCGGTCGTAATTGCCCCGACGACGGGTCAATTTCAAATTTAGTATTAAATAAATTGTATAATAATTTGGTCACCTTAATAGATAATTTTACAACAATGGTCGAACTCGCAAATCCTCAAAGTTTTACAAGTTTACAGACGGTAGCTGTAGTTGGATTGTAAAAAAAAATAAAGGTAATAGTTAAGGTATAAAAACCCAAAACCTAACCCTGAAAATAATTCGTTCCGGAATAAAAAAAGTTAAGGTAAAAAAAAAATCAGGTAAAAAAATCAGGTAAAAAAAATCGGGTAAAAAAAAAATCAGGTAAAAAAAATCAGGTAAAAAAAATCAGGTAAAAAATCAGGTAAAAAAATCAGGTAAAAAAAATCAGGTAAAAAAAATCAGGTAAAAAAAATCAGGTAAAAAAAATCAGGTAAAAAAAATCAGGTAAAAAAAACCGTCTACGCCTGCTGGACAAGCAGGCGTAGACGGTTTTTTTTTACCTAGGCGGTGTCACCTCGTCTTACAGCCTTCGCAGAAGGTTGCTGCTGGAACCGAAGAGGAAACGGGTCTCGCGTAGCACGCGCTGTGGCAAGATTATGTGGCGCGTGGCGGCTAGGCGGCGACTGGAGCTGGTAATACCAGCACGGAATCCTGTAATTAAACCACAAACTGTTGACAATATTGTCAAACACTCTCTCGAAGAGCTGCTCTAAATCCACTTACACTTATTCACAACTAATTCTTACCTCAGTAAAATGACTCTCTCCGATCCGCGTCAACAATCTCCAGAGAATGCAGACTTTTTCTGTAATTTCACTCCGCCGGAAGTCTTAAAAATGGAATGCCATCCTAGAAATTATAGGTGCATAACACCATTCTGTTTCCTTCAAAACTACTAAAACGTCAAATATGACGTTTTCATAACTCGTCCTGAAACTGAAAGAATCTGTCACTAACCAACACCTAATCAAACTACTCTAAAAAAATTTAACGTTTAGCAATGTGAAATCCGTTCTTTTTATTATACAATTACATTTTTTTTAAACAATTACCCTGTCTAAATCCCAATGAACATTACATTCCTCTCTTGCAACCTCGGACCAAATATCACAATTTGGTCCGAGCTTGCAACCCCTAGGGGCAGAGACAATATATGGACAATCTACACTCCATTTTACCGAAGTCTCTCAAATGTTCTAGATTATAGTCTTTATGGAAATAATAGTTCCATTTCCGGATTTGTCTAAATTTAATTTAATTACTGAAAGTAAATATAATAAATATTAATTTATTAAGTGGTTTACCTATATAATCCGAACTGTTTCGGCGACTATTAAAAAAGCGATAACATTAAATCTTTTTTGATAGCAATTTCGCCACGCCTCTATGTGTCTAAGGGCTGTCAGAAATTGTCTCCGGCAAATATCAAAATTATGTTTGTAAACACTTCACAGAAATTATTTTAATTTCTTTAAATCTAATGGAATGTCTTGCCAAAACGTATTTCAAAAGGTGTATTGATTGAAAACGCAAAAATAAGGTGTCTAGTAAAGCGTCAGCCAAAGCTACATGTCTATATTATGAAGAAATAATGGATTCAGTTCAAACAAACTACAATGATTATTCACTAACAATCTTTACAGGTAATTGTTATTTTTAATTACTGCGAATCTATTTGTAGATTAGCAAAGGCAGACAGGGACCACAATTTACAACGTAACAAAATAGAATAAGAACACAACACTGTAAAAAGTATAGCTAGCAAAGTAGGCGGAGTCCCAGCCGCTTAGTACAAAAGATGTTAACTAGAATGAAAGAGAAATGTCAGTACCTAAGAACTCCAAACATCACTTTGGAGGTAAAGCATATTTTTTTTTAAATTAACCTATAGTGTGCCATTGCTGGGCAAAGGTCTCCCCCAATATAAAAAAATAAAAGTTCTTACCTGTATTTCTTTTTACAGATCGTCCTTAACTCGATGCACCGGTACCAGCCCCGGATCCACCTCGTGAAGGTCAGGGATGGTGGCGGCACCATAACGGACCTCACCCGGGAGCAGCATCGCACCTTCGTGTTCCCGGAGACTGTATTCACCGCCGTCACCGCGTACCAGAACCAGCTCATAACCAAGCTCAAGATCGACTCGAACCCGTTCGCGAAGGGATTCAGAGACTCCTCGAGACTGACCGATTTTGACAGGTAAGTTTTTAATAAATTGCTTTTGTATCATTTTTGATAGGCTTAGTAATATCAGAACTACTTTAGAAACGTCTGTGGTAGGTACTAAATAAGAAATAGGAATATAATATCATGTATGTCTAGCTAAAGTTATGACTCCAATAAGCTCAAAACATAAAGAAAAAGTTTAAGTAGCCGCGATCGGAATATTTCTATCCGTCAATTTAGTAAAGGTCAATTTTAAATTCGGGACTGATACCTGTTTCGACCCTTCAAAATAAAGCCAGAATGGGCCAAAGCGCTGTTTAGGTGCCTGGGGCAAGTTTGATACATTGGCAGGTTATTAGCAACAGTTGAAAGGCATTAGGTTGGCATTGGCAACCCTGCAATTTGCGCCCGACCATTTTAATATGAATAAAAGATTAAAAACGTGCTCGCCTGATTACGGCCGATGTGTGATCCTGAGCGGTTATCGCAATGGTGGATCGGGGATTGGCAGTATTCCTACTTCTACTTTTCAAATAATTTTTAGAATTTGTGAATAAGTTAACCAGTTTTCAATCTTTAACATGTCTAGTTTTAGTGCGTGAGTGAAAGTCCACGTTAAATCAATTAAGTAACAAAACTATACAATGCTTCAGCGTTTCAATTTATAAATTGCTAATATTGTTTAGAGTTCATTGGAAACATGCGTTATTTATTTAAGTAAGCATTATTAAATTATTGAGAACTAATAACTTAGATGAGGTATTTTTAAAACTTTTCATCTTTTTGTGCCCCATTGTCATATTGTTTTTTGTAACGAGAATCTATTCAAGTAATATTTTGCTACGAATTGTTACTTCAACACGGGTAGTTAATATTTGCGCAATTAACAGTTATGAACGTGTGAAGTGGTTGTATCCATGACGCTAATTAATTTTAGCAATCGTATAAACATAACGTCTGACCTGACATATTAACTAACGTGACCCATACGGTCCTTGACTGTTACTATTTACATACTATTACGACAGTTTTGTCGAAAACAGTACCTGTATTTTACTTATTAAATTCATTAGCGATTTGTCTTGGCACCATTTAAGTACACTCAGTTTTTTGAAAACATAACTTAAAGCAATAACAGCAGATAGGTAGTTACTGTTTCTTAACTTAAAATTACATTTAGTTATTAATGGAAATATATATTACATACGTGTCTGTGACAAATTAGTAGTACGTACTACCAATTTCACTTACAAAACCAATGTCCTCGCTTTACTTCATTACTTTTTTTTAATGTTGTTGTCCACTGTAAACAGAACCTTAACTGCCATCTCATAATATTTAAAGTTTAAAACCAATGCATTGAAAGTTGGCTTGATTAATTATAATGAAACCTTCCACTTTCATTTCTCACATCTTGACTTCAACACAGTTAATTATTGTTTTAATTGTTAGTTAGGTAGATCTTTGATGTTCCAGCAATAGGTAAAATTTTTCGTTATTATTCAAGTTTAAATATTCATTGTAGAGTTCAAGAGAATTGATTTTAGATGTTTGATGTTCCAGCAATAGGTAAAATTCTTCGTTAATATGCAAGTCTAAATATTCATTGTAAAGTTCAACAGATTTGATTTTTTTACATGCCCACCCAAAGACCGTGTTTAAACTTACTACGTACAAAAAAAGTTGGTCGTACGTAATTCGCCACAGATTCGGAATGTAACAACTTAATTCCAATATTTTTGTCACTCTGTGCACCGTCTCGTACTTTCATTGTAACAAATAATAAGTTTTGCGAAATTCCATTTTCTCGCAGTCATTAATTTGAAGGCAATGGAATGATGGCGCGGTGTGGAAGGCGAGAATTAGCCGACAGGCATTCGAGGTGCGGGCGTTCCCATGGGTGACCATTACCATTGGCTCAGAGCTCTGACTGCTCTTGTGGTGAGATTGTTGTGAGATTTGATTCGATAAGATAAATCTTCTAAAAGATTAAAATGAAGATCTACAAAAATGCTTGGCGAGCTTTCATCGTAACTCTCTGAATATTTTGATTGCATTAGCATTGGTCGTTTAAATTTGAAAAATAACAAAATATATTTTAAATTCTGTCCGCTTATATCGAAATCAAGTCAACTGTTGTACCTGCATGTTAAGAATCAATCAAAGGCATAACACAGCAAATTTTCTGAGTATTACCCTTTCCTTTTATTAGTTTAAAAATGAAACGGATAGGTCATTATACGGATAGGTCTTTTCACGTATGCATCATTTTGCGTGTTAGTCCAAATGCTGATACGTCAATATGCGAATGTGTCATATTGCTAGAAAAAACATTCTATTGTTGGTTATTATGCGTCAAAACAAAACTTTCTTTGTAGATATTAATTACAAAACAATAGAGATTATTGTCATCAAAAAATAGAGATTGGGAAAATATCTAAAACCAAAGGAATTTATATACCAGGGTATTATTGTAAGTATAGTAAAATAATAAAATAAAAAATGTTGAATTATTTGTACCTTTATGAGATGAGATACGAGTATAAATCTGTGAATTAAAACGTTACGTTTAAAAAAACAAAACACCAAACATTTACTCGAAAACGGTAAAGGTATGCAAAAAAGGTGCAATACCAAAAGAGACTCGACCACTGCCGTTCAATAACTCAATTTCGAGATACCTTAGTAGCCGAAAGCTGAGGCTTCGCCGTCTCGTGACGGCGCGGCGGCCGGCGGCGCGGCGGCGGCGCGCGGTAATCACAGGGCGCAGCCTCATTATGCCCTAAACGACAAATTAAAGCGCATTTCTATTATCTGACCATCGTCGGGTGGACCGGTCCTCGCGATGCCTCGCTCAGGTGCAGGCTTTATGCGATCCGTGTCGATGATCGATCGCTTGCCCATTCAAGGTCATTTTGAACGGTTTTAAATGAGAACGTACGCAGTTTGGTAAATATTTTTTTGTGAAATTAAAAAAAACTAAGATTTGGTTGTTTTTTTATGTAAATAAATGTAAATTCAACTGACTCTATCTAAGTTATGTAGTTCGAATGTTGAAAAAAAACATCAGTACCTAGGTACATAGGTACTGTTTTTAAAGTATGTAGGTACGATAGAACACTAATTAAAGAGAATGTACTAAAATTACTTGTACTGTGCACGCTATCCACCTGTGGAACTCCCTGCCCGAGAGTATTAGACGTGCCCAGTCTGCGATTCATTCACTCGTCACATTAAGACGAAACACTACGTCGACGTGGCATGCAAAATTCTCATACAAAACACAGAATAACGACGTTTCGTAGTCCCCTGTTTCCTCCTTCAGAACTGGACCAATTTTTATTACTTTTTCAGCATCGGTTAAAGAAAGAGATTTTGTGTCTGTAAGTTTGATTTTTTTGCATTAAGTAGGTACCTAAGCCATTTATTTAATAACCATAGGAGCCTTCAAAATTTAGCGAAATCACTCCGTTTTAAGGCGTCTTCAGAAACATTATAAATAACTGGTTTAAAAAAAATCAAACATACAGAAATAGAAAATCTCTTTCTTTAACCGATGCTGAAAAAGTAATAAAAATTGGTCCAGTTCTGAAGGAGGAAACAGGCGACTACGAAACGTCGTTTTTCTGTGTTTTGTATGAGAATTTTGCATGCCACTTCGACGTAGTGTTTCCTCTTAAAGATTACTTCTTTAGGCTGGACTCTTCGTCCTAAAATCCTAATCTATCCGCACTTACATATCACTTTTATATGACATATCTCCTTTCTATCTTTCAGTCTATTTCTTGTAATTCACTTTTTATCTTTATTATTATTGTTTCGTAATATTCATATTTTATTCATATCCTATTTTAATCTGTAACTAGCCCTTGTTTTATTTGCTACGTTTTTGGGTTCTCTTGCCCAAAGGTTGCCTGGCAGAAAGTGCTACCCTAGCAATAAGGCCGCCTTTTGTAAAACTGATCCGTTTATTATGTATTATTTTATGTTTTTAGTGCAATAAAGTATTTTTCATTCATTCATTCATAACAATTATATTTCGAATTCTGTTAATACAGACACCGTATTTTAGGCAATCAACATCCTTCCCAATTACAAATACTTAAATATCACAGAAATGATATATTTCTGTGTTAAATATGAATATTGATAGCCCTCACTGCCGATGCTGCTCTAAAATAACACAATTCAGGAGCACTCAATGTCTGGTGATATCGCAACATCTTCTAATCTGAGCATGATCGGCAGAATTATCGGGAGTATTAATAATCTAATCTGAGTGCGCGCTGCAAGGCTACCGATTTGGATTAATTGATAGAATACGGGCGGCGCGGGAGGCGCGATGATATTTCACGAGCTAGTGATTGACGGCTAATTCGAGATGTTATCGATGCAATTACCGTGCATCCGCCGACACCGCCACCTACCGGCCGCCTCCTTACAGCCATGAGAAAATTCTGTCCGAGTTATGCAAGCGGCTACCGGGATTGGTAACACTTAATTTAATCAGAGGAAATTATCGGGTTGGTTAATATACGCTTCTATGATTGCACCTAATTGTAGAGTTGAAAGCAATTTTCAGCTACTTGACGGATAATATCATAATTTATTAACGATACAATATTTTGTAATACCATATTAAGTCTATTGCAAACATTTACCTTTAGAAACCTCTAAAAACCTTAAAATGTATCATACCCTTACCGTTACGAATGATTCTCATTTATATACAAGTCTGTCGTAATTAGCTAAGCCCATATCATTTATAAGCTCTATATAATCACAGATTTTATCAGCGTTACATAGGCACTTGATTACAATAAGTGTTAATAATACTCCCAAGTCATATCTTTTCCCGTCACTCTCGCCTGACCGTGATCTCGCCTCGCGTGTAACAGAATGAAAGGCAGAATAATTAGAGCCTTTGCATACTGTATCGCCGGCCACATTGATAGGTGTCAGTCACCGGCCGCTACCGTGCGCGCTGGCGCACTAATTCACTCCAACGCGTAGGAGTGCCGATAACATCTCAATGCAAATTGCCGCGCCGCCATCTGTCATATTCCTTTGACGACCGTAGGCCGATTACAAAAGCTGATTAAGTACCCACTTTCGCGCGGCCATTGTTTTCCGTCTCCTAATACGGCTAGCCTTTCTATTCTGATTGCCGAATTCACACCATAAATACAAATGCTTAAAACAACGTCTAACGGCGCACCGCCTTAATGACTTCCTTCGCTGACGTCCGAAATCGTCAGACAATAAGTATGATGAATTGCCATTGTGTGAGAATCGGGCGGAGAATTATTTGGCGTGGTTGCCGAGGCGGCTTTTCATCCATTAATTAATAAGATACGCCCCTCGTTCAATCAGAGCCGATATTTAGCGGGCGAGGAGTTATATTTATGTTCGGACGCACCTCTTCGTTAATTGCGTGCGATTCACTTACGGGCTAGAAATAACTTTAACGACAAGTGCGTGCACGCCTCGGGCGGAGCGCTTGTACTGTTACGTCCCTTAAATGTTTTAAGACGTCATTGCGGTAATGCCTTTTACTATAACGATGTCAGTGAAACTTTCTAATTTCGCAGCAAACCGAAAGAAATGTTTTCAATGTATCAGATATATGGGATCGGACGATTTAGTGGAAGATGTTGTGGATGTGTTAGGGACGCGCGTGGTTATAAACTATAAACGATATTAGGTAAATATATATATTTTTTACTTACGACGACAGCCTTTCACGCGGGTAAAGTCGCAAATCCAATCTTCCAAAAATATTTTGTAAATAGCGGATCAGAGTATTCTTAAAGACTCATTATTTTAAAAATAAATTCCGGTCACGATTTCAATCGCGAAAAGTTTTGACAATGAATTAAATGTAACAGTTTGTTGCTTATTGAGCCATACTTACAAGCTTTTATTTAACTTGGACTGTTCGTTTGTAAGTTGCTTAGGTATTTTGTAAGTTTTTAATAAAGTGATCTTGAAAAAAGATCCTGGGACAAAAAGTTGCCTATTTACGTAAATGCATTGAAAAGAAACACTTTATTTTTTATAGTGTTTGCGTAATCTTTATATATAGATCATTTATGACGTGAGTGAAGATTGTCATATTATTAAACTGACAAAGTTAGAAAATATCTTAATAATTAATTGTTATGTACCTACTTACCACAGTTTAACATAAATTACTTGCGATTGTAAAATTTGTATTTCTCACCGCATAGCAACAAAGAACATAAATAAAATAAGGCATCGAAAGGAAGCAATATTTTACTCATAATCAGATGGCAACATTATGCATTCGAGCACAATGTCGATAAGCGGGCCGCGGCGAGATATCGATAATCCGCGCGGCCCTAGCTGCGGGCTCTTACAAACGCCGCCCTGTAATTTGCCGTCGAGTGTTGGCTATTACCGGGATCATAATAAATACGCCATTAACGCCCCCACAGCCCCCGAAACGACATAACCACCCAGCCTAACTGGCTCCGATCCGTACAAGAGCGCTTGCACTTAAGATCTTATGCAGCTGAGGACGCAGGTGAAAATTTAAAAACATTACTCTCACGGAATGCTTTGGTTGGAGACTGACTGACTGAAGCCACATGCTTCTTTAGGTTACTTTCTTTAAAAGAACTATCTCATTCATCAGAGATTGCTCCACAGATAACATCTGTGGATTGCTCGCATGCACGTGTGCGTCAACAAATGTTACTATTCCCTATGAAAGAGCCGAAATGATCACGAATAGGTGAGATAATAATATACGGTTTCGATAACACTAATATCCCATTATTACTTTTTTCTCTGGCCTATTAGTTTTCAAAAAAAGTGTGTTATTTATTTCGGATACTGTGTGTGGTATGGTATTAGCTGTGTTTCGGACACTACCTGTTTTGATGTGGGGAACGCCGGCGCCCGCGGGCAGCGGTGATAGATTAAATTGGACACGGCATCTCGTGATGTCACGCCAATTCAGCCCGAGCCGGCACGTCGTCACGGTCGTTTAGCAGGAATCGTATCTCAACACGATGCCTTGAGATATAACGCCGTTTCGCCCATCCGATTCGACACTGCGAGCTATTCGAGATGATATAGCTTGTAAACGTTGCATAGAACGTGAAAGTGCTTTCGAGTATTTCTTATCAGAATTTCTTATTTTTTTACACATAATTAGGTAAGACATTCACGACTTTTCTTATCCCCGGAGGGTTAATCAGAGACTAAGCAATGAGGACAGTTAACCCCTCACTCATAGATGAATGATTGGTCTCGCTGCGCTCGTCTAGATACCGCGCTACCTATAAACCACAGTTCCGTAAATGCGGCAACTCATTATTGTAGTGTGTTTATGACAATATGCAAGGATGCTAGTGTGCGTGAAAAATTTGTTGCCAGCTGCTCAACTGTTACCCGAGTTAATAGGAAATATATTATTGCTGTGATGTATTAGTTAAGTTGCTGGTTAAAAATGTAGCTCAGAAAATATTTAAAAAAATTAACAATTAAAAGCGAATATGTATCAATAGACGTAGGTTTCTTCTGTAGAAAAATGGTAGGTATGTAAGTATAGCAATGATTAGACCTCATTTTTTTAGTAGTTTTTTTTATTACTACCAACCCCTTTCTTCCCTTGGGTATCGTAAAAGGCGACTAACGGACTAAAGACCGCACATACATCCAACAGCATGAGCGGCGATGGGCTCATCAAAATAATACTACCAACCCCTCTCTTCCCTTCGGTGTCGTAAGAGGCGACTAACAGACTAGAGACTGCACATACATCCAACAGCATAGAGCAACTATGGGCTCATCAAAATAATACTACCAACCCCTTACTTTTCTTAGATGTCGTAAAAAGGGACTAAAGGACTAAATACTGCACATACATCCAACAGCATAGAGCGACGATGGGCTCATTAAAATAATACTACCAAGCCCTCTCTTCTCTTCAGTGTCGTAAAAGGCGACTAATGGACTAAAGACTGCACATACATCCAATAGCATAGAGCGGCAATGGGGTCATCAACATAATACTACCAACCCCTCCCTTCCATTGGGTCTCGTAAAAGGCGACTAATGGACTAAAGACTGCACATACATACAACAGCATAGAGCGGCAATGGGCTCATCAAAATAATACTACCAACCCCTTTCTTCCCTTTGGTGTCGTAAAAGCGACTAACGGGCTAAAGGCTCATCACCTAAGCACATGTGCAGACTGTGCAGTTGTTTCTTGCTGAAGCGTGGACTGTGTGGGCGTGGTCTGTGTTGTCCATAGATTCAAATGATTACTAATTTTACCATAAACTTTAAAAAAAACTATCTCAAAAAAGTTGTTGATTAATTAAACAGTAATAAGTCGAGTCTTTATTCATGATTATTCTACATGACTAAATACTTTTTCGTTTTTGTAGGCTCATTGTCATGTAACAGACAAAAATTAAAAAAAAAAAACTTTTTCCCCTAGGGTAAGAAAAGCTATTTTAACCTCGCTTAACAACGCTACAATGACGGTATTTTTGAGCAAGAGGAGTGAAAATATTATTTCAAACATTGTCTATGAATTTTTTCAAAACGAATACGTCCGTGATTTGCCGGTGGCGGCACTGACACTGAGAGCATTATCACTGACAAGTGGGGATGCGTTCATAGAGAATGTATGAAAAACACTGTGCCGGTACTGTGTTCACTGATATGTGTGAAGCAACCTTTAACCTATAAATATTATAATGCTCTCAGTGTCAGTGCCGCCACCGGCAAATCACGGACGTATTCGTTTTGAAAAAATTCATAGACAATGTTTGAAATAATATTTTCACTCTTCTTGCTCAAAAATACCGTCATTGTAGCGTTGTTAAGCGAGGCTAAAATAGCTCATAAGCTGACCTCACTGACTCATCAAACAGCGTCAAACAAACAGACAGACAAAAATTCCAAAAATGATTCTAATATTCACGTATCCTTCGTCCCCTAGATTATGTTTTTCGCAAATATTTAATGTAAGTGTAGACACGAAAAGTTTACATTTCAGGAACATACCTAGGTCAAAATTAAAAAAATAGCTTTTCCATACTGAGTCAATCAGCTGATTGCGCATTTTGTATAGGGAAAAATAATAAATTTTCGACCCATGTTCCATAAGGAAAGTTGTTCAGTTTCATCGGTAGATAGTGTCAGCTAACATTTTTACACCTTATTATAGATCACAAATATAAGTAAACATGAAATAACATAGAACTAGGTTAAGTATAAATATAGTAACTTTGTAATACAAATAAAATAGGTTACCCTTAAAATAAAAACAATAACAATAAATTCACATAATAAAAATCTCAACCACGGGGACATTATTCTTTTATAAGCGGTAACACTGAATGGCATTTATTGTTAATATTATTTCATGATGAAATTTCGAAATTATACGATACTTACTTACGTATGTGATCCCAGTGTCCTTCTTATTTTTAGAAGTATTATTTTTACACAGTTTTACTACGCAAACTGGCATTTTAGTTTGAATGAAGCCTAAAATTGAATAAAACATTCAGGACGTACACGTCACCCACAGCTGTCAATGTAACTGGCTCGGGTACGCCGATTTCGGCGTAGTATTTGTTGCCGCATTTGACAAGTACGACGGAGGTATCTTAGTCGAGCGCAGCGAGACCAATCATTAATCTAAGCCCTCACTCTTGGATTTTTTGACAGTAACTGTCAACGTCAAATTTGACAGAATCGAGCATAGACTATGCGATATTTTGCGATAACAATACATAAGATGAACCACAGAACCGAAATAACCAAACTTGTTTATACTAAAGTAGTCTGTAAGTCTATGCAAACACGGTACAAAGTCAAGTGTGTTTTTGTAGGTGCGGTCTCATGTGACCGCTTGAGGTTAGAGGGGTAGCAGTCTTCCACCATAGTCCACTTTTCACCAAATAGCGACTGCACATGTACTCAGCGTGTAAGTGGTGAGCCTATCATTACTGTTGGTATGTATGCAGTTTTTAGTCCGTTAGTCGCCTTTTACGAAAGGAAGAAAGGGGGTGGTAGTATTCTTTCACCGCTACGCGATACGGTTAAATAGGCAATCATTAATTAAAATTAAGTCTTCCTGTACAATGTTAATCAATAATAATTGTAGGTACCTATTTGTAACCTGTGCATATGTATCATCATCAACGTCATCAGCCTAAAAAGGTCCCACTGTAGGGCACCAGCCTTCCCTATGGATAACAACGCAATAGACATGCTCATGTCTATATAATTAAGCAAATTTAAGGTAACCTTGTCGTGTAGCGGTGAAAGAATATTACCACCCCTTCTCCCCTTGGGTGTCGTAAAAGGCGACTAACGGACTAAAGACTGCATAAACATCCAACAGCATAGAGCGGCGATGGGCTCACCACCTGTCACGCTGAGTACCTACATGTGCAGTCGTTATTTGGTAAAAAGTTGACTATAGCCAGAGGACTGCTTTTGTTGTCCTCATTGCCTAGTCTTTGACTAATCCTTCGGGAATAGTAGTCGTCATTATATGTATGTAATGTATTAACCCCTCACTCTTGGATTCTTTTTGACATTTTCTTGACACTAACTGTCAACATCAAATTTGACAGCATCAAGCATAGACTATGCGATATTTTGCGATAAAAATACATAAGATGAACCACAGAACCGAAATAACCAAACTTGTTTATACTAAAGTAGTCTATAAGTCTATGAAAACACGGTACAAAGGCAAGTGTGTTTTTGTAGGTGCGGTCTCATGCGACCGCTTGGGGCTTGAGGGGTGGTATACTAGCAACTCGCAAAATGCCGAAAGTGAGTCTTTGAAAGCTTAGTCGTAATTTATTAAAATTGCAATTAGGAGTTAGTTAGTGTAGTTTCTACTTCGGCACTGGCAAAGGGCAGTATTTATTTTGCAAGTCTTAATCAGGGCAGCTACTCACTGCTATGAAACTGCGATCGAATTATCAGACCTCTTAAGAGGGTTTACGCCATTCGATTTCCCATACAAACTTTTAAGTCGAAATTTTTAAAAACCAATGAGCCAATTTTGATGAAACTTTGCATGTTGAAGTAAAACACAGGAATCTAAATAGTTTGTTGAAAACATTTTTAAAAAACGTCACAAACAATTTAAAGTCACTATAGAAAGTTAAAAATCGCAATAACTCAGTTATATAAACATTTTTTTTTAATGTTTTCAACAAACAATTTAGCTCCCTGTACTTTACTTTAGCATGCAAAGTTCCATTAAAATTGGCTCATTGGTTTTCAAAAATTTCGACTTGTAAGTTTGTATGGGAAATCGAATGGCGTAAACCCTCTTAAGTAATTTTACTGGATCTTATATCTATCAACCATAATGGAACACATCAATGTTGAACACATGACACGCTGCTTGGCCGCAGAAATAATTATGAAAGGTGGTAACAATTCAGGTTCTGTGAGAAATATCTACCACCACGAACCGTATAAATTATTATTATTGTTAGGTAAACTAAATATTGTAGTCGTACGTGGCGTCGATAGTTTCGCGGAGCTGCGAAAATAGCGGATTCGCGGGAAGAGCGCGGTGGCGGTCGCGGCGACCTCCGGGAACCGATAAAGGGCATCGCACCGCGCAATAAAGGGCCGGGACGCCTCGTTAACTGCGCTGCACTCGTAAACCGCTTCGCCGAAACAATCGCCGGAGATATTGTGTGAATAGATCGCATCTCCTCATATTCTCATTTCAAAATTGTTCTTTGACCCAACTAAACACTGCAATATCTCCAGAACTCTCAATAGTGAGCGAAACTCCGGCCGGCGCGAGGCGAGCACAAATCCGCAGACGGCTCTTAACGAGTGTATTAAAGTTTTATGATATTTCAAAACACACGTGGCACACTGCGGCTCGTCTTCCTCGAACCAGATTTTATAGACTACGGACCGCTGAAAACCAACGAACAGCCAACGTGCTTAGTGCACGCCTTCGCGGAATCCATGACGATACGCTAGGATTATACCGAAATAGGACTATGCACTTGCCATAGTATTTCCCGCCACAATATTTAGCTTTAAATAGGACTGTTAATAGAATCTCGGTATAGGTAACTGTATTGCATTAGGTTTTTACGAAATTTAGTTGTGATCTATTACGGTTGCGCATTAGTATAATCAGACATTTTACCATCTTCTTCAGGGATCCTATGGAGTTGATGCTGATGGAGCAGCAGTTGCTGCGGTCGCCGCTGCGGCTGTACGCTGGCGGGGCTGGTGATGAGGAGGCGGAGAAGCGCGCAGCCTGGGCGCGGACCCCGCCGGCGCTGCAGCTGCTGGCCCTCGGCGGCCGGGCGTGGCCCGCGGCCTGGCCTCAGCCTCTCGCGCTGCCCCCGGACCTTTGGATACAGAAGCCACCGACGCCACTGCGATATTGCCCCTATCCTCCGCCGGCACACCCTTCAGCGCTACCGTCGAGACCAGACCATTCACCCTCGCCCAGACATCCACTGTGAACCATTCCTAAAAACTAATAAAAAAGTGCTGTGACAAACATCGATAAATGACTCGAAATTATTAATATAAACTTTAAAATATTTAAAGTGATCTTTAAACTAGAATCTTTATAGCGAATGTATTAAATTGTAAGGTTGAATAGATGTGTCCTAATATATAATTTCAAGGTTCCTACCCGACGAATAGAAACAATATTTTGAAACGTATTTTTAAACTAGATTCGTATAAATTCCTAACAGTAGTTACCTACGCACTTTATCTTAATTGATTTCCTTTATAAGTCTGGTACGTTATAAATTTCCCAAAAATGTGACTGACAATTACTAATGAATGGATCATTTAAAAATAGACATGCTTAAAAGAAATTAACCAAAGATCTTTACTATTTTGCTTAATGTCTAATATGCTGTACCAACCTATTCCCTAAGTGTAAAACATTCCATTGTACCTTACATGCAGTAGAAATGAAAAAACGCCAAAAAGGCACGGTCAGTGTTGTCACTTTCTGGGGCTAAGTCGATATTTTCAATCATCGATAATGTCTTCACGGTACAGGTTTACGCGCGGTACGTCACTTTAAAAGAAGCGCACAGCACGTCCTATGATGCAACGATCGGAACACAATCAGTGATTAAAAACATCTAATCGTTTAATTACAACAAGTCTTTAAGGTAAAAGAGTTTTGAGTTTATTGTTGTATGGATCTAAAAGTTTGTCAGTTATTGTCAAAACATACTCTGATCTCATAAACTTAAAGTTGGTTTGTGTTTCTTAAAATGTTTAGTTATTTTTGGCCACGATATACAATGTGATAGGGGTGGTACTTCTAACCTGTTAGGGCTAAGTACTACATCTAATTTCATCGACAAAAAAAATAATATGCACATAAAGAAAGTGATTTTAAATCACAAAATAGTTAAATACTTAATGATTTTTTTTCTCACCAAAATAATCTCAAACATACGAAACAAAGTAATTTATTAGTTAGCCAGTGTCATTATCTACCGTTTGCCATTTTTTTCATGTTTCTCCGGCGTATGAAACCTTTGATATCGCATAAAGTAAAAATGGTCATAAATTATAGGGGGAGGGGGTTGGACACCCCATATTATTTTTTTGTCGATGAAATTAGATGTAGTACTTAGCCTTAACGGGTTAGAAGTACCACCCCTATCACATTGTATATGAAATTCATAATGAAGCTAACCGTGTAGGTACTGATGACAACTGTCGATGATAGATTGTTCGATATATGGCCCCGGATAAGTGTTAAATTATTTATTTGAACGTTTGTGTATTTCATACGATGTGTGTATGAATAACACAAAAGTTTTTGATAGATCATCCGATTATGTAATAATAAAAACCAACAAAAACGTAGCAATTGTAAGAATAATATCTTATAATTTTGTGAACTATTTTGGTACAACGTCATTTTGGTTTTAGTGACGTTTTTAATGCAAAATAAAAGTAACGATATCCAACTGTAATTCATTTTAGTTTGTTGTAAATTCCAACTTGGTGATAAAATAGCATTAAATAGAAACACTAATAACATAATAATAAAAATTGTGTGTATAATATTAAACATAAGAGTATTTATATTTCAACTGTATAAGGTACCTTATAAATTGTATGTAATGTATAGTGGTTGACTAAATTATTTTTGTAGTATAAGCACTGTATATATGTCACCTAGATGTTTGTTATAAGAGGTTGCGATAAACTATCATATTATAACAATTAGTAGTAAAGAATTGTACTGCGGCATTGCTCACACCGTCACAAAATATTTTTTGTTTAAAAACATTAATGAAAGGGCATAATTCAAAATTTTGTTTAGTCACATTTTTTTTATTAAAAGGTAACTTAGTAGACGTCATTGTTTTGTTACTTTCAACTAGAAATAGTGTTATTTTGCCTTTGACAATGTTTTCTGCATAAATTAAAAACTACATTAACTATTGCAGGTATTATGCGGTTAAACCTTTGATAACTAATAAAAACAAAACATGTGATCGAAGGGTTAAACATGTTAATTTTTATGTAAATTATGTTGACCATAATAATTATAGTAGCTAACTATAAATGAAAATGATAATAAAAAATGTATTTCTTGTCATTAAGTACTTGTTATGAGATTTGTCTTTGTTATGAGGAAGCCACGTAAATGGATTATGAGAAATTCTAATGTTTTATTTCAGAATAATAATATTTAAAATCTTGTATTCATGATTTAAACTTTTCCACTAATACTTATATAAAAAATACACGTACATTCAAACGAAAAACACCCCCTTTTCTATGTCAATGGTTAAAAATAGGTTTGATCTGCTTCATCATGATAATAATAATTATATAACAGATATCCTATCTAAAACATTTGATTCAGTAGTAGACCAATTTTTAATAGGGTATCTGACACTAATCATGATATGAATTTTAAATAAAGCCAGTCAATGATACAGGACGTTTACATTCCGTGCCATATTAAATTATGAATGTCTATGAAAAATCTAAATTGACATTCTATAAGGTGACTGCTAGAAACCGCAAGAAACTTCAAGGGCTGGTCAGGTCAAGTGTTTTAAACATGACAAAAATTACAAAAAAGGAATTCGTGTTTTTTCATTTTTAATTAAATATTTCATTTTGTGAATTTTAATTGAGTAACTAATTTATTTTAAAGCAATAACATAAGAAAAATAAAATGAAAACAATTAAAAATAACGATTATCTACGACGCGAGGGCACCGGCCGGCCGTCTGTTGACCCGTCAACGTAGGTACTTATCGCCCAGCTGACGCGGAAAAAAAACGAATTCCTTTTTTGTCATTTTTGTCATGTTTGACGCTTGACCTGACCAGCCCTTGAAGTTTTTTGCGGTTTATAGCAGTCACCTTATATAACGCAGTGCCAATTTACATTTGGAAAACAGTTCAATGTGTAACTAAAGATTTTCTGATACATACATTATTATTAATATGGCCGTTTTATTAATGTTCTTGCATTTTCCATAAAGATATATTAAAGTGAATAACGACCGATATACTAAGAAAACAAAAATGTGATTTTTATTGTTATAATTAGTAACATTCGTTTTTGAAGCAGAAATATTATTTGATGATGTCCAAACGCAAACTGAAATCTGAAACAATCTCAAACAATTAAAAGAGATTTTAAAATGGTGTGAATATTGCAAATACGCATTCGAAAACACATAGCATTGTTCTAAGGTGTGAGCAGTACCTACATATAAGTAGCGACACATATCAGGGTACCGCCCTAAGTGTTAATAAACGGAAAACAAACTAATTGTTGTTTTATTTTTGAAATATTCATAGAAAAACAGACATATTTGTTAAAAAAACAAGAAAAAATAATGTTTCTTTTTCTAGCGGCTGCCTACAGTAGCAGCTACCTTCTCTCTGTCATAATGCCTTTATTGTCTGCCCCCGGGAAAGCCGTAATGGGCGAGGATCAAAAGTTAATAAAGCATACTCTCAGGCACCTTAACCATCCTCTGTGCGGAAAAAAGCGAATTCAGCGTTGTTCTTTTCTGGCATGAAAGAGCACGGCAGCACTGTCGTATTCGTAATATTAGTTAAAAATGTGTTTGTCTGGTAAGATTTAAATATTATGCATACATGCTTACGTTTTGATAACAGAAAATTTATCTTGCATTTTGATTCTGTCATCAGGTTCGCACGTCAGGTTCAGTGCGTCGTAAACTATTATGAAAGTGGTTTTAAAAACATATGCAAGGAATTTATTGCAATTCAAATTAAGATTGACTTGCAATTTATTCATTGCATAATTTTAACTGAATTAGTACTAACTTTAAACCGCCTCTGTCGTCTAGTAGTAGGTACCACCGTAGGTACTCAGACCCTCAGGCGCTCCGGATTCGATTTCCAGCGGGGGTCCACACAATTCTATTTTATTTGGTTAGAAGTAGAGTTAGCTCTACTAGCTAGACAGTCAGCTACCATTATCTTACATATGACTGTCTCGCTATGACAACTTTGCTAACATAATGCTTTGCGTCATTCAGAGGTACCTAATACAGCCATACCTTAGACTTGGAGGCTGAAGAATCATTATCTTTCCTTACCATGTGATAAAGGTGCTGTGTAAAGTGCTTTACACGTTATTTATTTATAATATTTTTTATATAGAAAGGATCAACGTCGCATTTTTCGCACAGACTATTTTCTCTTATGAATACACGTATGCTAAAATTAAGAAAAAGTATTATTAAAATGAATCCACAAGTGGGACTCAACTCGCACCTCCTGGGATACGTGTCCTATCATTCGCTAAAGTGGCTTTAGCTGTTATTACATTGGTAATATATCTATATACCTACAAAACATGGTGATGGGGGATTTTAGCAATAGCAACTTAGAATAATGCGTCACCCTTACTCGTTTAAGACTGATGCTGAAGAGTACAGTGTTGTTTTAACGATGGTAGGTACTTTGGATAAAATGTTTACTAGAAAAAATCAACCAGTCTCAGGAAAGCTTGAATGGGAATCAAACCCATGACGTTTGGATTGCCGGTCCAATGCTCTGACATCTGGGGTTCGATTCCCATCCGAGCTTCCCTGAGACTGGTTGTTTTTTTCTAGTAAACATTTTATCCTATGTCTAAATAAGCATTGTGAATGCAAACATTACAATAATAAAGAATGTTCTTTGATTTTAATGGATGGTTATGAATAGTTAGAAAAATGTATAAGTACCTAGTAACTGCTACTACTACTTTAAATAAATAAGATCTTTAATAGGTCAAGGATCATAAACCGCCGGCGGTCGCGAAACAATTGATGTTTAATTGTGTCTGGTTTTACGATCCTCAAGGGGTTAATATTAATATATGTAGTTATATACATATTATATAAGTTAACTTTGAAGGTAGTACCAAAACTGCGCATGCAACGCAAAGGCAACCAACCAACCAAAGCGTCAAACGTTGCAATCTATCGCAAGCATCGGGCGCACACTCCTCGGCCGGCCAATAAATAATCGTCACACTTTTATTTTTCGTCTTTATTAAGTGTCATTAGGCATTATTAAGCGAGTATCGATGATGAGCGCCTTCCGAGCGGTAATTGCCGTGGATGTAAGCGGCCTACAAATTGAAAGTGGCCGCGGCCCGAGGCGCATTGATGGATCTGCTGCCATCGGGAAATTATAGCCGGCCTGCGACAGCTTCGCAAATTGTGCGTATAATGCTAGTAAATAATGTGGGGCCGCTATAAATTCATATGCTAGCGTGTCTTTCACATATCGGGCGACATGTGTTTTAGTTCTCTTGCTGTTGAATAGAACTAGTAGATTGCGGGGTGCTTTACAGTTTCATATAAAATCCACAGTTGGCAAATTCAATGTTGGTGTGCAGTTTTGTAGCTTTCTTAGGCGAAGGATAAGTCAGCTGCTTACTTGATGATTGCGCATAAAATGTTTACTAGAAAAAAACAACCAGTCTCAGGAAAGCTCGAACGGGATTCGAACCCTTGACCTTTGGATTGCCGGTCCACTTGTTTCATATTGATGATTGCAATATGAAACATGTACCTACATTGAGTGTTAAAATCCGTGATGATAATGTGTCTGTTTCAGATCTGAATATGAAAACTGGACACTCTTGTTTATGGAGTTCACAAAGAGAGGTTGACGTTTAATTCGCATGGCACAAATTCCTCTTCAGTTTCGAAAAGAAAAAGAAGTTAAAGCATAACGGGTGCAGATTTTTTAGAAGTTAAAGTTTATAGGATGCCTTGTAGGTTACTTATAATAAAGGTAAACTATGAAAATATACATCGATGTTCACTAAGCTTTTCGAAATAAACCACTAGTCTGTAAGTCCCCAGTCTGTAAGGTATTTATGTTTCTATGGGCCATTGTTACCTGGCTTAAATAGATTAGGAAGGAAACAAAAAATATTTGTATTCTTCTGCTCTATAACTTCTTCTGCAATTATCTTCGGTTCAGACCAGAATATTGTCACTTAAAAATATTAGTTCCAGTAAAAATAACCAACGATTGCGCCCAGCAATTTGAGCGGCGCGTCGCTGTTTCATCGCCCTTTGTCCGCGCGACACACATTAAAAAGTCGAACGCAAATTTGCGCCCACGCCGAACTCGAACAGAGCATAAATTAGCACAACCTATTCCGCAGACACCGGCTGATTGACTCCTTTCATTACCGCGGCGCATTGTTCGCCGTGAGAGAAAAATCGCACATCCCTCCAGAATCACAACACATTTCATAATTATGGACTATTGTGGCGTTGTCCAATTGGACGGCCGATGCAGCGTTACACTCGCCGGGCGCGGCAGGGATATATATTGACGTGCTTCAAAACGGACTCTGATGCCGTAATGGCGGACGCTGATTAGTTTGAACGGAAACACCACTTCGAAGAAAGGTTTCGAATACTTGTAATGTTCTGTCGGAGTATTCAAATGGGTATTGCCCGTTTGTACATTTCACGTGAGATGTCGGTGCAGGATTAGTCGGTATTTGGAGGCGGCCGCCTGGGCGATGTAGATCTCCTGCTTGGACAATGTTTACGATGCTGCGATTGGGTATTATTGGCATTAATTGCGATCGTTTGTCGGGCGGGCGGAGGCATTGTTCCCGGCAGATTATCAGCGGAGGTGCCGGCCCCACGTGCCCGGTCGTGCCCCGCGCCTGATCGCGATCTTCCCATATCTTGCCTGTGGGAAATCTTACAATTTGTCTATAGTTATTGCTTAAACGTTTTATTGGTGAGGCTGGGTCGGCATAAGTTCTAGCTAGTAACACTATTCCGAATAGGTATGTTCATATGTATGAAATTATTTTACCGTTTTAGTATTTAGAAGATCAGATACTTTGATAAAAATATATTTGGACTCAATAAAAACTGAAAAATAATCACCTTCCTGTTATATTAAGGAGCAACACCACTAATCGTGACGCGGCAGACAGAGAGACATCAGGCCAATTTGCTCATTTGGATACCGTTCCGATCAGTCGAAGAACAGTTTTAAATGTCATTCAAGTTGGCGCACGCTGGCTTGTGGCAAACGTTTTTCTAAGTCCGTGCTGCAACGGTGTCCGTCTGTCGGTCGTGTCGCGTCAGCTGCCTAGCGTCCGACGGACAACTAAATAGAGCCTGGTCTAATCGTCGCGTCCAGAGAGGGAAACGACGAATTACTACGTCACGGACGTGCCCAACAATTGCTTTGTTATCCGCGATAGATGCGCGATTGACGCCCGCTCCACGGGAACGGCGATAAACGTTGGAAACGTGAACAAAAGAAACATTTTTTAGCAAATTAGCATTGATGTTACTTAAACTTTTTGATTTAAAATAGTAAAAAAGCATACACCTTATTTTTGCATAGTTATAGTCTCTTAATCGGCGGTTTCATCTTACGTTCAAACTCCTACTGACAGATCAGTCAGTGCGAAACGTCGGGCATAAGTGGTAGCTGTCGTAAACGGGGTGCAGAGAGCCGCCGTCAGTGCCTCGTGACAGACGGACAGGCCAACAGCACGCTAGGGTAATGCACTCGTGTGTTCCAATGAACCTTAAGTGCATGCGCTAAGAGCTATATTAACGGCCGCCTAATGTGATTCACATTGAATACCGGCTGTCAACAAAGCAACGTTACGTAGCATTTACTTAAATACACGGGTACCGTCAGCAATTTGCCTGTGTCTGGAAATGTATAGGAGGACTTCAGTATCGACAAGAACACTTACCTTGCCTATAAACGTTACTTAAATTACAAATTTTACATAATCTTTGACATCTATAGAAAACAGTTCCTAATTGACTAATGTAACGAGTGTAACTTAAAATTAAAGTAACGTTTATATACGTAAGGTAATTATAATGTAGCGTAATAGACAGAAGAAGTCAGGCATAAATCACTCGGTTTGTTAGTCTTAAACTTAAAATAAAGTATTTATACACTTTTACTTTGTAGTAAATGCTCCATAATTAAGAAGCAAAGAACTAGTTGAGAAGATAATAAGGATTTTCTTATCGATTATAGGTTGATCCACATAGCCTGTAGGTACTACAGCAGTTTTCTGATGGTATGGTCTGATGGTATGATACCGCGACCAATGGTTTTAGGTAGGTAATGTGTTTATCTCAGCATGGCAGACTAATTCTAGGTCTCTTTGCGGTTTTACTAATACATTTACACACTAAGCCAAAGTTGTGAGTGACTAGGTAAGAAATTATATTTTTTTCCTTTTATTTACCAATTTAAAATCAATAAAATCGCAGCCGTGTTTAACCTATATTCTATTCCATTGCTGGTGACAGTCTTCAGTATTAAAATAAAATCATATTTAACGAATCTACCCATATTAGGTAGTACTTACTTAATGTTGCACAAACGGTTCAGTCTCAACAAACTAAGTCAATTTGCAATAAATTCATTACTTTGTATTGTTAGCGATGCCGTGTAGTTTTTGCTCACTTCTTAATAATAGAGAAAGACTAGTTTCTGCGCTTATAATTGTAACAGTTCATTTATTGCTCTCTAATTACGCCGTAATGCTGTGCGATGGTTCAATAACTTCTGATTCGGTGTGACCATGTGAGACTATTAATTAGTTGTGTTACCGATGAGGGAAACGTTACAGACCAACTTATAAACGTCGATAGATATTTCCATAGACGTTTGTAGTTTATTAGTGTCAACAGGATTACTAATTTGATCCTAGATTACTGAGCGTAGTTAACATGTTCTTATGTATGATTCTTCGATAACATTGTTTGGTCGAATATAATTCGATCAAATAGTAAAAAAATTGGGTCCATTTTTTTGGTCTCTGACAACGCATGAAGGCGACACGCAAACTTAGGCGAAGATGGCGTGACGAGCTGGATGCATGTCAGCCAGATTGGAAAATTATTAGACTTATCAGTGGACAGAAAAAAGTAAAAAGAAGGAAGGCCTTTGCCCTGCAGTGGAATAAAAAAGGCTGACAACTTAAAATAATATTAAAAAAAATACTTTGTTACTGCTGATAGTTGCCCGTCTTACATATAAACGTTACTTAAATTTTAGCATTAGGTACTTAAGATTTGTCAACTATACTAATTTGTATGGATGTTAAATCGTAACCTCTCGTCTGTCATAAAACCGAAATAATAATAAATAAATAAAAATGTTATTTATTTTTCCCATCACAAAAGGTACTTAACTGTAAGATATACATGGATGACAAAATTATATTATCCTATCTGTGAGAGACTGATGCCTGAAGTAGGTTTCAAATAAACCTGGTCTACAAGTCACCAGGTCCCACTCAGGACTATATAAGTGAACACTTGGGATGAACATAAAAATCAGTTATTAACAATTGAATTTCTATTGTGTTTACCACAGACTCTAGTCTGTTGGTTAAGGTTAAGGAGGTTAAGTAACAGGTTTTCCCGGTCAGTCGGGGAGTTCCACAAGGATCCATAATAGGTCCCATCCTTTTCATTTTATACTGTGCAGATGTTATTGACTCCATTAAAAATTACAATTATCATATCTACTCGTATGCTGATGACTTACAAGTTTATATTTTTTTCAAGCCAATTGAAACAACAGCGTCAGTAAATAGACTCAATAAGGACTTAGATAAGATAGCTGAGTGGTCTAATAAAAATTGCTTGGTATTGAATCGTCTTAAGTCTAAGTTCCTTGTATTGGGTTTTAAAACTCAAATCTACAGGATCAGTGGTTTTGCTCCATTGGTACAAATTGGTCATGAAACTATAGAACAAGTGACGGAGGCTCGCAATCTTGGCATATTAATAGATGATAGACTTAAGTTTCACAACCACGTCGTTAAAACTGTTAAAAAATTCTCTTATAGGCTCAGGGTTTTGCATCAGGTTCGAAACTATTTAAATGTGAACATCAGAATAAACCTTTGCGAGTCCCTGATACTACACTGGCCTGCAAAAATAAGTATCACACTTCTAAATTTTTTTTTTAAACAATTTACAGCAATTTTTATCAGCTTTCTTTGGAACTATAGTAACTAACTAACTCTTTTTCGAGTCCTTTTTGTTTCGAAAATATATCTTGTGTACTTAAAAAGTTATTGCAATTTTAAAAGTGTGATACTTATTTTTGCAGGCCAGTGTATCTAAACTTAATTATGCTGACACAGTTATAGGTGGGTGTATTTTTAAGTATTTCAAAAAATTAATTCAACGTATACAAAACGCCTGTGCTCGGTTTTGTTTTACCATCCCACGTACAGCCCATGTTACTCCGTACCTCAATCTGGGTAATCTTATGACTATGGAGACCAGGCGTACCCTTCATTTTGCCTGTCTTCTTTTTGGTGTTGTACAAACACGAATGCCATCGCACTTTTTCAATAAACTAAAATTTTCTCAGCGTAAAGTGAGGACAGCTACCCGTCTTATCTGCCCAATGCACAGCACCGCTGCATTTCGTGTTAGCTTTCGATACGCTGCCACGAAGTGCTGGAACAATATACCTCTACCGCTACGTAATTCTGTCAATAAATCTTTTAAGTTAAATTAAAAAATATCTTTCATGAAATACAAAAGCTTAAAAACTGACTATTGCTGTGTCAGGTTTATTGTTCTACGGTTTTTATTTTCATAAAAATATTTAAGTAGCTTACATTTTACGCACAAACTGTATTTACATTTATTTATTTATTTTATAAATAGGGTAGGGTAATCTAATGTTTATTGAAATATTGTTGCAGTCTTAGTTTTAGTTGATATTGTTTTTATTAGAATGTTTTCATACATAAGTATATATATGTTTTATTATTTTTACCTTTTAGAATTATTTTTTATGGGCGAAGTCGGTCACAGAAAATATGCTATTTTCATATTATGCTGTTTTCTGTTGTTCTCTAGGTATCCGCGGAAAATCAGCGTCGGGGCACCTTTGGTGTCTTGATTGACTGATGCTGAGTGGATACCTTTTCTGTGCCACAATAATTATTATTTTTGTATTAAAAATTGTATTTACATGTGTGTGACACGAATAAATTATTTTCATTTAATTTCACTTATAAATTGGTTTAATACTACAACGTACGATTTGATATCACAAGCTGAGGCGGAGTCGTGTTTAACAAATGTTTTTTTTATACTTGTTATTATTTTATTATTTTTGTGTGTCAATAATTTTTTTTCTCTCTCTCATATCTATCTTTAAAACGTTATTTGTCTCATATCGTAGCGTATAGCAAATCTGGATTGTTTTTACCGTTAACATGTAAACCTTTTACCATAAAACCTTCTTGTACTATTTTCTTCAGTTTGCCCATAGCACCTATGCGCTACAACCTATGTGTAGTATATTTTTCGTCAGATATTACCGCTCAAGGCATTCCGAACTGTATCAGAGCGCTGTCCAGTATCCAATCGATCGCGTCGGGCGCGTCTCGATGCGTTCGCGCATCCGAGATGTTGGTATCTCGGGTGATCCTCTTGTGCCCGCCCCCTTGTTTATTGCTTATTAGCGGGCTCACGGCGGCACGTTTGAACTGGCGCTCTTTGTTCTCGCCGACCGCACCCCCTCCCTCGGCCGGTCACGAGTCCCGCGCGCGGGTACGCTACGCGAATCATAAATTCTTGCTATTTGACGTTGCCTGTGTATGATATCGATCTTAGTTCAATGATACTATAGGAAGGAAGTGCATTAGCATCGTAAATTGTGAATACACTCATATTGGGATATTTAATATTCAATAGTAAGAACCTACATCTACAGATTGCGCTTTAAGGACTGAGTTTTATCTTCCCTCAGAATTTTAGTAAGTATATTCGTGATTGGCAATTCCAACTCTACCGTATAATACTTATGTAGGTATCTATTTTTATTAAGGTAAGAAACAGCTTGTGCACAACATGGTAATACTGCCGTTAATAATTAGTATAATTAGTGTTTGCCTAATATTATTTCGTAGTCGTCCATATAGAGATTTTAATGTTTATGAGAACTATGCTGTACTTAATATTTAATAAAATAAAAAACAGTTACAAAAGGAGCGGAGGAGTTTCTTTTTTTTAAACAGGTGTAAAAATCCTTATGAGAGGTAGAATACTTTAAAACATATTTCTCTCTATACTTTTCGCCACTTGTAGTTGTTATGAAACATTGCATGCTTTAATACTAGGAAAACTGATTTCTACCAAAGAGGAGAGCTGATTATAAAAAATAGAGTATTATTCGTCCTAAGGGTTGTCTTCGTTTTTGCTGAGGAAAATAGTACATAGGTCACACTATCATTTACCACGGTCGGCTCAAAGCAGGTGACAGAGAGTTACAGATCTTGATAGGTACTACCGATACCAAGAGATACTAAGAGAAATATTTATTTTTACCATCGCGATGTGGCCTCCATCCGAAAGAAGCTTATCTCGCATCGCAACTTTTTTTTTAAACAGCGGTAAACTTCATGGTTATGTGGGGTTCTACCACAAAGCTGAAGATCTCAGCTGAGCCCAAGGAGAAGAGCATGAAACCTACATAAAACTTCTGTAGTTCCTCATGCATTGTTCCTCATGAGTCGTGACCACCATCAGGCAGACTCGCGTCGCAACCTGCCACGCCAACAGCTCTCGAGTTACCAGGAACTGAACAATTAACGAAACGCGTTTATTTTCCAATAACTGGTGATACGATCGATTCGTACGCTCAGCGTAGTCGGTGCGCGCATAATTGCGGTTACCCCGTATGATTAAGGCGCGCGCAGGCGTTGGCAGATGCCCGCACAATTAGCGCGCTTGCTCGCGATCTTGTAATACAAGCGCTAATTACGTTTAGACATTGCTAACTATAAAAACGGTATACATGTACTAAACAGGCTGGAGATTGTTATGTGTAAATACTTATGTGAGCTTATAGAGTCGCGTTGACTCAATAAACAAAAGTTTTGGCAGTTTTTTTTTAAATGTTGAAGATTTTAATACAAAAAAGTTTGCAATAAATTACTCAGTACCCACTATCTACGAGTTCAGGGTAAATGGATGCTTTGATATTGGAAATACTCACTTTTTTGTTATGTCTCATTCATTATTACTACCAATTCATATTTTAATTTGATAAACAATAAATTTAATTGCAAGATACGTAAAGTCGAAAACGTGCGAACGTGTGAATAGATCTTAAAAACTAAGAATAAAAAACCACAAGCTTGACAGGTAAGTAAATTAAACTAAATGACGATCACGATTTGTACGTTGAAAGTTAAAACCCTTATTTATGAATATAATATTTCTTATGACAACGCTGATGGGCTGATTCCTGGAAGCAGATGGTTATCTTGGCTGGGGCTCAATAGCAAACGCATTAGGCACCTACACAATCTCATCGGGGGTGAAGAACATTATGGATTCCTTCCATCATATCACGGTTATGAAGTAGGGACTCTACAAATTGTGTTTTTCAAGTTTATTTAACGACACAACATGAAAAATTAATAATAGCTCTTTAGGTTTTAGGTAAGTTTGAATAGTTTATTTAAGTACCTAAATTATAGAATTCAGTAGGAAAAAAATAAATTAGAAATTGGATTTCTGTCTTCTTTTTCATCACAGAAACCAACAACAAATAGAGACACTATTTGTTTTTGGTTTGCTATAATAAGTTAAAGATCTCTCTATATGAGTATCTTCAGTGGTGTTAACTAAATACAAAAAAAACGATTTAGTAGGGGTCAAAAATGTATTTATAAGAGTACATAATACAAACATAAAACTTTTCAAATATTATTTTATCTTATAACAAATTATAGAAATAGTGAATTGTTCTAAGTGAAACTATTGAAAAAAATAAGCAACGTTTTACACGAAAAGCAGAATTAGATTGTAGGTATACTTTTAGAGCAATTTCATCCCCATCCGTAACTAAGCGCACAACGCACAACACGACCGAGTAGGCTAGATTAAGTAATAAACTTTGCAAAGTGTATCCTAACACCCCAGCGTTTATGGTCACCCCTACATTTAGCGTTATAAGCAGCTATCATCATCAAAAACAGCTGCATCGCGCAAATTACGGCGGCGATACACATCGCGATAGAAACTACACGAAAATCTACTAACGCGGAAAAAACACGGCATTACCGCAAAATTGTGTGAAGAAAGATGCGGTGAGCCTTTCTCGCTTCCCACTTACCGCTCGACGACCATTTGGTCTTAGCTATTGGCGGTATGGTACGTTGCGTTCTTTCTATAACCGTTGATAAGACAGTCTAGTATAACGAGCAATGAACTAGGAATCCGCTGACCGCATCGCAAGATTTACTTGTGGTCCAGGCCTTAGTGTTTTGTAAACCGTGAAGAACTTTCAAGCAATTATCAATCTTGTTGTAATGACTATAGAGTTGTTTCTAGGTGCTGGGACGGCAGTATTATGATGTTTGATGCGCTGCAAGGGCCTGAGATGCCACTGATAGTGGCTGGGCGCGGCTCTCGCTAATAGGTGTGATAAGACCGCGCGACCACGCCTCAGATTCGGATTAAACACGATACGATGTAGCTTTCATAAGATCTTAGCCATCATTTTATAAAAGATTTATACAAAGCAACAATAATTCCTTAATCAACGAAATAATATTATCTGAAGCTTAACTTGAGCTAGATGTATAATTGGTGTGACAGTGGAAATAGTAGAGGATCCGAGTATACAACGACCTTCAACGAGCCGATTAATGGATGAAAAGTATTTTATATCAAATTTAATGTGTTAAAAATATATTGCGAGTAGGTTGGTTGAAATATTTCAGTCCAGTATATGATTAATTAAACATTTAAAAATATTTTTTTTAAACTTTGCACTTTTTTGGATTATATATAAATTACATAAGTACCAATCGAAAGTACAAAGCCTATAGGAATATGCAAGAGTTAGGTTGACTATTTTTTTCTGTCTTATCATTGGGTAGGCAGGTGTAAACAGGTAAGTCAATATTAGTAATTAGCAACCATCTGGATAAATAAATAAAATTTATGTTTATATAAAGATAATCTCATTACAAACACACGCACACCAAACCAGTGCAATGTAAGAAAAAACTTTTTTTAAATATTAAATTAAGTAATCATTTAAGTTACTGTACTGAAACTTTTCAGCCAACCCACTCGCGATATATTTTTTAACACATTAAATTGGATATAAAATACTTTTCATCCATTAACCTTCCCGGTGAAGGTCGTTCTATACTCGAATCTTAGACTAAAAAGTAATCCCGGAACTGGGTTCAATTCCCAGGTCGGGCTAAGTGTGTGATTTTTTTATTATACTATTTATTTATTTATTTCATTTAAAACACTTTATGCACTTAAAGTACAGAGGCGGACTTGCATTAATGGGAGGATTGGCATTAATGCCATATAGGCATTCTCTCCCAGTCAACCGTAGGGTGGTGTAAAGACAAAAAATGGTAGGGTGCACAAACTAAATGAAAATATATTCACATACATACTACGATATACATATAAACATATACATACTATTACTTACAATAAGAAAATACATAAATATTAAATAATTATTAGACGATTGATAATGTGGGGCATCAGCTTGTTCTGTAAGAAAGCTGCAACTTCGTTTTAAACGCATACCGACTGGTGGACATTCTGATATTCAGAGAGAGAGAATTCCAGAGAAGGATACTAGCGGATCCTCGCGGTACCCGTTTCCGTGGGAATATCGGGATAAAATATAGCCTATGTCACTTGGGAAGAATGTAGCTTTCTGATGGTCAAAGAATTTTCTAAATCGGTCCAGTCCAGTAGTAGTATCGGAGCCTATTAATTCAAATAATCAAACAAACAAATATTTTCTGTTTATAATATTAGTATAGACAAGTAGTCAATTTATGTTCAAAGCATAACCCGGGTTTGTGAACATGTACCAGCGTTTGGCAAGCGTGGTGATGGTGGTTAAGCTGATTGCTGCGATGATTGTTTGCTTTCATCATTGAAGCGATGATGATGATTGAAAGGAAGTAGGTCTCAGAATCAATCGGGAGAAGTCTGAATACCTTCACATGAAGAGATACAGAGACCGAAAATCCAAACGAGAGGACGTTCATTTGAATTGCACCACCTACAAAGGTGTGGAAATTTTTAAATACCTTGGGTGCACTATTACCGACACTAATCAAAGGGAAGATGAAATTTATATCCGCACAGTCAACGCACTAAGATGCTCCGCAGCTCTTCACAAGGTATTGGTGTCCAAATTGATAAGCCGAAACACTAAAATTCAGGTCTACAAAACCGTCATCAGACCAATTTTTATGTACGGGTGTGAAACATGGACACTTACGCTAAAGGAAGGAAATAAGCTCTTAGTAGCAGAGCGAAAGATTCTACGAAGGATTATGGGACCAACAAGAGGAGAGGACGGTGAGTGGAGGCAAAGACACAACCTGGAGATAGAAGAGCTGGTGGCCGAACCAAACATCATCGGAGGAATAAAAGCTGCCCGACTTTGCTGGCTTGCTCACGTTGAAAGGATGGGTCAGGATCGTGCTGCAAAAAGAGCATATCTTGGGCGACCAACTGGACGTCGCCCGGTGGGTCGCCCGAGGTATCGCTGAAAAGACGAGGTCGCCAAAGATGGTCCAACTGGTCCAACCTGGCACAAAATAGGAAAGAATGGCGCATTTTGTTTTCGGAGGCCAAGATCCACTTCGGGTCGCTGAGCCAGCGAAGTAAGTAAGTAAGTTGAAGCGATGATTTCAATGGTAGAGGTTTTTGCCAGGGCAAAAACTGTTCTCAATGCAGGCATTGGGACAGTTTATAGGCGGTTACTGTAGTTTTACTTTGGGCTCATTTAAGGGCATATTATTAAAACTAAAACCTTATAGCTTCGATCGAAGCTTTATTGTACTAAAAGCAGCAATAAAGATTTATGACTTTATATTTACTAAATTACAGTTTAATAAAATCTAAGAAGTACGTCGAAAAGGCTTCGCTGTGTGTGGTCGTCGCAAAGTGTTTTATATTTTTACGCTGTCCATAATAACATAGTATGAATCATAATTTGAATACGTATATACGATATTCATGTTTCGTCATTTTCTACGGTACTTACTTTAAACGCAATATATATTAATTAGTTCATAAGGGGTTGAATTACGAATAAACGACTTTTTAATCTCATATTACTTTAGCTGCACTAACGACCACGTAACTTAATGCAAGAAACGCTTGTTTACGCCCTAAGTGTTTCAAACAGTTTTTTTTAATTCAATTTTAGAAGTTACTTGTTTTTAAGTAAAAATCTTTTCAATTAAAAGTATTTAATACCATACCTTTAGTAGTTATACCAATATTGTACATGAATATAATATTGTAAATTATTTTAAAGTCAGGATTGAAATAAAACACTTTTTACGAATTGATTCGCGTTTAAGTAGGTACTATCTACATAGTTACCTATTTATTATTCTACACTGAAGTAGGTACTGACACTATTGATGTGTTAAGAGGCCTATTATATCTCGACTGTGATTTTTGCGTAATATGCCCATTTTCGCATTTTGTAGTAATTTTGCAGTTGTATTTATCGTTTTTATCGAAACAGATATATAAATTTATGCTTAATATTACAAATCTCCACTCTGCGAGAGTAAGCTGTGTTGGGACGGCCGGCGCATTGCATTTTGTAATAATTTTGCAGTTGTATTTATCGTTTTTATCGTATATCCTATTCGATATAAACAATTATTCCTCATGAAGTAATAATTATTCTGGTATGAATTTTGCTCAATAATATTATATGGTAGATAAGAGAAATTCACAGTTAACTTAAAGCGATTTTCAAAGTTTTTTGGTTTAACATAAGTTTTTTTTGCTACATAAAATCAATGATATCTAAAAATTCCGAGGCCGCTACGAGCTCTATTTAAGAGATAACATTCTTGGGCGATCAAAGAAGAGTGGTTTAGGGGGCTAACCTGGTTCGACGTTGCTCCCGCGTGCTGGCTGTAGTGGACGCGCGTCTCACTCTTTCTTGACTTTCCACGGCAAAAGTTCGTGATCACAGTAGTAAACTCGCGGCGATCACTTGGAAGATGTTATGACTTGACCGATAAATGAGGAACACGAGAGCTGGACTCAAAGGCTCTGTCGCGTAGGCAGGCTAGATCGGAAGTGAATATGGCCGACACGACACGACGCGATATTGGTTTACCCCCATAGGATCGAGGATAAAAATGATGAGGGTAGTAGAAGTTAGGTTAGGGACGTAGCATCGGTACAAGTCTAATTCGATTGATAGTGATGTGAATGTAATTGAATATGATTGATCTAAATCTACCATACCGCCCCCCAAAGAGCGGCTTAGCTCTTTTAATTGAAACAGACAAATTTGAAATAAGTTAACTGAAAGCTGATTGAAAAGTGTAAATGTTATCTTACTATAGTTACTTACATGCTAAATTAATTGATAAATGTTGAAATATCTAGGTTTCGGGAATTAAGCGACATAACTTGGCTACAGGACGCTTGAAAACTCCTTTGGTTGTTTTAATGTCTACGACCCGGACAATACCGTCATTCCCCGGATAGAGTTGGGTAATTCTAGCCTTTTTCCAGAGTAACGGAGGTGTATTAGGCTCCATCAACAACACCAAGTCACCCATCTGTAAATTACGTTCAGGCTTTAGCCAACGATCACGGTGCTGCAGCGTGTGTAAATATTCGCTGTGCCAGCGTTTCCAAAAATGTTGGGTGATTTGCTGTAGCAATTGCCAACGATTCAGACGATGAGTAGCAATGTGCTCTAGATCGTGCTCCGGTAAGGCAAGAAGCGGTTGTCCAATCAAAAAATGACCCGGCGTCAGAGTTTCTAAATCGTTTGGGTCGCTACCAATTGGACAGATAGGTCGTGAATTTAGTATAGATTCGATTTTGCAGAACACTGTACTTAGTTCTTCAAACGTTAATACACGTTCGCCTATGATACGCTTGAGTAATGTTTTAGAAGACTTCACTGCATTCTCCCAGAGGCCACCAAGATGTGGTCCCGAGGGAACGTTAAGATGCCAATGAATTTCATGAGATGCTAGATGAGATTGAACTTTATCTGAGTCTCTATCGATTTGAGCTTTAAGCAGATAAATATCCTTAAGATAGTTGCGTGCGCCTAAAAAGTTTGTGCCACAGTCGGAATATATGTCAGAAGGTAACCTTCTTCTCGAAACAAATCTATCTAAACATGTCAAAAACGCGTCAGTAGACAAGGTGGAGACTACTTACAAATGCATCGCCTTGGTTGCAAAGCATATGAACACACATAGGTAAGCCTTAAAGATTTTAGGTTTGCGAGCACTGGAATCCTTGACGTTGAACGGTCCGGCGAAATCTAACCCAACCCTTTGGAAGGGCCTAGCTTGAGTGACTCTATCGGCAGGTAAGTTGCCCATGAATGGATTCATAGGTTTCGCCTTTAGTCTGTAGCAGCGTTGACATTGAAAAATCCTGTGCCGCACTACACGTCTAGCTGACACAATCCAATACCTACGCCATAGGATAGCCATTAAAATAGCAGGACCTGGATGACCGTAGAGCTGATGATAATGATCGATGAGAAGATTTGTGAAAGGATGCGACTGAGGTAACAAAAATGGATGTTTACTATCGAAAGGCAAGTTGGCGTTGACCAGTCGCCCACCAACTCGAAGAAAACCTAGATCATCGATAAAGGGATAGAGGCGACGTAGGCTGCCCTTGATAGGCTTACGTTGACGCAACAATTTTATAGTATCGGCAAACGCTGTCGATTGAACCGATTTGATACAAGTTGACAACACTGATTTTAATTCGTATATCGTCAAATTACCTACTCGTTTATCCTTTGGTGAGCGAACATTATGCATATAACGAAGCCACCAACCGAGTACTCGTGTAACTTTAGATAGAGAGCTGTACTCTACAATGACGTGTTGGACAACTTCGTCTGAGGAAGGTGCAACAGCCGATGTAGAGTGCTTATCCGGTCCCGTCTCGGCTGTTTGCACTAAGTGTGCAGCAACAGGAGGAGTAAATATAAATGTAGAGTCCGTGTGGGTTTTCGTGTCAACAGTTTGCACGACATGTGCAGCAACTGGACCTACTTTCACGCCTGGCAAATCCACAGGGTCAAGCAGTTGACATGTGGAAGGCCATGAACTGTAATCAGATTTGAGCCAAGAAGGACTCCACCAAAGTGGATGAACTACTAAGTCGCGAGGAAGCAAGCCTCGACTCGCGCAATCCGCGGGATTGAGATGTGAAGGGATGTGCCGCCAGGTAGCGTTTGGAATGATGCCTTGAACCTGGGAAACTCTGTTTCCTTCAAAAGTTTGTAGCTTGTGCGGTGAAGTTCGTAACCAAGTTAGCACTATGCTAGAGTCGCACCATGCAATTATTGGTATGGATTTTAATTTGGAGTGCAAGACACATGGTCCATAAGGCGAGCCAACAGGACTGCTCCACAGAGCTCGAGCTTAGGGATCGTTTGCCTTTGCCTGACTGAAGCGACTCTAGATTTAGCGATTAACAAATGAACTTGAACGCTGTCACCGTCACCGCTTTCACAGCGTATATAGACGCATGCGGCATATCCGCGCTCCGATGCGTCGCTGAAACCGTGAAGTTGATATTTAGAATGAGGATCACCCATAACGTGGCGTGGAATCCGTATTTGATTTAAAGATTTGAAGTCGTCAACAAACTTCAGCCAAGTTTGCTGGACATCGAAAGGGAGAGTATCGTCCCAACCCAGCTCTAAAAGCCACAAACGCTGCATAAAAGATTTAGCGAAAAATGTTACCGGCGTGATAAAGCCACAAGGATCATAGAGACGAGCGATGTTCGATAGAACACCTCGTTTGGTTAGAGTCTTACTCATGTTAGAGACGTGATAGAGAAAGTTATCGGATGAGGGGTTCCATTCAATACCTAAGATTTTGAAAATATTGTCACCGGAATCCTCGAATCGATAAGGTGTTTCATAATGATCTGCAGGTAAACCCTTGAGTAGCTCGCCAGAGTTGCTAGACCATTTCCTAAGAAGGAAACGACCTTGAGCCAACACGTCAGTGACTTGGTGCTGTAGCGTCTTAGCACCCTCTAGCGTGTCACACCCAGTCACGATATCGTCTACGAAGGTGTCCTCCCGTAGGACACGTGCAGCCTCAGGATATGTAGAGTCGTTAAGATTCGCCAACTCATGAATCACCCTGATAGCCTGGTATGCAGAACTAGTGACGCCGTAGGTGACGGTTGTTAACTCGAACTCCTGCAACGGTTGACCTTGAGATTCGCGCCAGAAGATAGTTTGGAACCGCTGATCATCATCATGTAACCTGACCATTCGATAACATTGTTTGATGTCACAAGTGAAGACCACTAAATAAGTTCTAAACCTTAAAATGATATCCTGTATATTCTGTTGTAGCTTAGGGCCTGACAACAAAATTTGATTGAGGGAAACACCGGTAGAGCTGGGTAGAGATGCATCGAAAACAGCTCTCAACTTTGTAGTGCTACTGCTCTCCTTGAGCACGCCGTGATGAGGAATATAATATCTGTCAACCGCACTATGAGAAGGTACTAACTTCATATGTCCAGACTCTACATAATCTTTCATAAATTGAATGTAGAGCTCACGAAGTGTAGGCTCTTTTATAAGTTTACGCTCTAAATTGTGAAACCGTTTTAACGCAATTAACCGAGTATCACCAAGCTGAGAGGACTCTACCTTAAACGGCAGCCTAACTACAAACCTCCCATTGGGATCTCTACTGTGTGTGTTAACAAAGTGCTTTTCACATATGATGTCATCAGGATCTGGAATCGGCGGCAAAGGAGACTCTTCTGATTCCCAGAATTTAGTTATAGTAAGTTGTAACCTAGACTCGTTGGTAAGTAGGCTAATATTTTGATACTGAGTTGTAGTCACTGGGGTCGAACCCATGATGACCCAACCAAAGATGGTTGAATGAGCTGTAGGTAAACCATTACCTAATTTTAACTTTGGACCGCTAAAAATGTCACTGAAAAGATTAACACCCAAAAGTAGATCGATTTTACCCGGAATGTTGAAAGTCTTATCAGCAAGCTGAAGGTCGCTACATTTCTCTGGCACAATCGGATTGACCATTGCTGCAGGTTGATATCCCGTGATGCGCTTAAGTACAATGGCTTCAGTGGACAAACCAGGAACGGAATCGTCTGTGAGAGACAAGATTGAACAATCTACCCTTCCATGGGTAGCTTGCCGGTGTTCACCGACACCGAACAGATCGCAGGACTTACGACGTCGCAGTCGAAGTTGCTGTGCTAAAGATTCAGTTATAAGAGATGATTGAGCACCAGGATCTACTAACGCACGAACAACATGTACCTGACCATCAACATCCTGGACTCCAACAAGAGCAGTACCTAAGAGGCCGGTAGACAATGGTTCTATGTTAAGTAACACCTGTTTCGAAGAGGAGGGTTCGGGCTTCACAAAGGAATCCGCTGCTTTAAACTCATTATGTAATTTTGTATGATGACGTTTCTTGCATACTTGACAACAACGCTTAGATAAACATTGTGAAATACTATGTGGCCTTAAACAGTTGTAACAAAGTCTTTTTTCAGTTAAAAATAATTTCTTATCTTTCAGTTTCTCAAACTCTAAACATTGATAGATTGCATGATCACCACTACAATAATAACAAGTTGAATTAGTTACATGTAAGGTGGATGCATGAGGAATTAACGCTTTGGGATTATTGTTTACACATGTGAAATTAGTTGCTTCTGAAACCCTTAAATTGTGTTCTAAAAATGTCAACAAGTTACCAAAACGCGGTATCTCATTTTGCTGTAAAGTAAACTTAAATTTAGTTCATAAGTCCAACGGTAACTTTTTAGATATTATATGATATAAAAGAAAACTCCAAGAATTGACATCAAATCCAAGAGTATTTAATGCTTGTGTGTTTTCTTTTAAGGTGTTGAGAAAACGTTTTAAATTCTTTAAGTTGGAACATGAAACTGATAGTAACAAATCTAAATGTTTGTCGGCTATCAAGCGCTTATTTTCATAACGTTCTTGTAAGAGATTATAGGCCACACCATAGTTTTCACTAGTTATGCTTAAATGTTTAATTAAGTTAAGAGGTTCTTGTTCTAAAACACTCAATAAATAATGGAATTTTTGTATTGAAGATATTTCATTGTTTTGATGAATTAAACTGTCAAATATTGATATAAAATTGGGCCATTCAGTGTGAATGCCTTTGAAATGTGTTAATGTAATTTTAGGTAAATGAAAACGACTTGATTCGCAACTAGACCTGGAAACTACTTCTTGTGTCACAGGAGCATTAGTTGTTTTGGAATCCAATACACTTAAGTCAGACCAAATACTTTGAATTGAGTAATATTTCTCGTAAAACGTTGTAAAGCAAGATTCTATAGTTCCTCTCTGTTCATCGGGCTGTGAAGCAGCAACTAACAACGTAAAATTAGTATCAAACTGTTCACGCATCTGATTTAGATCAACGAAACGAACACGAAATTTACTCAATTCCTGCGGTGTTGTAGGAATAGTTTGCACAAGCACTGTAGCCAGTTTATAAAGCTCGCATACGAAATCATAAGCCATGTTGAATTTAACAGTGGCTATTTTCAATTCATTCGCCATAATTGATAAGTTATTTTATTTCGCAAGTAAAAATAAACAAAACAAACTAGAGGTTATTATTAATGTCAGTTGACAGATGACTGACACTTGACAGTTGACAGCTTAATTGAACGATGTTCAGTGCTGCTAGTATGCGAAATGGAAATCCCCAAGATAGTTTTGTAAAACTATTGAAGGTATGCAAAAAATATTTTCTATAAATATATTTTTATGCAATTGATGAACTTTGAATAATTATGTTCCGATGCTTACGGAAATGAAGGGAATCGGGACGAAGGACCAAAACATGGGCGATCAAAGAAGAGTGGTTTAGGGGGCTAACCTGGTTCGACGTTGCTCCCGCGTGCTGGCTGTAGTGGACGCGCGTCTCACTCTTTCTTGACTTTCCACGGCAAAAGTTCGTGATCACAGTAGTAAACTCGCGGCGATCACTTGGAAGATGTTATGACTTGATCGATAAATGAGGAACACGAGAGCTCGACTCAAAGGCTCTGTCGCGTAGGCAGGCTAGATCGGAAGTGAATATGGCCGACACGACACGACGCGATATTGGTTTACCCCCATAGGATCGAGGATAAAAATGATGAGGGTAGTAGAAGTTAGGTTAGGGACGTAGCATCGGTACAAGTCTAATTCGATTGATAGTGATGTGAATGTAATTGAATATGATTGATCTAAATCTACCAATTCTAGTTATTTTATTTTATTTGTTTTTAACAGTAGTTCAATCTAGGAGCTCCAAAGTGCCTTCGCGCATTTTATGAAATCTTTCTCTGCAATGTTAGGTTTATTTAAAAAGTTAAAAAAAAATTACAAAAGGCGAGGCCGCGACTTATTTGTCAACTCGCAAGTGTGAAACTGGCGAGTACCTACTTGCGAGTTGGCACCTTCCGATTTTACCTATTTTTTTTGTCGTCAACTCGCACTATCGTGAAAATCTGACGTAGTATGAACAGTCAGCTACAAAAACGTTTTAAAAAATTTAATATTTGTAACTTCTTTTATTGTATCAGCCCCCTGAGCACGGATCTTTTATCGACCGATAAAGTGACATTATCGGTCGATAAAATTTGACACGATGCCAATAGTTATTCTACACTATTCGTTAATGTATTTTTGTTTCTGAGATCAAGAACGCCAAAATTGGCCATATTACGCAAAAATCACAGTCGAGATGTAATAGGGCTCTTAAAACTAGAGACGCACCGCGTAGCATGGGTTACACGCATAATGACATATTTCGGCCACGCGTAATGACATATACGCGAAATGTCACATACGCAAAATGACATATACGCAAAACAACATATACGCGAAATGACATATACGCAAAATGACATATACGCAAAATGACATAAATGCAAAATGACATTATACACGCAATGATATAATGATTGGATCGCATTTTTGGAGTACGATATTTTTTCCCTTTTTTTTCATAATACCATGTCTCAGTACCAAAGTGCTCAGCTAATTTTGATGCTGACTGTACATATAATATGTAAGCGTGGATTTTCTTTTTAGTATTAAAATATTTCCATTTTTTGTTAATTGTTATAATAAATAAATTACAAATAAAAATTTTAATGCATCATATTATTCATTTTCAAACCCATTGCAATGTGTCATTGTGCGTGTTTATAATTATGTGTGTGTGACATTATGCGTGTGTGTCATATTACGTGTGTGTCATTATGCGTGTGTGTCATATTGCGTGTGTGTCATTGTGCGTGTGTGTCATTATGTGTGTAGGTAAAATTGTGTACACTTGTCATTAGGCGTGTAACCCAAGTTTTTGTGCACTAGGTTTCGGCCATGTTGCACCCCTAGGCAGCAAATACCTGTGATAAACAAATAAGTGCGCAAAAAACTTGCGACGCGGTATCGTCTCCAGTTATAATATCTCAATGTCTAAGACACATATCGCTGCATCATATAGATCTTGTTTAGCGTTATGGATATATATTGCAATTAATTAAAATAGCTGTGAAATAACTTCAGACGGAAATATAGATGACATAAGAGGGCATAATACCATGCTTTAATACGGAACCCTAAAAAGGCACGAGTGCTTGCTACACTAGAATAAACAAAGTTGCTAATTAGACTACATTATTGCTAACTCACGTGCTATAAACTACGTGTTGTGAGGCCTAATCGTAAAGATAGGAATTATTAAAGAAACGTTCTCATATGTCTGCAATGTCTGCATATACCATTTGAAAATTTGGCTAATTACAATAAGATAATAATAATAATACATAATGGTGGCAACCTAGGTTAGTTTTTTTAGTGACGTCGACGCATGCGCCTATCACTGGCTGGTAACTTTTTTTGGAATTTTGAATAAATCGGGTTGGGGGGGGGGGGGGGGCTTTTGTTTACTAAATTGTAAATATTTCGGAAAAAAACAGACTAACGTAAAATAAAAAGAGAGTAAAAATTTTTTCGCCATTTTGTAGCTAAACTAATAAGTTTAGCATTTAGTAAAAAATGTTGAAAATCGGTTAATAATGGGAAAGAAAATTGCCAAGTTTGGCCGCTAGTGGCGCTGATATCACTCGACTCATAACAAACGTCAAAAAGCATACAATTTTTTTAAATTTACTTGAAATTATTATTTTATTGCAAAAATGCCTCGTTGTGCTGCAATTGGGTGCAATAATAATGGCAAACAATCTTTTCCCAAGAATTCGCAAAGGAGAAAACTTTGGGAGAAGGCTTTAAGGATACGTAACTTTAAGGCTACATACAATTCGAGGTTATGTCCGGAACATTTTACTGAATCTGATTATGAAGGCGACAGTTCTGCTACAGGTTTGTTAATTCAAATAAATTCATGACACACGTACTTTATGTAAAAAAAATATTATAGATTACGTGAGGAGTCATGAAATTGATATCGAAAAGTTTATTAAATTGTCAAACAACACAATGATTTTGTTATAAAATAATCAAACAAAATTAATGCATGGTAAAAACGGTCATTGTGCAGAGGTAATTGATGTATAAGGTGTGAAAACCAAAAAAATACATTGTGTTTCCCTGCTGACGAGAACTGCCTTTCTTCCTTTCTTCCTTTTAAGGAGCCTCCTCGAGTCTTTAACTCAGCTTTTAACTGACACACCGTACTCCTCGAGTCTTTAACTCAGCTTTTAACTGACACACCGTACTCCTCGAGTCTTTAACTCAGCTTTTAACTGACACACCGTACTCCTCGAGTCTTTAACTCAGCTTTTAACTGACAAACCGTCCACGTCCAATACATAATCTCATAGTTAGAGCACAGAACGATCGCAATTTCTCACAAAATGGAGATTGAAAGTGATAAAAAAATGACAGATGTTTGTTATGAGTCAAGCGAGCGCAGCGACATCTGCAATGAGCTTTGCGTTTTCTTCCCCATTGTGACCCGGGGCCCAAGTCTGCTAATTTACGAATGGCATAATTGAATCGCAATTGGATCGCATTGTAATTGTTTGACACATTTGGTATTCTCTTACTCATTTATGAATACCAAATGTGTCAAACAATTACAATGCGATCCAATTGCGATTCAATTATGCCATTCGTAAATTAGCAGACTTGGGCCCCGTAGGTTGTTCCCTTTATATTTGGAATTGTAGAAAAACGAGTATTTCTATAAAAGTGGTGTAGCTTCTATGATTATTGACCGATCTTCATGGTAATGGTGTTAAAAGATGCAGATGCAGGCGAGAAGTGCATTCGAGTTGAAATTTCGAAAATCTCTTCTTCTTTTTCAATCTAAGTGAATTTCACTTAGGTTGTAAAACAAAAAAAAATGTTATTCTCTGTGTTGCAGTGTCTTATAATTTCGACTTGTAAGTAATGTAGTTGTGTAATTTTAGGGAAGTATTCTTAATAAAAATTTCTTAGTATTCAACTTCTTAATGTGTTACTTATCCAAAATAAAATAATTTATTTTTCATAAATTTTTGTATAATTATTTTCAATGCTCCGATTCTTGCGGGGACTGCAAAATCTGTGAATTTTTGTATGTATGTTAGTCTGTAATGTATAATATACCTTACAGACTAACATTAACTTATTTTGGTAATGTGTGTCCTAAAAATGTGTTTCATAATACTAGGCTAGTAGCTAGGCTAGTAGCCTGTTTGTAAATATTATTTCTCTCAATAGTAATAATATTATAGTTCAAAAACTAGTGCAAAAGAATATCAGTCGTTATGGATCCTACAAAGAACAGGGAATCGTTTAACGAAAAATGTCATTTTTTTTCTCTTACTATAGAGACTCATTACCAACTGATCCCCAATAAATAATACTCGTAGTCTGTTACATTGTACTTACAAATTATCTATCGACCGTTATGGTTACTGTTGTTTACAACTTTCAGGAACGTATTAGTTTCGTGGGGCTGTCATTATTTGTCCGTTTAACGAATAACATACCTATTTAAACATGCACTTTTAAATGTTCGCATTCCATTTTCAATAAATATTTGAACTTAGTCTAATACAAAACTAGTGAGTAAGGTGATAACATAAGTAGGTACCTTTTTGAACCCGACGTATCGACCGAGTTGCATCGGTCGTGGTCACGCGCCTCAAAACTGCAAACGTCCTCTATTTTACCGCCAAGAACTTTGAAACATTAATCCGTAGACAAAGAATCTGCATTATATATAAGCAAAACAAAAGACTGTTGTGACAAATTAAAAGATAAAAACATAAAGTGAAAACTCATAAAAAAGTATTCAGTCTATAACAAAATATTTTTCCTCCGAACCTCTTTTGAGAATTTGTTATGAAGTTTAACTAAAAGAATCATTTCATTTAGATATATTATGTAGGGTTTTTATCCAAAGTCTACGGGTAACTTGTTACAAATCTGCCTTACTTATTCATATTAATCGAATTAAATTAACAAAGAATCATTTCATTTAGGTATATTATGTAGGGTTTTTATCCACAGACTACGGGTACCTTGTTACAAATCTGCCTTACTTATTCATATTAATCGAATTAAATTAACAGTTCTATGAAACGTAAATATTTCCGAAATGACACAAAAGTTCCCTGCAGGCGTAAAGCATTTAATAATGTGATATTGTAATTGACATTTCCTGAAAGCGGCTATCGAATGTACCGTTTCATTAATTTCTGTTTGAAGTGGCCCGATACACTATAATGACAGGCCGCGCTGAATTTTGATATGTATTTAATGCCTTTTAATATGTTTTAGTGCCTTTTAACTAGTTTTAATTCGAGTAGTATGGCCAAACACCGAGACTAACGGCATTTAATAATAGTTAGGTGTGAAGCGTCAAGTTTCTAGTTTTCCGTTGTGAAGGGTGCCATGCAGCTGATCGTCATAAATTATGAGTGTTTGACAGGCAAATAACTTCATTTGGTTTTATAAAGTTTACGCAAACCCTACACTTTATGACTATACGGAACTACGTACTTACACTATTTGTGTTTTTTTTTGCTTAACCCCTCAAGCCCCAAGCGGCCATATTAGGCCGCACCTAAAAAACTCGCTATTCCGTCAGACCCCAAGCGGCCAAATATTGGCCGCGCTCTCCACTTGACTTTGTACCGTGTTCTGATACACTTAGATACTACTATAGTATGAAAAAGGTCGATTATTTCGGTTCTGTGGTACATTTCGTTGCGAAGACTGAGAGGTTTAAGTATAATTTCATTCTGACTGTTCGAACCCTTTTCTTGCCCTACCTCTTTCATTCCTTGTCAACCAATCTCTTTCAGAAGAAGTAATACCAGACTTACTCAAAATAGCAATAGTAAAACCTTTACACAAAAAAGATAAAACAACTGATTGCAATTTATTAATTTTATCAACTTTTTCAAAAAAATTCGAGTCCTTTATGTACAACCCTATTTATTTCTTTGGTGAGAAATATAAAAAATTTAGTGACAAACAATGTGGTTTTCGAAGGAGTCGTTCAACAGGTCTTGCTGTTTACAAATACACAAACGAAATTTTAAAAATTATAAACGACAAACAACATGCTGTTGGTGTATTGCTGGACATGAGCAAGGCTTAAGACAGGGTTATTATTACTCAGTCTTATTAAACAAGCTTTCCGATATTGGTGTAAGAGGTACAGCCCACCAATGGTTTGCATCCTATCTGAAAAACCATATTCAATACATCGACGTTGAATTTTACGATTATCCAACAGGAACTGTAAAAAAAGTAAGGTCTGAAAAAACTTATTTAAGTCTGTTAATTCCTCAAGGGAGCGTGATCGGCTGTTTGCTGTTTTTGATATATATAAATGATTTGCCAAATGTACTAAACGTCCTATCTATCCTTTTCGCTGATGATATTTCCTTGTACTCTCTTGTCAAAATATCACACATCTAAATCAAATTTTAAATTCAAATTTAACAGTTTTAACGAGTTGGCTTCATGACCACAAACTTGAAATAAATTTTAAGAAAACAAAACTTATTTAATTTAGGCCATATCAAAAGCATCCTATACATATTCAGTATAAATAAAACAACATTACACTAGAAACGGTAAACACTCACAGTTTACTAGGAATAAATATATATACTAGTTTGAATTGGAAAGATCATATTAGTAGAGTAGAAAGTAAATTAACAAGTTTCAGATATATGCCCTCATGCAACTCAAAATAACTACAGATTTAAGAACAGCAACCTGCGCTTCCTACGCATACGCTAACGCATGGCTCCGATATGGAATTGTAGTCTGGGGCAGTAGTACAGACGTAAATAAAATATTTATGCTACAAAATAAATGTAAGTATCAGAATACTAGCCAACATTGACTCTATGACTAGCTGTATAGATTTCTTTAAGACTTACGAGTAATATTCTCACCCTTACTTCACTATGTTTTATATATCTGAAATAAGTACATTAGTAAAAAACAATATCCACTGGTTTCCACAATATTCTCGTCCTGAAAACGTAAGACCAAAGAAAAGGCTAGCAACTGCTACATGCTTTTTTTTTAAATGTGACACATCATAGTGACCACATCCTGCTTGATGGTAAGCAGCCGATGTAGTCCAAAATAATGAGAGCGCTCCCCACCGTGGAACAAGCACGGTAACAGCGCACCCATTCATGACGGCCTGCATAAATGCCGTTTCACGCCCCGTTTAAAAGACCCGGGATTATAGGAACTGGGAAACACATGCGCCGGCAGAGAATTCCAAAGCCGAATGGTCTTACAGAGGAACGACTTGCCAATTTTTTTGGTACGAGTGCTGATATTCTGCACAGTATGATGGTGGTTCCTAAGACCAGCACGTGTAGCCCGGGACAGGAAAACAGAGGGCGGGATTAGATCAAAAAGTTCTTCAGAACACTCTCCGTATTAATTTCGGTAGAAGACACTGAGAGAAGCAATGTCTCTACGCAGCTGGAGAGAGGCTGTAACCTCAGCATCTCCAATAATGCGTACCGCTCGCCTTTGCAGTCTATCAAGTGCATCGAGGAGGTATTTAGCGGAGCCGTCCCATAGATGGGAACAATAGTACATACTCGATCGCACCTGAGTCTTGTACAGCAAACAGCGCTGCTCTGGAGTGAAAAACCGCCTCACTTTATTGAGAATACCCAACTTACGGGAGGCAGTTAAAATAACACTTTCGATGTAGCATTTTGGATCCAGTTCCTGGCCGATGTCCATGCCAAAAATGCTGAGGTCCACTGAAATGGGTAAAGGAGAGCTCTGAAGAGAGGGAGAAGTAAGGAAGGGAGTTATCTTGGACGAGAATGCACAAACCTGGGTTTTATCTAGCATTAAACTCGACCAGGTTTTCAGATCCCCACTTGGAGACACGATCGAGAGTCAGGTTCAGTTTGGCAACCAGTTCTTGCCTTTTCACCACGATATCAGCTTGCTTTGCCGCAGGATGTCCTATGTACCGCTCATGCACCGTACTGTCATCCGCATAACAATGAATATTGCCCAAGGACAACATGTCATTGATATGCAGAAGAAATAGAGTAGGTGAGAGCACAGAACCCTGCGGCACTCCGGCATTGACTTTATAGAACTCGGAGGAACTACCCTCACAAAGGACACGAATCCTCCGCTCTTCTAAAAAGTCTGCAACCCAGGCGCACAAACGGGGCGGCACACCGAAAGCCGGCAACTTGGAAAAAAGGGAGCGATGCCATACTCTATCGAAACCTTAGGCGACATCAGGCTAACTGCCAGAGATTCGCCATGCTTGTCCATCGCTTCTCCCCATGTGTGAGTAACGTACGCTAGAAGATCACCCGTTGATCGCTTGGGTCTAAACCCATACTGGCGATCATGAAGCAGCGAGTGATCCTCTAAGTAGTGAATGAGCTGGGAGTTAATTATCCGCTCAAACACCATGCACAGCACAGAAGTTACAGCGATGGGTCGGTAGTTGGCTGGATCCGAGCGATCCCCTTTTTTGGGGATGGGTTGTATGTTCGCTTCCTTCCAAGACACCAGCACAATACCGATATCGTAAGACATCCTAAACAATCGTGTCAACACTGGAGGAGATGCAAACTACAAATAGTAAATACAGGTCCCTTTTCAATGTCAAGTAAAATTTACAATCAAATTAGTAATTCAATTAAATGCTTAAAAATAAAACCTTTTTAAAAAACATCTAAATAAATATCTGATACAAAAATGTTATTATTCGTGGCAGGAGTTTTTTAGTGATAAAGATGCCTACAGAATATCCAATAGATTAATAGTACTTATACTTACCCAAGTTTTTTATTTTTATAAACATTTTATTAGAATTATGATATTAGTATAATAAATAGAATTAAGCACTTCTCATCTCCTTAGAAATAGTAATCTATTTTATTTTTTATTTTGTATTGCAGGGCTCTTGTTTGTTTCATAATTTTATTTTAAGAACTTTGTATACAACAAGAATAGCAATATAAATGTTTATGATTTGATTTGAACAATATCATTGATTTGAACTCTTTATTTTATTTATTTATTTATTTATTTATTTATTTATTAAAACTTATGCAACATAATATATTACATGGCGGACTTAATGCCCATACCATTTCCGTGTTCAAAGGTATTCTAAGATCTCAAACGTCAAAATTGATTTGTAAACTTGGCCTGCTATATTATTTTGGTAACATGCTTTATGTAACATCGTCAGCATATTATTATCATCATCATCATCATTACATAATGTAATTTATAAATACAGTTGTGGTCATATAATTAGGAACGGGTAGTATTCAATTCAATTTTATGAAGTCTGTTCAAATAATTTTGCATTGTATTAGGTATTATTACTTACTTTTAGCCACGTACAAATGTACTATCATGACTTATGTTCCAACACAGAATATTTTATACAAATCAAATAAACTTTTACCAAGTTTCGACACAAAGACAAAATGTTTTTGCAATGTACTGGCCGCAGCGCTGGACAAATGATTAGGAACGCAATATCATTTCGTATTAAAATGGTTCTAAATTTAAAATATATTGGCGCCATTTTTTAAAGTCTCAATTACAAGTTCAAGTTTCAATTACAAGTTGTTAAATATTTAATATTAAATATTACAAAACAAGGGAAGGCAAAAAATTTGCGATTCTTCGACAAGAAAAATTATTTATAATTGCACTTTATGAACGTTGAACACAAAAAAAAGTTGATCATATAAAATGTTCAAAAACTGAAGTTTTTAACACCGTCAATCACTCTAAGAAATTTCACACTACCAATAATGTATCCTAATAAACCTAAATCTCGGAAAACGACACCTCGAGAGGATTCCATGATTGTTCGGGCAGCAAAGGCTGATTGATCCATTCAGGGGCTCAGAAAAGATAAGATGAGTCAAAAATAAATAGACTGAGCTTTGATAGTAAACTGTATGTGCGACGTCCTGCAAGCAAGCGTTGAATAATAAATACACCACAAAACAAGTAAAGCATGGAGGAGAAAACATTAAACTTGGGGATGTTTCTCTGGATATGGTGTGGGCCCCGTGATAACAATTTAAGGTAATCTAGATAAATTTATATACAAGAACATTTTGGAAGAAACAATGCTTCCTTACGCTGAGGGGGCTAATGGGGGTTCCACAAAGGTCAATACTAGGTCCATTTTAATTTTTAATTTATATAAATGATTTACCATTTTATGCGGAAAACTTTTGCAATATTGTTTTGTTTGCTGACGATACATCTTTGATATTTAAGACTGATCGAAATAAAAATAGGTTTGATGACATCAACAGTGCCTTAACAGATGTGTTGAATTGGTTTACTACTAATAATCTTCAATTAAACGCGAAGAAAACCAAATGTATTAATTTTACTCTATCTAACGTAAAGAATATTATAGTAAATAAAATTAAACTGAATGGTGAACTGTTGGACCTTGTTGATTCAACAGTTTTCTTAGGTATTACCTTATATTCAAAAATACAGTGGTATCCTCACATTAGCACCCTTGCGGGGAGACTTAGTTCAGCTGCTTACGCTGTTAGAAAAATTAGGCATTTCACAGACGTGGAAACTGCTCGATTAGTCTATTTTAGTTACTTTCACAGTGTTATGTCCTATGGTATTCTACTTTGGGATATAGCAGCAGATATAGAAACAATTTTTATTTTACAGAAAAGAGCAATAAGGTCCATATATAACCTAGGATCACGTGACTCCCTTAAGGAGCTGTTTAAAGAAATAAATATTCTTACAGTTGCATCACAATTTATTTATAACTGTATTATTTACGTGCGTCAAAACATCATCATCATCATCATCATCACCAGCCTGAAGACGTCCACTGCTGAACATCGTCAAAACATATCTTATTAAAAAAAAAAGGGATATACACAAACTAAATACTAGAAATAAGTATAAACTTCTAATTCCTAAATTTCGACTTCAGAAAGTTTATGGGTCATTTATGGGACAAAGTGTCGTATTTTACAATAAAATCCCGAACGATGTTATAATTTTGCCCTTTGACAAATTTAAGACACATGTTAAGGACAGACTTTTAGAAAAGGGCTATTACACTGTAAGCGATTACATCAATGACAAAAATGCATGGAATTAACATTCATGTAGTTTTGCACACATTGTTCTAATGCGTTCATAGTGCCCGAGTAAAACTTTTAGATTCACTTTTGTTTTTATCTTTTATTTTATTATATAATTGTTTTACATAACTGCTTTTTTATGATTATTGATTGTATAATTTGGTAACGACATATGTTTTTGTAAATGTGTGTTAATTGCAAAAGCTTATTATAAGATCAATGACTATGTTGCAGAAAAAAATGCATGGAAATAAGTCTACTCTGTACTAGTGTTTATTATTAGTAATTTTAGTCTATTATTAACTATTCTTTCATTCAATTATTATGAATTGTTGAAATTATTTAATTTAGTTATTATTAATTTTATTGATGCGTACAAATTGTACTTAATTATGTTTAATAAATTGTACCTACTTAATTAGATCTATGACACTGTAAAGTAACATTGTTACTTAGAGGGAGAAAAAAGTAAGGCCTCCTGAGTTTCTTGCTAGCTCTTCTCGGTCGAAGGCTCTCCCAAAATCCGAACTGGTGGTAGATTGGTTAGGTAGGTAGATTAGGTAGGTAGAGTAGATTATGGTCTGTGCCAGCTAGATGTGCATGAAGGGTCATTTACCCCACTTGTACCAGTTGGGTGCTGCAGGTTCGGTACGTTCGGCCTGCGTGCCTCCCGGGAGGGCTGCCTGGGCGTTACGACAGTAAAGGTTGCCGCTCGGCTCGCACGCTCCACGTCGCGCGTCGTCGCTTAAGGCCAGGTATTTCTCTCTCGCTCTCTCGATGGTGCGAAGGTGCGGGACGGGTATAACAGCGAAGCGGCGCGTTTTATAGGTTTATAGGTTTTATTGCCTATGTTTTAAAAAACTCAAAGCGCGATCTATCTAGTCTTAACTTGTAATCCCTACGCGCGCGCGTAAACCCTGCGCTCCTGACGGACGTCAAATCGATATCGGGTCGGCTGTGCTTATCTATGCGAATATGAACGCTCGGGTCACGCGATGGGTTTCGGTTTCGCGTGGGGGTCGTTGGAGGGTGAACTTTCTGTACGGTAGTAATATTAGTTATTCTGTGCTTGTACCAAGACGAAAAACGAAACAATTTTAAAACACACAAATTTATGCTAGTTATTTTTAACGTTTTTTTATGCTTAAGTTTTTATAAAAAATATATTTGAATGATTAAAAATGTCAACCTTATTGGTTAGGTACTAATGTTTTCCAAAACTCATTTCAGCCGTTACTTTATTTTACTTCAAAAACACTCCAATTTCTATTACTTACCACAATATCAATACGATAATTGGAGGTCATATTTAATTTTATTCCATTAAGTAATAACTTAAGTAACAATTCATTATGATTTATCATTTTTCACCTTTCATCCCAAAAAAACGATAAATTACCTATAAATTTTAGCCGTTTGTGTCGCTAGGGGAGAGACACTTGCCCGCTATTTTTTCTCGTACCAGGATGCGTATGTTTACACAATTCTATGACTACGGCTTATATTTCGGTTCGACGCGATTCTGTTTTGGCGTGCAGTGGTACTGGGGGTAGCGATGCGCATTTATCTGGCACAGACAAGAGAGAGGCTCGTTAGATTAGTTGTTAAGTCTTAACTATAAGTTAGTTAACTGTTTTTTTATTATTATTAGTATTTACGTCAATAAGTGCCTGTAAAGGTTTACATTGAATAAATAATTTGACTTTGACTTTGAGGGTAACGTTACCAGTGACCTGGATATTTCAACATGATAATGAATTACCCCAAACATACTGCCAATTCTGTTAAAAACATTCTTAGGGAGCAATCAGATTCGATGCTAGTCTGGCCTGCAAATAGCCCAGATCTCAATCCCATTTGAAATGTGTGGCGGTAGGAGAGTATTCCGCTAAAATAACAAGTGATCTAAACGAGCTTTACGATGCGTTTGTGGAATCGTGGAACGCCATTTCTATTAAAACTTGCCGAACTCTAATAGCCTCGACGCCTCGTCGATGCAGTGCGGTAATTGCAAACATTAAATTATCCTACCAAATATTGTTTTTTATTTTTATGAACTACAGTGATACCTCCTACATTTACGTTATTCAATTCAATAAATTGAATTTATTAATATTGGTTACAGTTTGTGTTCTTCATTATTTGTCCAGTGATTAAACGTATTACAACATGAGATATGAAACTTTTTATGGCTTCGGCTGTTAATGTACAACACGCAAAATGCTAACTGCACGCTTAATGTGCAAACAGTCAAAATGTACCTACACAGGCAAAATCTACATAATGACAAATGTACGTACAGTACGCGAAATATACAGTAAATACGCAAAATGTTACATAAAAATAATTCAAAACATCATTCGGTAGGTATTAAGTTAGTGACGTTAGTAGTTCATGGCAATTAATAAATAATAAAAAATATATTATTAAATTATTATAAAATATACTACTCTGTCAAGAAAGTACCGGGAAAAGCTCAATAATAAACAAAATGTAAGTTATTCATTCAAATTTATTTTATCGCCTTCAAAGTATGCTCCTTCAGAAACGATGAACTTTCCTACACTCACACCAATTATCTAGCCCAAGAGAAGCTTCGAAGAAACTCGTTAAATGGTTACTAGACAACGGATAAACATACTTAAAATACTTATATACTCATACATACTTATTATACATAGAAAACACCCAGACCCGAGACAATTTAGAATAACAATAATTTCTAAATTGACCCGACCGGGTATCGAACCTGGGACCTCAGAGATGGCGACACCATGAAAACCGGTGTACAAACCACTCGACCTACCGAATGAAAACGGGCGCCACAAAGTGGTAATTTGAGTTTAGAAAAAAGAAAGAAGTCGGCTGGAGCCATAACTGTTGAATAAGGTGGTTGCTCGATGGTATTTGTTGAGTTTTTGGTAAAAAATTCGTTCACAATGATAGCCTTGTGCGAAGGCACATTATCGTGGTGCAAAATCCAAGAGTTTTCCTTCCACAAATTTGGCCTTTTTCGTCGAATTTGCTCTCTTAAACGCCGCATAACGCTCAAATAATATTCTTTATTTACCGTTTGACCTTCCGGCAACAATTATGAGTGCACAACACCGCGATAGTCAAAGAAAACAGTCAAAATGACTTTGACTTTTGATCGACTTTGATGTGGTTTTTTCGGTTTCGGTTCAGTCGGAAGGCGCCACTCCGAAACTTGTTGACTAGTTTGCATGTCAAACTCGTAAACCCACGTCTCGTCACCAGTAACAATGCGTTGCATGAATTTTGGGTCTGAATTGACTCGTTCTAGCATGTCCTCAGCGACTCTTATGCGATTAAGTTTTTGGAGAAAATTCAGGTCTTTTGGGACTAACCGAGCAGCAACATGTTTCATACCCTAGTGATTATTTAAAATGGTACGGATCGACTCGTGGGACATAAAAAGTTCAGCGGCTATTTGAGGATTTTCAGTCGATTTAAATAACATAAGCAACTCAAACTCCGCGCCAAAATGGATAACAGTTGTGCCAATCTAACAACAAAAAAACAAAGAATTGAATTTGGAATCATAAACAAATCATCCGTTCCCGAAACTTTTTTGACAGAATGTACATTGTTTTCGACACCGTTCCGAGCCGTTCTTAATTCTATGACCACAACTGTGTCTGATGGCTCCGCACTATTACTTATACTTACTTACTTCTAAACCACGCAATGGATTTTAATATGGTTTTCACTAAAAGATAGAGCGATAACTGAGGATGGTTTATGTTTATTATTTGTTAATATTTGTACAATACAATGTACAATTTTGTGTTTTCAACCGTGTCGCGTAGCGGTGAAAGGATACTACGCCCCCACCCCTCTCTTCCCTTGGGTGTCGTAAAAGGCGACTAACGGACTAAAGACTGCACATACATCCAACATCTTAGAGCGGTGATTGGCTCAATACCTGTCACGCTGAGCACATGTGCAGTCGCTATTTGGTGAAAAGTGAACTATGACAGAGGACTGCTTTCGCGATCCTCATTGTTTCTCTGACAAACCCTTCGGGGATAGTAGTCGTGATGGTTAGGGTGTCGGAAAGGAAAAGCAGGACTAAGAAAATTTTCGAGCAAAAAGTAACTTTTTTCACAAACTGACGAAAAACATTGCTATCAAAAAGAGATAAAAAAAAGTTTAAAGAAATTGTGAAAAAAAAGACAGAAAATGTTCAGTTGATTTTTTTAAAGAGCCGACACTTAGAAATAATTGCGATATTTTTGGATAAGGTTCGGACTTGTAAAATTTTTCGCTTGGTTCCACGTTGTGTCGTTAGGGGGGTGCAGGCCATTCAATGAGTTACTCGCATAATGACTTATTGCTTATACGTATATTAACTTACACGCAAATTGACTTACACGCATATTGATTTACACGCATACTGACTTACACGCTTATTGACACACATGATAATATATTTAAGTATTTAACACTAGCTTTCCGTCAAACGGCTTGGCCCACGATGTTGATTTCTGTTGATTTCCCACCGTCAAAAGTATAAGCCTGTGATCAAATCAATTTTTGAGCAAAAGAATCATGAAAATTTGATGCGTAGTTTTGAAGAGAGATCAAACCCACTTTACTTCATTTTTTTCTTATAAATAAATAAATATGAAAAAAAAAATTAATGGCAAGTTTTAAAATTATCCATAAAAAACAAAAATATTTAACGTAAGTATCCATATCCATGTGTCATTATGCGAGTAACCCCCTTTCAATGACTTAGAAAAATTCGCCTGATTAAAATGTATGACTGCCATACTCCTGTGCATCACGTGACAGTCGCGATTGTCTTGAATTTCAAGGTAATTTTTTTTTATTAGACAACAGAAATTTAGCTCCATACAAAAATTAGAATAATGTTTTTAAATTTTTTATCCTAATAATAACTTTTTTTTTGAAATTTTTCTTACTCTTTTTGATAGCAATGTTCTTCCTCAGATTGTGAAAAAAAAAATGAGTTAGAGTTAGAGAGAGTCGTGAATATAGGTGAAATTCATGGGACCAAAAATTGCGTGGCATCGATGAAATCGGTACTAAAAACATGGTTTTTTTCTGGTTAGGTGAAATAATAGTGTATGTGTAGCACTTAATATTTTTTTAATGGGATTAATAGGTACTTACTGCACATTGCTGCAAAATAAATTAAACCTCCAAATCTTTCATTGGCGTGTTTGTCCACACATCACCTTGATTGACCTTGAATTGACCTTGTTAATACACAGAGGTATAATTACCTCATTAAAAAAAATGTACAGGTTATTTATATGAAAACTTAGTTTTATTTGATACGTGAATAGTTAAAGTAATGTTACGGAATACATTTATTCAAATATTTAAACAATACAAGGAATAGATATTAAAAAATCATTTGTCCCAGAACTACCTGTCATCGCCGTGTCCTAAACATGGGCCTCACACAGCCGGAATCGCTTTCTGAATTAAGAATCTGAATTCAGATTCTGAATTCAATTTCAAATAGGTTTTTGTTATTTTATACTTTTGCCTTGATTTTCATCGCCGTGCTTTCATTGCCGTGGTTGTCGTGGCCAAAATTTGCTATGGCAATGAAAAAAAAGAGACGGCAATTAAGTTTCATGCCGTGGCCAAGTGTTTCATTTCAATACTCAATATTTTTATTGCACACCCTAATGTTACAAAGTTGTTATAAATTATAAAATAGGTACAGGTTCATTATGCGCCCTGTGGGGCACAGCAATTTGAAGAGGGAAGACCTTTTCCAATTAATTTTGAATTAAATTATCATAAATTCTACTATTTCATTTTTTATATTATTTTATATTATAATAAATAAATAAATAAATATTTTTAAGATGTTTATCTATTATTAATTGATATTAGAGTTTTAGATTTTTTATTTTTATAAATGTTTGTCTTCTAAATATTCTGTTATATTATAATAGCACCTTCTTATAAGTAATTCTTTAAACTTATTTGTAAAATGTTTATCATTGCTGATGTTTTTTTTTTAATCAGGTAACTTATTAAAGATTTTTATGGACATAACTAGTGGGCTGGAAGAATGGTGTGTCATTTTAGAATTTCCGTGACTTAGGTTTTTGATGTTGCCGTGAACGCTTGTTTCATTGCCGTGCACGCATGTTTCATCACCGTGGCACGAAAATTTTTATCATGTATATCTCGTTAGTTTTTTAAGTTATCTGCCAGATATTAAGAAAGAATACATACATTATCAAAAAACTTTAATAACTGCGAAATTATTTTAAAAAACTTAAAAATAAAAAAAATCCACGAAAATGAAGTTTTTAATGGACCTGTTGAAATTCACTAATATGTATTTTGTACAAAATGGCTGAAATATGACAGTGTTTTTTCATTCAGCTACCTAATAATAATACATAAAATTCAGTGTTTTATTAATTTAAAATAAAACAAAATGTTAGAGCATCATAGTCTCTTTTTTGCGACTTAGGTAGGTAAATTCATGGAACGAAAAAATAAAAGTTAGTTAGAAAGTCCTTAGTTGTTTATCACATTCCACTCTAAGAAAGCATCCATACTTACCATTAAAATATGACGGTACACCGACATACTAAGTTGCGATCTTCGATACGAACCCCGAAGCGCGTCGATAGCGAGAATTACTCTAATGCTGATCCATCATGACATTATGGCTCTTAGCGTAATTGCGATAAAGAACAATGCGTGAAGCAGCCAATTTGGTGCACGTTTATGATATATAGTTCCGGCGCGCGCGCACCTGCCGCCCGCCGCCGCCGCCGTTGGCCCGCAGCGACTGCGGACTGTGACGTGGTAGTCGTGGCACCACTTAAATCCCATTCAATATCCTAACGACCATCGATAAGTAGTTATAAAAAGGGCTTTTGCAATATAAATAATAAAACAAACGCTAAATATGAAAAAATATACGTAGTGTTTAAAAATAAATCTTGAAAATAATTAACTAAAACAAGATTTTGATCCGCGTCTGTTCTTTGAATACTTTATCTACGAATAAAGATGTAACTATCTTAAAAACGTAGGTAACATTTTTAAGATAGTTACATCTTAATTTGTGATGAGGTCAATTTGAAAGTGTTCATTGTAGGGTATATCAACGCTATAGACTGCCAAACGTACAAAACATATCGTTCAATAACTATGCAAAAAAATACTTTTTTGTAACTTACAATAATATTTTAAACTGAAAATCGTCTGGATCCACAGTCGTTCGCAACAACTTTGGGGTGTCAAAAAATCAAAGTAGATCACACAAAAAGATTATCATCAAACGTTAAAGTTTTTGCTTACAAACTTGATTGATAGAATTTTAACAAAGCACAACGCAACCTGATTCTCGAATTCGTCATTAGTGCAATCCTCATAGTGACTTGTCAGATCGCGTGGGTGCGCATGCGCAGAGCGGCGATAAGATCGGCGCGGTGACGTCGCACCTTCGCCGAAAGCTCGGTATCGGAGGCGATCGGTGGTCCAACCCCATGAGGACCATTATGCAGTCTTCGATTGTGACCATCTATCACAACTTGTAATCCCCAAAACGGTGCCGCCGACTACAGAATGCCATAAGTCGGCGGGCAGTCACAGATTTCACTTTCAATTGTCGCGATAAGTATACAAATGTGACTAGAGATGCCGCGGTGACTAAAATTTTCGGTAATCCTTATTTTTTTGTTAGATGTCTTTGAATGTTATCGATAAATGTAAGAACTGTCTTACCACGCATAAACAACAAACAATTATCGAAACGTAGGTAGGCAAGGAAAATTGCCTATATACGTTTACATACAACTTTTAATTTGAACTATTCTATCCGTGCGGTGACGGAGAAAGAATACCAATCGCCGCCCCTCTCTCCGTCCGGTGGGTGTCGTAAAAAGCGACTAACGGACTCTTTCGAGCGATGATCTGCTCCACTGGTGGTAGGGCATGACCCGTCTGGTTGGTGACTACCGTACGCATGGTGTAAAACCCGTCAAGTGACTGCTTGTCGGTCGCGTTTCGGGTTCAGCCAGCGTATAGCCAGAGCTCGAGAGAATGATGCTGCGATGTATTTGGTCTGTGGAGGCTTCCGTCAAACCAGTGCCAGGAGGACTTCGTTAACCTGCCGACCAGGGAGACCCCCTCTCCTTAATTCACTAAGTTTATTTGTACTGGCACCTCGAGACCAACCGTTAGGTTATGCAAGAAGTGCCAGACGTCCCTGCGCCAGTAGACACTCGCGCAGGAGACCACCAACGTTAGGTCTTGACGCCAAATTAGTGCCCGCCGCAGCGCGCTCTTCATTCGGTACTCATAAGACTAGTGTCTCGGGAGAGTATCCCCGTGAACACGTGTAGTTCACTGCCTATTGTCCAGATAGGTAGCCGGAGCTGTCGAGCTCGCTCACTTCTCGTTGCACGAAGGGCACAACTCGCAGTTGCCACTGCTGCACCAGGGAGACCCGTAGAAACGGTTGTCCCGCTGGCCGCCCGTGGCACAGTACAGGGGCCCAAGCGAGCCTAACCAGCTCGTGAGGCTGCCTCACCATGCCACGCATAATCTCGGGGTGGTCCGTCGTGCCGGTTGGTGACCGGAAGGTGGGGTCCCGGCGGTCATTCCCGGGGGGGTTCGGGGGCCCTTCCGTTCGGCAGGTTAATATTACTCGTCTGTGGGCAAATTCCTGGGGAAACAGGCCACCACACTTTGACCATTCGCATCGCGGCATCATTTTCTCGATTTACGCCTCTCTCTTTCCACTCCTAAAATGACAGCGCCTAACAATAAAACTGGTTCTACAGCGGTGCACACCCCCACCACAACCTTACCGTTTGAGGTGGAGTTCGCTAACATCCGCGGACTCCATGCAAACCTCAATGCCGTCCACCACCATCTCGAGACGGCACGGCCAGCAATGTTGTTCCTGACGGAGACGCAAATAATCCGCCCTGCTGACACCACCTACCTGAACTATCCCGGCTTTGTGCTTGAAGAATCCTTCAAAGCCAAAGCCGGAGTTTGCTTATTCGTTCGGGCGGATGTTTGCTGTCGCCGTCTGCGCTGTCTGGAGGACCCTTCCTTCTCCCTCCTAGTGGTACACGTCGACTTAGGCTCTCATTGCCGTGTCTACGTCTGCGTCTACCGATCCCATAACGGCGACATGGAGACAACTCGACTAATTGAACATCTTAGTCGGGTAGCAGATGATGCGCAGGAGCGGTTTCCATCGGTGGAACTGGTGTTTTTGGGGGACTTCAACGCCCACCATGAGTTGTGGTTAGGTTCCTCCAAAACAGACCATGCTGGTAGAACTGCCCACGCATTCGCTCTCACGCATGACCTGAACCAGCCCACCAGGATCCCAGACATAGTTGGCCATGCGCCCTCCTTACTCGACCTTCTGCTGACGAGTCGCCCAGCTGGATACCGGGTGGAGATTCGAGCTCCTTTAGGTTCCTTGGATCACTGCTTGATATTCAGCACAGTGCCCTTGGCATCGCGCCCGCCAACAGCGGTTTCGAAACACCAGATTTGGCACTACGCGTCGGCAGACTGGGACGGTATGCGTGCGTATTTTGCATCCGTCCCTTGGAGGCAGCGCTGCTTTAGTGAGAAGGACCCAAGCGCTAGCGCCACTGCCGTTGCTGATGAGATAGTATTAGGAATGGAATACTATATTCCACACTCCTATGTCATCAGCAAAGGCAGACGCAACCGCTGGTTCAATCGCGAGTGTGCCAGCGCTGTTGAAAGCAAACAGACGGCATACCGCGCTTGGATCAGAGGTAAAGCTCATGGGGATCCCGAAACTCGCTCGCTAAAAGCAGCCTATAATAATGCCACCAAGTCGTGTAAGAGGGCCTACATTAGAGCGGATGCCCAGCGCGTTGCACGAGTAGGCCAAGAACTCCTGACGCATCCTACGGGCAGCCGTAGCTACTGGCGTCTGGCCAAAGCCGTGCAATCCAACTTCTGCCAACCCTCGCTGCCACTACTGAGATGTCTTGACGGAACTTTAGCTCACAAGCCGCAGGAAAAGGTCGATCTCCTGGCCAAACTCTTTGCGGCTAACTCCCGGATCGATGACTGTGATGCACAGCCACCCTCAGTTCCTCACTGTGGCCACACAATGTCTGATATTAAAATCAGGCAGTGTGATATCCGTGCGGAGCTGCAGTCAATCGATGTCCGGAAAGCTAACGGTCCTGATGGCATCCCAGCAATTGTTCTGAAAATGTGTGCAGCGGAGTTGTCCCCTGTGTTAACGCGTCTGTACCGTCTCTCGCTCTCTTCGGGTTGTGTGCCGGAATCTTGGAGAGAAGCTAATGTGCAACCGATCCCTAAAAAAGGAGATCGGTCAAATCCGACTAATTACCGCCCTATAGCCGTAACTTCAGTGTTGTCTAAGATCCTAGAACGAATATTGAACAAACAGCTTATTCGATACCTAATTCACGATCGTCAATATGGGTTTCGGCTAAAACGGTCAACGGGTGATCTTCTAGCGTACGTCACACATCTCTGGGGTGAGGCTATTGACAAGCGTGGCGAGTCACTGGCAGTTAGCCTTGACATAGCCAAGGCTTTTGATCGGGTCTGGCACAAAGCTCTTCTCTCCAAGCTCCCGGCATACGGTTTGCCCGCTCAGTTCTGTACCTGGATTGCTAGCTTCCTGCATGAGCGTAGAATCCGTGTCCTTTCGGATGGATGCGCTTCGCGGTTCATGTCAGTGAACGCTGGTGTTCCTCAGGGCTCCGTTCTATCCCCCACGCTGTTCCTTCTGCATATCATTGACATGCTTCCTCTTGGAAACATTCATTGCTATGCAGATGATAGCACAGTGCATGGGGGATATAACGGTCACCCAACGGCTGGGCGGGTAGACACCGAAATGAAGCGAGCAAATCTTGTCATTGAGCTCGATCGGGTGTTGGATCTCATTTCTAAATGGGGCTCCGATAATCTAGTGGAGTTCAATGCCAAGAAAACACAGGTGTGCGCGTTCACAGCGAAAAAGTCGCCATTCCTTCCCCTTCCTTCTCTTCAGGGTACATCTCTAGGCCTGCAGAGCAGTATTAACATGCTCGGTATGGATATCCGCTGCGATCTGAACCAAAAGGACTACATCGAAACCGTGATTAAAAATGCCTCACGTAAACTCGGTGTCCTGAACAAGGTGCGGCGATTCTTCACGCCTGATCAGTTGTGTCTATTATACAAGACACAGGTGCGGTCTTGCGTGGAGTATTGCTCTCACCTTTGGGACGGCTCCGCAAAGTACCTTCTCGATGCCTTGGACAGATTGCAGCGCCGCGCTGTGCGCATTATCGGCAATGCGGAGGTCACTAAAACTCTCGAGCCTTTGCAATTGCGTAGAGATATTGCGTCACTCAGCGTCTTTTACCGTTTATACCATGGCGAGTGCTCTGAAGAACTCTTTGACCTCATCCCTCCTTCTCCCTTCCTCCATAGGAGTACGCGTGCTGCTCTCCGGAGTCACCAATTTACAGTCTCTAACATTCCATCACGCACAAAGAAATTTGGTGACTCGTTTCTTTGCCGCACTTCCAAAAGATGGGAGTATTGTTCCTATCTATGGGACGGCTCCACTAAATACCTCCTCGATGCACTTGATAGACTGCAAAGGCGAGCGGTACGGTACGCATTATTGGAGATGCTGAGATTACAACCTCTCTTGATTACCTCCAGCTGCGTAGAGACATTGCTTCTTTCAGTGTCTTCTACCGGAACTACTACGGAGAGTGTTCTGAAGAACTTTTTGATCTTATCCCGCCCTCTCCTTTCCTCTCCCGGACTACACGTGCTGGTCTTAGGAACCACCATCATACTGTACTATGTGACTATCAGTACTCGTACCAAAAAAATTGGCCAGTCATTTCTCTGTAAGACCATTCGGCTTTGGAATTCCTTGCCGGCGCATGTGTTTCCCAGCTCCTACAGTCCCGGGTCTTTTAAGCAGGGCGTGAAACGGCATTTATGCAGTCCGTCATGAATAGGTGCGCTCGTTATCATGATTATTCCACGGTAGGGAGCGCTCTCATTATTTTGGACTGCATCGATGCTTACCATCAGGCAGGATGCAGTCACTATGACGAGTAAAACAGAAAAAAAAACCTAACGAAAAAAAATTTACAGCTGCTAGGCAACAATCCACGGCGCTTTGACCTACTAAATTGAGAGATGGACTGCGCATGGTATATATATTGCAAATGGATTCGCCTCTAGAATCTTCTGCTGTATGCCATTGTAACGCCCAGACATATTTGAAGCATTGTCATAAGACTGGCCTCTGCATTTTGAAAAATCTAATCCACAATGTTCTTCAAGGTATTGAAGAGTTTGCTTTGCCAGGTCTAGGTCGGACTCTATGTCAACTTATAACGCGCGAATTTTCAAATTAGTCCTAGAATTTTTTTTTGGTTTGGTATTTCGTGAGAGTGAGACGTGATGCCCTAAGCAATTGCTTAATATGATTAAGGGTTAATCCGTCACTGCACATCATACGTCAAAAATAGGTCTCAAAAGGTAGTCATCAATGGTTATCATTCCAAAAGCGTTACGGTAACTTCAGGGATGCCACAGGGTTCCATCCTTGGGCCGCTTACGTTCATTTTATATATAAATAATATAAAACAATGCTTTTAAAATTCAAAACTTCTATTGTACGCCGACGATTTAAAAGCATATAAAACTATTAAATCCATTGAGGATTGCATCGCTTTTAATTTTGTGCTGTAGGCACATACAATAAAGAGTTCGAATCAATCGATATATTTTTACATGACAGTGGTTTTAAATCTCATATCTTTAAGAAACTTTTAAATGTAAATTGATAATTTATTTTGTTTTTTATTTTTGTACTTGTATTCTATGTAAGTATACTTTAGTTACTACTACAATGTTATGTGTAAAAGTTAGGTACATTATCTTATAATAATATATGGTGTATAATTTGTATTATTTCGTACTTCAGCACCCTCTAGCCTTTAGTAACAATTTCTATTACTCTGAGAATAGCGTTGTGGGTTGCATTACTGTTAATATTTATTTAAATTTATTTTAGTTACAAGTTGTAATGTAACTGTTAGCTGTTCCTGAATAATAAATAAAGATACGAAATAAAAAAAAATATTATCATTTTTATATAAATTTAATAATTTAAGCAACATTGTATTCAACATTGTTTTTTTACCCAAATAAAGTAAAAAAATATATAGTGGCATTGTAGACATTTAATTGCCAAAAATATTTTGCCAAAAGTCACTAACTGTTGACACGATGCTCTCTCTTCGAAGTTCCTTCGCTCACTGACCGCGGCCGCGGCGTAAGCCTGCCTACCGACAGGCGCGTGTAGGTGAGAGAGCGGGCGCGGGATGTCGCCAAATCCTGGCTACTGGATTATTTATTCTGTGCTACTGGTCACACACACCTCAAATCTGCTCCTATTCGTCATTCCGTCAAACAGTTCTAACTGGTCACAAGGAGGATATTTATGGTTTGATATGATTAAAATAAATACATTATTAATAAATAATTGGCATTTTTGATTTATTATGTTGTGTTTGTCCCAAAATTTGTTGTACCACACGTTTGGCGGGTAGTGAAATTTGTTTAGGTATCCTCCTTCTTTGTGACCAGTTAGAACTGTTTGACGGGATGACGAATAGGAACAGATTCGCAGTGTGAGTAGTGTGACCAATAGCTACAAAAATTACAATGTGTCCTAATAGAAATAAATCAACTTGTGACGGGTTGACACAAATAATACTGCTTTTGGCGGTGTGACCAGTTAGAACAAAATTTTGGTGTGACGAGTTGATGCCCAAATCCACCCGCCCACGTCCTGCATGCCTAATCGCGTATTTAGTGAAATATTTTATTCGTGATTTAAACAAAATGCACTGTATGTATGTTTCTATTTTTTTGTGTGGTATAAATTAGCATAACAAAGGCATGTATGAGCGATTCTGTCAATTTTAATTTATTATTGCGTGTTTACGTTTTCATCCCATTCATCCAATTCGGATGATTGTAGAATAATCTTATCTGAAAGAAGAATTGGGCGATCTGTACTTAACCACCTACTCGAAACTTGTCATTTAAAAGTGTTTTGTTTGTATTGATGTCAGCTAAGATGTAAAATATTTAGGTTAAGGTCCATAGTTTACTTTTCTGCAAAACGTCTTCTTGTATTATCTTCGCCCGTCACGCGCGCCGCCCCCACCCCCGCGCCTGCCCGCCGCAACCGCCCCGCGCCGCGCCCGCAGCAGGCCGCGTCCCGCATAAACAAACGTATTTAGCGAAATGTTTCATTCGTGATTTAAACAAAATGCACTGTATGTATGTTTCTAATTTTTTGTGTGGTATAAAATAGCATTACAAAGGTCATGTATGAGCGATTCTGTCAATTTTAATTGATTATTGCGTGAGTTACGAAAGAAAAATGAAATTATATTACTTTGTAAATATAAATTTATTAGTTTAATAATTACTGGTAAACCTAATAAATAAATAAACATAAGGTCAGGTTAAGAGCACTCTACTCTAATCTAAACGACAAGTATGAATAATGTTATGAGAGTAAATGAAACGAAAGAAGGGTGTCAAGGTCGTAGCAAAAGAAAAACTGTGGTTTCAGCCCACCTCTCCTAAAACGGAGCGTGATGTATGTATGTAAGTAATGCTAACTTATATTATAATTGCGACAACTATGAAGAATGTTATGAAAGTAAGTGAAAAGAAAGAAGGGTGTCAAGGTCGTAGCAAAAAGAAAGCTGTGGTTTCAGCCCACCTCTCCTAAAACGGAGCGTGATGTATGTATGTAAGTAATCCTAACTAATATTATAATTGCGACAAGTGTGAAGAATGTTATGAGAGTAAATGAAACGAAAGAAGAGTGTCAAGGTTGTAGCAAAAGGAAAACTGTGGTTTCAGCCCACCTCTCCTAAAACGGAGCGTGATGTATGTATGTAAGTAATGCTAACTAATATTATAATTGCGAAAGTGAGTTTGCTGGTTTGTTGAAATGTTATGGGAGTAAATGAATCGAAAAAAGGGTGTTAAGGTCGTAGCAAAAGGAAAGCTGTGGTTTCAGCCCACCTCTCCCAAAACGGAGCGTGATGTATGTATGTAAGTAATGCTAACTAATATTATAATTGCGACAAGTATGAAGAATGTTATGAGAGTAACGGAGAGTGATGTATGTATGTTAGTAATGCTAACTACTTAATATTATAATTGCGACTAGTATAAAGAATGTTATGAGAATAACGGAGAGTGATGTATGTATGTAAGTAATGCTAACTAATTAATATTATAATTGCGACTAGCATGAAGAATGTTATGAGAGTAACGGAGAGTGATGTATGTATGTCAGTAATGCTAATTAATATTATAATTGCGACTAGTATGAAGAATCCAGAGAGTAACGAAGAGTGATGTACCTATGTATGTAAGTAATGCTAACTAATATATAACAAACGGTATCTTTAGTTAAATAAATAAGTTATTTTGGGACAGATTTCCGTTAATTGTTTTTATGTATTTATTTAAAAAAATGCAGATTTCATACCTGTTTGGAACAAAATGGCCACTTACGGCTGGCAACTTTTGTCGTCATAATTTGTAGTGACAGACGACTGTCAGTGTCAGTGTGACACGCACTCACGTGGGATTTTGGTGAGGTTAACTTGACCGCGGGGTCGCGTGGAGAATATTGACTTTTTTGGTGTAATTTGGTATGTGGGGCATATTGTTTTGATTCGGGGGGGACCGTAGGAATTAAGAAACAGTAGAACATAAGTTTAGTTTGAAACCAGGGCGGCCTAATTGGATTCGACGATTGTCAATGCTAGTGCGACACGTGGAGTGATTTGTGCAAGTGGTATGTATTTTTCTGGGGTTGAGAGCTCTCAGGGGTAGCCACGGGACGCTTAGGGCCTTCCACCCACCACAGCAGCCAGAAGATCGACCACCACCACAGCAGCGTGCCGAAGACTACGGCGCGGCAGCCGGCGGCCGGCGAGTCCCCGGGACCACCGCGAACAGTGCGGGCGGACGAGGAGAAACTAGTACGTAAGTCGTTTTAGTTTAATTATAATTTAAGTTTAGTTAGTATATCTTTTAGTTTATTTTAATTGGGCCCAGCATTGATGTAGACTATCTATATCAAACAATACCATTAATATAAAATAGGTTAAAATCCAAAATGTATGAGATGTTAATAATAGTTTCTTGTTTTTTGTTTATATGAGTACAATTGTGCACGCCGTAACATAACAACCTATATCGGATGCGTACATGGTGGATTGCAAATTCATTTCAGGTCGTATGCGTACATGGTCGATTGCAAGTCTGGCAAGTTGCGAATTTGGAATATGGTCATAAGCATGCACGGTAAGTTGCGTTTCTGGTACTATGCAAGGAAAGGATATCGTCGGGTAGTTACCAGGCATTGCGAAAGTTGTGACGGATAGGTGACCAAACAAAAACATCAGCACCTCCGTGTTTTGGAAGGTACGAAAAGCCGTTAAAATCTACCAACCCCCATTATGCCAGCGTGGTACCTACTTCACTCCATGTGCAAAGACCTGTGCCTAGTAGTGGGACCCACTTTATTCTTTCTTTAACCTTTAACCGACGACGTGCGGTCTCACAGACCGCTCCGGTTTTCTAAACTTCTAGATTGTAATGTTCTACTCACTCCCGTGACCCGAACGTCTCGGTACCTTCGAATTTAGCTGCTCTTGCTCCGTGGCGGGGAGAAGTGGCATCGGCGGGAGCAATTCTAATGAGTTATTTCGATATAAAGTTCAACCGCGGTCTGTGGGACCGCACGTCGCAGACTACGTAACTTTTTTGTACCGTATTAAAACTTTTAGACGACTAATTTTTCGTAAAAATGATGGACCCTGGGCCATCTTAACCTAGAAAAAGAGTCGGAGTGTCTTCTAGAACAGGTAGTGCGGAGAATAAGAGATAAGCTGTGTCAGATCTACGACTTGCAGAAGTGTTGGAGTCTTGCCTCAACGAAAGTGATAGTGGATCAGAGGTTGATGCAGTTCGCGAAGACTTTGTACCACAACAAAGTGAGCATGAAACTAACAGTGAGACACCGGAATGCGATTTAGATGAACCAGCTTATCAGGGATTTGAAATGGAGGATCATCCTACTTAAAATTCCACTAAAGGGGGCGTGGATGAATTGGATAAAAAGTGTTCAATCTACTCCTGTAGTCGCCGTTCGAGACATTGGCCTATGACTCTTTTTTACCGTATATTAGACAAAAGTATGGTCAACGCATATGTGGTTCACCAGACGGAAATAGACGGAGGGATTTTCTTGAAGATTTTATCCCAGAAATCGGTATTAGCACATATGCAAAAAAGAGTAGTCTGTACCAAATTACCGCGGAAGTTGAAGCTAACAATGACGCGAAGTCTAGGCTCTGACATGCCAAATCAGCCGGAACCTGATGTTGTTGCACCAGTTGCAAGAAAGACGTGTGCTTTTTGTCCACCCAAGTTGAAAAGGAACTCATCCTACAAGTGTTATGCATGCCAAAAGTTTACATGCTTGGCATGCGGTAAAAAAGTATGTATGATTATGCCTAATGTTTACCCTTCTTCAAATTTTTGTTTTGGCTTAAACGTATGTCTCGTTTATTTTTATTTTATTTGTAATGTTCATTTTTTTAAGGAAAGAGTATAGTTTTTGTTGTTTTGATTGAGATTTATAAGTTAGATAGGTATTATTGATTTCAAGTGTAATTTCACTGAATTTACGGGTCTAAAAAGTTTATGTCATGTTTAAATATGTAATAAATGTTGATTCTTCACAAATTGTCTGTATTTTTATTTTTCATACTACAATGATCTTAAAAAATATATACCAATATACCTACATCTATTAAATTATTATTTTTTAAATAAATAATAAAGCGGTCTCACAGACCGCATGTCGCAGACAGCGTGCCAAAAAATCACGACGTAGGTTAAAGGTTAAGAGGGTTTACGCCATTCAGTTTCCCATACAAACTTCCGAGTCGAAATTTTTTAAAACCAATGAGTCAATTATGATGGAACTTTGCATGCTGAAGTAAAACACAGGGATCTAAATTGTTTGTGAAAAACATTTAAAAAAATGTTTATTTAACTGAGTTATTGCGATTTTTAACTTTCTATAGTGGACTTTAAATCGCAATAACTCAGCTAGAAAAACGTTTTTTAAAATTCAGCAAAAACGACAATAAAAACTTTTTTGAGTTTAATACGTACACAGGTATCTGAAACAACTATTTGGCTATGGGGAACTACTTGATATTTATCCAACTAGTTCATTATGGGTAGAAATGGATCCTGGACTTACATTTTAAAATGAAGCATTAAAACAAACGTTTCATACATAACCGAGAGTCGAACCTTACAATACTGCTTAAGCACTGTTCCTTGCCACACCTGTCAACATGAATCCTCAAGAATTTGCGCGGCTAATATAAAACTACTCCAGTTACCCAATGTTTCCGAGAACCGGGCCGTGAGATACGGCGCAGGCGCACTACAGCCGTATACTTTGTTGCGCATTCCTCTGCACAAACGCCTATCGCGTTTCACTATGCGTGATAAACTCACAGAACTGTCATTAACTTGTAACATCACATTATAGTTTACTAGCTTTTGCACGCCGCTTTGCTCGCGTTAGTTTTTTGCAAAAAAAAGATCATCACCATCATCATCGGCTTATACTTATCCACAGCTGGACATAGGCCTCTCCAAGAGCATGCCACTGACAGACACGAGAAAAAGTAGCAGTATTGTGGCCGCGCCACCTATCGCATGACGCCCCACATTATTCACCACCTTCTCAACCGTGTCAACAGATGGCGCCACAAACGCATACCGACGACGTCTCCATACTACGACGATAAAATGGTATGGAAAGCCTGCATCGCGGTAGCGAAGAAATCACCATCTCCTTCGCTATATATCGCACCTCCAACTAACATCCGTTGGGCTTCGGTCCCTGAGCTATACCACCCAGATCGGAAGAAGATCTTCCCTTTGGCCTACATATTATCGCTTCCCTACAGTATGAATTATATAAAGATATAACCGTCTTCAGAGGGAACACCCTAAAACTCCGAAAAACTTAATTCCGAATTTCAAAACTTCGAATTTTATATTTCTGTAAAATTAAAATCACGTTTATATAAAATCACGAACGTCAGTCAATATTCCGTATATCATTGTTTTGACACCTGGATATTATGACAACTGGTCATTTTAACAATTGAGCATTATTGCCTTGTCATTTTGACACACTGGACATGTTTTGATATTGGACATTAAAACAATCCGACTTTTTAACAAATTGTTGTTTTGGCAACTTGACATTATGGCCATTAGACGTTTTAGCAATTTTTTGTTTTGACACCTGGATATTATGACAACTGGTCATTTTAACAATTGGGCATTATTGCCTTGTCATTTTGACACACTGGACATTCTGACAACTGGCCCATCATACCCCGGAGTCATAAATACGATTTTTAAATTTTTCGATATTCAAAACAAACTATAAAAATTTAACGTATCGTGACGAGATTAGGAGTTTGGAAATTCGTGATTATGAGTTTCGGAATTAAGTTTTTCGTATTTATGTAGTGTACCCTTTTCAGAGCTCTATCTATCTAGGGTTAAAGAATTTTAGATAACTCATACAAAAAATTACATTTCGCACTTACCTACTACTGAGCATGCACATTAATCTAGTTATTTTTTTATATTGGCAAGATCGCATGCCGACCGTTGCGATCGACCTCTATGAAACTAAGTATAAAAGTTTTATGTTATCTTAATGGGGCATGTAGCGGTCTCCCTCTCGCATCAGCACGTCAACCCTTTGAGATCTTTTGTGCAATCCCGTCCTCTCACGCTGCCTCCTCAGTGAAAATGATTGCCAGAAGCTTGGCAATGTAGGTAATTGAGGGCGAAGAGCCTAAAATCTTCTGGTTTTGGATAAGCCGATCCCAGGAGATTCATTCTTTCCTAGCAAGAGAGTCACAGTCACCCAATAGATCTTGGATGAACTCCGTTTTCTCTCCACATGCTCTGCACAAGTTGTTTTTTCCTAGTTGCATTCTATGGAGCATTTGTTTTGTGGCATAGTGCCCGGCCAGGGCACTGATGATTATGGGCCTGCCTTTTACTACCTCCGCATATTGTCTTACTCCGTCCTAGGACGCCCTTCGCCCTTGAATTACCTTTCTACCCGGCACAAAAAAACACACTCTTTTGTTTATACATTACATACATACCTTCATAGGTTCACGACTATTCTCCCCAAAGGGTTAGTCAGAGACTACGCAATGAGGACCGTAGAAGCAGTCCACTGCCATAGTCCGCGTTTCACCAAATTAAAACTGCACATGTGCTCAGCGTGATAGTTGGTGAGCCCATCGCCGCTTTATGCTAGTTGATGTATGTTGTCTTTAGTCCGTTAGTCGCCTTTTACGACACCCAAAAGGGAAGAGAGTGGTTGATACCGTCTGTTCTATGCTGATGGATGTATGTGCCGTTATTAGTCCGTTAGTCGCCTTTTACGACACCTACGGAAAGTTAGGGGTTGGTAGTACTATTTTAGTTAGCCGCTATACCTATATTTTATTACAGAGTTTAATAATTTTATTGCATAAGCAACAAATGAAATTATTGTGGAGCCTTGAACAATTCGTAAGAGCCGTATTACAATAATGATGCGGTGGGCACTACCCTCACCCGGGCCGTCTCGAGGGGTGCGCCCGGTTGACTTTACGACTCTGTTTGCGCAGATGCCGATGTTGCTACAACTGCGCCCCCTTGCTTTGTTCGCATTTAACTGTGTTTTAAATTTTAAATTTTGATTATTTTTATAATTGTTTATTTTAAATAGGTATGTAATTATTTAACATGGATCATATATTTTTTTACAAAAATAATAATATAATAATACATTCTTCTGTATTTTTTAAATTTAGATACATGTTATTCTGTACTTTTCTTAGATAGGTTTAAAGAGTTTATTCTCAAAAAAGGCAATTGCCACATACTTACAAGAGACAAAAAATTAAATAAATTCCATACAAATAAAATATGCTTGTAATCTAAAAATATTGTGAGGCAGCACATCTTGTTCTTAGAAAAAAAAATGTATTCTCATTATGTTTTTCGATTATTACAGAATAATCAAAAATCTTAGTAAGGAGGCATTTCTTTTTTTAAAATATAATTATGGAAGTCCTGTTAACGCTTCCGGAAAACTAATAGGCTTCTAAGTTTCCATAGACGAAAAACCTTCATAAGAAGATCTAGGTTCAATTTTGAGCGTTTAAGCTTCTACAGTGTAGATGTTTATCATGTTAAATATAATTAGAACAACGTTTCGCATTGTACTAACTAAAAGATTATGTCAATGACATCGTTTATACAACATAAAAAGTAGACTAGAACCACGAAAATTATTGATACGTCTCTGACTATTCTTAGAATTGCAAGTTTTTTGCCTCAACATTATTTTAGCGAGTACAAACTGTTTTTACATTTCATAACGTCGTGTTGTCTCCTGCGAAAAGTCATCGCTAAATTAGGTATTACACAGAGCGCATCCGCCACTGAAAAGTTAATTTCACGCACTCATTCATTTCATAATAATAAAATTGCACACCAGAATCCCTTGCTTTATTCGTGGAAACGCTTCCTCGACGATGGTTTTTAGAAAGCGTGTCGTATCAACATCCCAGTAAGGTGTAATTTACCGTACCTAGAAACCTACAAGGACCGTTGATTTGAAACGGAGGGTTCCTGATTAGGGTATCATAAGCTTGCGAGTGTATTTTGAGACAGAGATATTGATACACTTATTACCGAATCAGGGGTCAGATCTATGTTTCCTTGATTGTCGTCATTCTTATTGCGTGTCTTGTAAGGTTCAAATTGGGCTGTTGAGACAATTGATGGTGTGCGTGGGTAGCCGAATCACCCCAAAACAAGTTTACAAGTGTAATTGCAGTAGCGGGTGTTGGTAATTGATTTATTCCAGCTCTGTCTCTCGGCGGGGAACGTCACTGCGATGCTAACGATAGGGATTTATGCTCCTTACATGTCAATTGTTTAAGTTTGGTCATAAAGTGACTCGATAATAAAGTACTTAGAAACAACGATTGGGCAGTGATTCAATTTCAGTTTATCCACCCGAATATATTTATGGTTTTAATGTAAGCCCTTCGAATTAACGTTTTTATCAGTATTTAGTAGTACATCTGTATGAATGTTTAACACATTTTCAAGATTTCTTGGTAAATTTTTTTACACATTAAAAAGAACCGTTTTTACGTATCTGAATATGCAGATTATAGTATAAACGCTTTTTCAATTTTATCTTTACCGTAACGGTAGAATACTTAAATGCACTATCTACCAGCCAACCAACTTAATATAAGGTACTTAAGATAGGTTTTAAGTTCACTAATCTGTATAATTTTAAACCCACTTATCCCGGCTGAAATTAAAAACTCTTGGCATATTACATATTCCAATTATTAAATATGTTTTGATAAATGTAATTTTAAATGCCATGTCAATAAAAGTTAAATTGTTGAAATTAGACAGAGCATTCATTGAAAATTTCAAAAAATGTTTTACTGAACTGTTTAAGAGCAGGGCGCCTGCCTTGCTTGCAGGCGTTCAATAATAATCTTTCAATAATTGTTGAATTTAATCTCTATGAGTATAATGAGTTTGTGTACATGAATAAAGATTTGTTAACATATTCAGGTAAGTACTTACGTAAGTGTTGCTCTGTCGTTTCAAATTGACATACCCAACAGGGTTCATACTAGATTCCATTTGTAACACCTTATTCAGTTCAAGATTGTGATTGACAATAAATAACAATATACTGACTATTGACTGGTGTTACTAATTTCACAAGTTTGGAATGAAGTGACGGCATAATCATTGGGGGGTCAAAAGTTAAGTAACATTATGAGGTCGATATCATGAATGTGTAAATCTGCGCTAGACGTCTCTGTAAGTGTGAACTTGCTGATCCTGTTACCTTGTTATTGAGAAAATTTCAAAATATTGAGAAACGGTGTCAACTATTACGATAACATACTGCTTATATTATGATTTTGAACTATAGATATTTTATTATGGTCGTGTTTGTTTTATTTACAGATCCCGAACTTTGAGGTGCAGTTGGGTTTTTCAAGAAATTCATATAAAAAAGGATATCCCTTTTTTTAATGTACTTACTTACATAACTATACAGGGCGTCCCACGGATATGCCACGTGGAGGGAAAGTACCTTAAATATTGTAGATGGAACATTTTACTGAAAGAAGACATTATTTGAATTTAAAAAACAATTTAAACTGCATTCATAGATATTTAAATAATTACATGGTTGAACCGGGAATCAAAACCGTTACATAAGAAAAATAATCACACTGTAGCTTTATCATTCCGATCGAAAGGCTTCATCGTAAGGATTGTTTTTTGCTAAATACCTAACATAGTGTCACAAATAAAAGGAAGACCATGAATAATAACATTTGATGTGAAATTTTGTTTAGAAAAATGAAAAGCTGACATTGCCGTAAGGACATACAACTGACATTGTAATAAATACATACATAAATTGATAAATTTTGTATTAAAAATGTTAAAATTTATTGTCTTCCTTTTATTTGTGACACTATGTTATTTAGCAAAAAATAATCCTTATGATGAAGCCTTTCGATCGGTATGATAAAGCTACAGGTGATTATTTTTCTCGTGTAACGGGTTTGATTCCCGGTTCAACCATGTAATTATTTAAAAATCTATGAATGCAGTTTAAATTGTTTTTCAAATTCAAATAATGTCTTCTTTCAGTAATATGTTCCATCTACAATAATCAAGGTACTTACCTGTATAGCGTTCTGCCCAAAGCTGCAAGATTTAAATTTTCTGAACGGGCAAAATGTGTTTACATGTTTTTAACCTACATCCTACTAATATTATAAACGCGAAAGTTTGTAAGTATGGATGGATGTTTGTTACTCTTGTACGTCAAAACTACTAAATGGATTTGGATGAAATTCGGCATACAGTTAGTTTATAACGTGGATTAACACATAGGACACTTTTTATCCCGATATACCCACGGGAACGGGAACCACGTGGATGAAACCGCGAGCGGTTGCTAGTATATTTATAAATATGTTTAGCAAGCGTGGTGCAACCCGCAATTCTGGCGACCACTTGATTTCGATGGAGGCATTTGCCCAGCAGTGGGACAGTACATAGCGCATACGGATTAGCCGTTATGCGCTATGTACTGCAAATACTTAGGTACTTACTGGGTAGGTAAGGTTCATCCTCTCACGTATCTTTCTCTCTCAAAAATAATGCTTATCTTCATTAGAAGACACGCAATACGAAGCTATGCTTCCAGTTTCAAGTAGGTATGTGCGTGTAATGCTATATTATTTAAAACAATCGAATGGGTTTATGCAAGTTATATAAGTTATTTTATGTGTTTCGATTTATCCCACGCAATAATAGCTCTGGTTGGCTACTCATGACGTGATAATGAGACGTGTTACGTTCCGTTTACCGCATAAAGGTTTCTAAGCACCGACAGTACCATACAAATATTGTGCGTAGGTTATCAAAAAGGTTTTTATGGAGGCTGTAGGTACTTTAGTTCCGCTGCGTCCTTATCTATAAATAAAACACATTACTACACTCGTAACGTTTCGCCGATACACGCAATATTATTTCGTTATAAAGATCATAAATATTTAATAGATATTTTCCCACAATGGGGTGGCCATTCACACCCGGTAACCCTCTGGAGCCCCGTAAAAACGGGAATCATCGGAATGACATAAATTTCATTTAGTGCCGAACCCTCTGAGAGCTTACTAAGCGAAATTATTCGCTTGTGTCGCTTATTGGCCGCTTTTCAATCACATTTGTGCGGTGACTTATGGAGTGTTGCGAAAGTCATTCCGGTTATATTTTTATTGTTTATTCGATTATACTTAGCTGTTTCGTGTTAACTATTTTTACAGATGGGATATTTGATATTAGTTAGGGCGATTGCTGGATTACCTAATTGACATATATTACGATAGCTCTATGTATTTTGTTTTTATAAATTTCACCCTCCTAAATTAGAATTAAACCTCAGCGAAAATGAATAAGAAAACATAGATTTTTTATGTCTCTGAGCTGGAAAATGAACCTACAGGTGAAAACCTGATTGAGAAAGTCACCGCAGTTCATGGAGGCATCCTTATGTCTCTGTATGTCCTTACACAGAATTGAAACCATAAATATGCTGTTTTAAACTGTTACATTGGCTGATGTTTGCTCAGCTAATGTCGGTGCTCGGATGCGGTTTGCACCGCACTTGGACACTAAGCCCGGTATCGCTGTAAAGGTCACCTGCGACCGACAGCAAACTCTCTCAAAAGCACTAAGACAAAACATGAAAAGTACATTAAAAAGAACTGAATAAAATAGTAAAGCGGATGGTGTTCATACGGCAGTATATTATCCTAAATAGACATTAAAAAAACCAAAAAAATAACAAATTCAATTCTAACAAAAAGCTGAAAAGCTGTGTTAATTCCGCAGTAACTTTTCATAACTTTGAAATCTACACGCAAGCCGCACCAAGCGATATAATACAAAAAAAAAACAACTGAGTCGTTACGAAAGCTGCAAATCGGTGTCCTTCACCCAAACACTCAGAACACGAGAGACGAGAGTGACGCGTTGTCGCGCGTCAAACGACACACGTTACGATAGAATAGCTCCCAGGTGCCACAGCCGTCACTTTAAAAGCGCGGCAACGCCTCTCGCCTGTTAATTGACGCCTCCGTGACTTGTCTAATGAATAATTCGGGGTCAACAGTATTTGCATGTCTGACGCACATCTCGATAGCTACCATCGGTAATTATCGATGCTAGTTACGCCCACCCGAACATGTACCTATTATGTACTTAAAACATGCACCTTTGTTACACGCACTTACCTCCGCTAGTTCCATGCAAATGTGCTTTGGTAAAATATGTTAGTAACTGCTCATGGACACGTTGGCTATGCGTGCTTATGTGGACCACTTTTTAACAGGTATTCAGTTTAAAATAAATGTTTTTGTACCTATGTAAATGTTTGAGTATGAATTACTAAGTGAAAGTAAATTGAAAGGAGGTAGGATCTTGTAATTTGAAAGTTAGTAATCTAAACATCTACTGCTACGAACCTCCATAATATGAATACTGACGTGAATTATGTCTTTATTTGTATGATGAAAAGGTTACGTAGGGTGCCTACATAATCGATCCTTAAAAATAAAAAGAAAAAGAGTCAGTAACAAATCAAAGAAGATGCTGGTAATTTGGAAGTTACCTTACACGATTTGTGTATTTACGTATAAATCGTGCATTTGCTTTGATAAAAACGCTTGCTTGGTTTATCTTGGACCGAGTCATGTCTCACGATTATACAAATACCTATGCAGACATATTGACCTTTCGCTCACAATACGTTAAATTGCTTCTGTATTCAATTGCTCTACCATTTGACGTCCATTCATTACGAAAGGGCAGCGAAGACGTATCGAATCGCGTAATAGCAACATGTGTCTCTGAAAGGTAGTCTAGCTCACGACACCTCGCGAGGCGCGACTACAGCCATTAGGCAGCACCATTCACGCCTCCCGACTACTATCAATATACCATTCCGGCTCCAAAGGCTATAACTGGGTAAAAGTTGACGCTACTATCACCTTTACTCGTCTGGGAATAGAGTCAAACTTATGTTGTTGGCCGGATTCTTTTCAATTTTCCTCCAATCGAATTTGTCTGTAACATCAATCGAGTTCCCACATTTTCCGGGCGCACTTACACAATATCAATCAGGTTTTATTGGTGTTATCGGGGTGTGCGGGGGTGGGCGGCCGCGGTGGGGGCGGGGGCGCGGGGGCTATTTGTATCAATAACCTGTCAATGGGCCGGCGCCTTTGGGGACCTCCGGGAACGACGCCTGCGTCGGTGACCGCACGGATTTGATTAGCAATGTATAGGCGTGTGAAGATATTGCAAATCGATCGACTGATAATGCAGTATCAATGGGAATATGCGTTTTCACACACAGCTCTCCAAGGATCTGTTGGCTTGGAATTTTCTGAAATGTTTTCTTTTCGATACTAAAATTGGAAAATGCTTCGCCTTAATCTTAGATCATGGTGAGAGATAAGATGGCCGACAGTTTAGTCTTCCTTTAGCTTCCCAGCAGTAGATTTAAAAAGGCATTTACGAGTCACATTCGTGACAACAGGCTCATTTTTAGTGAAATCTGAAATGGTTATAAAGCTGTTTCCGTCCGTATTCCAATGTAATCTGTAAGGAACTTTACTTCTTCGACAAGAACAATTATTTTACGAACATTAAAATTCACCAATACTTCTTAACTCAATTTATTTGGCCAAAAATACTTTAAAATCTGTCTCACAATTCGAACCATTTGATAAAACTATGTTTCTACTACGACAACTAGTCCGAAACGTTATATTCGTGCTTTATAATTGTTTTGTTAACATTACTAGGACTGTATTAAACGAGTAACCCAAAACACAGGTAGATAGCTGTTTGAAGGTTGCTCTTTGAAATTACCATAATGCTCCAAATAAAACATAACCATTTACAAAGTTCCCCCGTAACACTACATTATCTGCTATCAGTGGCGGTCGACAAAGTAAAATTGGGGACACCTTATTTCCTCTGCTGGTTTACAAAACACGTTTGCGATTCCCACCTATCCCTACATCTCAACGCTTATAGATACTATCTTTACACCCATTACAGGTGGAATAAAATCAGTTGGTATTGCATACTTCGCTGAACATTGAGCGGTTCCGTTTGTATTCGCGAACGTTGCTTCCTAACAGGTACGTCAATGTATACATTGGTTGGTGATGCTGTCGCAATTTAGGGGTGCTAGGGATCAGGTGGGTGTCGTCTTCACGCCGCCACCGCCGATAACACGTTAATGCCCTCAACTTTGCACCGCGATGGAAGGGAGGGGGGTGGGGCGGGCGGGGAGCACGAGGAAAAGCGGGGAAAGTCAGATCATTCGCGTTATTGAACGCAAATAACTTTATCGGTCTGCAATATGCGTTCGGGCCGTGAGCGGCCAGCTGAGTGGATTTTTATTCTATTTACTAGTTTTATTTAGGTAGGTCCTTTTACTTTTTTGGATTGTACCTAGGTATTACAATTAAAAAAAGTTTCAAATAGGTAATATCTTTAGTACACGTGGGTGTTAACGACAACTAAAAGGTTACCTTACACTTTAAATTAAAGATACATAAAATAAAATTCCCTGTTATATGGCAAATATCGATAAGCGAATTCTTCTTCTAGCCAGTTTAGCGATGTCTAGGTATCTGTTAAAGGTGAAGTCATGCGCTAAGATCAAATGTCAGCTATTACCAAATGGATGCATGTAGATATTCGCGATATTTCCTCAACACAATCATTAGTAATTTGTTAAAGATGCTATTCGAAAAGTTTACATGCATTGTTAAAATAGAAATTACGAGACACTCACGAGTCTAAATGTGTTTGTGCAAGCAATAAAACAATAAATAATAGCGTGTATGAATTATTACGCGGCCATTACGCATTGGGCGATGTGTCTGTACGGCAACGAATACCTGCCAATAAATAAAAACGATCCATTCCATTAGCGCGCCATTTTGATAATGTGCCCACCTTAGCGACGAGCCCTTTACGCATTGTTACGGGTAACGCGCGCGTAAACGTTAATATTTCATAGCGCACGTTTGGCGAATTTGGGTGGAAGTGCTGGAACGCCGCGCGCCGAGCTGTGTTGCCGATTTCACCGGCGCCTTCACTGAGGTATTATATCTAGAGACCGCGAAGCACTGCGGTTTCATGTGTGATTCTCTGGCGCGCGATCGTAAAGCTCGCGCTCATTTTTGCCCTTACGTTCCGGTCAAGAGTGACCTTTTGTGAAGTTAGTGTAGAGTCGAATTTAGAGAATGCGGACATGTGGTCTGTGGCGGACATTGACATTGACAACGACATGCTTGATACGCAACGAGTTATAAAATTCTCGTTCTCTAAATTCGACCATACGCTAACGCCACATGTCAATTTTGATCGGAATGTGTGGGTCGGCGCTTACGATCGACATGATGAATTGCGACTTGTGGGCTTCAAACGATTAGTCACAAGCAATTGCAGTGCGTTTGCAGCACATGGCCCGCAATTCAGCATTCAAAAAATTGCTTCCCACTATCGTCTCTAGTTTTAAACAATGGACACCATCTGCCAAGGTAGCGGTTACATGAATTCGCGGTTGTAAACATGAATTTATTGCTGCAGCCCCACTGAAATGTGGAGATGGCTGCGTTGGCGCTTCACCCCGCACCAAACCTTTTGTGCTGTACCTGTAAATGTGTAATACATTTGAATTGTGAGGAGCTCGATAGCGCAGCGGCTGAGGCGTTTGGTTTGCGATATTGCCAGTAAAGCTACTTTCACAATTAGGAGAGACCAAATTAAAAATAAGTCGATTTCCTCCGTGTTTCGGAAGGCACATAAATCCGTTTCCCCGGTTATCGTACGATGACAATTGCGCCCAGGTTATAGCCCAGCCTCGTCATGAACTGTTCTCCTTGTGGGACGGCCTGTGCCCAGCCGGTTTATAGGGTGATTTGAATTGTGAATAAGATAACAACGGGACCCACAGTTTAACGTATCTTTCGTAGCACAGAGGAGCTCGAGATATTGGAGCATGGACAGCGAAGGCCGCTTTCCATCGGGCTAGGCGAATGCTTATATATTATGCTGGCACATAGTCATAAGAAAAATGTCACCATCAACTCTCTGTCCTGTTGTTTCTAGGAAATTGTTGAACTATAATGTAAACCTAATCCTTTTGATATTTTAACACACCTCATGGCAAATACATTAAAAATAATGTTAATACATCTACTTATCAAGTACATTACTGTTTGTAGCACTGTTGACCGTTTGAGATCAGATAGCCATATAATCAGTGGTTAAGGATTCTTCCAAGTGCGCTTTACCTAAGGCCTTATTGTTACTACTATTAGATGAGATAAAAAACAATCTCCCTGTAAATAAATATACAGCATAAAATTGCATTGACAGTGAAGAAACAACTTCTGTATACTGTGACTTAGAACAGCTACAACGTTACAATTTGGCGGTGTTATCTTATCGTGTGTCGTACGCGTCGACATAGCATAAGGACCAAAGCGGACGTTTACGGGCGTGAATGTAACCCATAAGGGACGTAAGCATTCGGCGCACGTCCGCGGGTCGGGCGCAGTTAAACTGGAATTACGAACGGAGTGGCCAATAACGACCCGTTTTGTATCGCCGAGAAAGCGGCCTTATAATCCTCGCCAAATGAGCTTTTGTCTATTTTCTTTTAAAATGGAATTCGTTTGCCTACTCCTATTATTTGTTCTGATTTAGCTTGTCATACTTTAGAATTAATTTCTCTGAGCCGACCTGGGCTTCATTATTCACGGCTTTCTTTTTTATAAGTCGTTTAAAAATACAAATAGGTTCATTATTAACACAATAAGAAAGAAGTTTAGTTGTAGGTAGGTACGTCTCTTTTAAGAAAACTTAACACTTATCCCATTTTATAGGATCGGTTCAAATGAAACAACGAGTTTATAAACCAGTATGAATGAAAAGTAGCTATTTAAATAATGAAATAGCGACTGTAGGTTAGTTTTAATGATTCCAAAAAGGTTTTGAAGTTCATTCGAAGAGTATTTAAAGCTAATTTTGCGGTAGCCCAATTGAAAGAGCTGTCGCTCGAATTGCGAAAGGTTGTTGGTTCAACTTTAACTGTCTATATTTCAAGTGCTACTTTTGTTATCAATGAACAATGTTGGTCACGGGCTAATCGTTGGTGCGATATTTTATTGCGGTGCGTCCAAGAACAGAATAATTTACTTTTTAGTTTCGACATTTTGATTTTGACAGAACATTTACATTGGTAAATATCATGAAGAACTGTTATAGAACTGAATAATTTACCTTTGGCCCAGACCAACCAATTATTCTGTCGTCAAGCTGGAGTAATAATATAGCGGCATTGTTAACGCGTTGTTAATCCAGCCAGTTTAGTAAAACTTTTATCACTTTATTCTGTTGTGTTGTTGTGTGTAAGTACGAATTCAAATCGGCCTTGACTTGACATTGATTTTTAATTCTTTTTTTCATAGTTTATCATTTAGTCACCCCCTCAAAACAGACATACAAATTATACATTTAGGTTAATAATATGTTTTTATTGCACTTAAAATTGCAGAAAGAACTTACAATTCTTTTAATAATGGCCAATTTGTTCACACCTCCGATTGTCCAGTATCCAAACTCTCTACATCTGTCTGGAAATCTGTGTGTGGAGGTCGTTTTAAAGCGACCAATAAATATTTACATTTGCAAAGCACGCCGACACCCGAGGCTTGAGAGTGTCAACGTCCGCGATCGCGGGGACATAGCATTCGGCGCACGTCCGCGGGCCGGGCGCACTTAAACAAGGATTATGAGCAGAGCGGCCAATAACGAATAAACGAATGGGCAAAACGGTAGAGCTGGTACTCACCATCAAGCAACGGAAGGTCGCCTACTAGAGCCATGTTTTGCGTAATGATAGATATCAGCTCCTTCGTACAATACTGATGGGAAATATTGTTGGGAGGAAAGGTGGAAGAAGGAAAAAGTTGTGGCTTCGTAACATCAGGGAGTGGACCGGTATCAAAACAGTGGAACAATTATTTAGACAAGCTCTGGATAAAGAAAAATTTTGAAAACTGACTGTGGACCTTTAGTAATGGAGAGCTCTACTTTAAGAAGAAGAAAGCCAATAACGTCCCGTCAAGGTATCCGATAATCCATGCCAAATGAGCTTTCGTCATGTACCTTTGTTTCAACAGGATATAGGACAATTATTTTGATGTCTTGGAAACCAATTGCTTTGGTTTTACATACAATTCGCAGTGTTAACTGAGTCAAAACTGAGCGAAAAATTCGTAATCTCTTCTAAGGAGGTTGGGTTTAAATTTAGGAATCGTAAAATCATGGTAACGCGTGTTTCTCTGCTATATTCGAGTCTGTATCGAAAGAGGAAAACCCAATGGCGCCTTAAAGTCTAGAACCTCAGCTCGTGTTGTCTAAATCAGGATGAGTTGAACGAACAGCATTGATAATAACACAAATCAATATTTTTATTTTTCTTTGTTAATTGACTTTAGCATCTAAACTTATCTCTCTAATCTATCATTGCACAAACCCCATCAAAATCCAAATTTAATTAGCAACCACCGTGAACACTAGCACTATACAGAATTCAATCAGTGCGTCCCAAAGTGTCTCGTCACCCGTACCATTTCCACAATTGGACAACAGTTTTACAAGCGATAAATTCGAACAACCCGCGTCTGGATACAACATTTATTAGCTACCATCCAGATTAGATTAGCGTTGCATCCCTCGCCCATGGGACGTGGAATTTGTCCTAGTAATGTGGCCACGCGCCGAACTAATTCACTGAGACCCTCACTATGTGACTCGAATGTCACCCAGTGTTTCATTATAATTGAATAGTTGGCGGGGGTGACGTTGTTTTCCTAAAGATAACTTTATGGCCGCTTTGCATAATTGCCGGCCGCGTCGCTCTAATTTGTTGCAATTTCGCAATCTGTCACGCTTTGTGTGCCGAAAATGAATCGTTTGTGAGGAAGTGATACTTTATTGGTGTCGCCCGTTTTCGGTTTTGTTTGTTTAATTGATATGTTTCAATTGTGGCTGGTAATTATCGCGTTGTTTTGTTTTTGTATTGTTCGAATTGTTATTGAGGTTGAGGGCACACTTTTTGTACTGGTGTATAATTTAAAATCGTACGGTATTTAACTTGATATACCTATTATTATTTGAACGGTGTAAACACGCAAACTTAGTTGCAACAAGGCAAGAGAAGTCAAGGGAGAAATGTATGATTATTCACGGTCTTTATAATAATAATTAAGTTTTTTAGGTAATTAATTAATTAACTGACAAAATAATAATATCTCATGATCTCTCGACCTTCGGAAGGCACATTATTCCATTCGTCCTAGACTCTAGGACTCTAGGACCTAGAGGTTGTCGGTATATAGGTATTTAGAGTCGCGATAAGTTTATAATGATTATGATGGTAATATTTTTTTTATTTTAAACAATAAAACCTAATCATGATCAATGAACATCTAACATCAATATAGCTTTGGTATTTCGACCATCCACACACTTTCTTTATTTTTTAAATTATGTTCTACTTAGTTTTTAAACTGAGTTTGAAAAATGTTTCTTTGGTTTCTTTACATAGTACGTAACTATTGATCGTCTTGAAAAGCTCGTTCGCGAAGCTTTCCAGCGGGCCAAGCGAGACAACTAACGCCATCTATCAGCGCCACAGCAAACGACAAGGACAGGTTTTCACGGCGGCCGGGCCCTGCAAACCTGCGCTTACAGATACACTCTGCTAACATTAGCCCGTGTGGCATTTGTTATGGCACAATAATGTCTCTACTTAATTTTGTCTCTTTTTAAGGTAGACTCTTTTGTTGTCTTTCATGTTTTCATTTTATGGAAATGCCGTTGCTTAGTTTGTAACAGAAGTAAATACGAATGGTTGGCCATTAATTTATTTGGTTTGCAACAAAAATATTCTGTAACATCATTTGAACATCATATTGTGATTTTTCCATCAATCTATAAAAATTAACTAATTCTGTTGTATTCTGTTTAATTGTACTTGCGCACTTCCTCTTTCTCTTTCTTGGGTCCTAAAATAAAGGTTGTCTGGAAGAGATCGCTTTCAGCGATAACACCGCATTTGCTCATACTAGATTTAAGTTTTATATTGTAAAATTGTTCTACATGTATGTGCAATAAAGAATTTATCTATCTATCTATCTGTCTAATGGTCTGCAAAAAATTTTTTCAACAATTTCAATTTAATGTAGTCAGCTTATAATATTATAATATTGTGACTGCTTTAAACAGTCGCGCTGTTTATCTAAGTCTTAATCTGCTAAATTTCACAATTGGATAGCAGAGAATGGTTAGGATGTTGCAAAGGGGGTTGTCGACTTACTTTGTAGAAATTCCTATGCCATTAAAAACTGCCTAATTTCGATAGGGACAGCTTCGGTGATGTTAGGTTAGATAAGTGACCTAACACAACGCTACTCGAGCGAAGCAACACCCTGGGGGGTTCCTTTCGAACGCAAACTCAATCTTAATACAATTCCAATGCGATTAATATGTATCGATATTGGGATAAGTAAAGATAATTCCGGAACGCCATCTCGATAATAATTAGTTCAATCGATTTCCACGCAATTTATTTCCAATGTGGCGCTATTGTCGCTTACAAAAGTGCCATTTGACATTTTTTAGATTTGTGATTGGAAATTGATTAATGCAATTCTGTTTCAAGAGTAGCCTACCTGAACGAACGAACGAATTGCGTTTGTAGGTACTGAAAAATCGGCAGTCCTCGTTAAAGTTTCTGCTTACCAAAGTCTGTTAAAAATGACCAAAGCAGTCTAAATATTTGCTTTTAAAAAAATGACTTTAATGGCACGTTAATGTCTGTTGGCCATACATTCCTGACCAACTAGCCATTTTGCCTATCGAACACGTTTCTCTGCTCACAAATTATACCTGCAAAAATATTTTGCTAACCGTTTCAATGACACCTATTTTAAAATAGACCTCTAGGTATGGCGATGGACTTACCACCTGTCACGCTGAGCATATGTGTAGTTGTTATTTGGTGAAACGTGGACTATGGCAGAGGACTAATTTTGCGGTCCTCATTGCCTAGTCTCTGACTAACTCTTAGGGGATACCTAAAGGATAGTCGTGAGTATATGTACTTATGTATAATGTAGGTATGACGTCATCTCTGTAGCCTTGCCTCTATGTCCCAGGATCAATGTAGCTATGTATTTTATTTTGAGAATGATAAAAAAAAAACTTTTTGTTTTTTGTCTTTAAGAACACAAACGTACCGTGTCGCGTAGCGGTGAAAGAATACTACCACCCCCTCTCTTCCCTAGGGTGTCGTAAAAGACGACTAACGGACTAAAGGCTGCACATATGGTAGAAGCGTCCGCTTTTGCGGCCCTCATTGCCTAATAGTCTCTAACTAACCCTTCGGGGATTTAGTCGATATTATATTTTATGTATGTATGTAAGAACACAACATTGCATACAGATACAGACGCCAACGGGTTAACCTATCACAAAATGTGTAATTTCTTCAATAAATTTTAAACTCTAACTTTTTGTTTACGCTTATCTTTAGAACTGCTAAACTTAGCTAGTGTTGTGTAGTTGTACTGTTAGTATATACATTTAGAGAGTACATCAACCTATATCCAAAATATGCTTTAAATGAAAAAAAAAGTCTTACTGCTGGGCGCAAACCTCACAATAACAAGAAAATATATAAGTAGCTGATAAATAAAATTAAATGGTAAAAGTTTGTTAGAGTTAGGGTTACCGCAAAAAGGTTGCGGGCAAAACTTAAATACTGAAGGAAGCCTGCACCAAATTAGTCGAATAATAATGAGTTGAGTTATGATAAGTACCTACTCATTAAAAGAGTTTTCTGATGAATTAAAACTATCTTCGTTTGCTATAGGGTTCAAATGTTGTGTCTATAATGTTTTGAAATTAATTATTTTTGTTGTGATCACTCCTATTCCTGATAACGATGATATATAAATTACTAAAATAAAACCATAGTTTATGTTAACGAACATTTAATTTTTTATTATTTAGCAATATATTATCTATCATAACTATAATTTAACTATGAAGTAACTGTCGTCACCTCTTTGTGTCCGCCCATTACATTACCAAAGATCTTGTAATTAATAGTAACACAGACAGCAAGTACAGTTGCTACATTATATCTATGTCTAGTTCTCTATGTCTAATCGAGTTATTTTTCTAAAACAATTTTGTAATCAGTTTGTATTGCACATTTTACCTGAACAAGAAGAAAATCAGGTGCGACCACGGAACGAACTTATACATTACCAAATCAATTTACACCACAAATCCATAATGAACTGTCGGAACTACGAAATGCTTCCATCCAATGCTCTTTAATTCTAAACCACTAAAGCTATAACATGAATTGCGGAAACCGTCACTACCAGAGAATGCTATTAGGAACATATAACAAGTATAATTACAGATAAATTACATTTAAATACTACTCATATTTTACATTATAATACAATTGATTTTGTTAAAATATCGTTTCACGAACTTCCGATCAGAGTTTGCACGTACGTCTTGTGCCCATTCAAATAGTCTTCATCACTGACAGTTTTCAATTATCTATTTCACTTTTAAAATGCACAGTCTCTTACACATTCCTTAAATAATTTATATTCTTATAGAATCACTTTATTTTTTAATAGATATCGCATTTAAGGAGATCTCTCGTTCATTGTGGTTGGCTCTCTTATTATCTACTAAGTTGGGCTGTGGGGCGGGTGCGGGGTATGCGGCGGGTGCGGAGGGAGGGGTACTGGATGTGGGCTCGCGTCCCGGAGCGAGTCGGGTGATGAGCCCGGCGAGGAGCGGCGCGGAGGGTACGGCGAGAAGCGGTGCTGCGCCAGGCCGGCGGCGGGCAGCCCGCCCGGGTACACAGGCCGCGGCAGCTGCAGCCCCGACCCTGATGCTGCCAAATGCTGCTGCGCCAGCAACTGAGGTGCGAGACACGCCCACTGCCCCCACAACGCAGCTGCTGGTACCCCGTACAGAGGATACGCCGCCCGCAGAAACAGCTGCGACCGCGCCGCCAGAATAGCTTTCTCTTCCAAAGTCAGATTGTTGTTGTGCTGGTCCAAGTCGAACGGCCGCAGCGGCGACCTCAAGTAATGCTGTTCCGCCAGCATCGACTCCATCGTCTCCCTGCAACATTACGACCCATTAAAATATAAAGCTTTCATCGACAAAATCAACGTCAGTGAGAGAATTGTATGTTCGTATCTACCTATGTTGGGCGGCGCCGAAGCGAGAGACATCGGGGTAGACTGAGGATCTTTCGTGCTCGCCCGTGACATAGAATCTCAACAAACAAACAATTCCAAAATAAAAAATCTATATAGCATAAAAATAAAAGCAAACAAACATTATGTATGAAATTCATGAGTAAAATATTAAGTTGCAAACGAATACAATGGAAAATATAATTGAAGTGTCTCTACCCACTACATCTGAAGCAATTCGATTTGTTAAGAAGCGTATTTATAGAGATTTGCGCAATCATAGAAGGTAGAGATATCAATCAGTGTAGGTTTGTATCTGAAAGTGTATTTGTTTCTCGGTAAGAAAAAAACAAACGGCAAAATACTATGACTTAATATACGAGTGGCAATCAACAGCTGCCACTTCGATTAATTTTATTCCATGTTGTTAAGCTTTTATGTGTAGGTAACGATTTTAATTGTTGTTTCGATTGCACGCTCGATGATTACTTAATCTCTTTATGGATTAAGGAAAAAACTACTTTAGTCAACAATGTTTTAATATAAAAAGTTATAAGTCAATATAGATAGATACCTTTCAAACTCAGTGAGACGTGACGAGTCGCGAAATCCCTTCGCAAACGGATTGCTGTCGATTTTCAGCTTCGTTATCTGAAAGAAAATACGTAGTTTGTAGTCAAAACATTTATCAACTGACTAACAATGTTTCTGTTGATATTTAAACGTCTGCACTGAGAAACATCATTCCGGCTCTCTAGAGAGTCAAGTTTTAATCAAAATATTAAATGGGAGGCTATGTAGCAATCACATGGCAGGTAGTAAAAAATAGTAAATATTATAATGTTAACTTAGTCAGTCTTACTCTTACTACAACAATGATTGACTTTTCAACTAGCTACTTTCGTGAGTTGTTAGTTGTTCAGTTTTGATGCGGCAGTACTTTTTAATATTTTTATAACTTCCACCACAAGACGACATCTCATTACTGTATTACAAAGTCAGTCAAAGTAAGTTGTTCGTAGGTTCGGTAAGTATTAAAAAGAGGCATGATTTTTTATATCGATGTGTTTTAATTTGTAATGAATGTTAAGGTAAATTAGGGTCCGTCTGGCTCGGTTATAGTAAAATAGTTCGAAATTTTGTCGGAATCTTAAAATAGTGTAACTTAAAAATATTAATGTTTGTTCCCAGTCTCCCTGTGACCTTAGGGGATCCTAGTGGACGAAACGGTGACCACGGACCCTTTAAAAGGTTCGAAACGTCAGGATAATATAAAAAACTATGTAATATAGTAAATTAAACGCGAGTTTGTCCGTAAAAAGTGTTTCATTTCAATGTCTCAAGGTTTATTAGATAAAGTATGCATTATTAATATGGCTCTGTTCTTGTCATTAAAATTATAATATATAACAATTATAGGGTTAGGTATTTACTTTTGATAAATTACTGAAATGTCTATACGCACGCATAGGTTACATGTATTAAATTTTTTTCTTAATTTATTTATGTATTTATTTTAAAAAAACTCTTTACTCATCCAATTTTATGAACTTGTTATCAAATTGGTAACTTTTCGATAAAGGTGGTTGTAGAACTATCCAAAAGACTTTAAAAGGTTTTAATTTTACAACAGGTTTTATACAAGCTGGTTTTTGTATGTCAAATAAATATATAGGGTGTCAAGCGAACGCCCAGAGATAGATCAGCTAGGGGCACCCAAATCACCCTATGTAGGTATGTACCGCGATTGTCCAAGTTTTCAGATTATGATTTTTTTTAAACTTCTAGTTTGAATACGTTTTTGGTCACTGTGACTCTAATAGTTAAAGAAAGGTATTTTCTTTGTACAAAAAGGCACCAATATGTTAAACGCTTGTTTGAAGAAGTCCTTCTGCGGTTCGGCACCACCCGCAGTGACTTGCCTACCTACAATGTGGGTACCTTATCGACGACGTTCCTCGTTACTCTTATCACTTAACTTGAAATGATACATAATATTTAGCGCATTAAAACGTTTTACCAAATTACAAACTGCTTGCATATGTTTTAGCTCAGATAAGTTGAAAGCCCACCGCCGCTCTATGCTGTTGGATGTATGTGCAGGTTTTAGCCCGATAGCCTTCAACGACATTTAAAAAAAACAAAACATGTGTAGCTTTTGCCACATCAATTCACTTGTTTATCGTCCGATTGTATATTCACTTTTTAGATTTACCTTTTGCCAGTTTTTTATTGCATGCAAATTAGTCCTAAGAAAGTGTGTTAAGGCGATGTCCTCATAAAACAAACGCTTGATTTAAGTGAGGGCCGAGGTGTTAAAAAAGTGCCGGGAAGTGCGTGTCGGTACACGCGCAGCAAAGAGTTCCGTACTCATAAGTATTCTGATAATAGATATTTATAAGAAACTGTACCTATGAATTTTTCCGTTTCGTTAAATTGTTAACAAGGGCAATGATATTATTTCACATATTGTCATAAATTGGTCGCCCTTTATCTTCTTAAAAGGCTATGTTTTTAAAAAAGGTCATTCGGAAATTTATAAAATATCTAGACACCTTTAATCATTACCGAATTTTATGTTAAACTAGCAGTCCGCCCGCGACTTCATCTGCTTGAACACCCTTATCCAGTGACAAATTTTCAAAAGTTTTCAATCACCTGACATTAACAAAAAAAAAATGAGCCTAAAAGGTAATATGTGAAGGTCTTATGTGAAGCGCGAACATACATTTTTGGCAATTAAATTTTTATTTGATACTGATTTGCAAGAAAAATAGTTTTAAATTAAGGTCTGTTATAATAACAAAACGTGGACTAAATTGAAACCTAGTTGTTGCTGTCTCTACCTGTCGTTATGTAAGTACAAAAATCAGACAGCATCTGTTATAAACCGTGTCCATGTTTGGGACAACGGGGTAAAGGTTCCATATTTACAAGGAAACCCTAAAAATGTGTGTTGGCAGAGCAGAGGCAGTGTCGATGAAAAATCGGCCCCTCGCTGCGAGCGCCGCCCCCGCTGTGGCTCCACACAATTTGTAAACAATATTTACGATAAAACCCTCCGCGGAACCGGTCAACATTAAATAGCGCTCCTAATGTCCGAGCGGATTAAACCAATATTTGGTATTAATTTTTAACATGAATGGCATTTTTATGAGCGCGAGGTGAGAAATTGAGAATGAAATTAGTATATTTTTTGCGAGGCGGGCTGCAATAAACAAGTCGTCGCGAGTCCGTGTCAATCTTTCAGCGAGTCTAGCGGGGTAATTACCTGGCGAGCAAGCGCATTCCGCGCGGCCTGGGCCGGCCCTGCCCGCTGCCTCCCCGGCATCTGGGCCGCAAGTCGCATGCTCTTTTGACAACATCGCACTAAACAGGTATTTTAGGACGATGAACTCCGTTTGAAACTAGAACGTCTGCCTAAATTATATTCTCGATCTGCAACGCCATAATTTACTTGAACGCGTACGCGGTACTAGGTTAGAATTTCCAAAACAATTAAGCGGTCGTATTGTAAAAAAAGGAATGTTTAATTGTCATTTGAATGGTTTATTCCGAGAAAGTATTTTGAGACACGTCTCTCTCGTGTAACAATAAACTTTTTAATTCCGCATGGAGATATTTATGTGTCCGTTTGATCTATTCTGATTGAGATGCGTTAAACTACGAGATGTCTTGACTGAATTAAACGTTCCGAACATGTGGTCACGCATCAAAGAATAACAATAAAGTGTACAAATTATTGACGATTCCGTGACAAGTCCTCGGTTGCAGTGAGTAATTTCACAAGATGCGTCTCACTCAGGACAAATGATTTCTTAAACACATACATTAGTAAATACATCGGTAGCTGAAAAAAAAATGTTTGGTGCTTCTTTCTGAGCCGGAGTTCATTCTCAGAAATGTTAATATTAAAAATGTTAACGCATCATGGAAAATAAATGAATGCTTTGTTGGCTTTCGGTATGAATGTATGAATAACAGGCTCCGAGGCTCGTGCGACGCAGGTCCTATTTGAGCGCGCGGCTGGCAGGACGAATGCCCTCGCGCGCAGTGAGGGCGCAGGGAGGGCGCAAGGGAGGGCAGTGTCGAGGGTCAGCGGCGCAGCTACTCACGCTTGCACACCCACCTGGCAACCGCCATTGACTACAATGGCCGTGCTCTCTCGTCGCGCCTGCGCCCGTAGTAACGAGCGCCCACAACGAGTAGTAGCTGACAATATTGACGCGCTATACATTATGTATGATGCCCTGTCGAACCGCCCGTAATTGTTCTCAATGACTCGTGTTCGTTCAGAACGTTCCACGTAAACTGTACATACCGAGAGCCGGCATCGCATTTTCACCGGTGCCGTTTTAAAATACTGTCGAGGGAGCAAAGAGGAATAATGAATGGGCCGCTTCCCCGCTACCGACGTTTATTAGATTTAGTACAAACATAAGAACGAGGCGTGTCAAAACAACCTAATTTAAGTATCAACAAACGGTCGCCTTGGGCGGCGGCGCGCCCTCGCACTGACAACATTAAAGGCGCCATAATGACATTATTCCCGGGCGGGAAACAAAAAATCTCACAAAAAGGCGTCAAGGAGAGAGATGAGTCTCCGCGCCCGCGCAAACGACGCTCTAATTATTGGCCTGGTGATGTATTGTTTATGGAAGCGTCTCGTACTCCACTTAGGATTTTAGGTGTCTACTGCGGCAGATGTTATGCACGTGTATTTGAAATAACTTAATACTATAAATATAAACATAGACGACGTTTTAATGAGGTATTAATATAATAGTTGTATTTATGTGACGCGAGAGATGTATTCTTTTGCTTTAGTTTTTTAGGTGCTGCGAACTCTAACGTAGCGAGTAGGTAATAATATCAAGGATTGAATTGATCGACTCAATATCGCTCAAGCTTCGTCTAAATGTAGGTGCATAACAGCAAAAAGACTAACGCATCGGGTGTCATGTAAACATATGGGTACAGGCGGGCGCGACGGGAACAGCGCGGGAATGAATAAATGTCACGTCGCGAGCCCCGCGCTCTGATTGATGCGGCGATGAGGCACGGCGTCCTAAGCGGCTGCTATGGAAATATTTCACTTATTCGTATGTGAGTGAATACCAGAATTGGTAGACTTGGTTATGAGAAAAAAAATATAATTTCTAATTTAAAAAAAATAATAATTTTAACCACTTTTAGTCGCTATTAGCTTTTGGTTATCATAATACCATAACAGAAAAATATTAGAAAAGACAAGAAAGAGAATCAGAAAAGTGTCACTTTTATTTTAAATCTAGTAGGGTGAATGACACCACTCCAATAAAATTGATGTTTGTAAATTAATGGAATACAAAAACAAATTTTAATTTACTACTTATAATAATTAATTATGTTTCTTGAAACAAAAACAAGTACTTACCTACCTAATTAAGTATTAATGTGATTCTTGTAACAATTAATCATGTATTTCATTAGTTTAAGAGTGTGATTTGAAAGATACAATGGGGCTGGCATATCCATGTGGACAAAAGCCCCAAATTAAATAAAGAGAAAAAAAAGAAAAAAAAGTGTCGTCTAGGACTTTGTTGTCTTTGACATCAATTGTGTTCTTTGCAAAGATCGCAAAGTTAACCTTGGCTGCCAACTATCGATAGCAGGGTCCCAAAAATGTATGGGAATATGCATAATAAAATAAAAGTTGTATTACTTTCTACTCTAATTGTTAATGGTAAGGCCCCAGGCCTACTCGGGTAGGTGATAAAAGTTGGTTCTCGATTTTCCTGGTACCTGTGGCGGTTGGCCCGGTATCTATTAAAATATTGAAGTCGTAAAAACAAGTTGTAGGTATTAAAAGTCTCAGCGATTTGAAGTACTTCGAAACAGATTTTATTACTAGATTAGATTATTTTAATCTACAATTTTACATCTCCTAAAACGCAACTAACTAAATCAAGAGACTGTAACACATAGTCTGTTAAACAGCATATCGACAACAGTGCAGATGCGGCTGTTACTCCTTTTTCAGGGAGCTTCTTTACTGCTGCTTTAATTTTACAGCGCCTTCAACAGTGCCTCCAACTTCGACTAAACAACTCACTATTCTGACAAACAACGTGTCGAACAACATCAATGTTCGCAAAAGACAGTCTGTTTCCTATATAACGAACTAAAACAGGAGACTGTAGCCACAGATAAGCAACGAACTAAAACAAGTGACTGAAGCCACAGCACGTAACGTAACAAACAAAAACAAGAGACTGTTGCCAAATATTACTTATTTATTCTGCACATGCCGTCTGACAAACTAAGTATCAACAAGTACATCGATAGCCACACACTGAGTGCAGTTACTGCTTTTCAAGGGAGCCACTGCAATTAGGTAGCGACCGATATTAGGCATGTTTTGGACAAGCTAAGGCTATGTTCACACGATGCTTTAGTGCAAAACACCACCGAATATGTAATGGCACCTACGAGATACCTTAGATTTGTTCACACGCCTTTAGTATAACAAAAAGTTTTAGTGCCTCATAATGAAGAATGCAGCTGTGGTTTAGTGGTTAGATAATAGGTACCTTATTCATAGCCACACACTGAGTGACCCCGATTGGTGTTTCGCGAAAGACAGCCCGTTAGCGCGGAGGGCCGAATGGCGCGGCCGTGCAGATGCGGCAGTTACTGCTTTTCCAGGGAGCCACGCCGCCGATAACTCGCCGCGGAAATTACAAACGTAGCATGTGTCCACGACTGATATTAAGTACGTTTTGGACTATCTATGGCTATTTTCGCACGACTTTTTACAGCAAAATATCACAACAAGTATTGGCATCTCTTAAGATTTGTTCACACGTCTTCAGTATTACAAAATAGCATTCTTAAGAGTGTTGCTATAGCAACAATGTTAAACATTGTTGTGATCAGTCAGTTGTAAATAAGATAATTATATAGATAGAGAACGCAGAGATAAAATACAAGATACTAGATCAAAAAGTGGACTAGATGAGGGTCACATGACATACCTTTTTTTCGGTCTTATCGTTAGTTACCATCAGGTAAGAGGAAGCCCAAGCGTTTCTCAGTAGTTAAATTATAGAAGAAAGTAGGTACCTGCAGTAAAGATATTCTATGAAAACGTCATTTTCTTACATTAATGTTTGGACTGAACTGTTTAAATTGTTGAAATCGAAAATACTGTAAAAACCGTGTGAACTCCGCCTTGCAGCAACTTGTATTGTAGGCATGTTTCTAAGAATGTTTTTCATAAAACTTTTCAACAGATATTACAAAGTGTTACATTATATCCGGTATTGCTATATACTTTAACTTAATATGAGCTTTTGCTAAATATATCATAAACTAGCAGCCACATATCTATCTCATCATATGTACAACTTAATAATTGCACATTGAACAAAAAGCTTTAATATAACATATTTATACGTTTCTTTCAAACTTGTTTGTTGCAGTAGACACCTGCACACCGTACCAATCTATTTTCACTTATCTCGTCGGAGAAAATCGTAAAAATCTATCAATGAAACAGCAACTCCACATACAACAAATAATTATTAATGTGCTTACAACAATCAATTTGTTAAGGTCAAGTCACAGCCCTTCATCTTCATCCAGCATCTGTATTAATTGGAGGCTTTCACCGACGCTGCCGACTGACAGTACCAGCGAGACTGTGTGCAGGTCATACAAGTCATGGGCGATCTCCGTCAGAACCTTTATGATCACTCTACACATCCACATGGCAACTGGTTAGTTGCCCTTTGTTGGTTTCGATTTGAATTTGTTGGTGGTTTGTTTGTGCATTGCGGACTATTGTCTGTTAATTGGGCAACCGGTGGTAGCTCTCTCTGCTGAGCCGGGTCAGGAGGTCCCCGAAGGAGCCTACTGTCAGTATCAGGTCCACTTTGCACTCGTGTCCGTAGTTGTGACTGTACACGCGGAAGATGAGTGAATAGGCGATCTGCCACATTTCAATAGTTCAACAATTTTTTGTTTAGCGCACTCATCAAGATTAGTTGATAATGTAAAAGGATAAATACAAATTGTTCGTTAATTTGTCAAGTTGACATGTGCGACGACGTTTATGAATTATTTATGTTGCTCTAAATAGTTTATGTTCAGAAAAAGTCAAATAATATTGAATTGATTTCGTTGTCTTTTGAGAAAAATTTTTGCAACACATCATGATAAAGTGACATACCAGGGTTTTTTAAAGTTTTTGCATAAGCAATTACTTTCTTTTTTTCGAATTAGGTTCGATTTATCAGTAATGTTCGGTGATAAAGGAACAATTAAAATGTACAAAATACAACAAACGTTCGGTTTTTCTGTGGTAGCTGAATGCGCAGGCGCAATAAATTGAAGCGGGCCGCACACGACGGCCCCGCGTGACGTCACACCTCGGGTGATCGATGGCGGGGGGGACTGAAATGCCTTCCATAAAACTTGGCGCGCGGGAAAGAGATGCAGCACCAATAAATAATTTCATCTTAAATTATTTTAAATCTACTCTTAAGCAAGTACGGTGACTCCTTGTGTTCGAGAATTATGTAGCTGACTGTGTTATCGTGCATAATGAAATATGAACGGATGCGGCGTCAAGTCTTATGCGGTCTCGGAATTCATGTTTTGTACAATCAATTGGTAAAAGCTAATTTTATTAAATGCTAGGTTAAGTAGATCAGGACTCTTATTAAGGCTTCTGTATAATTAAAAAATAAATTAATCATACCCCCCCCCCCCCCACAAACGGATCACGAGTCAAAAGCTAATAAAGATAAAAGGGTCATATTGAAAAGAATGAATCGATTATTGGATAAAGAAAAAGAAGAGCCTAAGCAAGGTGCGGGGGAGGTCAGGGAAGGAGGGAAGGCGACACCTGACCGCAGCCATTTTGGCCCGTGAAATATGTTTATTTGTCATGGTAGCTCTTTGTTATTGAAATTGTGTTTGCCTTCACTCCTTCACTATATTGTTCGATTATGCTCTTGTAAAACTCGTTTGTGGACGCTCAATGTGAGAATGGCTTTGGAGATTTTAGAATATTGATTGTTGATACTGAGAAATGACAAATAAATTTCAATTAAGTGTCTATTGAACGTGCAGTCAGATGCACGCACTAGCGCTGTTAGTACTGTGATTAACTTTTCATATATCGTTATGGCGAGGAACACCGTGGCAGACGGAACTATTTATTTATTTATTCATTCATGTATTTCATTCATTCAACTATCGGCATCATTGTCATTATCATTTTTAAAATGTTCAATAGTTTGGCTACTTTCGTATCGTAGCCATTAGAAAAACTAGGTAGCTTATAATACTTTGCCGAATTAACATTTATTTTTCACTGGCCTATAAACAACCCACCCAGGCTGAGACCTCTTTTCTTAAACTATAGACGTTTATCGCATTGGGAGACGAGGCCAACACTCCATGCTTGCCCAAGGCAGGTTGGTGGGCTTTAAAGACTACCATCTTACGACAACAACCGTGATCAAAGTCTTAACGTGCCTGTGGAGGAACAAAGTAGTTTGGCATACTTAAACCTTTTCACCCATCCCGAAGAATCAAAAAGCTCGCTACCCGGGTGCACTATTTAAAATCGACGCGCCATCAAGCAAAATTAATTTCAAAAATAAAAAAGGGATGTAAACCTAAAATGGTATTGTGACTATTCGTGACACCGCGGCAGGTTGCTATCCGCGACTTTTTAGATGCCCGGGAAATCTCTGCGGGACCATCGATCACAACAAATTCACAAGTCATCGGCTGTTAAAAGAGCATTGTGCGCATTGAGGATGCGTAAACCCTAACAAACATTGTCACCTCGCAGCGATTCCAATTCACAACAAAAGATTTTTCAGAAAACGAACAATCGTGTTGTGGGCGCAGGGTTGCCAATGACATTTATCTACCTACTTATACCAATATTGTCTAGTATATTCATTTAAATTAAAATTACACCTATAGTTACTAAAAAAAATAAAAATAGAATTTGATAAAATTGAAAACAAAGTTTGATACGTAAATGATTTATCAAAAGCATTTGAATTGTGTGCTAACATTTATATCGCAAAAAAACCCTCTTTTAAATTTATCTTTTTGTTAGAAAACTATACAATATTTAAATAAAAAATCCGAGTGCACTGACAGCCCTAAAGGCAGTAAATTGTTTAAATATTGTAACAGGTCGCGCGGCCCACGGCGCTTTCCTGGGAACCACCCCGCGGCGCGGCCGGCGGACGGCGACGCCGCGTCTCACACCGCACATCACAAAAACACCACCTTTTTGTGCCTTATCTATCTTATATCAACGTCCTCGTGTGATAAAGCACCAATAATGATGTTTCATTCCGAATCGATTTAACAAACATCGCGCGCTCGTAAAAAGCTCGCGTTCGTTCGGTGACAATTTTCTTGGACGTAAAAGTCGAACGCTCGCTGGCCTGTTTATCTCGCCATAGAATTTGTATAACATTTTTTCATGTATCTAGGTTTTTTTGTCAGCATAAAGTTATGCGGGTATCAATCTCTAGCGGCCGGCAGGTGCAAACATGCTAAGTGTGTTCTTATTGTTGTAAAGGATTGAGTTATCAGTGACACTATCTACGGCGTTCGACAAATGTTTTAGCTGTCAGAGGTGTGACGTCAGCCAAATCGGGACAGCGCTGCGCCCGCGCCGGACGCGCATAGCGATCGGGCGGCCGATATCGCCATCACTTGTACACAACGCTGTATTTGGCTCTATGTAGGTGTTCCGAGAAGAAACGGAAAGTTTCGTTCCACGGAAAATAGATGGGCGTAATGGTACTAAAGGATGACAGAGCCACCAGGCAGGTAGGTGTGGGCAGTAAATCTAGAATCGCATTAGAATCAATGGAAATCAATAATCGATGGCCCTGGGGAGTCGTTCGTAGCTACCGTTGGAGGTGGGCCGCCTGCATAGATAGTTGATGGTTATTACTCACCTACAGTAATTACTTACATTCGATAGCATACCTATAGCCTGTCGTATGCGTGTTAAACAATGGACATCTCTGCTATTCGACATGGTCGGCTTTGAGCAATAGTGCCAATTAGTAATGTTACAATCTTGGCATGTTGATTCGTCTTTTCTGATTGATAGGACACTAATATTTGATCTAACTAAAGCTTTATATATATGTACTAGTTCTTGTTTTTTTACATGGCGTTAGCATTAATTGTGAAATTTCCTATGTTATTTGACAAACATTTCAGCAAATTAAAATTGCTATATAATAAGAGTACATATACCTAAAACGTAAATGTGAAACGAAACATTTTTCATCTTTGATAATAAATTAAAAACAGTAAAACCATAACATAGAGTAAAATTTTTTTAATAATAATTTTTTGATTAAAATTTTATTTAAGTATATTTAAGCGTTAATAAAACGCTAAAATATAAAACATTAATAACATAGAAGTCAAAACCGCTCTTTTGAAAAGTTTTACTTATTTATAGATCGTACAGTATGTGTAGCAATAATTATCAACAACCAATTTTGTTAATAAACCAATGCGGACACGCATCTTCAAAAACTGGAAATAGCTAATTAAGTAACAAATGAAGATTTATGTACCGTGTTGTCGATATAAAGTAATGCTTCCTTTATGAACCTCACAACGTCCTAATTATTTTACTACACGGCGAGAGGCAAAACGAGAAACGCGGTGACGCCCAAACGCTTCTGTGACAGAGAATTAATTGCGCGCGGCGACACATGCTGCGGCGGCGTGTCGGTATGAGCGGAGCGGGCAGCGGGCAGAATACTCACGGCCGCAATTAACAATCAAACTACATACACACATCAAAAGTGTCGGTAAGTAGGTACATAAGTACATTTTTAGCTACAAAACAATTATCAAACAACATTTACCTAATCTGGTTTTCCAGCCTAGCTTCTTGCTTAATTTTTTATGTTTTAGTAAACATTTTTTTATCCCTATTATGTTGAAAAAATTAAGAAAAAATGAAATTTTAACAAATTGGGGAAAATGAACTTACGTTAAGGGCGTTACCTAACTAGCAAAAAAGCAAGAACAAGGTAATTTTTTTTGAAATTTTATTGTAAAAAAATACCGTATTTCTACCATTCACACGATTCACACAAGCACAGCGATATGGCATGCTTAAAATGAGTTTATCCAAATCACTTCGATGAATAGCCGCCCACGTTCTTTCTAACAAGTCAAAAAGTTATTGTGGGGTGTGGACGACATCCATATCTACACGGCAGAGCTCATCTTTGGAGCATGTCCCATGCAGAGGTCTGGTGATTGTGCAGGACACGGCAGGCCGTTGATATGAGAATCGGCAAAAGTGCGTGTTACGACTCTAGGCTGTGTGGGGACGTGCATTTGTCCATGCATAAGTTGAAACCAATTACCCAATCGGCCTTGCAAGGCGATGATCACATCTGAAACAATCCTCTCTGCGTAGATTTGAGCATTGAGGTTGCCCCTGATCCTAATTAGATCGGTTCTTCCATGCACCTACTAAAATACCGGCCTAACCCATGATTGTTCCCCCTCTATATGGATGAATTTCCTGGCAAAATCTCAAGCGTTCTTGACGTCCAGAGGTCCTCTAAACTTGAGAGCGTATTGTATCCGGCCTCATAACGAAACGTGATTCATCAGAGAAGCAAACACAGCGCCAGTCTTCTTACTCCCAATTTCGGTGTTCACGAGCCCATTGTAAACGGGCCCTACGATTATGGGGTGCTATGGGTGGAACCCTCAGCGGCCTTTGGGAACGCAGACGCACTTCGCGTAAGCGATTCCGGTTTGTTTGGTCGCTTATCAGCAAGCCTGAAGCGATATAGAGCCTTGTGGCCAACATCATAACGGTCATGGTACGATTCCGTCGAGCAGTGTTTTGGATGTACCGGTCTTGTCTTCGAGTGGTGATACGAGATCTTCTTCCAAGTCGCTCGGCCATGCTCTGCACGTAATACGATAGCGTGTCCAGAGGCGGCCTATGACACTGTGTAGTGCCAATGGCGGCAGCCACAGTACGTTGCCTGAACCAGCTTCCAACATCCCAACGGCTCTTAACATCTCTTCCCTTGTCAAATGTCGCCGTCGCTCCTTCATTGCAATTTTTTTCACTTCCAGTGCAGAAATTGTACTGCTTTTGCAAAATTGCACTTACGCTCTTTTATAGGAATTTAGATTGACAGTTGATTTTCCATATTTAAACAATGTAAAAAAATAAATTAATTCATATCGTGAAATTCACTAAAAAGAATCAATAACGATCAAAAAAGTTAAAATATTAATTCTTTATTGCAACGATACATTAAAACGTACCTACTTGATCCCTAGACATTATTGATGTGTGTAAATTAGGTATATGTTGCGTTGTCTACTATAGTTAGAAATTTTACATACTTTTTATGGAGGTTAAGTAAAATTTTTAACTTTAGTTAGCAAAATAACAGATAGTTTTATTACAGCTCGTAATAACACAGTCTCTGCATGTGTCACAATCTATTATGTTATTTTACCTACCAGAGTTAGAAGTTTGACAGTTAATATTAAAGTTGAAAAAAAAAATCGATCGGTAAATCTGAGGCCAGTCGTTAGAGCCACGTCACGTTTATTGATTCTCGATCCCGATGATAGTGTTGCACTGCCCAAGAAGTGGATGCCTTTTACGGGCAAGAGTTATTTGTAAGCTTGTCCATCCGTCCGTCATAAATCCAGCGGCACTGTGGTAGCCTTCAGTCGTATATCACGGACTCGGCAAAGGCAGTAAGTTACAAGAAACAGAAAAGCGAATGCTAATCATGGCCGTGCCATTAGCCGTCAGCGGTGAATGTGGGGGGGAGAATTACTCACAAGAGGGGAGATGCGAGCATTATTTTGCCAACTGACAGCGGTTCGATGACAAAAATTTTGTCGAGAGTCTGCAAGAAAAGTCAGACACGCAAAAAAAATCTTGCCAACAATCATTTGACAGGGGAAGAGTAACAATTTGGTTATTCATTGTCTCCACTGAACATGCGGGTACAGAGTTCTGGAGACTTTTCAGAGGATATTTAAAAGATCTGTTACTGTTAACTAAATTTATGTGGTTTAACCAACGGTTTAACAGTGTCCAAAGAAGATTTCTGAATATAAGTTCAACATTTCTAAATAAGAAGAATAATACTCGTATAGTAAGTTAGTTGAATATACCCATTACTTACTTCATTTCACATTTCACCATGACCAAATAAGTATAGGTTTTCGTAACAATTATTCACAACTTTGATCACAGTCACAGCACATATCCTGTAGCAGCTTAAAATGTCTCTAGCGTTTTAGACGTGTCTAGTGTGACTACTTTCAGAATCATTCGGTAGGCTTATTATGTAGAAGACAAGACAAAAAAATAATGTTTCATATTTTAGCGTTTAAATATACTTAAGCAGCCGCCTGGAATGCGGAAGGTGCGTGGTTCGATTCCCGCCTGAGGTTGTCGTCTTTTTTCAGTGTTTAAAATTTTACAAGACAATAAGTTACAAAAGAAGCTTATCTTGAGCTAGATAATTGATGTAAGCATAGAAAGTTATTTATTATAATCAAAATTAATTTTAAAGTGTTCTGATCAATGTTAAACTCGACTCAGCCCTGTTCAACATCAAAAGAAAATTGCCGGTAATAAAAATTAAGTTCGAAAGAGGTATATAAGTAATACGTGTATATAACTATTAATTAAATTCTGTTTAATCTAATCTCATCTGATTTTAAATCTTATATGGAAAATTTTTAGACACGTTTTATTTTTAAACATTGCCTAATAAATAAGTCATTGGGTCGCAATATTTTCCTTAGACATAGATAGTTTACTTCGAATGCCATTCATTTCAAGGGATAATGTAACTTTGTTTAAATGCTAGTTTGTATGGGACACTGCAACGCGTAGACCCACTTAACCCACATACTAACAGCTAGACTGCAGTTCGGCGATTCAGCCATGATCATAATATGGATGTAGGTAGATGATGGTCACAATGGTGGCCACTGAGTAGGGCTTATATTTAGCTCGGGTGAAAACTTTCGTCGTCACCGTCGCGTTTGCGTCAAGCGCACTGTCCGTCAGTCGTCGGCGGCGGCCGCGTGTGGCCGCCTGATAGACAAAAAATGATCTGCCACCTCCCTTTGTTCAGACTGGACATACCTTTCAACGAGATACAATTAGTGAGGCCAAAATAGAACCCGTCGATAGTCGTCCGACAGCACCGCGAGATTCCGAACGTTCGGCTCTCTGATCTATTTTAGATATCAAATGATAGAAAACAAAAGAGCCGTGTCGCCAAATGAACTGCGTGTGAGTATTTAAGTTGTTTTGTGTGCAGATCAATAGTTCTATCAAGAGCACTTACGAGTTGATTCTGGTATGCTGTCACCGCTGTGAACACGCACTCCGGGAATATGAAAGTCTTGAATTCTTCTTGTTCTAGATCAGTGATGGGCGCGTTGATAGCGCCCTCCCTTCGCAGGACTAGGTGGATCCGGGGCTGGTATTTGTGCATGGAATTGAGCACCAACTGAAAACAAATTTACATTACATACTTGTGTTTTGTTTCAGACAAAAGAAGGTGCTTTAGCTGACCTCAAAATGTAATTGTCTAAAAGGATGTTCATTCAGCCAGCCTTTAAACGTTCCAAAACTGGATTAAGCTACATGAGTAAAATGCGCAAAGACAGATTGCACCGTAATACACCATGTTGGCCCATGGCAGATTCATGGATGTTTAAGGCTACGAAACAATGATAACAATTTCCGAAGAACGGCAAGGCAGACAAATTAAAATTTTGTTTAAGTATCATTGCTAAATGAAAACGCAACGATTGGACTGCTACGGCAACCACGTAACAGGAACTATTTAGATTTATTTGAAATCCGAAAACGTAGTACCTGTCCGTTTTTGTCCATCTCGTTGTTCGTGAGCTTGACCTTCTCGAAGGAGACGACCTGCTTGCGCAGCTGATCGCCGCTGAAGGGCGAGTCGGGGTGCGGGTAGAGGCGCGCGGGCGCGGGCGGGTCCGCCTTGCCGGCCACCAGCCACGAGGAGCGGTGGTACGCGTACCGGTAGCGCTTGCCGTCCACCGGCACCACGTCCAGCAGCACCGCGTAGCGCGCCTCCGCGCGGCAGCCCGCGAACGACACGCGCACCGTCGGGAACATGCGCCTGCAACAAGACACTACACTCAGCCGTGCTTTCCATAGTGCTCCTATGGGTGGCACCAGGCAAACGGTGCCACCAAAACGCGCTCTGTGGGAGCATGCGTCTTCAACAAGACACTATACTCAGCCGTGCTTTACGTATCGCTCCTACGGGGCACCAGGCGAAAGGTACTCATACGGAATTTACGTCTGGAATAAACAAGTGGCACCTAAACATTCGGAAGACATAATCAAGGCGACAAACGCTCTCCTATATTTAACCAAATTCTAAACCGGGAAGGTATAAAGCCATGTGAGAAGAAGATTAGATATACACAATGGCATAAACACATAACAGTGGTATGAACCCGGTATCAGACCTAGAACCAGGTCACATACGAGTATTATTCTGCTTTGTTGCTTCGGCAATAAAGCTTGTTCTAAGTCTGCCAGACTGTAGCGTTCTGTCTGTAGCATTAACAACAATAACAACCGCATTATTGTATTCCGCCAGTTATAGGTTAGGCTAGCTTACAGACACAGAGATTAAAGAGATAATCATCAGTAGATAAGAATTTCTGACCCTCATAATTCCGAATCTTAGAATATGGTACGATTTTCAATTAAACTTTGGACATGGAGATGAAATGAGGTTATTTTATCTAATAAGAAAAGTTACGTACAGTTACGTTTAGTATTCTTTAAAAGCCAGAAGAGATAAAGTTTTCTCTTATTTTAAGTAAGCTGTTCCAAAACTATTACTTTTGTATTTTTAAATCGCAATTTACATGCCATTATTAATGTAAGTTTTTCCTTTTCTTCAAATCAAATGCTGACTTTGAAACAAATGAAGACAACATTCGCCTTGAAGTTAAATAAGCATTGTAGTGATGAAAACGCTTCGAAGGCAAGTGTTATATTATTTACAATGTTCATTAGTGTAGTGTGGACTTCCTTGTTCCATTGTTATGTTAAAGCGTATATTTTCACATTAGCGCAATTACTCGACAATTAGTTGGTTGGGATACAATTATTGTTCTCAAAGACCGGCTCGAATCGTCGCTTGCTCATTAGGACTCGAGTTTATCGGGTATTTTCACAAGTAATAAGTTAAAAATATGTACTGCTACTTGTCAATAGAGCTCACAGTTGTATGACCGTTGTAAAAGCTAAAGGAATAATATGTTTAGTATGTCTGGCAGTCGAATTTGAATCTTAAATGCCACTCCCCTTCCCCTCTTTAACGGAGACATTCTTTAGTGTCCCGTTCCGGAAAGATGAATGGGTAGACATTTTTGTAGAGGCGTTTGTTATTGTTTGTCGAGTGAAATTGCTTGTGGTTGGTCGACGTAATGGCTCTTATTACACTATTCCACTGCGGTTTCCTGTTGTTATTCATACTAACTAGGGGAGATCGCTACATAAGAATTCATCACAGTATATTTTAAGGCCAAAGAAAGTTGAAAAGTAACAGATCATCGAAACCCTAAAATTGACACAAAAAAAGAGCATAAAAACTGATCGAAGATAACGAACTAGTCGCAAGCAGAAAGGAGTGTCACAAAAACTGGTGTCGGTAGCAGGCGCATGTAACACTATCTCCTAATCGACACAAAATGGTAGTCATTGAGGCGGCAACAACGGAAACAACAAATCTTGAACTGTAAGCTGAGACAGAGCTTCGTCTTGCGGCCTCTCACTTTTTGTCGACAATACCCGGAGCTTAGCGGCGGCGGCGCGCGGTACAAGTTGACTATTCGCGGCCAGCGCTTACGCAACTGTGCCAGGAATGCGGCGTGCAGCTCGCGAACTATCAAATCTACATTCATAACAGATGACAGACCACCCAAGTGGTTTACAATGACTGTGAACACGCGTTATAGTGCACAATATAATTTTGATTAGTTTGATTTATCTTGAAAGTTTTATGCCCCAACGGTGTATCTGACTGCGAGCGTTTAACAAAGGCAATGTTAGTAATAAGCCGTCTAACGATTTTACAAGATCGAGGGAGGACTAAAATAAGAATACCATTAATAAGATTTATGCACGTTTAGCTGTGGTCGCGCGCGTCGATTTGTGAGCCGCTTCTTATAGCTCTGCGATGGTGCATGCGCCTGCGCGGCGCACGGCCGATTGCGCGCATGCGTTAATGGCGACACTCGGCGCACCGCGCGATATATTACTGCAATGATATATGGCCACCGACGTCGTCCATCATCCTACCACCCAAAAGTTAGTGAGAAACCGCGCGCGAGCAAAAGGACACCGAGACACGCATAAGATGCGCTTTAATGAGCAGATACCGAAGACAGAAATAAGGGCCGCGGCGTTAACAACGCGTCGTTACTGTTATGACATTGTTAAAATGCCCCTTTATAGGTTGAGTGTGCTTTGCTTATTGCAGTCACTTTTACGGTATAAGATCTCACTCTTAAATCAGTTTTCTAAAGTTTATTTTTACATCCCCAACAATGCATGACAGTTAAGATATCATTGGGACAGTCATAAATATGGCATGTTCGAATGATATACATGTTCTATAAAGAATTTAGTGAGCGCTTTATCTTAATGCTATAATGAAACGTGTTGTGCAGAGAGTGGTAAAATTAGTGGTCTCGCGCGGCGGCGGTGCGCAGACGCATGTCGTCTTAATTAGAGAGGCAGGAGGCGAGGTGCGAACTCGTCAATCATTGTTTCCCGGCGCGCCTCGTCTGATGAATTTGTGTGACGCGCTATTTGAGATCTACCGACCGTGCATCCACAATCTCTCCTTGTATGACGGGAAGAATTCTGTAACTGGCGATGGTTAATTAGTACGCTCATAAAGGCATTGAGGTAAACTAGGAACGTATTAAAATGTGCTTCTCTTGAATAATACACTAGTAATTTCCAAACATTGGATTTTTTACGAAAGTCAAACGAAATAAACGTATGCATGCAAAGAGAAATTCATATACGTAGGAAGCCTAATGGAATGTAATGCTAATAGAAATATGCTGATAAATGTAGGAAAAAGGTAATCCGATGAAGTAAGACGGGAAATATCTAAACAGGAAAAGAAATCGATCACAAGAATTATGTCGCCACTCTCTTAAAAAAAGGTACTGAAGACTTATTCGATTCTTTTATGTTAAGTATTATCTGAGGTTTCGTTATAACTCAGAATGCTTAAAGGCTTTTCCTCACCAGGAGTGTTCGCCTGTAATGTAACAGTTCTAATTTTGATTCGTGCCTGTAATGAAATAATACAATTTGTAACGTTATGCACAAAATAGAATCTCGGATTGTTAGATAAGTACATTACAGGCAAATACTCTCGTTGAGGGAGCACCTTTACGTGTCACCTGAAATTTCATTACAACACAGATATAAGTAATGCACTAGTAGCGCATAAGTCACATAACGGTGGCAATCATAATTTAGGTTGTGGTTATGCAATAGGAAGCCGTGCGGCCATTAGCGCAATGTTATCACGTCGTGATTAGGAACCGTCCGCCAATCCGCGCTCGCCCGTCTAATTATACAGGAAAGCGCTTTATTAATAGCAATTACAGCCGCCATATTGCCAACGCGATTTAATTAACTCGATTCGTTGATTAGAGACAGATGGTGCGAGATTGCAGATTCCGACCCGGCCGCTCATTAGCGCTCTCCTGACGGTAGTGCTCATGTGATTTCTGTATTGTTAGATTCAGTTTAAGCTATGATTTTTCTATTGCATCAATCACTCATATATTGTCTTAATGTGCGAGTTATTTATATATAAATTAAAATCAATTGTCATGAATGTATGTATGTTCGCGCATAACTTTAGAACGTCTGGATACGTCCCTGGATACGGGCTGCTAGTTAACTAAAAATACATTACAATTGTACGTATTGAGGTCACTAATTATTCCGAAAATACAAGTCAAACTTGATTGAATTTGATTTTTTTCTTTACAATCAATGTAGGTATAGACGCAACTTTCATGTTTTTGTAAGCATACCTAAAGACTCTAGGTAGTAGATTTCTTAGCAATCTATAAAAGTGACATAAAATTAACATATTAAATGCGATAAAACACACCCCGTCGTCGACTAACAGCCGATTAGGCACAAGCATCAAAGTGCTTTCTTAATATGTCGGCATATCATGAAATATTAATTGAAATAAATACATAGGTACTTTACTGCATAAAGCAGCCCCGTGCTATGTGGGATCATGTTTCCAACGGTTATTACAACGAATTAGCGATAATAGTGGAGCCTTAAGTGATTTCTGCCGCATAATTCCAGTGACAACAATCCTTACCGGTGGCCAATGAATATTTCATATCAGATAATGGACCCCACTTACCACAGCTAATTTCATAGCTAACCGTTCTGTAAGTAAATGAATATGCAATCGGTTATGTATGTAATATTAATATGTAATATTGAGTGATTTCATCAAAAAATTGCATTGCTATTTCGATATCAGTGGCACTCAGTGTGTATAAAAAACACGTTACACAATTCAATAAGAACAATTCCTGTTTTAATTATTTTGCAGATATTTAGCAATCATAGCATAATTTTCATCAAATGGTCCTTCATAAAATTGTAAATCGTTTTAATTTCAATTCATAATTACGATAAATTATTTTCACAGAAGGAAATGAATTTATAATAAATAAATAAATAAATAATAAATAAATAAATAAATCTTTCCTACAATCACACCAATTATCTAGCCCAAGAGAAGCTTCGAAGAAACTCGTTAAATGGTTACTAGACAACGGATAAACATACTTAAAATACTTAAATACATACTTATTATACATAGAAAACACCCAGACCCGAGACAATTTAGAAAACAATAATTTCTAAATTGACCCGACCGGGGTTCGAACCCGGGACCTCAGAGATGGCGACACCATGAAAACCGGTGTACAAAGCCACTCGACCAAGGAGGCCGTCAAATATGCCTAGGCCTTATCTGCTGATGGTTTTCCAGAATCAGTAGGTAGTAGTGTGATATTGTTTTGCAGATGGTAAATGCTTGTTCTAACTTCTTCGGACAGCTACACAAAAAATGTCATACTTAGATCCGAAAACAACGGCTAAGCTCTTCTTCAGTACTTTTGTTTCAAAGTTTCAAATATACGTTCTTAATGTTTTATATTTTAGCGTTTTATTAACGCTTAAATATACTTAAGTTAAATTTTAAACACTGAAAAAAGACGACAACCTCAGGCGGGAATCGAACCACGCACCTTCCGCATTCCGGGCGGCTGCCTTAACCACTTGGCTACCGAGGTCTGGCTTTCAACCGTCGAAATTTGTCAGTGCTGGATGCTTATGTTTTTAGTCAACATTGCTTCATCAAATCTTAGAAGTTTTCACCTCTGAGATCCGAAAGAAATATTTTTACAAATATTTGAACATTCGGTTAAGATGAAGCTGCGTTTATAGATTAATGTTTTATATTTTAGCGTTTTATTAACGCTTTTAAACACTGAAAAAAGACGACAACCTCAGGCGGGAATCGAACCACGCACCTTCCGCATTCCGGGCGGCTGCCTTAACCACTTGGCTACCGAGGTCTGGCTTTCAACCGTCGTTTGTCAGTGCTTGATGCTTATGTTTGTAGTCAACATTGCTTCATCAAATCTTAGAAGTTTACACCTCTGAGAATAATCTTTCTTCCTCAATTTTAGTCGATTAGATGGTTTTATTACTTTGTGAGACAGACAGAGTTCACTCAATCTACACTGCCATAATATAAAAATTATAAAGAAAGATATCCGTTTAATGACACAGGGGATTGTGCTGCGTGTTAAATGATTACTTAAGTCAGTTTGTCATTCATGTAACAATAGAAGATTTTCGAACTGTAATTGATTAGTCAGGTCAGGGGGGTTACTCTCGAACGCAAACTCAATCTTAATACAATTCCAATGCGATTAATATGTATCGATATTGGGATAAGTAAAGATATTTCCGGAACGCCATCTCGATAATAATTTTGTTCAATCAATTTACACGAAATTTAATTCCAATTTGGCGCTATTGTCGCTTACAAAAGTGCTATTTGACATTTTTTAAATTTGTGATTGGAAATTGATTAATGCAATTCTGTTTCAAGAGTAGCCTACCAGGTTCTAGATAATGTAAGTAAACAATATACCTAATAACTTTTAAAGATATACATTTGTAGAGTTTGGGTTGTGATTTCTTACGTCAGTTTATCATGTAAGTAAAAATAAAATTATATGGATTTAAAAGATTTGCAAAAGCTTTACATGATAAATGTTTACATGATTTGCAAAGGGTTTCGTGTGTAATTAATTACCTTAATCAGGTAGTCATGTAAGTAACAATAAAACTACATAAACATACAAGATTTTTCAACGGTTTGGTCTGTGAATACAGTTTGTCAATGCAGACAAACTGAACTAAGTATTAAGACATACAAGGTTTATAAGGAAATTAGTAGATCAAGGTGTCTGGTCTTGTCACGTGTCAAGTGCCGGCTTCGTCACGGGCACCACGCCTGATGGATGTGGGATGTGTCATTTTCGGTGACATCGCGAGACGTCCCGAGTTCCTGACACGGTCACAGCTTGTCGCCTCCCATCCGACGCACGTTTGAAACGTTACACGGCGGACTATGATCGCATGCATCGTTTAAATTAATTATAATGTAACTGTAGTAAGTCTCGCTTTAATTAGCTACCAATGAATGTGTCACAAACACAAGTTAGCTAGAGTAGGCAAAACATGTTTATAACGACGACTTATAAAAGGTCTTTTTTAGGTGTGTGGTGGCAGCTCATTAAAGAACACTACCACCCTTGGGTGTCGTAAAAGGCGACTAACGGACTAAGGGCTTCACATGCATCCAACAGCATAGAGCGGACTCACCAGTCACCACCTATCACACTGAGCACATACGCAGTCGCTATTCGGTAAAAAGTAAACTATGGCAATGGACTGGTTTTGCGGTCTCTGACTTACCCTTCGGCGATGATAGTCGTGATTATATGTATGTACCTATGTATTTTATTTATTTATTGAAAACTCCTTGTGGATATTTATAGCTTTACAAGTTACATACTTGAGTTTACATGCGATATATGACGGAAAAGGGCGTATATGTGTAGCGTAGTGCCGCGCAGATGACGCGATGACAAATTACCGTATGTCAGCCGTGCGATTGTTGTAATGCCAGACTGCTCGCTGTAGATCATCGGTTGTACGTTGAAATTAATTATCGTCATTGCCTGTTATCAAGAAACATGGGAAATGATTACACGTGTGAGATGTGTATGGACTTATATTGTCAATAAATTCTTTAAATTTAACTTAAATTAGAGTAATTATCAACGGAGTGATTCCATATTATTTGTTGATTTTTAGAATCCGATCGGATGTACTGTAATCCCGTGATAAGCGCATGCGAAAGCTCCAAAATATCGGATACTTAGTCAAAAACAATAAAAGACATTCTAATAATCCTGTTAACTACACCAACATTTTAATAATACTATTAAAACTACTACTAAAAGATAGATAATTCATCATCACAATATGACTGACAAAAAAACCTATCTGTCAGTTAGGTTACACAAACAATTAACCGTTTAATTTTTTCTACTACCGGCAAGTCACCGGCCGTGACTGCCTCGGTTGCCTCGTCTGCTATCCGATCTCCGGCAGATATTAATCAGCGCGATTGACAAAATCGTGCGAGTGTCGAAAATCTGACGCAGCCACGAACCCGGACCTCCCAGGACGAGCGATATTTCACTGCCGCGCCGCAACGCCCCGACACGCCCCCTAGCTCATTATATGCTTCTAATGCGCATCAATCTCCTCACTTTCTACCATCCATAGAAATTGTTCGGATACCTCTCTAGCGGTAGTTTTTATAGCCGTGCCATCATTGAATTAACATATCAAATTATTTTACTTAGCGGCCGTAATTGAGTTAACAGCCATTTTCTCTGCCCGGAGAGCTGTTTATGACTTAATTTTGTAATTTTGTAACGTATGTATTAAAAATAATTATTATACATTCGGATTCTTTGTTTGCGGCTGCAAAAAATATTGGGAAAACCTTAAATAACGAAACACGCCCAGTTGCTTACGTAATTTTTCTTTTATGTAAAGTTTGGGTAATTATACAGAGCTAAGAATAGTTTTAACTTAACATTTTGATTACAAACCATTTTATTTAACGTTGATCAAAAACACCGACATCAAAGTAATTAACAATAATTAATTTTGTTTCAGTTTTTTTTAAGTTTTGTTACTGTATCTGTATACCAGCAATAAAATATATTCCATCTAAAAATCGTGTTATTACAGGCGACATCAGCCCCCTTATTCTCGAAACCGATCGCTATTGGATCGGATTGGTATTGTAAATTATCGTATTTTTAAGTTACGACACCAGCGCTAATTTGGATTCATATTGGGTGAACTAAATGGCATTGAGTTTTGTATTTTTTTCACTCAATATCCACGCAATATGAATCCATATTAGCTCTAGTGTCGTAACTTAGGAGTACGAAAATTCACAATACCAATCCGATCCAATAGCGATCGGTTTCAAGAGTAAGGGGGCAGTTTTATTAGGTGATAGAAACTAAAGCGCTCCACGTTCCACAATACCAGGTAAACCTTATGTTCGGTCGAACAGCAAATTACAAGGTCCGACCGATGGCGCGCGTAGCGACTAAAACATTGCTTTCATTACTGAACGGCAGATGTTGCATGCAGCCATTTATTAGTGGCAACATAATTAGTGAATATAAACAAATATAAGCGTACATTTTTAATTGTGCAGATACGTAATGACATAGCCGGTGGCAATTGGTAGCACCGGAAACGGAGAATTTATAGGGTTGTTTCTCTATTCGAATAGGAGTATTTACAAACAGAAAAAATATGCAATTTTTTAAAACTTTTATCGCTAAATCGGTAAAGAACAGTGTGATGTGTGGTTTTATCATGTAAAGGTTAAAAATAATCGTGTCTTAGTTTATAAATGTCAAAAAGACGTACAATCACGGCGGTATTTTAATTGATATGGTCTTTTGTAGGCGGAGTTATTGTATCATGCATTTGTTTTTGGAGGAAGATTATTGATTCCGCCACACCAGCTGAATGGAGAGGCGAGAATCTTGACAAAGACAAAGACTTTTGATGGACACTCTAGAGTGAATTTCCCGGGACCAAGAATTGCGTGGCATCGATGAAATCGGTACTAAAAACATAGTTATAATGTCCTAACATTTTTTTCTGGTTGGGTTAGGTAGCACTAAATATTTTATTAATGGGATGAATAAGTAGGTAGGTACTCCAAAAAAAAAAATTAAACTTCGAAATCTTTCATTGCCGTGTTTGTCCACACGTCTCCTTGGTGTGTATTATACCTCATTGATAAAAAAGTGTAGTGTTTATTTATATTAAAACCTAGTTTTATTTGATACGTAAATAGTTAAAGTATTGCTATGGAATACATTTATTCAAGTATTTAAACAATACAACGAATGGTTAATAAAAATTAATTTGTCCTAGAACTACATTTCATCGCCGTGTCCTAAACATGTATAAGAATATTGTTTTATCTAACTAACGACTTGTGTCCTCCCCCCTGTGCGCTAAACGTTGCATATCAGTGCCGTTTAAGTGCTCGAAGTGGAAGGACGTACACACGAGCCTGCGTTTTCGTGCCATTAATGTAAGTATTCTATTATTATGTTACAGGAATTTTTTTCCGTCATCACCGTCGATAAGTATAACTTCTATTTGAATAATTTTCGCCTTTTGATTAAGCATTCGATAGAATGCTATTTCTCTTATGTTTGTTTGTGAAGTGTTTATTACTTCGAATAATTAATAGATTTTTGTTATTTTATATTTTTGCCTGGATTTTCATCGCCGTGCTTTCATTTCCGTGGTTTCCGTGGCCAAAATTTGCTATAGCAATGAAAAAAGACAGGGCAGTGTAAAAAATTTCATAAACATGCTTTGTAAAGCAGTTTAGTTTCATTGCCGTGGCCAGATGTTTCATTTCCGTGACTTATGTTTTCATATTGCCGTAAACACTTGTTTCATTGCCGTGCACGCATGTTTCATCACCGTGGCACGAAATTTTAAATCTTGTATATACCAGTTATTAAGCAAGAATACATACATTATCAAAAACATTAATAACCGCCAAAATTAATAAAAAAACTAAAAGATAAAAAAATCTAAAAAAATAAACATTTTAATAGACCTGTTGAAATTCACCCTCTAGTCTTTTAGGATAGATTGAAGAGCGTCTAGTCCGAAATCCTAAAGAATTGAGCAACAACGTAGGTATATTTATAACCACACTGTGGATATAGAGATATCTAGCTGAGAATTCCACAGCCAAAAGACGTCTCGAATGGGTAGTGCGTTATGTAATTAATTTCGACTGTAAAAAAGCTTAAAAATATTTTATCAATTTATTAAATTGAATATCTCCTAAAGAAGAGTTAGCGTCCGAAAGATTCAAATCCCACAAAAAAGAAGAGAGACTAGTACAATCCAGGTACAAGTTGTATTATTGAGATTAGAGATAATTAGAATAGGTATAATGCTATATTGCCAATCGCCTGATGCGATAGTAATGATTCAGCTGTCAGGAGCAGGAGCATCCGAGCCGTCGCGCGAAATTCCAACGGCCCGTTTTGTTCGCACTGCGTTAGCTGATCAGCTCTAATGGTGTCACATTGCAGACGGAGCCAGCCCGCGGTCCTGCCGTCCGTCGGCTTTAGTTTATTTTAGTCGTTTGCGAATTTTAACGCGCTGAATCGCGGTTGACAATGTAATTGAGTGCTTTGCATTGTTTTGAAGTGTTTCTGTTTTCAATTAGCTGGTAGCTGTATAGGAATAAACGGTAATATATCACACGGTCAAGTGCTCGTTCCGATATCCGAAGGTTTATTTCCCAGGTCGGGCAAAGGGTGTGTTCGGATTTAGGCTTCGTTCGTCCCGCTGAGATTCGTCCCACATAAAAAATCCTAGTTCGTCCCAAACAATATGCTTAAATATTTTTCAATTATTTTATTCTCGCTTTGTACTATTATATATTCCTTTTACGGCCCATATTTTTATATACCATTATAGTTTTTTGGAATGTGGGACAATACTTCGGGACGAACGAAACATAAATCTTATGAGATTTATGCTTCGTTCGTCCCACATAAAAAAAATCCTCTCATCGCTCGCATTTGGCAAGCGTGGTGAATGAGCCAATACCCATCAATTGCAGCGATTACTTGATTTAAATGGTGTAGGTATTTGCCTGCCTGGGACAGCATGCAGGCTGTTCTTTACTTTACTTTACTGTGCCGCGAACAAACTTACCTGACGATAAGCAACCACGGCACACCGAGAGTACGACGCGCGCGTTTCTAATCCTAAAGCTTCAGTTCTTATGATTCTAAGCTCTGTAATTTATCTAGATACAGAACATAGCCAGTAGACTTTCAAATCGGAATTCAGCAATGCTAAACCATGCAGGTTTGCGGCAGAAAAAGGCGTTAGGATCGTATTTTGGGCACAATTCAACCATTTAAAGCAACACAAAATTATCTCGCTGTAATATATCGCAGAAACAGCGTGTGCAGTACAGAAAGTTGCGTCGCTAACACACCTGCCTGAATAATGCATACACAGGCGCGGAAATTAGGCCAACAACCGGCGGCGGCGGTGCGCGGCGCTCGTCGGAATTATTCCTTGCAAATCCGGCGTTAATTCCCGCAAAGCCCTCAATTTGGTATCGCGTTTGTACACGCGGCCGACGTTCCGTACCTTACCGTCCTAGTCGCACCTGAGGGCCTATACTCTAAGCGAATCCGTAACTTCGTTGGCCCGTAATTCGTCGTACAGTGCACGCGCGCTGTTGTTTTTTTCACTGGCGATTGACGCAGTACAACGAATTTCGGGCAGACGAAGTTTCGGATGCAGTTAGAGGGTAGAGCCTCTGTGTTGTCGACCCGCGCTCAAACGCGACGAGTTTCGCAAGTCGACACCGAATTCGGCAAGTTTGCCGACGTTATTGCGAAAACTGTCGCCGGCGCGGAGCACTCGCCGTCTACACTTTGTGTTAAGTGTAACTAAACAAATTGAGAGTTCAGGTGTTCAGACAACTTTCTATACATACCGGAGTGAACTACCGTGCACAGACCAATAAAGGTACTTTTTAAATTCACCATACTAAAATTTTACATATAGGTAATACCTTGGTGTCTAAATTTAAATTATTGTTGTGGTTAAACACGAAGATAAGATATAAAATTTTATATAGATTATTTTGTTTTATTTTTTAAACGATCTAACTATAAATTATACAAAAAGATGTAGCTAACATAATCACATCATATCTTGATTAACAAAATTAACTAACAGTATTAATTATTATCTTAGGTATACCTATATATGTAATGGTAAAAAATCTAGGCCTTTACCATCAACACTTCTCTAAGCGTTGGGCCCAAAATTTTTTAATGTTACTACGCAAACTAACACACGAATTTTGCATAGTTGGATTAAAGTAATATTGCTCTATGAGGTGATAAGGCTCCTGGTTACATACTTATAATAAAACTTATGGACATGTCTGAAACAAACTTCACTAAGAAGATGGCACTGAATGATGATGATGATGTCTGAAACCGCTTCATTGCTCTATATAGGTAGTCTTAGTTTGAGACCTCCGTGTCCAACCCCACAGGTATCCCAGTTTATATTAACCAGTGACGGTACATATTGTTTTTAATGGTCAATTTAGAAAAAGGCATCGTCTTTAGTCTGTAGCTACAATGCTAGTGGCATTTTGTTTTAAATAACATTCCAGCTACAGTTCCTTTCCATTTTACCCTTATGTAAAAAATACATAAAAAAATTATTTACTTTTTGTGTAACTAAAAAGTGTCGTTAAGAGACAGGAACTCGATGTTTAACAAAAAATCACTGCATTAATTATCTATTTTGTAAAAGCTTACCTACTGGCAATCTAACATTTTAAAGGAAATTTTTAAGTCTTTTATTATCGGTTTTTCTTTTTGAACCAATCGTCTTTTGAGTACTAAGACGTTGGTTACCTTGAAAGAAAAGTACAACCCAAAAAAAAAGTTTTATCCCATCTTATTTGTTTTGAACCAAACATCGTCGTATGTACTCGTATGTTACGAGTGTACATAGAACGTTGTACTGAGTGATTCAACCTCCGCATATGCCTTCGCGGAGGTATGTCACCGTCTGGCCGGGCCCTCCGTCTGCGGCTGGTAATGTCATCACGGGGGCCGGCGGTGGGGGCGATAGGTGGGGCTGGAGGCTGGAGGTTGAGAGTTGTGGGGGCGCACGTACGGACTGTTAAAACGCTACATGTCAACGTGTGGAGCCCGCTGAGCTAATCTAGGTCCGCTGATAATGCCGTGACCTCTGTCTGCTCATCTATTAACTGAGGTACCTCGTGGAGTGTAAATATTGAAATAGATAAGGATATTTTGTTATTCTTAAAGTACTTAAAGTAACGGTAAACTACTATTTATATACCTACTAATTAATATTATAAATGCAAAAGTGGGTTGGTTTTTGGTTTGTTATGCTTTCACGCTTAAACCGCTAAGCCGATTTTGATGGTTTAAGAGAGATGGGGCTGAAGACGGTTACATGTAGCGTTATCATTTAGGAATTCCTGACAAAAAGCCTGACATTTCGATAAAAGTGCGGACTTTTTCATAAAGTTACAAAATGGAAACATTACTCACTTTTTACATTTTGTTTTTAGATAAATGAGAAGTTAATATAGATTAAAGACTTATTTGATATTACTTAATATGTAGTTTTGTTACTCATATTCCAAAGTCTAAAAGTCCGGACATGTCCGGACTAATGCGGACGGATGGTAACCCTAGTTACAGGCTACTTTGTTCTCGCAAAAACCTAACACGAGCGAAGCCGCGGGCAAAAGCTAGTAATAGTATTTAGTAATTACATTTATTTTTATGAAAAAACGGGATTTTTACCATGTCTGAGTTGTTGGTTTTGAGTCCCCGGTACAGACATGGTAAAAACCCCGTTTTTTCATAAAAATAATTGTAGTGACCATGAAAGTTTAAAATGTTATTTAGTAATTACATTGATATTGCTCTTGAGCTAAGCATGAAAGTTTTGGAATGTCTGAAAGTTTTAAAATCTTTTTTTTTATAACGCTTTCAATTATATTTAGCTTTAATTGCTTATTAAATACATACATTTACATAGTCATAATGTAGTTTTGTACAAAACAATTTATTTAAGAGGAGTTTGGCGGTCAGCGAAAATTCCGGCCGCTCGCGGGTGTTGCGCGGTGCGGGATTCGCGGTAATTCGTAAGCGCCATTCAAATTTTTATCAAAAAATTATAAAAATGTTTAGTTTTTTGAAAATCCAAATCAGTCAAGAAATCGAAAAGGTAAATACCTATGTGTTTATGATTTTATAGGAATTATTATTGTAAAACACGGTCGTAATGTGCATTTATATTAAAATTTTAGAAGTAAGTTAAAGATATTTTTCTATCAAACAAAATGTTTCCAATCGTGTTTTGGAAACAGTCATCCCCTCACGCATATCTACGTTCTATAATACATATTGAAAGTTTAAGTGCGAAATATGTAAAATATTTTGAATAGCCGCTAATAGAAAACAGCCAATTTTTCCGTTATCAACGCCTAAGCCCCCATAAAGTTTTCAAAATTTCATCAATCCGTCACCGAACGGCTGATGGCGGTATCATCAAAGCGTTTTCCGCCTTGGTGGTCGTCGTTCAATTTTTCTTTTTCCAACTAACGGGGCGCCTAGCACAACGCTTCCCAATGCAATAGTTGTCAATCGTCGACTCTATGTGGGTGCAACATCAAAGGCATTTTTCCCAATAGTAACTCACTCGGTGGTATAAACGCTCGTTCGTTTTGTCATTTCTCAAGCTCACATACTATAGCAGCCAGTTAAATATTTCAACTAATCAACTACGTTATAATACTACATAAAAATGTGAATATGTTGGAAGCACACCGGACGTCGTCCACGAAGGCCGAGAGGGCTCAAGTAGGCAACTAACATAAACATTTTCCGCGTACTTACTTCCATAAATTAGTTCCCGCGAAGGCGCGGTATAAATACCCGCCAAACGACGGCGCACTTGCTCATTACCTACTAATAATTTTATTTATTGGCTTCCTGCACATTTCACAACAACGAGACCGCCGACGCCCGAGGAGCTAAGCCCAATTCGGAAGCTCCCCGCTCTGCACACCTCACTTCACCCTTCGAGTTACGGCGAGCGGTTCATAATACATCACGCGTAAACGGTGTCACAGGCTAACAAAACAGTCGTCACAATAATAAGCACCTTCCTGCTGTCAGACAACACGTCTTGGCGAAAATTTCAAATTACACCTCAGCCAAGTTTCCCAGACATTTACCCGAAAAAAGTTGTTCGATAATCACCTATCATTACCCGCGGGAGGCGTCGGCTAGCGCACACAAAGGGTGCTGGCACCGGAAGAAAACGACGAAAATTAAAAGTTTCCTCCGAACAAAACAACAGCTGTCATATTAAACCGTCAAAATAAAGATTACAAATGAAATATTCACGGTGAAAGCGGGGTTCAGTCGTGGTTATGTAAATAAGTGGCTACGAAAATGTACATAATTAGTTTACACGTTTTCTCGAGCGGCCCCCGCCCCACGGCATATTGCGTGGCGGGGAGGTCGGCGATACACTTGCTAAGGGTACATTTACATGAATCACACATTCATTACACCCTGTAGGTATTCAAATGGGCTGCATGTGTTCTCTTCACATAACCTAGATAGTAGATAGGGTTGCGTGTTTGTATCACTCATATATTAATTTGTCGGCAAGACAATAGACATGTGTTTTCATAGTAAACCCTTTGCGTTTTGTTTCGAACCGCGTAATTACAAATTATAGTGAAATACAATACCAACTAATAATCCGTTGTACATCTAATTAAAAGAAAATTCTATAATAAACGACGTCTATTAGCATGTCAGTACCGTGCCATCGTTGTTTATAATGCATACTTAATCGAATGTTCGTCGAAACCCGATGTAAATAGGTACCCTACCGGGAATAAATAATAGGCTCCATTATTGAAAGTACATATTTTATGAAAGGGCTCCAAGGTTCCAGTGAGGCTCGGGTGACAGCTAATCTTTTAACATGGCACAAAGCAAAGGGAATTTGCGATGCGACGGGCGCGGGGCGGTGTCGGCGCGTCGGCGGCGCGGGGGCGCCGCGTCTCCTTAATTCTTTTGTCGTTTTCGGCTCCGTCAAATATCGCGTTTCCAGTTTGCATACATTTTCACTACCCCCCGCCCCCCGAGCCGCGCCGCACCCGTTCTCTACCCGACGCCGTCTTTCAGGAATAAAATTAGTGTCGGCAGCGTGACACCAACTGAATTTAAGCTTAATAAGATATTTATAAAGAAATTTCCGATTCAGCGGCAAAGTTCAAAATTTGACTCCGACTCTGCAAAGAGTTCGGTGGCGTTTTCAATTTAAACTTTGCGCAAGTTAAATAATGTGCGAGCTCCGGCCAACTCGATTCATTTAAGGTTTTAGTGAAATTAGCTTTTGAATTCAAATGATACTGAAACATCCGCGGCATCAGACGCTGAGCTCCAAATATATTAATCTCGCTTCTTTGATAAAGTTGACTGTTTGATTGGAGATTTCGGTAGAAGTTTAAGATTAAGTCGGAATTAAGTATTACTTTTAGTCAGCCTCTTGCTCAGCTCAGCGGAATCAGAGATACGCTTCCATTTCTCTTTCATAATGAGGTACCAAAATGTGGTGAGGAAATAATGTTTCCGCAGGTTCAGCCGTAGTTTGAGGTGTGCAAGTGACGTATCGGCGGTAATGCGAGAAGCGAGCGGCAAAGGTCCGCGCCGCGTGTGTGCACTTCTCGCGTTTCGCCCACTCCGCGTCTAATGTCGGGCATAAATCAGAGGTAACGCGCCCGCGCCCCCCGCCCTCGCCCCCGCCCGCCGATAAAACTCCAAATTGTTTTCTCGCCCCCGGTGGGCGCCGCCCTCGGTTCGCTCTTAAACGCCGTTTCAAGTTGCACTTGTGAATCGCACTTTTTACTGTTCACGAAATTGGCGTTGCGAATTGTTTTTCGAGCTCGCCCGCGTATCCGCTTCCATTTTTACGAGGATTATACATTTGTTGAGCGCGGTGCATTTTTCACACGCGAACTGCTCGTATGGCGGAGGCGACACGCTGGCATTGGTAAATGCGAGCCAATTAGAAGATTAAGCGTTGACAATTACGGCGTCGGATCGCGATCGTATATCAACAATTATCGCGCGAGTGCGACAAATGGCGGCCGGGCACGTGTAAGCGCGGTGCGCCGTGCACACGCTTGCTAAAGGAGACATCGTCAATATGCACAAATATTCGTCTAAAGATCATCGTCATCATATCATATTAGCCCATATATAGCCCTCTGCTGGGCAAAGCCCTCCTTTCTTACAGTTTTCGCGGTCTTTTGCTTGTGTTTGGCCAATCTTTAGCAAAAACATCAAGCTCGTCTCTCCACATCCGCCTAAAGATGCGTCACGAATAATGTAGCGACCGACGTGCTGCCATCACACTTAATACTAAATAAAACAAAACACAAAGAAAGCGATAACAGATTGAACCTCGGCCACGAATACAAGCGGCTTGCGATTGCGAGGTGGCAAGCGGGTTCATTGGACGTTATACTTAAACGATCTTAAAGTCAGTGGTCATAGGACGCAATGAACAGACAAATCGCACGTCTCGAGTCGCAATCCGCTAAGGAGACAAACTTTATTATAATTAACATATTGTTTTCGAAAGCTTACCCATCTCAGTAGCATTTTAAGCGATTCAAAATACATAATTTAATAAATAATATTATGGTTTCCAACTCCAACCTTTACCATTCAAAAGGTTAAACGGGCTGACAAACAGAATCGCAAAAAAGATTTTATTAAAACATTTGAAGCAAATAAATTAATTTGGCTTGTATATTTCTGAATAAACATCTTTATTTGAATCATTTAACCCAATGACTGTTAATCTAATTTGTAGATCAAAGCGGGCCGCGAGATGACACAATTTAAAGAGACAGCTGTAATGGCGTCCAGCATAACGCCATGCTCATATTTTAGACACGAGGCCAACTCATCGCTTAGATTTGTGGGCATGTTTGACCGACGGCGACGACTTAGTGCTGAACACCGACTCAGAACTAGAGGTCCCGGGTTTGCTTTCTGCTTGCGTTTGGTTTTAACACTTGTTCTAAGTATACTGCGGCTGGTCTTGCTCTTATCCTATCTAAGATATGTATAAAGCAACAAAAATTTTGTCATCATTCCGTAAAAGTTACGATTTCAGTTCTTTAGTGGTTGAAGATTTCGTGTGATTTGAAACGTTCTATTTTTAGCCTTATCGTCACTTACACTCTCGTGGTATACGAAGTTGAAAGAAATTTCCGTTGTATTACAAGCTACACACCTCAAACCTCGACGATTTATTGCCTACTATTCGTCCGAATTCGCGATGTTCAGACAACACGAAGCCGAATGTTTACCATAACATTTTACGTTGGCGATTTATTACAGATAGTATGGTGGTGAGAAGTAAATCAAAGAGGCAGCCGCTGTGCCAACTCCGAGCGACGGCATCAAAGTGTTGGCAACCTGGGAACATCTTCAGCGGCACCAGACATAGAGGTGTTAAAACTAAAGACGTCGTTGCAAAACAATTTTTGTGCACCGAGTTGCGGCCCATGTCTGCAAAGTCAGCGCAATCGCTTAGTGCTGCCGCACACGGGCCAAGCTTCAAGCTTCTTGTAGCGACGTTTGTGGCTGTGGCCGGTGGCCCGTGTGCGGCAGCACTTAGATGTGAATAGCGCATGGGCCGCAACTCATTGCGCAAATAATTACTTCGCAACGACATCTCTAGTTATAATACCTCAATGGCCCCAGATATAACATTTGTAAGCGATCTATTACGAATACATGTTAATTTAAAACTATTCGCACGAACGGACCGACAGTCTGCACAATCGTTAAACGTTAACAGATAAAAGGTTCCGTTTGATATTTTAGAATGATGCAATAGTGGCGTTCATCAATTTTAGACTGTAGCAAACGTTCGGAGAAGCTGGTTAAGACATAATTTATTGACTGTATCATAACGTTTATAGAAACGTTTTACAGCTACGACTGAGGACTGAGACTGAGGCTCGCATTGGGCCAACACGCCCTCAAAGCGGGTTGGTGTATTTTAATCTTCTTCTTCTTCTTCTTCTTCTACAACCGACAGCAACTTGGGTCAACGGCTTTACTTTAAAATACGGCGGCTACTGAGATAAAGACTATTAAGATGAAGACCTTTCTTGCGTTAGGAGTCAAAGTTTTCGAGCTACATGCAATAGGTTTATTGCATTGCAATATCTCTGCACCTAACGCTGACTTTGATGAGTCTTTAGGACTATAATGTGCTGGTGACTGGTTAATCTCATGTTTGAGACTGTTCAGATATTTGTAATGATTTTGATCCCATACCCAGACAGTATTGTTTTTTTAAAAGACTTTTCAATGTTTGAGTTTTTTCTGACCAATCACTTAGAAAAGGACCTGGATAGTTAATCATAACAAGAATTCTTTATAATTCTTTGACATTTCTATGTGTGGGCCACTGTGGGCATGTCAATGATAGCTCTCACTTTCTCTTGATCATCCCTAGCAACACATTACTATAACAATCGGGATCAGCTGCTCAACTTGATATGCTTGCTATTTTTTATGGTCACCCATCCTGTAACCGTGCATTGGAAAACTGTTACAATAAAAAATTGGTTGCCTGTAAAGTCGGTATACGGGCGAAAGTTTTACGTGACAACGACTTTGAGTGGTAAAATAATTTTAATGTGAATATTCATTCGTATAGTAGGAAGAAGGATGAAATCTCTCTTGCTCTGTCTCTCTCGCTCTTAGGCGGGCTAACTGTGCTCGAGTGGAAGGGAGGCGTGCCTTTCACTTTTTATGTCTGTCTCTCTCGCTCTTAGGCGGGCTAACCATGCCCGAGTGGAAGGGACGCGTGCCTCTCACTCGCTCTCATTGTGAGCGCATAACGTGAGCGGAGCGTAACGCAGTTTCTTGAAGTGTCACCCGGCAAACCAATTTATAAGACGTTGTCACGTCAAAAATAATAATAATAAAATTTCCTACACTCACACCAATTATCTAGCCCAAGAGAAGCTTCGTTATGAAACTCGTTAAATGGTTACTAGACAACGGATACTTATTATACATAGAAAACACCTCAGACCCGAGACAATTTAGAAAACAATAATTTCTAAATTGACCCGACCGGGGATCGAACCCGGGACCTCAGAGAGGGCGACATTATGAAACCTGTGTACAAACCACTCGACCAAGAAAGTCGTCAATAAAATGTGCAAAACGCTGCATCATCAAACTTCTAAATAACCAACCAACCAATACAATTTGCTAATGATATTTAATCGTACAACTTTAACAGAAGTGCAAAGTTAAATGGCATCAGATGGAGTGTTCGCTAATAAAGGATACCGACACCGCGTAGCCGACAAACATCAAAATATTTGCAGAGCGGATGAAAAATGGGCCCCCGTTGAATAAACTAAAAGAGCTGTACACAAAGGGACAGGTTTTAAACGGAGCTTACCGCACCGCGCGATTAGCCGCCTCTAGCGGACGGACAGACGTGAAATATTTACATTATTCTATTACGCTTATTATGTTAATCTCTTGGGGTTGCTGCAACGAATTCACTACGATTTTTAGTGCACCACGTTTTTTCTAGTGTCTCTATTGTAATAAGCAGTTTCATTAAACAGCTAATGCCTATTTGATACGAACAGATAAGAATTTAAATAGTTTCGTTTAAAATTTTTAACAATAAACGTAAATTATGCTAATTTTTTTGTAAGTTTATCATAATCATAGTGGCAACAGCCTCTCAATGATGAATTTTAATTAGAACTAAAAGACGTTTATGAACACCGGTAACATTTGTTACGGTGCTTAGCTTAAATAGAAAAAAAACATGATTCGTTAACCTTGTCGCAACCTTTATTTATAAAAAAATGACGCGGCATGCATCCGATTCGACGCACGACAACGTTCGTTTCCGCAACACTATTTGACAATTTGGCAGATCTCTGCGGGGCAATTCAATTACAGTGAAAGATCCCTCATAAGCGAATCGTTTTTCCGAGTCATTAATTTTTTCGAACGACACGGGGCTCTGCGTGATATAGCGGGGTGGGTCCAGGCGCGCGGCTATCTCGCGAGATAATACTGATTTATACGATCGGGCGACGCTCGCGATTCGTCGCGTCGCGCCTCGTCGCGGCGACACGCGAGCGCCGAGCGCCGCGCGACATCGCACCAGCAGTGCTATCGGGGCTGAGCCGCAACGCTCGGCGTCCTCCGCGCCCGCTGCATTCGCGACGGTTAGTTGGCGAGATTTATGCTAATCGACGGGGCCGACTCGGATAAGCCCGCGTGACGGTGTGTGCCAAATTGTCTCCCATTGCGACTACCCAAAGTCCTTTGTTGCGTCCGCTATCGCATCCTAGCTTCTATGACTCCACGTGACCGTAACTAATGCGTCCGTAATAAGAGAAATACAACTTCCAATTTTTCAAAATGGAAGTTGTTAAAAGTTGTGCTGACACGGCCATTTTATGGCTAACGAATTAAGAATCAACACAATATTAAACATGCACGCGGACGGTTCTGGGCCGCTAAGTTCGGAAATAAATACGACTGGCATATATTTCCAGATGTCGTATTTTATGGTGCGTGGTGGAAAAAACTGAATGCCCGAGGCGTCGTTAACTCGAGAACATTATAAGGAATAAATAAGTGAGGTATTAATACGGCTTTATAGTCCGTGAAAGAACCTTCATTGTTTTGCGCACTGTACCCGGCCTTTGTTAAAATTTATTTTGAGGTGACGTATTTAGCATTAAATATTTCAGTGTGTACTGTGAGCACTAGGGTTCTCTAATTAGGCCTTAGTATGAATTTATGGCGGACTGTGCTGATGTGCTCATTTCATATTTTGCCTTTGTTTGTTTCGAACAATCAATATTTTGTTGGAGACTGTATTTACCCTTACTGTAGATATTTGTGTGAGCAAAAGTCGTTATCGAAAGATTAGGTCGGGGAATTTGTCACGATCGGCGAGCTGTCGCGCGCTGATTTACGCCGCGCGCGATAACGCGGCCGCGGTACGCTACGTCGCGCGTCGCCGACGTCGCCACTCGATAACACCTTTTAATGTAGCAAATGCGCCTGAGGTAGACATTACGTAGCAAGTACACACAAATATACACATATTATTCTAGAATATTCCTTAGAGATATCGCCTCGAAAGCGATCGGTCTGATGTGTGTCTTTCAATTGACGGGCAAAGTGTGTTTCGACTTTTTATGAAGCATTAGTTACCATAGATCGGAAAAGGTAGAGTTTTTTCTAGTAATTTCATCATAACTATTTTCTATAGTAAAGATCAAGTTTCAATACATCCCGGAAAAGAAAAAAAAATCTTCGTTATCCACTGAGTTGGATGTACAGGCAGCTATGAAAAATATTGTTCTATAAATATGCAATTTCGTTTTACCGGATTTCGTAGAGACCTAAAATTCGGGTGTATTCATATTTTGCCAAGAGTGTAAAATTATATAGGTATCTCTATAAGTCAATTGTTGGCTTAATTTAAGGCAGATTCTAGATATGATGAGGCCTATGCCCAGCAGTGGGGCAGTACCTACCAGTAGGTATATATACCTAGGCTATTACTATTCCTAAGAGAAATAAAACAGCAATGAAACTAATTGTTCACAACCTAAACGGACGCGTCAAATACGAGAGAAGTTAATGCAATTCTTTCCGATAGAATTATGGATGCGAATGAGAACCTGGCGTATTAAAGAGATTTATGGTGGCCTAAAGCTGTTTAACTAGGGAAACAGCCAGGACACGAATTATGAGAACAATAAAAACGCAAGCCATAGAGGCGCTACGCGTCATTAACGCCGCCCCACGGCGAGGCACAATTGGCTGTATTGACGGACAAGAAAGGGATAACATTCGCATTAAAATTCTCATGAGCATTGAACACGTTTGTATAGGGCTGCAGAATGACAACTTAAACGATATTGATATTTTTATAAATGCATAAATACATACATAATACATATAATCACGACTATTATCCCCAAAGGGTTAGTCAGAGACTAGGCAATGAGGACAGCACAAGTAGTCCTCTACCATAGTCCACTTTTCACCAAATAGCGACTTCACATGTACTCATGGGCGTATTGCCTAATGTTAAGCAGGTAATAACTTGTGTACAAATTAAAGATAAGATTGTGAGTCCTGTGGACACCACTGTGTTTCTAATCACCACGCTGGATGCCAAGCTTCTGTGGGACACATTTATAGCTCAATTGTCGAATAGACTTAGCTCTGCGGCTTATGCAGTAATGAAGATCCGTCACCTAACTGACGTTGATACAGCTAGATTAGTTTATTTCAGTTACTTTCATAGTGTAATGTCGTACGCCATTTTACTGTAAGGAAATGCTCTGCCGACATTCATACTATATTTGTGCTACAGAAGAGGGCTATTCGAGCAATATATAACCTAAAGACTGGTGATTCTCTCAGAGAGAGATTTAAGGATATAAGTATAATGACAGTTGCATCACAATACATTTATGAAAATCTGATGTATGTTCATAAAAATATTGAAATGTTTTCAAAAACCAGTGATATTCACAATTTAAACACTAGAAGTAAGAACAAATTAGCAGTACCTACCTTATACTAGGCTTCATAAAATAAATAATGATATTCAAAAATTAGAAAATAAAAATCAAAGAAAATCTTTATAAAAAAGCTTATTATAAAGTATCAGATTACACAGAAGACTGAACAGCTTGGCTCTGAACTGAAATGCTCCAACTAATCCAACAGCTATTTCTAATTGTCTATAATAAATAGATAAAGAGAGAGTACCGTATTTATATTTTACATTCAAATTCTTATTTTGTCACAGTTAAAAAATTACGTCCTGAATTAAGTGGTAGGTTAAGAAATTTGGACGATTCAAATTACCTACTTTTTAATTGAGTTTATTGAATAAATATATTTAGACTTTGACTTTGACCCTGACTTAGCGTGACAGGTGGTGAGTCTATCGCCGCTCTATGCTGTTGGATGTATGTGCAGTCTTTAGTCCGTTAGTCGCCTTTTACGACACCCAAGGTAAGGGAGGGGGTGTTAGTATTCTTTCACCGTTACGCGACACGGTTGGTTTTTAAAAAAAACCAAAAGGTAAGCACTTAACCATAACCTGAGGGCAAGTGATGACAAGGCTGAAGGTAGGAGCGGAACTTAACCTTAATCCTCAGTTTCTGAAGAACTAAATATCTTATATTTCGCCATAGGAACATTCACAATATGTTTATTAATTTCAAATTACAATAATTTATTTAATTTAAACCGTGTCTCGTAGCGGTGAAAGAATACTATCCACCACCTCTTTTCCCTTAGGTGTCGATAAAGGCGACTAACAGACTAAAGGCTGCACATACATCTAATAGAATAGAGCGGCGATGGGCTTGCCACCTGTCAAGCTGAGCACATGTGGAGTCACTATTTGGTGAAATGTGGACTATGGCAGAGAACTGCAGTCTTGCTTTCCTCATTGCCTAGTCTCTGACTGTAAGTATGTATTTAATAAGTTATTTATCGGTTCGCCTATCGTAAGTAGTCTTTATAGTACCTTGTGCTGTAAAGATCCGGTAAGAGACTTAGCAAGAGCATTTCTTTTCCCCCTTTGTTTTACAGCGTCAAATATAAATTAGAAAATGCCATAACGATGCTACTAACATTGTTTTTATGGCGATAAAAATAAGATAAGATTGTTGTTTTGGTTACTATTTAAGATAAAAGGTAGGAGTAGCTAGCCCGGCGTAAGTACTACAGTTTTTTACTCGACTGAAAATTTTAGATTTAGATCTGATACCGGTTGGCCTAACTTCAAGAGGTTAGGCCAACTTTTACACTAGTCTAGACCATATAGAGGCGGCTAATATTCTTCTGTTCATTTTGGTGTGTTCTCATATATGCATTGTGTTGATAATAATTTGCTCTGCAAATATTCCAGCTTTTTTAAATGTTATGTAACTATTATCGTAATAAAAAGAGAAAAAATAGTGGTAGTGTTAAACATAAACTCGTGACAATACTGCACGTTGTACGTGTGTCAACCCCGTTCAGACAATTCGATGACAAACCGACTAGTTTGTTGTTTTCAGTTCTCATAAGCAGCTGTATGAAAACTGTTGTTGAGCAACTAATCCAGAGACTTTGACAATTACTTGGCACCGAAGAAGTAACGCGAGTAATACAATTGTTAACGTCGATCACGCAAATATTATTATGTAAAGACATATTGCCGCACTGAGGGATGTCAATTGAAATCAATGATAATTACGTGCCAAAACATTTTCATTACAAATCTGTGGTAATGACAAGAGTTCTAGTACATCTCCTACCATTTAAAAAGATTACAGGTCACTGCTATTAATTGTCATCTGAAATAAGTTTGTATTTGGTATCGGATTTCATACCCCTATTGCTGTGAATCAAAGACGCGGAAAATTATAAGAAGTTAGGAATGATCCTAATTAGTACTATATTAAAAACACATCTAATTATTTTTTCATTATTGGAATTTAAGGTTTATCGTCATCATCAGCTTGTCTACTGCTGGACATAGGCTTTCCAGAGCATGATCCATGGCTACTCTCATCCAGCTCATATGATTGTGTTCAATTGAAACCGCATACTTATATAATATGACTTCGGTCGACAGCCCTGCTTAGGCCACCTTCCTCGCGACAGCGGCGGGCGATTGGCCATTGTTAGCGGCGGCGAGACCGACACGCCTCGCGCCGCCGCCGCTGCCGCCGCGGCACTGTGCCACCTACCTTATCGACTCCCGACATTACCTTGATCTCGTTAACCGATCGCGATTCGATTACCCACCACCTGGTTTTAATTTCTCGGCAACTTCGGACAAAGCCTATTATTAATCAATTCGATACATCGATTACACAATCACGGACGTTTTACTTTCTGTGAGGATTTTTTGGTTATAAAAAGAGTGTTTGCTTAATTTTTTGAATGAGTTGAATTTCTTGAAAAATTGGCCATGAATTACAGGCAAGAACGTTTACAGTAATTACTTCATCTTCATAGTCAAGCCGGTAAGAAAGTATTAGATATAGTGAGGTTACAATAAATCTTTTGTTTAAAGAATGTAGCAATAGTTCCAAAACGTAAAGTAACTCAATTCGATATGAGTGATCAGTAATAGTGAGTTGAGTTCTCTGTACACTTGTTCCAAAGATTAGCCTTCTAACGACACTGTGTATGGTGCATCTTCTCGCTGTATCACCAATTAGCAATTTGCGAAGGGCCTAGGGGGCAATCACCCGTAAGGGGGGCAGAACCGATAGGTTTAAAGATTAGACCCACGTATGGCTATCTTATTTGATCTCTCGATAAAATTCTCGGTTCTAACAAAGCTTTGACAATGGCCTTAGTAAATTATACAACCCACCTTCCAGACTTAATAGTGTTCATTTCAGTGCTGAGTTCATCAATGAATTTGTCCCAGACTTAAAATGTTTGGCACAACAAATATCGAAGTGTCGTATTAGTGTCGAGATAGGGAAATCCTTCGCAGGCACTTACTTAACAAGAAAAAATACAACCCACCTCTAAGTCTTAGTGATGATCTTTTCAATGTTGATTCATTATTGACGAATTTATCAAAAGTTTCCGTTTGGCTTTTTAGACACAAAAGATCCTAAAGGGTTGAATTGCAACCCACCTTCCAGCCCTAATTGTGGATTGTTAAATTAATTTTTCATTAAACTTTTTAGTCCTCAAAAAGATCGTAAAATGTTAAATAACAACAAGTTAATGAAACATCCTCAGGCCCTAACATAAGAAGAAATAATACAACTCACCTCCCAGTCTTGGTGATAATCATTTCAGTGCCGAGTTCATTGAACTTGTCCCAAAGCTCTTTGGTCTCCAAATGGCATTGTATGTGCCTCATCTCCTCGCTGGACCACCGTTCCGCCAGCTGCGGGTTCCGGGGCGGTGGGGAGACGGCCCTCGATCCTCCGGGGCCTCCATTTGCGGAGCCCGCCTCGGACGTTGACGACACATCCACGGGAGAATCCCTCTCGTATTCTGCCAGGGGTGGCGAGGGGGACCCTGACGCGGAAGCCGCGGCTTCCACGAACTTTTCTGTAAGAAACAATGAACAAAATTCAAAAAATTTCAAATACTTTCTTCAGAAAATGTTGTAGGTATATCTAGGGAAGGTGTCATCGGCTATTAACACAACTGAGGTTAGACTTTTATTAGAAACAAAAAAGAAAAAAATATTTGTCTATGGTGTAAGCACTTAGCCTTCACCTCACCTTATTCCCTCGTCTGTGGCAAGGACTCCTAGAGCTCGATAACAATAGAAATTCTATCACTGTCTCTGTGATACTTCTGTGTCTGGTATTTCAACAGGTGACCTATTAAGTTAGGTGATGATAACGCCGATGGTGGAAGAGTATTTGACCCGGATTCCTCAACTACTGAGTAACTGGCTCAATTGGAAAACTACAATGCTATAATACCAACCATTTTTTGGTGACAAATTTATATAAGATAGTGATGAGTAGCCAGGAGAACTTAAAAACAAGCGTGGTTGTTTACCACATGGACGGTATAACACGACGCTGATACCTTGAGATGTTATTAAGGGGTTAAAGCTTTGAGTAATAAAGCCGTATTTGCGCACTTTAGTACAAGATGTCTTTGTTGCCTTACTATACAGCAAACAGCAGGTAATTATTGAGTTAATACATGTTTTTATTACAGTGTTATTACAAGTAATAGACAGATGTATAAAATACTTTGAAACAAGAAGAATAATAGTGTATAATGAATGGGTTCCATAGCAAGCAGTATCGCTAATTGACTGCAGAAACAGTGTTTTTGTTAATATGTTTGTAAACATGTAGAACACTTATATTTTTTATTTAATAATGGAGCAGGCTTTAACTATATTCTTTATTCGTTCAAAAAATTAAAGTAGATGGTACCCTTATTGAGAACACAGCAGATGATTATCTACGTAAAATGTTATTTAAAACATGTAAAGGTGTCATATAACGCTAATAATATTCAATGTAAATAAGGATACAAAAATAAGTAGAAATGTTTCATCTCCATTGTTTTTCCACAATATATCGAAACATATAGGCCACTACGTAAAATTTTGTTTATCCCGGTACCACTTACTAAATTAAACAAAAACGCAATGTCATCATACTGTTACCTTCGCATTTTTTTTCGACTGTTCTAAAGCGTTACGAGAAAAACAAACTGTAAGTTCAGCAATTTAAAGACGAAAATTGGTAAATGCATATTCATGCCTCTGAAACATGACACCACAATACCGATTTCTTTCATAAATAATTTATGTACAGAAACAAATGATACCGATAAAGCAAACAATATCATGTTGTGTTAGGTATATTGCTTTATCTCATGACAAGATTTCTTTCAGGAGACTTAAAAAACTGATCATACATAAAATGATAGACCATTGACACACGTCACAAGTACATACATTATACTATAAAACAAAAAAAAGTAGAAATTAACTTAAATATTAAGGGTACTTTTACTCCAACCACGGTTCTTTTTTCCACACTGTTTAAGCAAAACTAACAATTTAAAGTAAGGAATAAAATGATTTTAAAATGTCCCCTAATGAATACAATTTTTTTTATTTGCTTGTTGTAGATGAGCTTGCTTGAGTTAAGTAATGCCATTTACAAATCTTCACATAAACGCGATCGATTACATTATCATTACATATTATAAAATAAAGTAGCCGTTTTCTTCTGTCTGTAGCACCGCACTATTCTCTTATACCACGCAATGCATTTTTATGCGGTTTCCACTGAAAAATAGAGCAATAACTGAGGATTTTTTTTGTTTATATTTTGTAGATATATTTTTTTAAATGGCTGAACTATGACGGTCTTTCTAAGTTAGCGTGGACGAAGGCGCGAGTGGGCCGCTAGTTCATTAATAAAGGCCTATTCAAACCTGAGCGGTATTCGCTGCCGCTGTGGGTAGAGCGGCAGCGAATACCGCTCAGGTCAATCTAGCCGTGGAACTTGATACTAAATACCTGAGCGAAACCCGCGCGGCAACCGCGCGGTATATACCTTTATCCACAGCGGCAGCGAATACCGCTGAGGTTTGAATAGGCCTTAAAGCAATGAAGGTGGGAATCTCTTTATGGTAGGTGCTATGAGCTTAAAGACCTCATTCTAATTATGTGGTAAGAACATAAATAACATTTATGTCGGAAAATATTATTCAAAATCGATGGTTCACTACTTAATTATTTTAATTACAACATTATTATCTCAGCATTAAATTCGAATGACTATGAAGTTATAAAATAAAAAGGTATATCAATTGAATTTTGTTGTATTTTTGTTAGGTAATATGGCTTTTTCTGTGATTAAAATTACATACACGTCGGTGTTACTGACTATCGCGTCCATGTACATACGTACCCAAGCAACAAAATTTGGTACTATAAAAGTCCTGAGAACGGTTTGGAGCGTGCTAATTAGTGTACATGATTGGCACTATAATGATGTTAAGAACGTCTATAGAACCCCAAATAGGCCCTAGTTTTATCACAGATTTATTCTATAAACATTACATAAAGGCTCTCACGGTAATAAATCAGCTCTGTAGTTGAAACCAAAAAGTGTGGAGAAACGCTTTTTGGTACTGAAATAGTACTATCTGCAGCATTTATGTCACAAATTTGCACTATAAAAGTAACCAAAACATGTTTAAATTGCTTTTTTGCACTATAGAAAATTCCAGCGATCTTTTTTATTACACTTATTCAATCATTTTATTCGTGTTGTGGTCGTCATGTGTGTTCACTAACAAAAAATTACAAATATCTATGCTTTATTTCATGTATGTATGTATGTAATAAAAAGGAAAAGGACACTACGTAGCTCTGTCGTAACTTGCACTTGCGAAATTAATTGTATTGATAAAATCATTAATGCCAATTTCAAATTTGACATTGCGTCTCGTAATTTTCTTGTTGTAAATAAATTTAAATTAATTATATAAGTACTTTTCCCGACTATGGCTGCTATAGTACACATTGGCACCAGCCAAAATGCTAATGTGCTATCATGGCAGAAAACAGCAGCCATATTTGATTAATTATTTATGGCTGCTCTTTTAGTACTTTTTTTCACGATTTAGTATCGTAGGAGAACAAACAAACTCACCTATAGAGCTATTTAGAATTTTAGTTATTTAGCAGCTGCACCAGGAGTCGCTATGGTACTGTTAAGAAATGTAGAAGAGTTATCATGATTTTTAGAGATCTAGCTCCATAGCGATATTGAAGGAGCTTGTAAGAAGATATAACGTTACGTAATGGTTGTGTAAGGTACTTTTATAGTGCAAATTGTTCCTGTAATAGTGTTTTCGACACTCCTACAATACTAGTACTGTAAAAGTTATTTTCACGCAATATTATTGCAACATAGATACACAAAACCGTCAATAAGGTCGCCTATAGTACTAAATAGCTCTATAATCGCTTTTACCATATCTATTACAGTGCAACACTTTAATGATTCTTTTGTATAGTCCTGAAAGTGTTCTAAATTTTATAGAAGCAAAACGCTCTGTTAAAAACCTTTATGGTACAAGCAGTCACAATGATTACCATTATAGGCCTATTATATCACTGTTTGGTGATAAAATGCCTTGGTTATAGAATCTTTTGTTACTTGGGTACTTTTCTTTTAATTTATAAAAGAAGGAGGCAAACGAGCAGGCGTATCACCTGATGGAGAGCAATCACCGCCGCAAATGGACACCCGCAAAACCAGAGGAATCGCAGGCGCGTTGCCGTTCTTTAAGGAAGGAATAGGAATTGTGAGAGGGGAAAGGGGGGGGGGGGTTACGGGCCTCCGAAACCCTCACTGGCCGGACGAAACACAACAGCACCAAGTGCCGTTATTTTACGCCAGATATTCGTGAGAGGGTGGTATTACGCCGGGCGAGCCGGCCCAATGCGTACTAAACTACGTACGCTATAAACATACTAAAATCTTTCTAAGTTTGTTAAAATAAGACTTTTCTTCATATAACTTCATATAACTCACTGAAACAAAGTGTAACTGTTGTAAATAAATAATTAAAATGTAGAGCACCAATAGACACTACCGTCCGGTTAGCAATATAAAAAAAATATTAGGTTAGTAGATACGTACTACTTACAAAAATAAAAGTTTTTAAATATTCAGGATTCTTTTTTCTGTTGCTGTAGAAAAAAAATCATGAAAATTTAAAATAGCGGCCATTTTATCAGAAGGCCATAAATGCTCAACAGGGGGGATGCTTTTCTACACAAAATTGATTGTATAACATAACCTTAAAATATCGCTAGCCCTATCCCGAACACACTGTATAATGTACATCACCATGCAAACTTCCACCGAAAATTGGTTTGAACGAGATCTAGAAAGTAGTTTTTTTTTTAATACGTCATAAATTAATTAATTAAAAAAAATACACTTTTATTAAAACATTGATTAAAGTTACAACGAACTACAAGAACTTTTATATGATGTTAGTTGCTGCTGCGGAACCCTTCATGGGCGAGGTTGACTCACACTTGTCCGGTTTTTTATTAATTGGACAGTCATCAAAAAATTTACTAACAAATTAAAAACAATTATACAGACAGACAGAACTTTGAAATTTGTATAAATAGAGATAAGATAACGTTTTTAGGTAAAAATGAAGATGGATGAATAAAAATACGAGTTACAACATATGAGTTACAACGATAGGTAGGTAGTTTATAAGAACTTTACTACAGCAAAACTTTGTTTGTTGTTTTTTTTATAATTTAATATTACAAGTAAGAATTGATAACATTATGTATATAAATAATACGTTCACTTGATATTATAATGAAATAAAATGAAACGTACCTTTGGGAATTTACGACTGATCGAGTTTCACGCAGACAGAGGCAATTTAAAATATTTATATGGAGCGATAGAGAATATAATTAAGCTAAGGACTTTTATAATGTTTTCTTGAGTTTTCCTTTCAAGTGCTTAGGACAATGACATTCTATACACAGAATGTCATTTTGGTTTAGGATCATTTTATTTTCCATGAAATAATGTACTTATCATAAACTTACAAAAAGATTGTCTCTTCGTATTATTAGAATACATACGTACATGAATATTATCCCCGAAGGGTTAGTCAGAGACTAGGCAATGAGGACAGCAAAAGCAGTCCTCTACCATAGTCCACTTTTCACCAAATAGAGACTGCACAAGTGCTCAGTGTGACAGGTGGGGTGGTAAACCCATCGCCCTGTTGGAAGTATGGGCAGTCTTTAGTCCGTTAGTCGCCTATTTAAGACATCCAAGGGAAGAGAGGGGGTGGTAGTATTCTTTCACCGCCACGCGACACGGTTATTATTAGAATCATTGTATTTATTAGAATCAACCTTGTAAAAAGGATTGAATGTCATTAGTTTAATTAAAATTTAAATAGTTGCCAAAGAATTAATGTTTTCAAGACGTTCCTATGCAATATATCCATACAACCCATAGACATATTACATGTATATGATACGACCAACAATCAAAATACCTATTAAAATATATACTGCGAGTTTTCCTAATATTACGATCGAATTAAAGCTAACTAAAAATTTGTATAGGACCGAAATACCGACACCTATCGTTCGTTGTACCCGTGAAACTGGCTCATCGTTTGTAGGCAGTGCTTCCATTGTTTACATGTCATAATCTAATATGGAAAGATTGGGATGTAGAAACCATGTAGCAACCTTCCACTTTGGCTCAATGCGGGTGAATATTTATTAATTATCCATACTAATTTATAAAGAGGAAAGATTTGATTGTTTTTTTTATTGAACAGGCTCCGTAACTACTAGACCGATTTAAAAAATTCTTTCACCGTTGGGAAGCTACATTATCTCCGGGTGACATAGGCTATATTATATTATATTTTCAAAAAATTAGGGATCCTTACTAAAACTCAAATAAATTCCTGAAATCGCGAGCGCTAAGAAAACTATTATATACGAGGAGCTCGATGGCGCAGCGGCGCGTTCGGCTTGCGATTGCTTGTTTGCTAAGCCACTTTCGCAATGCCTGGTCGCTGGATGAGTGACCAAATTTAAACATCTCGAGCTCCTCCGTGCTTCGCAAGGCACGTTAAGCCGTTGTTCCCGGTTGTTGTCGTAAGATGGCAGTCGTTAAAAACCTACCAACCCGTATTGGACCAGCATGGTTGGTTATGGCCCAATATCCCCACGTGCTATTGTCCACGTGGAAGGCCTGTGCCCAGCAGTGGTACGATTATAGGCTGATGATGAAGAAAACTATTGATGATAGAATAAAATAATGTACTATGGCTTTGCAGAACACACCATTATCTACAAAAAGTGTTGCGATAGCATATGCCTAACTATTTTAGTTACGTCACAATAAGTGTTCTTGGGAGGGAAGTCATTTTGAAAATTCGTCACGGGGTACGGGGTCCACGCGAACGAAGTCGCCGGCGGTCTGCTAGTTATTTATAAATTATTATCATGTTTATAATAACTGTGTCGCGTAGCGGTGTAAGAATAGATACTACCACCCCCTCTTTTCCCTTGGGTGTCGTAAAAGGCGACTAACGGACTATGGACTGCACATACATGTATCCAACAGCATAGAGTGGCGATGAGCTAACCACCTGTCACGCTGAGCACATGTGTAGTCGCTAGTTGATGAAACGTGGACTATTTTAGAGGACTGCTTTTGCTGTCTTCATGTCCTAGTCTCTGACTAACCCGTGGAGGATAATAGTCGTGATTATGTATGTATGTATTATTATGAATATAATTAGAGTGTCCGGCCTGCACTAAGTACGAAAGACAACTGATAGAAATCCGACAACGACAGCAGAAACACGAAGTTTTCTCAATATTTCACCAATAGGTAGGTAAGTTGTTGTTAAAAATATTCGTTTGACTAGCTGGCAGTCATATTAAGCCTGCTTAAAAATCATGAATTAGATGATACTTAGAGCATTAAACCAGAAGACTAAGAGATGATCGAACTAAATTATGTAATTTACACGTTTTCTAAATATTGCTTAAATTCGTTAAGAAATTAAGAAGCAGTGTACAATACTTTAATGAAACTATTAAGTTTTCAAACATTATTTATGTGTCGTAAAGAAACGTCAAATGAAAAATCAGTGTTTTTGAAACGAAAAAGGATAATAATTTTCTGACTCTCATTGTAAAAAACTCTATGTATGATGTAAAAATTATCATTAATATAAGTATTATGGTTTTGTTTTTAGTGGATGTAAATGCTGTTATGTCCTTTTTTATCAAAAGCTTTAATTAATCTTACTTAGTAAGTTCATAGTTATATAAATATTTTTCTAATATAAGGATAAATATGGGTAAATATTTTAGTAGAAAAGGTAGGTAATTCAAGTATAAAAAGTTATAACTGATCAATATTTTCTTCTTTTTCTATTCTACTTTGCAATATTACTAAAAGAATACATACCTTAATACTCACTAATTGTGATCGTACAAGTATTTAGGTCAATATTTTATAAATGATTTAGTTACTTACATAAGTACTTAATAATAATAAATATCAAAAATAAGAGTAAATACAATTAGACAACCTAAACCTAATGAAAATGTAAGCGTGGGTTTTAGTGTGAATTTTAAACATTAAAAATGCAGGTAAGTACCCTGTCGGCAAGTATATAGGTAGGTACATTGCTCGAAAAATGTAGAAATAGAGAACTCTCTTAGGTAGAGGGAGAAATCTCTTAGCTACCTAAGGGAGGAAACTGTTTTCTTTAATTGAAAAAAGTTAAGAAGAAGTATGGCTTGCAAAAAAAATTGTTTTCATGTTGTTAATACATTGATCGACATGTAGAAATAGAGGACTCTTCTATGTAGAGGGAGAAAAATGTTTTCTTTACATTGGAAAAAAGATAACACGTATGGCTAACAAAAAAAATGAAGTATTGTCTTAGTGTTGTTAATATAGAGAACCCTCCTATGTAGGGGGAGAAAAATGTTTTCCTAACATTGGAAAAAAAATAAACTATGGTTAATAAAAAAATATGTAGAGGTATTGTTCTACTCCGTTTAAAATTTGTTTGAAATATGGTGTCAGACAATTCACTCAGCTGTAGCAATAAAAATAGCTTCTGTAGCGTCAAGAAGAAGAAAAGAAGTAATGTAATAGTTTTTACTCTGAATTAAATATGTATGAAATGTGGTGACAGACATTCTTCAGCGTAATAAAGAAGTTAAAAACGAATTTGACATTTATAAAAGAAGTTAAACAGTAATATTATCCTACTTAAAAATGTTGTAGGTATCGACTATTCACCTAGAGTCAAAAGTTAAGCTTTTGTATGTTGAGCTCAAGTTTGTACATAATGTGGTACCCATCAGACAACGCACCCAGTACCGTATCTTGTAAGATCTTAGAAAAGTTAAGAAAGTAACAGCCTACCCTAAATTAATTTTATGTGAGATGTGTTGTCACTGTCAGTCATTTATCCAATATAGATAGAGTCACGAAGAAGTTGCAAAACACAAAACAAAATTTCAGGCAACTCACCAAGCGGCATGAGCGTATCTTCCCTAGGGTCCCGGTGCCTCCGTCGCTCCCTCCTCTCCTGGCGGTCTCTGGCCATGATGGCGGCGATGGAGAAGTCAGTGGCGCAGGGGCGCGCCGAGCACTCCTCCTCCATGGCGGGCCGGTCGCGGCCCGCTGCCTGCACCAGCATTAAGTCCGCCTCGGAGCCCAGCCTGCCGCACGCGTCACCGTCCGAACATCCCATAGGCGCGCTCGGGCATTACCTAGGCCGCTAACTCAGCTGATACTGGTGACGTCCTCCACCAGTCACTACTAATTCTCCTTCTTTAAAACTTATTTTGATTTATAGACTTTGAGTTTGGAGTAAGAAAAGTTTTCAATACTTTTTTAGTTTTAAACACAAAATAAGAACAAATAAATAGGAGCACAGATCTCTACAGTTAGTCTAAACGACACACCGATTTACCGCGACAACGTCCAGCATCAGTTTCGTGTCGGCGCGGAGATCGCAAGTTTCGGAGTGTATGTGAAAACTTTTTACGCGCACCCGTGACGCGGCTGTTGCGGACCGCTGCGAGTTGGCGCGCTGTCGACTCGACTGAGGCGCGAGCGAGGCGGGCGCCGCAGGGAGGGGCCTGCATCGCCGCCCCGTGCCACCACACTCCGACCACGCACACACAACCGCTTTTTTATTACTTCTTTCTTATTGCAGCCGTCCCGCTCGCGCCGGCCGCGCTCCTCGCGCCCGTCCCTTTCGGCGGCGCGTTTTTCTCCGCGCGATAACTATTGAAATTCGCTAAATGGCTCACCGCGGCGCGGAAAAGGCTCTCTCGTTAAACGGTGAGTTGATCGTATCGAAGTATTTATTCGCATTACTCGGTGCGCCAAAGCCCCGCATCACTATTTATGCACTGAGAGTCCGCTGCCGATGGGATGGGCCACTCGATTATATATTATGAATAAATAAATAAGCCTCTACTTTATTACACGATGCAAATCGTATCAAGCGAAGAGGCTATTACGAGATGAGAACATTAATAGACTATGATTAACTCAGGCGCTACATTTAAAAAAGTTTTTGTTCTATCATAAAACCTGATAGGTACTTTACGACATTTATTTTTTTATTTCTGTACAAGTAATAAGATAAACTGCTTTTCTAGAACATGTATTATAGCTACTGGAGTATTGATAGGTTGCTTGATTGTATTTTTAAAATTTTACTTGACATTCTTTTAAACACTCAATGTTACCTTATTACGAAAATTTCATGAACTAAACATTTTTCACCAGAAACTATTTCATTTAAAAGAAGTTAATGAAAAAAGGTAATCACTTCTTAACAGTCTTAGCTATAAGCAATCGTCAACTAACCACCGGCTCAATCAGCAATCACGAGTTTATGGCGCTAGATCAAATTTGCGGAAAATTGAACGCACAGACTTTTGTATTTATAATAATTTATTAAGTGCGAGAGCTGAAACTAAGCATGTCGCAAGGTAGTAAAGCTTATCGACGGAGAGCCGGTAATGGGCCCGCAAACGCCGGCGATACGCCGCCGACGACCAATCCAATTCACTATTTGGTTGATTTCAGCGAGAGTTCATGATTGAAATATCTAGGTAACCTATAAAAATCTTTTCGAATAATTTTGTTCGACACTTTTAACTGAATTGCTTTTAAAAATGTTAAAGTTTCTCGCGTCCGTTGAGACCCTACACGTGACCCCTGGGTGGTGCTAAATGAGTGACACTGACTGAGTGGTAGAGCCACGCTGCGTTGCAGCACACATTGGGCCGGCTCGCCCGGCGTAATACCACCCTCTCACGAATATCCGGCGTGAAATAATGGCACTTGGTGCTGTTGTGTTTTGTCCGGCCAGTGAGAGTTCCGGAGGCCCCTTCCCCTCCCACCCCTCCTCACAATTCCTATTCCTTCCCCTAACCCTATTCCTTTCTTAAAGGTCGGCAACGCATCTGCGACTCCTCTGGTTTTGCGGGTGTCCATGGGCGGCGGTGATTGCTTCCCATCAGGTGACCCGCCTGCTCGTTTGCCTCCTTCTCATATAAAAAAAAAATGTAAAATATAATTGTAGAAAATAGAAATATTATAAGAAACATCACATAGGTAGGTAGTTAAGTATCGTTATCGATTTAACTTGACTCTATTGAAATCTTAGACTTCGTTGTAGAAAACTAATCGAATATATTCGTAGATAGATATTAGTTGTTTCAATTTGTTAATAATATACAGAATAAACCTTAAAATATTAGAGTTGAAACTTAACCAAATTGTATATTGCCTATTTGATACCTACCGTTACATTTCTAAACACAAATTATCTAAACACTTACCCATTATGCGGCGTTATGTGTTAGGTATATCGTGGTTTACCTACTCTTATTATAAAACTTTGGCGGAAATAAAATTTTAATTGAAAAGAGCGTGTACTGGTATATTGTTCATTAACATTTTAGTTTTATGAGTTTCATAATGCAGAACGTCTTGTTTTGAGCTATTCTGTTAAACCTCACATCACTGCTTTACATAATTTAAACTTTATCTTATTGACCATAAGTTAACGAAAAAGCTCTTAGCCTGTCCTTTACCAAGACGGGACTTAAGTGACGAAAAAGCCAAAGAAGGCAAGAAAGAACAAATACTATTTGCAAATTTAGATTAATTTTACAAATAAATATAACTTTAATATCTTCTTTTGAGTTTTAAAATATAAATGTCTAAAGACCCCTTGCCGATTTAAACACAATGCTTGGTATCTTCACTTACTTTGGTCTGGCCATGATCTGGCTATTTTTCCTTTAAAACCGATACTAAATTATTATAAAACCGACTGACTTATTAAATTTCTCTTTAATTTTGCCTTTTAAATTTAAAATTTTTAATTTGTATGTAACTTAAGTCAAAAATATGAATTTAGTGGGCTAAACAACATACTTATTGGTATATTAATATTAATTTAGGCAGTTAGTCACACAATGGTAAGATCCAAACGACCAAAAACAACCAATCTTAGTGCTTACAATACGTGCCCCGTCAGGGATTGAACCCGGGACCTCTGGTTCTGAGACCGGTTGTCTAACCGCTAGTTCACAGATGCGGTTACAACACAGTGGGCAAGTCTTGTGCCCTAGAAATCATGCGCACAGCGGCACACACTTTACACATGATTTCTTGTTGTTATTTTACATTATTTTGTTATTATTCAAATTAAGCAAGGTTAAGTGTTTACGTTAAGTCATCTCCAATGAATATACTTAGAATAGACAAAAAAAATTACGAAATTTTTAAATACCTATTAAGTACACAGCCTTTTTCGCAATGTGAGTCTTCAACTTTATTTATGACATACTTCAGGAAGTCATAGGGTAGGAACAGCAAACAAGCGTGTACCTACAGAATTTCAATAATTTTAATAAAATTAAGAAATGCGAAGGTTCTACAGAATATTTTTAAATAAGGAAACTTTAACAAAGCTTATCAATATTTTATTTTTGCGAAAATGCTTTCCAAATTTACTTTCTGATTATTTTTTTATAATTGTTTTCAAACAATATCTAATTTTAATTAAGTAATGCTTGTTGCATTCTTTTTATAAATTAAAACAGACCTTATCCTAAATAAATCTCATATGTATAAACAGCACTTAACGTAAAATAAAGGTGTTTTACCATTGAAAATGGTTATCAGATGCAAATCGCCTGAGACGTATTTTTGGCCATAGCTCCGAGGTTTTTGGGAGGATCGAGATAGGAATATTACCAAGAGTTGAGGAATTTATTGAGACACGTGTGAGCGTTTGTATTTTGAAAATCAGCTGGTAAATTGTTTTGGAATTATGAAAAATGTAAAAAAATCGGTTTTTTTGGGGACTTAATAGTGGAAATACCTATATCATGTTTGGGCTGTTTATTTCGGTATCTTCAAACCGCAAGGATACCTAGAACTGTGTTGTTAATTACTGTTCAGAGATATATATCAAATTCTAATTTATTATTCGCTTAAAGTGGTATCAAAATATTTTGTTATTAAAAGTTTAAAATCACAAAGTTCAAGTTTTAAGTAACTACCTATTGTTTTTCGCAATTATTTCAAAAATAAGTACTTGAAACTGTACTTAATCAGTCCGAAGTTGTAAGTATCTGAATAAGGAGTAGATATTTTTAAAAGGCGGAATAAGTTTTTCAATTAATTATCTTTTACGTTTTCCTTTTGATTTGGGGACTGTTTGTTTACTAAATTGTAAATAATTCGGAAGAAAACAGACTTAAGATAAAATGAAAAAAAGAGTCCTAGGGTATTAGTAAAGCTACAAAACGGCGAAAATTTTTTGAAAATCGGTTATTAATTGTGACCTGTAGAGGTGGTCCCTTTGGATTTAGATTTAGAAAAACGGGTATTTCCGTACCTTAATATAAAAAGTGATGTAGCTTCTATGATTATTGACCGATCGTCATGGTAAAGGTATCATTCCTAACTCCGCTGCACGCAGCAATGCGGCCGCAGCACTACATTGCATTGCATTGCTGCCACGATATTGCTGCGTAGCTCGGAATGTAATCTCATATAAACTTATGGAGAATATATGGGGACCAGTTAAGTAGTTCTGCGGCAGCACTGCTGCGTGCAGCGGAGTTTGGAATCATACCTAATTGGTGTTAAAAGATGAGGATGCAGGCGAGAAGTGCATTCGAGAGAATTTCGAAAATCAAAGAAAAGAAAATGTTATTCTCGGTGTTTGCAGTGATATACATTCATATGATATAATTCGACTTGTATGTAATGTAGTTGTTTAATTTTAGGGAAGTATAAAACAATTAAAAATTCTTCTTATTCAACTTGTAATGTGTTATTCAAAACGAACTTTACTTAGGTTGTAGGAGAAAAGTAAATATTATTCTCGGTGGTGTGCAGTGTTATACGTTCGTATGTTTATAATTCGACTTCTTAGTAAGTAATGTATAAATATTTCTTATTATTTAACTTGTAATAAATATTTCTTATTATTCAACTTGTAATGTGTTATTTAAAATAAAATAATTTTGTTTTCTGAAATTTTTGTATTAATTTTAATGATCCGATTCTCGCGGGGACTGCGAAATCTTTGAATTTTTTATATAAAGTGGATGTTAAAAAGAGTCTTAATAGTGGAAATACCTATATTATGTTTGAGCTTCTTATTTCGGTACCTTAAAACCGCAAAGGTACCTTTAGCTGTGTTTTTAATTACTGTTCAGAGACATATAACAGATTCTAATGTATTATTCGCTCAAGGTAGATGAAAATATTTTGTTATTAAAAGTTTAAAATCACAAAGTTTAAGTTTTAAGTACCTACGTATTGTTATTTATTAATCTTTTTGCTAGTTTTTCAAAAGACCCGAAACTGTACTTAAATAGACCGAAGTTGTAAGTCTGTACCTGAAAAAGGAGTCGATATTTTTAAAAGGCGGAAAAAGTTTTTGAATTAACATCTTTTACGTTTTCCTTTTGATCTGAATAGTTAATTTTTTTTTACGGTCTTTCTGGGCGCGAAGGAATACTAAAAGTTTTATATCTTTGAGTTTCCTAACTATTTGATTATTTTACATAACGAGTTCAATTTTTTTTTTTTTTTTTATAAAAGAGGGAGGCAAACGAGCAGGCGGGTCACCTGATGGAGAGTAATCACCGCCGCCCATGGACACCCGCAAAACCAGAGGAATCGCAGACGCGTTGCCGGCCTTTAAGGGAGGAATAGGTTTAAGGAAGGAATAGGAATTGGGAGGAGGGGGGGGGGGAAGGGGCCTCCGGAACCCTCACTGGTCGGACGAAACACAACAGCACCAAGTGCCATTATTTCACGCCGAATATTAGTGAGAGGGTGGTATTACGCCGGGCGAGCCGGGCCAATGTGTGCTGCAACGCAGCGTGGCTCTACCACTCAGTTGGTGTCACTCATTTAGCACCACCCAGGGATCACGTGTAGGGTCTCAAGGGTAAACCTACGGACGCGAGCAACTTTGACCCCCAAGAGTACAATGTAGTAGGTAATGTAGGTGTTGAAATTTTAGAAGATCATGACTAAATTAAATAATAAGTGAGCTATTTCCGTTACATAACGTGTTTCAATATCTACTTTTCATTATTACAAAATTATACAATATTAAATGAAGTTCAAAATAAAATAATAATAATCACATGCAAGTTTTGTAATATTATAAGATTCTAGGTAGGTAAGACTTTTTGGTTACACTTATCGTAATAATTATAGGTAATATTTAGCGGAAACCATATATATCTTTATTATTATAAAATAAATATTTAACAAACACATATTTAAACAAGCCTTTATAAAAGAGTTTAAGTCAACTGAAAAGAAACTTATTAATTACAAGACAGTTCATCACACCACAAATCATATCGAACGTTAATAATCGTTGGACAAAGTGATAAACAACCGCACCACTCGTATAGAGAATGCTAATTAATTTGACGATTTAAAGAGCGACGCCACAATTATTGTACGGCAACCAGTCCATTTCTCTTTCTCCCATTCAGCGACGGAGCGGTTGTGATTAAAATATTAAAGTAAGCAAGTAGTGTGAACGCACTCAATACGAACGGAGGGGATACCGCCCCAAGTAGGCGGGACAACGCCCAGTCAAACGAAAATACACTCTATTTTTAATGTGACAAGGTTTATTTTCGTGTTTCCTTTCTGAATGCATCGAATGCAAGTGTGGGAGTAGAAGTAATTCTTCGCTAAGTAGCTCGCGAGTACTGGGCTGCTACAAGTTTTTTCGTCAGAACGCTTATTATCGAAGCTTTTGCAAGCGATGCCCGGTTTGAGTTTTGATCGAATTACAGAATTTGTTGTGTGTTTACTTTTAAATCTAATAAGCAGGTTGCCAGTGTCGATAAGATTATTGTAACTTTTTAACTTTTTTATAGACTTTAATGGGGCTGAGCCATGAGGTTTTTGGTTAATTATGTCGTCTAATTGAATGATAATAGCAACTTGATAAATTAAAGTGTTACCTGCATTTCGTGATAGGTATCGTTAAATTAAAAACTACTTAATTGTAATCTTTATTGATTTAAGCTTCACATAAGAGTCTTAATAGGGTTTACGCAATTCGGTTTCCCATACAATTTTCCAAGTCGAAATTTTTAAAGACCAATTAGCCAATTTTTATGAAACTTTGCATGCTAAAGTAAAATACAGGGATCTAATTAGTTTATTGAAAACATTTTTTTAAAAAGATTTATTTGGCTGAGTTATTGCGATTTTATATCAGTCGCAAAACCGATGACCGTTGGGGTAGACGAGTTCTGGAGTGGAGACCGCGTATCGGCAAGCGTAGCGTAGGACGCCCTCAGACAAGGTGGAGCGACGATCTTCGCAAGGTGGCTGGCAAGAGCTGGATGAGAGTGGCCGCGGATCGTGCTCAGTGGCGTGTTCTTGGAGAGGCCTATGTCCAGCAGTGGACGAGTATAGGCTGATGATGATGATGATTGCGATTTAAAATCCACTACAGAAAGTTTAAAATCGCAATAACTCAGTTAAATAAACTTTTTTAGAAATGTATTAACTAACTATTTACATCTCTATATTTTACTTCAGCATGCCGAGTTTCATAAAAATTGGCTTACTGGTATTTAAAAATTTCAACTCGGAAATTTGTATGGGAAACCGAAATGCGCAAACCCTCTTAAGTCTAGTGAAGTTCAAAACTGAGGCAATCATAGGTAATTGTATTCTTAACATATATACCATCACAGGTGAAACCTACTACGCCATAAAAAAAGAGTAGAAAAATAACGAATACTGTAATACTGTATGTATGGAGTGTCTGCCAAAGATGACGTAAACTCCATACAGTAGGTATTGCTACTATGCGATTTCTACTCATTTTTGCCAAATTATTATAGGTATATAACGGTGTCTAGTAATAAGCATGTTGTATTGTGTGTGGTGAGGTGATAGAGCTTATGTTAATATGATCTTCAAACCAGCTCAAGTAGGTAAGTATGTTGCGTGAAACAATATAAGTACGTAGTTTTCAAGATACTTGGAAATTACGAAAAAAATTTCTACCGTTCATCATGTTTTTAACAAGGATTAGGTACCATTTAATAAATGTTTGTTTGTTTTTTGCCTTTACGACAAATGAATCTGAAGTGCTTCCAATATTGAAAAACAACGCCTTTTTTGCCTATTAAAAGGTGTAAAGAGTATATTAACTTTTTAATAATTAAGTAGGTATTAATATTTTTTTAAAAGATGCTGTACAAAACCGTCTTATAGTATTTTTTTTCATGATTGTGAGTTAAGACATTGATTTTTTTTAAGTTTTACATATCAAGGTTTTTTTCTAGAATTTTTTATTGACGTTATTGTCATTCTTGAGCTAACTAAGTGTAATTTGGTATAGTTAAAGCTAATTTAGGTATTTATATTTCTCACGTTTCCTGTTTATTAATTAAATTATTGGAATAAGTAAGTAGGTCTTGATAAAACTACATAGATATATTGCAAAAACATCATTCCTTCTGATTGTATTGGAAACCTATCTGGATTTTGAAAACTAATTAAGAAGAACTTGAAATACATTCAAAATTTAAATAAATAACCTATAAGTACATTACCTAACTATTGAAAACATCATTCGGACGGAGTAAAGACTGCACATACATGTTTATTTTGTCTCTATTAATATATGTCTAGCATTATGTTAACATGTATGTTGTAAAATTAGTTTTCCAATAAAGAATTTCTTCTTTTTATTTTATTAAACATCCAACAGCATAGAGCGGCGATGGGTTCACCATCAGTTACGCTGAGCACATGTGCAGTCACTATTTGGTGAAAAGTGGACTATGGCAGAGGACTGCTTTTGAGGTCCTAATTGTCTGGTCTATGACTAACCCTTCGGGGATATAATCGTGATTATAATATGGATGTATTATGGAAAATAAATAATAAAGTATTGTGTCACTGCTAGGCTCTATCTATGAGAGTAATTATTTTATAACAAGTAATTGCAGCTATTACTTTTTTTTATGTAAGAAGGAGGCAAACGAGCAGGCGGTTCACCTGATGGAGAGCAATCACCGCCGCCCATGAACACCAACAAAACAAGAGGAGTCGCAGATGCGTTGCCGATAAGAAAGGATTAATAGGAATTGTGAGAGGGGGGGAAAGGGCCTCCGGAACTCTCACTGGCCGGACGAAACACAACAGCACCAAGTGCCATTATATTTTCAAGTCGGATATTCGTAAGAGGGTGGTATTACCCCGTGTGAGCCGGCCCAATGTGTGCTGCAACGCAGCGTGGCTCTACCACTCAGTCAGTGTCACTCATTTAGCACCCAGGGGTCACGTGTAGGGTCTCAAGGGTAAACCTACGGACGCGAGTAACTTTAACCCCCAGTGACTTAACTTGTCTTCTTTGAACTTAACAGCCAACTTGACGGTGTAGCCTCCTCTATTCACCCCCATCCCAAGTCCATTCCTTGATTTCTTGATGATAGATAAGGCATGACGATCACCTTCTCTTTAATCTGTTTTATATTATGTTGTAGGTAGTCAGCCTTTACCTTTTTCCTTCTATCTTCCCTTCGAAGATGTTTTTTATGAACTTGTCATTTCATATCAAGTAGTACAATCATCTTTCCCTTTTTTCTCCTATAAATTCTACTTACTATTTTGCTTTAGGTACTCTCTGGTAATGAATATATGAATAATATGGTTATATGGTTATATTATCTTAAATTCAATTTTTTTAAGCGACTTTATGTTTTCCAAAATTATTAAGCCATTTTTTTTCCATAATTTTCATTTTGCTGAAAACTCAATAAACAAACTTTTAATACATTTTTTTGTTCAATCTTTATGTTTGGAAATCCTATTCAACGTTTGGCAGGAGGTATTAATACTAGGTTGTACCATGTTCCAGAAAAACGTTTTTAATATTATACCTAAAAAGTTTTTAACCTAAAAAGGTTAATAACTGCTTTTTTGTGGAGTACCAATTCAACCTTACCTACAGTTTTGAACTACTTTTCGGAACCTTGGGGAGTACAGGCTTCGATAATCTAAACACTGATCGAAGGTTTCAGGGTCATTCAATATGCAAGTAAACAGCAGCATACAAGCAGGCATTCATCATACAAGTGTATTTTAACTAGAATATTTATAGAAATTTCCGTAAAATCAATAAAATTTATAAGTAAATAGGTGTGTACCTGCTCCTTTTTTATTTTATGCACTTTTTGAAAATCTAGGCCCAAGGGCATAGATTGTCAAAAAGTAGAAATAAAATAGACCAAGGTCTATCAGCTGTTTTTTTTCATACTCATATTTTACTGTTTTGTATAAAAATCGAGAGAATATTTCTTTATTGAACGGTAAAAACACGCGTACAAACAATTCACGCATTTAAGGTGCACGTGAAGAACTTCACCTTTCTTTCCCTATCCTGCTGCATAGCTGTCTTTGTCCGCTACGTCCTACCTGAGACTATTATATTTAAGTATTTGGTTTATTATTTATCATTATTCTATACAATAATGCAGGTAACATTAATATTTAATTCGAGAAACTGTTTTCTAGATGTGGAAAACTAATTAATTGTTCTAAAGTTATAATCGACAAAAATAGAAGCATTCGTATCTTATGAATTTCGTTAGACATTATTTTTACACTCAAGAAGGTGGTGATAATTTAATACACTCTGGATTTTTTTTAGGAAACCAGACATTATGAACGGTTGCAAATGTAATTATGTAAAATAGATGCAATAAAAATCGTACAACATGTTGCAAACACAAGAGTTGTATTTTTTAGTTTGTAATTGATATTTTCTTAATTATTTCAGTAAATAGATTCGTTACATAAATAAATTTTAGACTATTAGATAGAACGAAAAATTACCTTTCTATTTATAAAAAATTTAGGTATTATAAATACTCTTCTGTATTAGGAATTTTTAACAAAAATTTCTTCTACATTTTTTTCTGAGACTTTAGAACCACCTTATTGCCCGGGGCTGACGAAATGTTTTTCTTTTTTTAACAAATACTAGTAATACATTAAGCATTTCAGCCAATATATCCGCGCATTAGTCAACGCACGCAGCTGCGCCTAGGTACGAGTGTTTCGCTTGAACAATAAAATTTTACCACCCGCCAGTTATTGAAACGGCTAAATCAACTGCGCCGCAGCAGCGCGCGACTGTACCACATACGAAGCCGTTATTACGCTAAAATGTTTACCGACCAAGGAGGTATGGAAGAAATGCTTAAAAACCGCCACTGCCGGTGTGGTCTTGTCATGGACGTAATATAACGTCCATGGGTGTTGTAGTCGAGTAGGTACCAGGTGGTGCGCTGACAATGCAATCTCTTTGTTACTTTCTAATACTTTTTTATAAATTAACAGCTGACTTTTTAGCATATGTGTTGATATGCTTAAAATTCAGCAGTATATGTGTAGTGGTAGAGCCACGCATTGAGCCGGCTCGCCCGGGGTAATACGAATATTCGACGTGAAATAATGGCACTTAGTGCTGTTGTGTTTCGTCCGACCAGTGAGGGTTCCGGAGGCCCTCCCCCCTCCCGCCTCACAATTCCTATTCCTTCCTAAAGGCCGGCAACGCGTCTACGATTCCTCTGGTTTTGCGGGTGTCCATGGGCGGCGGTGATTACTCTCCATCAGGTGACCCGCCTGCTCGCACCTCGGTGGCCAAGTGGCTAAGCGCTCGGGCCGATAACCGAAGTCCAGGGTTCAATTATCAGGGCGTGCAAAATGTGTTTCGGATGATAATTAAGCCAATATCCCAGAATAGTAGTAATCATTGGATTACTATTGTTTACTACAACTGATAGGTATATTTTTACACGTTCAAATTCGTTCGTTCGTTCGTTCGTGGATGTAATTTATTATATTTTCACCATTAAATCCTATAGTATTCTATTACAGTCCACAACAAACAAGTATAGACTTGGGCATCATTTTTTTTAAACATCTACGATCGTTTCTTATCTCTTCTACATTTGGGCTATAGGGAATGTTCAAAACCACTGAAATAAGATTGCGAATGCTTTAAGAAATCCGAAAGGACGCGCTGCAAGTCTTTGTTCATCAACAGCCTTAGAGCATTCAACAGCCATTTAAGGCCTCCGGGCATAGAACTCTACCCAGCGCGTCACTGAGCCCGCTCTTCGGCTTCTGCATTCTATTACATATTACTTTTAGCATAACATAGTTTTTGTTACATAGTATGTAAGGTTTGTTTCGAACGGAGTGACATTGTGAATTGTGAGAAAACTCCATAAATAAAGATAAAAAAGTATCTGCCAGCCGCTCTACTTAATCCGTCTAAATGACAAGAATTAATTTATTAGAGAACAGTAGTATCATATTCATAACATATCAGTAGTATCATATTATTTTAAATTGGTATTATAATTAATGTGCTGATAATTAAATAAACCTCAATATCTCTCCTTGTGCTGTTGTGGGTAGGCCTGTGCCAAGCAAAGGAACGTTTATAGGTTAATGATGGCATAATAGATTTATTTTTTACAATAATAGTAATAAAAGAAACTTTTTGAAATGAAATGAATATCTTTATTTGCTTCAATTTTGGGTACATGGTCTTCTAACAAAAAACAATTTCTCTCAAAATCCACATTATAATTTAAGCATACAAATATTTTTATTGTACTTAAGTAAATAACAACAGCGAGTACAAAACAAGCTTATAAAAAGCAGCTCCTCAATAATTCTGTTTAAATGTTCTTGTACGGAGTAAAAGCATTTTTCAGTGTCGTTTACTTTTGAATATTGTGCCATCTAACAGAACGTAGACCATCAGGCAGAGCATTAAATAATTTAACGGCCACCCCGTAGGCATTTTTGTCGGGCAAGCATTTTTTTGAATTTCGGCATTTCTAATTTATTTACGGGTCTGACAAAAGTGTTTGTAATGTTATTCATCATCACCAGCCTGAAGACGTCCACTGCTGAACATAGGCCTCCCCCTTTGACCTCCATCCTGACCGACAACTCGCCACTCGCATCCACCGGTTGCCTGCGACTCTCACGATGTCGTCGGTCCACCTAGTGGGAGGCCTACCAACACTGCGTCTTCCAGTGCGTGGTCTCCACTCGAGAACCTTTCTTCCCCAACGGTTGTCGGTTCGTCGAGCGATGTGGCCTGCCCATTGCCACTTCAGCTTGCAAATCTTACGAGCTATGTCGGCAACTCCGGTTCTTTGGCGAATATCCTCGTTTCGGATTCTATCGCGCAAAGAAACTCCGAGCATAGCTCTCTCCATTGCTCGCTGTGTGACTCTGAGCTTTTCTAAAAGGCCAACAGTTAAGGACCACGTTTCGGTGCCATATGTCATCACCGGCAACACACATTGGTTAAAGACCTTTGTCTTTAGGCACTGCGGAATCTTCGATGCAAAGATATCTCGTAATTTCCCGAACGCTGCCCATCCGAGTTGGATTCTCCGGGCGACCTCTTTGTCGAGGTTGGACCTACCTAACTGGACAATCTGTCCTAAGTAGGTGTAGTGGTCGACAACTTCGATAGTATCGCTCCCAACAATTACCGGTACGGGTTCAACATGGACATTCGACATGATCTTCGTCTTGTCCATGTTCATTTTAAGACCCACCTGTTGGGATACGATATTGAGGTCGCTGAGCATGGTGTTGAGGTTCTCCAGCGACTCCGCCATTATGACTATATCATCGGCAAAACGAAGGTGAGTGATGTATTCGCCATTAATGTTGATGCCGAATCCGTTCCAATTCAAGAGCTTGAAAACGTCCTCCAACGCATTTGTGAACAGTTTCGGAGATATGACGTCTCCCTGTCTCACACCTTTCTGCAATTGGATTGGTTTCGTACTCTCGTCTTGTAATCGGATCGACATAGTAGCGTTTCTATACAAACATTTCAACACTTCGATATACCTATAGTCGATATGGCAACGCTGGAGGGACTGCATCACAGCCCAGGTTTCGATAGAATCGAAGGCTTTCTCGTAGTCCACAAACGCTAAACATAAGGGCCGATTATACTCCTCAGTCTTCTGTATAATCTGGCGGAGCGTATGTATGTGGTCTATGGTACTAAAGCCTTTTCGGAAACCGGCTTGTTCGGGAGGCTGGAAGTCGTCAAACCTGCGTTCGAGACGGTTCGTAATGACTCTCGAAAACAGCTTGTACACATGGCTCAGGAGTGAGATGGGTCTATAATTCTTCAATAAGGTGTTATCGCCTTTCTTGAAGAAGAGCACCACCGCACTCCTGTGCCATGCTTCTGGCGTAGTACCTTCGAGCATGACGGAATTAAACAACTTCTGGAGGACTACGAGTATCGGTTTTCCACCCGCTCGCAGAAGTTCAGTGGTAATTCCGTCATCACCCGGCGCCTTGTTGTTTTTAAGCTGTTTAAGAGCCATACTAATCTCATACAGGCTGATGTCAGGGATATCTTCGGTATAGTGTCGGGTAATGTTATTAACGACTCTTAATTAACAAAAAACAATATTGTTTATTTATTCATTCATATTAGTAGGTAGGCACACGAACAGCAAATAAATTAAAAAAATAGTTTTTTGTCAGTAAAAAGCTTTTTACTGACCTTAGATGTGATGTGTGATGTGATGATGGTGCAGTACTAAAACACAGTTAATATTTTTACTATTATTATTCGTTAAAGTAACTTCTGTTTAAAGTATTTGAATTTTTATTTTATTTGTCTTTTTAAATGGTGAGTGTTTAGACGTGGTTTAGACACTCCACTCCTTGTAAGCAAAAAGCAGAGGTACGGTACCAAAAAAAGTTTTATTTTTTACTGTTATTAGGTCCAATAATACCTAGTAAACTTCTGGTTTTCGCTTCCAAAAGGTATTCCACTAACAGTGAGTGGTGGAGACACTCAGTGCATCCTTAATAAAACGGCTGTAGGTAACGTCTGCTATTGGACCAAGTAAATCAAGTGAGCCGTATCACGGTATTGCTCCAAGTAATTGTGCATACCGAATTCTGAACACAATATCGTATCCGCTTCTGTGGTTCATGGTATTTTGAAATATATTGATTTTGTGTTTTGCTATTACTCTATATGATGTTACTATGTACGCCTTAACGTTGATATATCAGAACAGTTCCATATGTTTTGTTTTGAGGTATTGTATATTAAGTGGTATGTAGCTGTACTGTTTAAAAATAAATAAATGTTAGCTGTTGACGGTAGAAACATTTATACAATATAAGTATATTATCTTTTCTATTATATATACTTACAATTAACTTTGAGACGAGCAACGTGTTGGTAATAGAGTAATGCATATTCTTACTAAAAAGTATTAAAAACGCAAAAGTGAGTTTGTTTGTTATGATTTTACGCTTATATACTACCGATTTTGGTGTAAAGATAGCGGTTATAGGCTAGTTTGAAATAAAATTACATCGTCTAATCAGATTTATTTATAATTCTTTATCTTAGTGGTATCAAGAAACAAATACTTATGCTTAAAATAGAATAATAATAAAAGTAGGATAATTACACAACAGCTAAATAGTGTTTTCATAACAATGGTACCTACCTAAGTAAATTTAAAGGTTTTTTGGAAACTGTATTTCTACTTTTTACTTCCAAATACACCAACTCCATTATTACCTGTTATTGACAAAGAGATATATAACTATTGGTTAAGTCAAGTTTTCACTTTAGAACGAAGAGATCGTAACGATACGATTTGTAAAGTAAAGAAGAAAGGTGCAACTTTTCCATTCCCACTTTACCCAAAAAGGTTTTGCGATTCAAACTCTGAGGAGAAAAGTGCACAGAGAAATATCCGTACAGCGAAAAAGTTTAACAAACCGACCGCTTGTACAGTCAGGTGAAGGAATACGGGACAGTGACACGGGCCGGTGCTCGGCGAAGTTCGATCCATCTTCTTCGCGGAGGTCTTTTTGCGATGTGGCCCCACCGCACCGGACTGTCAATGTGCAAAACTGGGTACCTGTGAAGAAATAGGAATCTGTTTTTAATGTGATCTATTTATAGTTAATAGTTTTAGTTTTTAGAGCAATCATAAAACAGGTGATATTGAGTGTCCTGCCAAAAAAATGGCCGAACAAAGATATATTAACTCTATCGACTATGAAGGCGCCTAAGAGCGCCGTCAAGTATATTCTAATTTTGATCTTTGTTAATATGACTAATAATTTAATTTACGATTTAGATAACTTCTCCGTATCAGAGTCAAAAGCATGTGATGTCGAAAATTGCAAACAACATCTTTCACACTATGCAAACAATGCACTAACCTTTCTGACCAAAAATATTCGTAGTATTTATAAGAACATAGATAATTTTAGCTGTTTCGTTCAAAGATTAAATATTAAGTGTGACGTAATTATACTAACCGAGTGTTGGCTGGCTAAACACAGTGGCAGTTTACTATGAAATCGGGTTACAATATTTTCAGTAGCAAAGTTAATTATAACCAAATTGATGGGGTGGTAGTATATGCAAGAAATACACTATTAAATATTTCTGTTGAGGACACTAGCCTACAAGACTGCAATAGTCTTTTAATCAAAATTGGTGCAGACACTGCAGTACTTGCTTTATATAGACCCCCCTGTTTTCGGGATATAGACTGTTTTATTGCGTCATTAAATGAGCTATTAAAAGAACTATCATCTTTCAGAACCATAGCATTAACAGGTGACGTAAATATAAACATTATGCCCGAAAACTGTGAAACATCTGCTCACGAGTATCTTAACCTGTGCTCCTTCCATGGTCTTCTACCTGCACACTTGATCCCAACCCACCAAAGCGGCTCCTGCTTAGATCACATTATGCTTAAAACCCACTTACCTACAGTTACCCTAGTGACTAACTCAGCTGTAACCGACCATAAAGCGGCTATACTAACCATAAGTCTAAAACCACCTGGGCATCAACGCACGCAGCTTAAGGCTAAATTAAATATGATTAAACTCGAAGACGATTTATGTAACATTGACCTCGAACCAGTTTATAGTTAAGAAATTACAATATCAAACCTTGGATAACTCCTGGCCTAATTCGCTGTATGAGACATAGAGATAAACTTCATTTTAAAGCTAAATCTAACTTAGAAAATTCATTCTTACAAATAACATATAAACGATATCGGAACTTCTGTAATAACATTTTGAAAAAAGTTAAAAACAATTACGACAAAAATAAACTAGAGCAGGCAGGAAAAAGCAGTAAAAAGGTCTGGAAATTCATTAAAAATGTTACCTACACGTCTAAGCGACATAAATCGACATCGAGTTTATTACAAACACAACCTACACCGCTTTTATCTGCTAACAGTGCAAATAATTTCTTTGTCAATGTAGGTAAAACTTTAGCAGAGCGCTTTTAGACACGACCTATCTTCCCCAGGACTTCAAAAAGTTTTAATCAGTGTAGCTCTAATGTAAAATCTTTTGTTTTATTAGCCACAGACTCCTCAGAAGTAGAAAGAATTATCACGAGTCTGAAAGATGACTGTGCTGTTGGCTGGGATAACATCTCTAACAAAATGCTAAAACTGTTCAAACATATCCTGCTCCTGCCTCTAACGTATATTTTTCAACTTTGTCTCACCGAAGGAGTTTTTCCCAATTGTTTGAAAAAAGCTGTTGTTGTTCCCGTATATAAATCGGGTAGTAAAGAACAAATTTCAAATTATAGGCCTATATCAATACTTTCCTCCATATCAAAAATTTTAGAAAAAATTATAAACAACAGATTAGTACATTTTTTGGAAAATAATTCGCTCTTGTCAAACAATCAATTTGGTTTTAGAGCTAATTTATCAACGGATGAGGCAGTTCATCAGTTAACTAACTATATTGCACAAGAGCTTGATAAAGGCAATAAAACAATAGGTATATTCCTGGATCTTGCAAAAGCTTTTGATACAGTTTCATCCTATTGAATAAGCTTGAAACAATAGGTATAAGAGATAAACAACTGAAGTTGTTTACAAGTTATTTAAGTGATCGTAGCCAATGCGTTAAAATAGGCAATGTGATCAGTGCTGACAGGTGCAACACTTCCTTTGGTGTAACACCACACCCACCACACCGTGTAACGGTACAGAATGAATGGTATCCGTCCGTTAGTAAGGAATGTGTGGGAGTAGCATTAAAATAAATATTAATGCGTAGCACCATTAATATAATAAGCATGAAAAAGGGAATAATAAACTAGTTCAGAATAATGGTCAATGGTCTAGCGCTTTATCTTTAGTTTGAATTTCGCGGGGACTGCTCTGCGCGTCCCTTGCGACATAGGCGGCGTCTAGCGGAAGTTATTTACGTAAGCTTCGCATAAGGTTGCTAGTTTGACTTCTTTATTTTGAATTTCGCGGGGACTGCTCTGCGCGTCCCTTGCGACATAGGCGGCGTCTAGCGGAAGTCATTTATTTGGGCTTCGCGTAAGGTTGCTAGGTTGACTAGGACTTTATTTTTATTTTGAATTTCGCGGGGCTTTGGGGGTCGGCAAAGTGGTTCACCTACGGGCGGACGCCATCTATGGTCGGATTACGGAACTTTTGATAGTTTCCCAAAATATAGGATTATTGGCTTAAGTGGAGGATTATTAAGAGGGAAGTGTTAATAGAAGGCTATATTTAGATATTCAAAGATGAAATATTGGCTGTCGGACGAGATTTGGTTAGATTATGGGAAAATTTTAGAATTGCGCGGCGAAAGCGGCAATGAGCGAGCGAGAGGTTGAGAAAAGGACAGAAAGAGAGGTCGGATGATAGCTCCACGTGGCGCGACGCGAAGGCGGGGGGGCATCGTGGAAGCGGCTAGGATTTGGGGAAGGGAAGAAAAGCGGACTCGCGCGGGCAAATCTTAGGCGCGCGTGGCGCGAAAGTTAAGATGCTTGGGAAAAGGGCGGAAAATTAGCGGACATTCAATTTTGGGACATCGGCGGTGCGGTCCAACTTAAGAGTGCGGTACTACTCATACGGGGAAAATAGTGTCCGAGCTTTGATAGTGCGCTAAGTGATATTCGAGCTGCGATATTAATTAAGATTCGTGAAATTGAAAGTGATTAATAAAGTAAACTATTGCGATCGCAACTCGAATCCGTTAACGGAATGAAGTATTCTGGGGTACATCGGCGGAAACGAATCACGGTGGCAACAAAAACCTATGTACCTTTCAACAGACTTCGGTCTGGATGATCTTTGATTGTATTTAATAAGATCGGCGTTTTACATCATCATACAAACAATACGCACTAAACAAAAACTCCAGACACAACCATTAGATTGTAGATAAATTAGGTTAATTAGTTTTAAGAATTAGATAATAAGTTAAGTTAAGGTAAAAGCGGCGAGGATGTGTGTATGTATTATAAGGTAGCTAGGCATATAGGTGTGAAAGGCATTAGATTTAGGTTTAGATTTAGGTGTAGCAAGATATAAAGAGGGGGGGAGGTTACAATTTGGTAAGCCATGACCAGGATCAGAAAGTTAAGTTATAAATTATCATTAATATAGTTGTATTGGATTTCAGTCAAGCGGTAATACTTTAATTTAGAAGTGGGATTTTTCCCACAAATTGTTGTCGTGTTGCGATGCGTGAGTTTAGAATTGGCTTAATAGGGAATAATTCAATGAAGATTAATTAATTCAGAGATATTGAAGAATTATAATTTGACACTTTTCACAATAAACGTTGTTATCTTCTAAAGTTGATTCATACACTTTGTATTACGGGCTCTTGATAATGGGTGAATTATAATTTGACACTTTTCACAATAAACATTGTTATCTTCTAAAGTTGATTCATACACTTTGTATTACGGGCTCTTGATAATGGGTGAATTATAATTTGACACTTTTCACAATAAACGTTGTTATCTTCTAAAGTTGATTCATACACTTTGTATTACGGGTTCTTGATAATAGATTAAGACCAATATTGTAGACAGTCGCAATGAGAGCTGGAGCTAAAATTTTGTTGTACGAAATCTGTAACAAATATATTCTCGGGTTAGGTTAAAGGTCAAAGGAGGAGATAAAGCTACAAAACAATAGCGTAATGAGTATTATTTGAAATATAATACCTTTCAGGGATGTCCGTTGTTGCGAGAGGCAATGTAAGATAATGACATATCTGTCGATTTGGCACTCGATTTTAGGGGACAATGAAATTGCTTCGGGTGTAATTTTTGTTTTGGTTGAGATTGTTACAAGAAAAATACTACGGTTGAATGTATGGTGATTGAAGATTGTAGTACTAAAACTTTGTATTCGATTTTGATAGGACGCTAAGTTAATTGTTGACGTTAAGAGTTATGGTAACTGTAGTTTTGTTACTATTCCTGGTGATAGATTTCATATAGGCATAGGCAACTGGTTCATACAGCCTTGTGTTGAGTTATTTTTAGGATCGTAAAAGGTCGATAGGGTGACATAGTTCAACATTTATTGATTTAGAAAGATTTGTAGAATAGGGGGCGGTTTAATTATTATTGCTGTCGGATGGGAAGGCAAGGGGGCGAGATTGGACAGAATTAACCAACTTAATTATTGCTGGATTCAATTTATATTATAGGACGGCGATATGCTGTACAATATTATAAAGTTATGACGCTAACAGCATAATATAAAACTAATAATAATTATATTTTGACTAATAATCGTTGAGCGATTGCGGTTTTTAGTTGATGTGCTATTCCACGTATTATATTTTATTTTGTTGGTTATGTTAAAAAAAAAATATAATAATGTACTTGAGTCTCACGTCTGAAATCCATAGAGTAGTTTTAGGCTAGTCAGGGACTATTAAATCATTTGTCTATGGTTGGACCATAGACATATGATTTAGCTAGACCATAAACAATCTAGAATTAGGAATGATTATAAAACATGACGTCATAAAACCAATCGGAGAGGAAACTTCCATATCGCGTAATCATATGATTTTGTTATAGCAAGCGGAATCACCTGTTATTTTCCATACCTGTTATTTTTAATACCTGCGATTTTTACATTGAAAGAGATTTTCCTAATACTTATCACGTAGTAGATTAGAATGCAATGACATTGTGGTGGAATTATTATTATGTGACATGTAGATGGGGACAATTGCTCTGCACAAGGGAAATGCCGCTTCATTTTGTTAGTTCGCTAAAATCCTAGGAAAAGTAACATAAAATAGTATTACGGTTCAAAATACACGCGTTGATGAGGAATCGCGATTATAAGTAATAACAAGCAGCAGGGATGTCATGTAGGGGATAGAATCATATGACTATTCATTGCTAGTAGGAATTTTGGTTTAAAAGCAACGTAGTTTGGGATGCATAATGTAAACGGATAAATACGTCTAGTAGGCGATAAAAGTCGTTACCGTCAGGAAACAACTATCTAATATCTACTCTATTGTGGGGAGGTTACCTATTAGCGAGGCTAGATGGCGTTGGGTTATCAATAAAAGATTTTATTTTGGATGATGGTAAAAGGGTGCTGTCTAATAATAATATGTATAATTGTAATACTCTTGCAGCGTTGTAAGTAGTCGTTACCGGTGATCATTGCTTCTTACCGAATAGTTGAAATCGTGATAAATAGTTAATTATGAAGATTTATAAAGGATAATTATTAGCTTAAGATGAGGTTAACGTACGCAGAAGTAAAGCTCGCTGGGCACAGCTTACTATACCTACTTACCTAATATTATCAGTTGTGAGTTACCTAGAGATATCTAAGTCGGGAGAGCGGTGAAAAGAAAAGACCTTACTACATGACTAATTAGTTAGGATAGGTAGAGATAGATAAATCATTAAATTCACTGGGTTGGATTAGCCTATTAAGAAGGGTACCTTTCACAATTGTCTATCTCCGTTGAACGATTAAGATGTAAAAAAAAAAAAAAAAAATAATAGTAGAAAAAAAAAATATATAGTTGACTGGCTTGAAGTCGAGATTTAACTGCAAAATTAACGAGTTATAGCACTGTTATGCTATAGGGATAACAATAGCGTATGTTATCACATCAATTATAAAGGCGAGTTGCGGGCGGATGTCACGTCATAATCAATAGTTAACTCGTTTTATTATTTTAAAAGTTAACGCAAGCTACTTATAAAACAGTGATCGATTTTATATACCACAATTTTAAGTTGTAGTAATATAAAGCGATGATATTGCGAGCTGAGAATAAATTTCTTAGTGTAAACTTTATTAATAAGTAAATCCCTGATATTGCGTTATCGAGATTACAATACAAAATTAACTATCACAATTCGAATCATCCAAAGTAATTATTTAGATGTTGTCTCGCGTCGACAGGTACAAATTTTAATTTAGATGGGTAAAGACATTAGAACTGAAATGGGTTTCGGATGTGTGACGTTCTTAGGACACGTACTGTTTAGTAGCATAATTTAAATTTAGTAAAACCGGCCGTATTGGACATATTTCGTTTTGCGGATATATATATTTAACCGAGGTTATCGTGGAGGTAGCCATAGTTCAAAGTTTACTAAACCCGACCTAGAGTCGTAGCCTATCTTTATATGTCAGAAGAAAATAATAAATTTATAAGTAGTAGATTTTAAAGTCAATAGTAAATTTATTTTCCGAGGTGCGACCTGAAACCTAGTTCACACTAGGCCATTCAAATACTTTAACCGGTAATGTTGATTATAATAAATAAAGATGTTCGGGATTTATAATAATATTCTAATACTGCTATATTAAAAATGTTATTATGAAATTAAATAGGTTTGCTTAACAATTGACAAATAATTATTAACTCAATAATTTGTTTTAGTACAAAGTAAATGTCTACGGGTTTAGAAATGATAGGACGAACGAAACGCGTTTTGACTTGTGGCAAGGTGAGCGCAGACTGTCACAGCGGGATGTTCTTGTTGGTTATTTATTAGAATTGCTAGAATTCTTAAATAATCTAGATTATTGGCATCTAATATGTACGTGATGTAATTGTAGATGATTAAAATTAGTGCTAAGGTAGGTTATTGTCGAAGTTATGGCACAACCTTAAAATTGTTAGTTAATGTGAACTGCATGTTGCATCTAGATTGTTTTATACAAACTAATTAATTGACAGTTTTCACATAATATGTAGGCCGGGACATTGAGTTGATGAAATAGTGTTATCAAAATCATTCATCACGGAAAGATAAAGATATTTTATTTGCAAGTGTGAATACAAAAGTTTACTTCGGTTAGTATTATTCTGTTCTATACTAGTTTTGTGGTAGCGTTTTACCTAGGGTTGTTCTAAATTATAAGTAATTAAATATTAATTGTCTGTTGCTGTCTTCTACGTTAGAGAAGGAACGGAGAAAGATAAGGGGGACTCATTTTGTTATAGTCAGCTGTATGATAGATAATCCTCCTAGTAAATATTTCTTGTGATTGCGGTAGCAACATAGAGTGTTTATAGGATGTTTTGTTCATTAACTAATTATCTTCACCGCAGCTGTGGATAGGGATGGCTAAAGTATGTGAACAGGGGTGGAGAAGATAGGTCATTATAAATTAAAATAAATACTTGAATTGCAATATGCCTGACTTAATAGTGCGAAGGGTGGAGTAACTATGTTAGAGAAATTCTCTATTGCATAATATTCGAACTTTTGACATTTTCAATTGTAACTTTAGAATTTTGATTAGAGTATTTAACTAAGCGGGTCCAACGAAGAAGGCATGCTGAAAGCGAGGTCTTTGGTCGTCTATGCACACAATAAAATTATAGATGACACAAGGGAGCATTCTTAATTGGCACTGTTAAATTAGTAAAAGTAGCTTGTTTAGGGTGTTCGAATATTTTTAGTCGCACTGGGCACAAATAGAACTTAGTTAAGCGTGTAGGGTTTATTTTAATTTACCTGGTGAAGTAATTGAATCGAAGTTTCGGAACTGTGCTGTAGAAGTGGGAATTACTCAGCACACAATAAAATTAAGTGGTTTCCATTTAGCTTCATTTCCTAAACTAGCCTTTCTTAAAGTTGCGGAAATTCTGCTGTAAGGTGGTTCCTTTGGGGGCGTCTTGTGAAGTCTAAATCAGGACAATTATACTTGACTAACCTATAGAGAGATAATGTCTTAGGCTGCAGAAACAGAGGCCATTGATGGCATTTCATTTTGGCGTGGTCAGGGGATCTCGTGTTGCTGGGGAATTTTACCATCTGGACGGAAGGCTGAAAAGTAAAGTAGAATGCATAATGAGTAACCAATTAGAGTTACAAACATTCGGGAGATTACCATCTTAATAATGTGTCTTGTGCGAGTGTAAAATTAAAATCATCTAATAAAAAAATAAAAAATAAAAAGAAACTAGCACTATTGAATCACGCAGTTTGGAATTCAGTAAATACAAGAAGGAACTTACGATATTAATTACCATGAATACTAAGACGAAGTGTCACCTTTAATGACTTATTATTTACCGATTTGACCGATTATTAGTAATATAAAAGGTAGGAAGTTAAGTAGAGTTGTGGGGGCGGATAAGATAGTTACCGGTCTGTTTAATTTAAAAAGAAAATGATATTTTTCAAAGGTATAGGAAAGTAAGGGGATATTGACGTATTATATATTAGCAAATGAGACTAAATGTTGTCTTTCGTGCATAGTAATAACTAGGGATGAGACATAGTTACTAGATAGGTTTTGGCATAAGTATTTGCTTATACGTATAAGCTCAGTACTTGTCAATTAGTATACAATGTCCAACACGTACCGGGGTATTAACAAGTATTTATCGATGACGCATACATTGACAGTTAGATATACATAGCACACAAACTTCTAATAGATCTGAACTACGGGGTAGCTAGTTCAAAACTCAAGGACGTGTTTCGAGATGCGTACCCCCTTAGAGTGAATGAGTTTTTCCTAAGTATTTACGATCGACAGCCTTATTGTAAGGCGTTAAGACCTCTATTTGTATGCACGGTGAGTGGGTGTCACTGCGTACCGGACGGAAGCGAGTCTAGTATTCTATCTCGGTTATTTGTAGGATTAGACATTAGATGTATCTCATCTAAAATAAAGTTATAACTCTTGGGCGATGATGGTATGCCTACTGGTTTTGGTTGATATGGGGGTTTGGTTAAGATTTCTTATCCGCGGAGAGGAAAATAGGTTTCGGTTGAAAGAAGTAGCTAATTAGGAATTGTGGAGGACGCGGGTTCGATCCCTGCCTGAGGTAGTCAATTGTTCCGACGTTTCGTTATCTTAGGTAATTATATAAGTTAAGATGAGATTGGTAGCGTTGAAGTATGAAGGAAGGTTTTAATTCAAATTATTAATTATTATTCATTAGCCTAGTTGGAACTAAAACCATGACGGCGAAGTGGTTGATGCTTCACCCACGAAAGATCCCAGGTTCGATCCCTAGGTTCCAACATTTAGATGCGAAACAAGTTGTAAGAAAAGACGTAAGTTAAAAGAAGGCCATGATGACAGATGTACTTGAAATTATTCTAGGAAAATAATTTAAAGAATAGAATAATTGAATGGTTCGGAAGATGTTATAAACTTTACGTCGGAATCGTCATAGAGTTGAAGAGTTTTCGCTAGGGGGCGTTAGTAGACAGAGCAAGAGACTGTTATATTGATTTATATTATAATATGATTTGTTGTTATGATGGTAAACAAAAGGCAAATCATTATTCGGAGGTTGTGTATGATTAAAGAAATGGTAGATGTCTAAGTTATTGGGAAATATTTACCGAGACTAAGTTTACTGGGATTTCGTTTCGAACACGAGAACTGGGTATGCGATTATGATTTTGTGTCAGTTGAATAGAATGAGGGGTGTGGGCTATTTTGCAATAAGAAAGCTTATGGAGGAAGGAGTCATTAGGGATTTGGGGAGGAACTATAAATAGTAGGAATATCTTTGAGGGCTAGGATGACAATGAGGTTGGCAAGGAAGGAGGTGCTATTTTGTACTTAATTAAGTACAGGGTTTAGATATAATTCGCCGCAGATAAGAGTGGTACTTTATCTGCTTAAATTCTATCGGGGGCGGCTGTAACGGTACAGAATGAATGGTATCCGTCCGTTAGTAAGGAATGTGTGGGAGTAGCATTAAAATAAATATTAATGCGTAGCACCATTAATATAATAAGCATGAAAAAGGGAATAATAAACTAGTTCAGAATAATGGTCAATGGTCTAGCGCTTTATCTTTAGTTTGAATTTCGCGGGGACTGCTCTGCGCGTCCCTTGCGACATAGGCGGCGTCTAGCGGAAGTTATTTACGTAAGCTTCGCATAAGGTTGCTAGTTTGACTTCTTTATTTTGAATTTCGCGGGGACTGCTCTGCGCGTCCCTTGCGACATAGGCGGCGTCTAGCGGAAGTCATTTATTTGGGCTTCGCGTAAGGTTGCTAGGTTGACTAGGACTTTATTTTTATTTTGAATTTCGCGGGGCTTTGGGGGTCGGCAAAGTGGTTCACCTACGGGCGGACGCCATCTATGGTCGGATTACGGAACTTTTGATAGTTTCCCAAAATATAGGATTATTGGCTTAAGTGGAGATTATTAAGAGGGAAGTGTTAATAGAAGGCTATATTTAGATATTGAAAGATGAAATATTGGCTGTCGGACGAGATTTGGTTAGATTATGGGAAAATTTTAGAATTGCGCGGCGAAAGCGGCAATGAGCGAGCGAGAGGTTGAGAAAAGGACAGAAAGAGAGGTCGGATGATAGCTCCACGTGGCGCGACGCGAAGGCGGGGGGGCATCGGGGAAGCGGCTAGGATTGGGGGAAGGGAAGAAAAGCGGACTCGCGCGGGCAAATCTTAGGCGCGCGTGGCGCGAAAGTTAAGATGCTTGGGAAAAGGGCGGAAAATTAGCGGACATTCAATTTTGGGACATCGGCGGTGCGGTCCAACTTAAGAGTGCGGTACTACTCATACGGGGAAAATAGTGTCCGAGCTTTGATAGTGCGCTAAGTGATATTCGAGCTGCGATATTAATTAAGATTCGTGAAATTGAAAGTGATTAATAAAGTAAACTATTGCGATCGCAACTCGAATCCGTTAACGGAATGAAGTATTCTGGGGTACATCGGCGGAAACGAATCACGGTGGCAACAAAAACCTATGTACCTTTCAACAGACTTCGGTCTGGATGATCTTTGATTGTATTTAATAAGATCGGCGTTTTACATCATCATACAAACAATACGCACTAAACAAAAACTCCAGACACAACCATTAGATTGTAGATAAATTAGGTTAATTAGTTTTAAGAATTAGATAATAAGTTAAGTTAAGGTAAAAGCGGCGAGGATGTGTGTATGTATTATAAGGTAGCTAGGCATATAGGTGTGAAAGGCATTAGATTTAGGTTTAGATTTAGGTGTAGCAAGATATAAAGAGGGGGGGAGGTTACAACCGTCCACAAGGAAGTATAATTGGGCCTACCTTATTTTTAATTTACATTAATGACCTCTGCAACCTTCAACTAAACGGCGGTAAAATATTATCGTACGCCAATGACACTGCTCTACTTTTTTCTGCAGCGATGGAGCTCGAGGCTTACGAAATTGCACAAAATGGCTTCAATGTTGTAAATAACTGGCTTAATCAACATTTACTAACACTAAATGCAGATAAAACTAAATATATCACATTCTCGATGCGCAAATCAACTTCTACAACAAGAACACCTTTGTATGCTCATGATGGCTGTAATTTATACACAAACATGTCTTGCAATTGCCCTACCATTTCTAGCACTCGCAATATAAAGTATCTTGGGGTAATTATTGACGAGAATCTGTCATTCCGTTATCATATTGAAGCTTTAAGTAACAGAATGCGTAAGCTTATGTTTGTATTTAAAAAACTTCGTTCGATTGCAGATACCAAATTAATAATGCAAGTTTACGTGGCCTTATGTCAGTCGATACTAACTTATTGCATCACTGCATGGGGTGGTACGTATAAGTCCCTGTTATTAACTGTCGAAAGAACCCAAAGGGCAATCCTAAAGGTGTCCACTTTCCGTCCTTATCTATATCCTACTCATCTTTTATATGAATCCTGTAAAGTTTTAACAGTTCGGCAATTATTTATAAAAAGCACGATACTAAAACAGCACACGGCTCTTCCTTACAGCACTGAAATTACTAATAAAAGGAGGAAGGACATGGTTCGCACTTATCTCAAAGGTACAAAATGCGCTTTCTCATCGAGGTTCTTTATTTTCTTAGGACCCTTTCTGTACAACAGGATTAATGCTAAGTGTTATATTTATCCGTTAAACACTATCAGCTGCAGAAAGGTTGTACAGGAAGAACTACAAAAATTGACCTACGACGATACGGAGGGGTTAATGACCGCTGTTAGGTAATTTTGTTTTATTTATTTCTGTGTAAAACTTAAAAGCTTATTTAAAAAAAAACTTATTATTATTTTATTTATGTCTTTATATTAGATTGTAATTTAGCGTATAAGGAACCTGTTATATTCATTTATGTTTCGATTTATATTAAACTTAGACTAAGCCCACATTCGCCTGAAAAACAGGGTTTACCTAGCTCAGGCAACAGAATTTAATCTACTTTTGATTATTAGTTAAGAGCTCTTTGTAAACTATAGATGTAAGCGTATTTAAATAAAGATATTATTATTATTATATTATTATAGTTAATTAATTTGCTAAAATATAATTAGTTATAGGATGTTATAATATTAGCAAAAGCAAAGGATTAAAGAATAACCGATTAAAAGTTAATTCGTGATAATTACTTATCAAATTAATAGTTTTTTTTATTTAAATAGTAGTCTCTAGATGTCACCGCCTATAAAAAAATCTGTACATCTTCACTGGTTGACTGGTAGAGAATGCCTTATGGCTTTAAGTTCGCCATTTGCTGTACTGTAGGAAATAAAGTTTAAATAAATAAATCAATAAAACATAAACAAAACAATTTACAAAGTTAGTAATATAACTTGTTTGTTGCACAGGTTACACTAAGTACGATTAAAAAGAGCATCCAGACATGATAAGTTTTTATAGTATTTGGTGCTCACTAGACTACAAGAAAGTGCGTTTCAACACCGCGCCGCCGCCGCCTGTCGTACATCCTACGTGAGTGACGTGCTACACGTGACAACCTTTCCCTAAAACTAACTAAAACTAACTGAGTTGGAACAGCGACTAATAGTATGTTTTGGCCTCCGATAATAATAGCTTAAATCTGGGTCTGTCCTGTCATCCATGCAGAGCCTGCGCAAGTTCTTTCTTACCTAACCTCCAAAGCAGTACCTGGGACGATGGCCGTGCCGTGGGTAAACTATTAGCAAGTGCCTGTTACGCCGCAGCAGACTTACCTACATGAGAGTCGCGCAACACGCGGCAACCTTCGGTAAGATAGATTTTAATATTATTTGTTCTTACTAGACTCTCTAATTAGCAAGTGCCTGTTTCTACGGCGCGCCAGTGTTACGTGCTACACGTGACAACCTTTCCCTAAAACTAACTAAAACTAACTGAGTTGGAACAGCGACTAAAAGTAAGTTTTGGCTTTCGATAATAAGAGCCTAAATCTGGGTCTGTCCTGTCATCTATGAAGAGCCTGCACAAGTCCTTTTCGACCTAACCTCCACAGCCGTAAGTACCTGGGACGATGGCCGTGTCGTGGGTAAGATAGCTAATGATTATTATAATATTCTCGCTAAACTATTGGCAAGTGCCTGTTACGCCGCAGCAGACTTACCTACATGAGAGACGCGCAACACGCGGCAACCTCGGGAAGATAGATTTTAATATTATTTGTTCTTACTAGACTCTCTAATTAGCAAGTGCCTGTTTCTACGGCGCGCCAGTGTTACGTGAGCGACGCGCGACACGGCCACCCTCGCAACACGCCGACGCGCCACACGACGCCGCGCGACGCTGTGACCCGTCGCACCTGAATAAATCAGCCATCCCAGCCTAATTAATGAGCTACAAACGCTACTACTTTTACCCTGATTAAGAGCCCACGTTGCTTGTTTAAGAATACTATTCTTTGTTGCTTTGTTTTTTTTATTGGGTAATTTCAGAGGAAAAAAGGTCGACCGTCTTAATTTGAACTTAACAGAGTTTTGCTTTTCAAATTATTTCAAGACGTCAACGGGAGTTCTCTGTCAAGTCTCTGCAGTGGAGGGTTTGTGGAAGATCATTTATTATTCAACATCTAGTATCATCGATTACAACTCAGTTTTTGTTTTATTATGTAAGGTACTGAGTTTGATGTTAACTAAAGTGCAAACCTCGTAAAGCTAATTAATTAAAAAAACTGGACCGTATGGATAATATTTTTTTATGTTATTCAACTATAGAAGTGAAGTATCTTTATTTCGATTGAAACAAAAACTATTTTCTACTCTTGCATAATTAAAAACTGTACCTAAAGCAGAAAAACGTTCTGACATAATTATGATAAAAACCTATCGTGATAATTTGATCGGCTTTAATAAAACAACAAATAAGAAACAAACGATTTTTTTTAACATTATAAACCGATAAGGATAAGATACAATTTTCTTTAACAAAGTATAATGTTTTTTCCTTTCTTCTTTCTTGCATGACTCACCGTTCTGAGTTTCTGACCTGCACTAGAATTTTGTATGTTAATGTTTATAATATCCTCTTGTTTTAGAATCCCTTAGGTGTTTAATTTTATTATTTTAAATTAAAAGAAATGAAGTCTCTTAATAGTTATCTAAGGCGAAATTTTTAATTGTTCCTAGACACAATAGAATACATTATACTTTCGCTCTAGTCTAGCTGTTAAATTAGTGTATTTCATAAAGCCTACCAAACGTAGGGCGACAGCACACTTGCTCCAAACAGACCGATCCTCCAGGGACTCGCTCAATCGTATTGGTTTCTCTCTGCCGTTTTATTTCCCCTTTTTCTTTGGCTACGATACTGAAGCGTTGCTATTTGGCAGCCTGATTTGAAACGTAAACTTAGATTCGGGGCCAATCCCCGCTGCAATAGAAGCAAACTTACCTACAATAGACATAATGATTTTATGAATAACTAGAGGCCCGCCCTCGACTTCGTCTGCGTGGTCACCTTGTGTCCCGTGACGAATTTCCAAAAAATTTTTTACACAAACCTAGACCTGACAATTACAAACAAAACAAAAAAAGAATTAGCCAAATAGGTGCAGCCGTTCTGAAGTTAACTTTATTTAGTCTGTGAGAAAACGTAATCACAATTTGTATCTAACTTTACTACAGTTGACAGCTTAGCTAGTATTTTTAATATCAGATTAGTTTTTCGTTGCTTTTTGGTTCTTGTATACTGTAATATTATAATAGTTTAAAATGTATTATGCTCGAAAGCTATCATAGGTTTTATTCTGCCGCATTTAGGGTGGAGTCGACCAAACTGAAATAACACTTACTCCGAGATTAGTCTATACAAATTTGGCGATTAATCTAGGTATAAATAAGACTTTATTCCAGTTTGGTCGATTCCACCCTTAATGTTCTAACAATGAAAGAGTGAGATACTTACTTACCATGTTTACATTCCCAAGAGCCAAACGTAACTCATAAGTCATAACAATAAAAATTCTAATTATTTTTGAGCCGTTGACTAAATTAAAGATTTTAAAAGCTTATTATTTACACGAGTGATATCTCATAAAACTTTTTACATCCGGTTTTATTTACATAAAGGTACGTTCAACTACTACGAAAAATAAAGTGTAAGATAGTCTATAAAATAAATAAAAGCTCGTAACACATCGTCCACAAAGTCATAATGTGCAAACGCCAAGCTCTCCGCGTTTGGCTGACAGTGTTTTAGAAGAGAGCGCACGGTAGGGCTTTACTGACAGCGAAGGATAACGGCCAAAAACCTAGTCCAAAGCGCTATTTTCATATAGAATAGCTATGAAATAAAATACATTAGAAAAATAAGAAAGGTTATCAGTTAGGTACCTTTTTTTAGGGTTTCGTACCTCAAAAGGAATAAACGGAACCCCTATAGGATCACTTTGTTATCCGTCTGTCGTGTCTGTCAAGACTCTTTATCTCGGGAACGTGCGTATGTATCGAGTTGAAATTAAAACGGTATACTCAGATCTGCAGTACTTATCTTGAAGCAGTAAAAAAATGAAACTCTTAAGTTAACGTAAATAAAAGATACGGCCGTTAATGCCGCAAAAAAACATAAATATTCGACACTCTCAAAGGAGTCAAAATTCATAGAGTATTCGCCGTTGACCTAGAACTATGAAATTTGGCAAGTGTTACCGTCATATACTACAAATATAGGGTAAAATCTAAAAACTTTACATTTGTAATTAAAGCATTAAAAATAGGGTCTTTATGGAAAAAAACGTATATTTCGACACTCTCAAAGGAGTCAAAATTCATAGGGTATTTGCCGTTGACCCAGAACTATGAAATTTGGCAAGTATTACCGTCTTATGCTACAAGTATAGGGAAAAATCTGATAACTTTACATTTGTAATTATATCATTAAAAAAAATGGTCTTTATGCCAAGGAATGGCTGGCGGTCTAAATTTTGAATTGAGTTAACCCTGTTATGTTGGGTATCGTATGAAAGGGCTTTATTGGCACAAGCTTTTGACGTGACAACGTCTTATAAATTGGTTTGCCGGGTGACACTTCAAGAAACTGCGTTACGCTCCGCTCACGTTATGCGCTCACAATGAGAGCGAGTGAGAGGCACGCGTCCCTTCCACTCGGGCATGGTTAGCCCGCCTAAGAGCGAGAGAGACAGACATAAAAAGTGAAAGGCACGCGTCCCTTCCATATTATTTCATCCTTCTTCCTACTATACGAATGAATATTCACATTAAAATTATTTTACCACTCAAAGTCGTTGTCACGTAAAACTTTCGCCCGTATACCGACTTTACAGGCAACCATTTTTTTTTAAATTATTTTTATAATTTATAGTTTTCGAATTATGACGAAGAATGGTAAAAAAATTAAAATATGCACCTACAAATTTTTACGGAACCCTTGTGGGCGAGTCCAACTCGCACTTGTCCGGTTTTTTTTTAGTTTTGACCTTACATAAGCCGTATAAAAACCGCAGTGAAACCGTTGTCAGAATATATCTGAGATAATGAACGACCGTCACAGATAAATTACGTTACTAATTAAAAATGCTCAACTGAAAATGATTTCTTAACAAAGGTTTCGTAAATATAATATTACGAGTTACGTAACTGAACTAATACTCATTTGGAAAAAAAGTAGAGCTATTTAACATTCATTACAGATAAATAGTTTGATGTTCGTCTATCTAGGTATATACGTTAATCCGTTTTCTATGTTCCCAAACTTGAAAATTCTGGAAGCATGTCAACCTTTTTCGTTCGTCCGCGTAATGACTTAACGAAGGACGCTTTTAAAATAAATGAGCATCGAAAACTAATATTGTGGACATTGTGGTTAACCGCTTACAATGCGCCCCCAAAACAGAGGCAGCGAGGCGAAGCAGGGCGAGGCGCGAGCTTGCTTTATCTGCGCTGGCTCTGCGCGAAACAATATATTTATTGGACAGTAGCGGCGCGGCCGATCCGGCGGATGATCTATTCACTGTACTCTTACAGTGCCGTCACAGAGAATGCAAGGGTACAGAGGCACAACAGCAATAATAGTTTAAGAAAACTTTGGCAAAAACTTTTTACAAATTCTGTGTTTGTTGTCTGACTCAGGTATCAAAATTTTTATCAATGTAACATGAATAGGTAAGTTTTTGATATACGTAGATATAATCACGACTATTATCCCCGAAGGGTTAGTCAGAGACCAGGCAATGAGGACCACAATCGTAGTCTTCTGCCATAGTCCAGTTTTGAAATTGTAATTTACATCCTATCCTGTCCTATCCTACTAATATTATAAACGCGAAGTTTGTAAGTATGGATGTTTGTTACTTTTTCACGTAAAAAGTACTGAATGGATTTAGATGAAATTCTGCATACAGATAGTTTATAACCTGGATTAACACATAGGATTCTTTTTATCCCGATATTCCAACAGGAACGGGAACCACGCGGATGAAACCGCGAGCGGCCGCTAGTTATCAATTTTAGAAGATAATAGTTTATTTACCCATCAATCATCACTAATGACATGATTTCAATGATGGCCTTTGGGTAGCACTCAGACAGTACTATTTTTCTCCATTTTATAAAAATGTAGAGTCCTAGCAATGTTACGAATATAAACTGTAGGTACAAAATTTTACCCACACAAAGAACAAATATTTGGTACAAAATTAAAAACATATCTATAATAATGTATATAGATCTCTATGTTGGCATACTACGAAAATACACTGCATAAATATTTGCCAGTATTCGAGGCACAAAATATAGAAACGTAACATTTCACATGCAGCAGTGAGTGGTGGTGAATATTGCAGGTGAGTTAGTCTGCGGCGCGGAGGCACGGCGGGCGCGGTCGTCCCTCATTCGAGGAGGCAGCAGTTTGCACTGTGTCCACCGCGCCACCGTCGCGCTCCTGTTTTACGACGACCGCCAGTTTCGTTCCAAGATTAAGCGAAACTAAACTGCTGGCATACACTACTCACTGGCCTCACACTTATTTATTGCGCCAACGATACCGGCCGGCCGCTCTTATTTTTCAGAAGTGGGAAAAACAACTGAAACCTTGTTACGTACGAATAAACCGCTGGGACGTCTCAATCACAGCTCCATTTGCTCGCAGCCGGTCTCCGGAGAGGCGAACAAGATGGATCGCGGTGTCAACACGAATTTGCATCCCTTGTTTGTCTCCGCGGAGCCGCGGCGGAAAAAACACCGCAATCTCGTTGGGCCCGGTGCAGTGAGCAGCTGCCATCAGTTATTCGGGCGGCCGGCTAACACGATTATCTGTCGTTTCGGGCGAGACGCTCTCTTATTTCCATTGCCTTGTTTTCCAACGTTTCCACGTCTGCTCCGTGTTTTTTCTGAATGGGAAATGGGATATGTCAGACGAAAAATTGACAAAAATACGGCCAGCGCCCGCCCCGATGAAGAATAGTGGGGGTTTGCGATAGCATCTGTGAGCGCGGCGGTCCCACACAAAATTTCACTTGCAAGATAATTTTCTTGTTTACCGTTTGTTTTTTTTGCTTTGTTTACAGTATATTAATCGAATTTTATATATACGACGTTGTTGTCAGTAATCTTATCTTTGTACGTTTGCTTTTTAAATGTTTCAATATGTTTCTTAGGTTTGTCCATTCGGTTTCGTTGGTTGAAGAGAACGTACAAAAAATGTAAGGTAATATGAATAGCGTTTTGACGTGAGTACGTCACGCTCCGTCTCCCGAGCGTGGGTGGCAGCGGGGCCACGACTTCTAAGTAAGTATATGTTTAGATTATTCACGATTTATTTGCATTGTCGAACGAACTTCTACCTGGGGCCTTACCGTCAACTCTTAAAGCAGTAAGTAGATATTACTTAAATTTTAATTAGCAAATTCCCTCATTAGTGATGTTAGGAATGTAGTGCCAGATCATCAGTTTATAATAAAATATATTTTACGGTTCCCGATTTATTTGCATAAAATTTTGTATTATAATTTAACATAGCGTACTTTTACTTAATAATAGTTATGCACAATATTAATTTGGCATTTTAACCTTTTAGCCACATTTTTTTAAGCATAACTACTTACTATAAGCATAATAATTGTTAATCATACTATCCTAAACTCTAAATTTGCTTACGCATAATGATATTTAAGCATAACTTTGATAGGCATAATAATTATATAGGGAAAAAGTAAGTATTGAAAATTGTGTGTTTGCATTTAATATAATACTTTTCGTATTTAAAATAAACATGTTGGCGGTTTAGGGGTGGCCCAAAGGCCACCAACGCCTTACCCCAACTTACTTTTACACTATAGTACCCAAGTTACATATGATATACCTAATAACTACTTTATGTTTTCATATTCAAATAGCTATCAATAAAATAAAAAATGATCCAAAGTTAAATCCTGATAAAACCAATCTAAATGACAGCGGATTTTGAAACTTTAACCCTACTTTCTGTCTCGTCTAATCAACCAGACTATCTTTATGCATAATAAGTATTAGAGGAATAAACAATAGGCCCTAAAACTTTATCCAAATCAAAATTAGGGCAAAAGAAATTAGTCTAAACCATATATGTTTATTGAAATAGTATGCAAAAACTAATAGGTACTTATGTCATAATATTATTATGACAAAAAAATTAACCCGTTATGCCAAATTAAATTAGGACAAAAAATTTGTCGAAAAAATGGATCTCATATTTTACAAGTAATAATGGAAGAGTGAATTATTCTTATTTTTTATAAGGTAGTAACGTTAATCTGAGGTATTAGTGGGACATATTAATTATCATTTCTCTTACCAATCTCCTCTCCTGTCTCATTAACACTTGCAGTTAGGGACGGACACAAAAAACTTAAGCCTAAAAAACGAACCCAGGAGTTGACAGATGACATACAAAATATTTCGGCAATGCACCATTTCTGTGAAACAAGATGCCTTAAAATTGATTTATTAACCAATTTGGGTAAATACAAATTATCCCGTAACCGTGGTGTTGTCATAATTGAATGCTCACAGATTATTTAATATCTGTAAAAGCCTCTGTAAAAGCATCCAAATCAGTTGGACTGCACCCAATAGCGTGCCTGCGTAACAAAGGCGAAAACACGATTCCTGAGCGTTACCAGCTCGGTGCTTAGTCATAAATTGCACAGCCATCAGAGCTGTGATTGCGCCATGAATTACCTACGGGGAGCCACACGCAACGGGCCATAAAGATCTTTCTAATGTCTTCATACGACGCTCCAAACGCCTCGACACGAAACTAGCGCCACCAAAGTTATAATTTCCTCACGGTGAGGTGAGTCCGCGTCGAGTAGCTCACACGCTCTATCTTACCCACTGATTACGACTTGATTACACCCTACAAAAACTTTCATAACCCGGAACCTCCATTGCCATTAGAGGCTAAAAAAAACAATTATTGACTCCTCATGATAGCAATTAACACCCATCTGTTATTACACCCAAATCTTTACTTTTGGTGAACTTACCATCATGTATAATGAGTTGCTTCTCGTTCTCGGACTCGTAAGGCAGTACTTTAGTTTTGGTTTTGTAAAGGAAATTGAGGTGTTGTGTATATAGTCATAGGATTTATTTTATGTGTGACTCTGGCAGTGCTCTGGAAAATGTATGTGGTAGACGTGTGAAACTGACGCCTCCTGCACGGCGCGCGTGCAGACCACCCGCGAGGGCCAGCGGGTAGAGGGCGTGCGCTACACACATGGAAGGGACACAATTGTGATGAGATCCAGTTTTTGCAGAGCCATTGCGATTGCTCGACCTCTAAATCGGTTGAACGGGAAAAAATGAGACGAACGACATCCGTTTAACTCGTAAACGTTTTTTGTGCTGGACATGTGTACGAGCGGTACAGCGGGCGGTTCAGATATCGATCTGTTGGATGATTTAAATGCGTCAACAGGTTTGACTTTGACCCCTGAGATGCCAGTCCGGTCGCTGGACGTTTGTGTGGTCCGGCGGCGGCGCCGGCGGCGCTGTCGGCGCATGCGGTCGGCACGCGCGCTATGCGCTGCTCCAGAGCACCTCATGCTTCTAACTGCTTAATAAATGACCAGCGCGCGGCATTAGGCGGATCGCATACATCATTTATGTAAATTGTGACGAAGACATATCTAGCTCGACCGCGCTCCGTGCGACGGGCATTCCGTCTCAGTTATTATATGTTTGTAGTGAAATAAATCCACAAATGAATAGTCGCCGCTCATTAAGCGACTGGTCCAGTTGTCACGATAAATGGAATAAATAGGACCACATGCGCGTAGGTGAACGTAACATTCCATGTTACAATTTTAAGAGTTACTTAACATGTAAGATTGGCAAAGCTTTACCGATATAGACTATGTTTAGTAAAATTTGTAGTCAGTATGTATCATCTGTTTCTTCTTTTTATGCATCAATTTTTAGTTTTCTTGGTGGACTCTTCCCAATAGACAAGCGCATTACAAGCTGGTGGTTTCATAATTTAAGAAAAACCGTTTAAAGTAAAGAAAGAAAAAAAGAGGAGTTTAAAGTAAAGAAAGGGGAAAGTGGAGTTTCTTCTTCTCCACAGCTAAAAGAGTTCCTGATTGGGTGGGGTGGGCGGGCGGGTGCCCATCCATCCAAATAAATCTAGACGATTCAAAATGCTTATTTTAAGTTTATTGAATAAATAAATTTTGAGTTTGAGTTTGAAAGTAAGAAAAAAAAAATTAGATTTTTGTACTAACTATTAAGTAACAAGAAGTTGAACAGTAGAAGATTTACATCTCAAAAAGAAAGGTCTAACTGAATTGACAAATGTAGGTAAAAAGTTTTAATGCAATCAGGTAAATAATACATAACTAACACATTAAAAACCATTGAATCTACAACGACATTTTAATGATTTGTTGCAGAGCTTAGTTGCTGGACTAATGATTCTTCAATAAATTTCATGCAGGGTAATTCTTTTCGAATAAAATGAATTCTTAAGACCCTTAAAGTTGAATTGTATACACTCAGGCTCATTGTACGCGAAGAGCTCTGCTCTATTGTGAGGTACGGGATCATTGCTTGTGTAGGGTTTCTGTTGTGTTGTTTTGACAACTGTTTGTGACTCAATATAAACAAGATTGATTTGCGTTTTCTCTAGTTGACTAAACGCCTTTTAAAATACATAACATCACTTGTATGGGTATTGTAAACGTTCTTGTTGGTATGGTTTCGTCACAGGGTGTTTAAATAGAAGGGCTCTAAAGAAAAGTAAATTAGGTATATTTTTAAAACTACATTGTACTTTAGACTAGAAATTAGAATGTTTAGTAATTTCAGAGAAAATTAGATAAAGTTATTCGTTTTGAGATTGAGTAGATACAGGTCTGTGAGTAGATACGTGCTAATATAATGCCGGCTAAGACCTCTATCCGGTTACCACATATGTTTTTCGAACGTAATATTTTAATTTAAGCAACATAAAAACATATTTTTTTATATATAAATTGGTGTAGATGTAAATCCAAGCATAATTATATCGGGAGTTCGAGATAATTTCCATGACTTAGTTATAAGTATCTGGAGTTACTAAGCAAAGTCTACTTTCCGACAAAACTTGATTGGTAGTTCAGTAGTCAAGTCGATATAACTACAGTCCCTATATTTTAAAGGGTGGGAATACTTATTATATAAAAAAACAAACATCCTGTATTTACAAATTGAAAATGGCCAAGACAGCAACGACAACAGCAACATCTGCCGGCGTCATCCTCCGTTCGTTACTCGCTCATTCATCACTGACTCGCTCGCATCGCTCGCTCGCTCCCATTGAGATGTAACCAACCCACTGCGCCAATTGTACTAGTGAAATATGACGCCACTAAGAGCAGAATAACACTTGTGTGGCCAAGATGGCCCGTGGGTTATTGAGCGTTTTTTTATTTATCCAATTTGTTGAATTAGCTCAAGCTTCTATTTTAATTCAACTTATTTTCGAGTGGTGTGTAAGAAAAACATACTTAATATTATAACTTTTTTAATTGTTTCAAATAATTTGAAACTTTTTTATTTATTATTCAAAACAGCAAAATAATAGAGTACAAAAACATTTAACACCGTGGGAGAAAATTGCCTACTGACAAAATAGAACACAATTAAATAAAGTGGTTTAAAAAAAACTACGAATGAGATTTTAATAAAACACAAATACTAAAGGTAGGTAGGTACTAAGACATCGTACCAAGAAGGCTATAATGGCTGTATCTACCTGTGTACTTGGGCAAATTAGAAAACCAAAATGAGCCTTTATCAACACTGACCTCTGAATTATAATTTGTCCGCAATAAATGTTCGTAAAAATATCTAGTAAATAGCCTGTCATTGTGAAAACATACATATTTACGTATCAGATTAGGTATACAAAACAATGAATATTTAAACATAAACCTCATTCAAGGACCAAAATCCACAAGCTGCCACCATCAACTCCTAGGGAGGTCTATGTTTGGACACTCGCCCATCATTAACGACGTGCCCGGCGCCCTGCGGTTTCGCGAAACGACTCATACACACAACCACACACACTCACACACACTTTTTAGGTCACTTTTTCTGCGCCTCTTATCTCGGTTTGTCAACTGACACATTAGCCAGGCTGTTCCTTCTGCGGTGGTCTAGTTTTTGTGGCGCACACCCTGTTAATTGGTGACAATAGTGATCACCAACCGTTTGGGTGTGGAGAGAGATTTCCTACGACAGATGTGTTTATTAAATTGTTGTGCGACATTGGAGAGTGTGGTTTTCTTGCTTTTGTGTGACAATTTATAAGGTTTTTTATTTTAAGCATTGTAAAATATGGTAAACGTGAAATAAATTATAGAAAACGCTATTTTGAACGCTATTTTTAACCTGCTTAGCTTTAGGTTGCTTTCTAGAGATTTGGGTTACGAGACATCTCATACAGTCGTGAGAAAGCTCTAAAGCTCTACATGCGCTACTAATTGCAACTGAAGAGTATTGAAATTTTTGTTTTACTTTACTGAATTATAATTTAAATGACTTTGTGACAATAAGAGGTAGATAATAAATATTAATAAGAATAAGTAGGTATGCATAATATGCGCCAAATAAGTGATCTTGTGTTTATATAATTTCTAATAAAGTTCTTTTTAATTCCGCTTCATTTTCGTTAAAACCGATCTAAATATCTATGATGAATTGAACCTAAAGAAATTTAAGTAACGTTTCCACTAACCAAACCTCGCCAAACTTGCACTTGTTCTTTCTTCCAGCTCTAAAAACTTTTTCCATTACTAAAACATCAAGAACAAAGTACCTACAGCGCGTGGCTGATAACCGGGCCATATGCATTTTTACGGCTATTTTCGGCATCAACAACAGACTACTTATGCCTCGGCGGCATCAAAGCTATGATACAGAAGTGTTCTAAGACCTCTGAAGAGGCGGCTACCTCCTTGGAGGATATCTGGCGCCATATATTTGATACTGGCCACTTCACAAACCCGAAATTTGTTCGAACAAGTGCTTCTTAAAAGCTATTTAAAGTTGTAGTGATATGAAAAAAAAAAACAAAAATAAAGTATATACTAAAAATATGATCTTGCTCCGTTTTTACTCCCTTATATATAAAAATTTAATTCCGGGCCAATTAGTGCCTTACCTTTACGTTTTTATATAAAACTAAATTGGAATAATAACAAAATTATTCCATTAGGTATAGGTAGATATTAGAAAACCACCAATGCAACTATATATATTTTTTTTATACAAGAAGGAGAAAAACGAGCAGGCGGGTCACCTGATGGAGAGCAATCACCGCCGCCCATGGACACCCGCAAAACCAGAGGAGTCGCAGATGCGTTGCCGACCTTTAAGAAAGGAATAGGGTTAAGGAAGGAATAGAAATTGTGAGGGGTGGGGGGAGGAAGGGGCCTCCGGAACTCTCACTGGTTTTTTTAATCAATATTTGTAAGCCTTCAACGGCTCATTACACACAGACATAACATTTCTACGTACACTGTTTAAAGTAAAAACTTGAAGTGCAACAGGAACGGAAGCGAGCCCCGCATCTCATATCAGACGCAATCTACTTTCTTCGTTATAAAGAACATAATTTGGCTACCACCCTTCCTTTCCGCAGCAAACTAATATCTTAGCCACTTTGCCGCATTACCGCTCGGCTACGACCACAGACGGTATTCGACGCGATGCACAATTTCCTAATCATTGCGTGTTTTTTGTTGCCGTTGGCTAAGACTGCTGAAGTATGACGCGCAATAAAGTGCAAACCGCTTGTCGCGTCGGCGCAGCTCGTGGCCGTAGCTTAGGCGTTGTACGGGGGCAGTTGATTATGCGAAACAACGCCGATGAGCCCGTCTCGATCGTGTTTGATCGCGATTTAAGCACCTGTAGCCCGACGCTTTGTAGAGCCGCTCACACGGGGACGGACAGACTAAAAGTCACATGTGATTAAAATATGCAATAAAATGACGTAATTTCAATTGAACTTTTAGTTTTTGTTGGGAATGAGACAAGACCACTATTATACATAATCCTCATTATCATTTTATGCATTTCGCCTCGGTTAACCTACCTGGTAATCTTCTTTCTAGCCAGTTCTAGCCTACTACAGAATGAACATTTTGAGGTACTAAATAATGATCATGATGAACGGTAATTTTTTGACGTCTCTGACACTTTACCATAAGATTCCAATTAGGTTTCAGAGACTAATCTTGTAGGATATAATTATGGCCTTATTGACACTAAGTTTGTTTTTATTTAGTGTCAATAAAAGTTCTCAGGGCTTTAAAAACGTAAATTCATGTGCTACGTAATTAATACAGTCAATTGACGACTCTGAGTGTGGCAGTCCGACTACTACTTCTAAACTATACATAATGTCCATCCAAAACAAATCTCCTTTCTAAAGGTTGTATTGTATATACAAGGTATACTACTTAGTTAATGTTAATGACTCGCGAATCCTATTGAAATGTTTTTAGTTCACATAAACTTCCATGCAAAATTCTTATTTAAACGTTATCTTAAACAATTCTTATGATGTCCGTAATAAATCACTACTCTAATAAACTTTTACTTATATTTATTTTCGCGAAATCTGTTACATTTCGCATGCAGACGGTACCGCAGGCCAGCTCGGTCGGTGTACAGAAGTTTTTTGCAAATTTGGCTGACGCCTGACGGGCTCGCCTATTACAGCGGCCTTAAGCTGTAACGATATCATTTTATTGGCCGGCGCTGGTCACACTGAACAGAACCAAATGTTACAGAATTAGTATTTAATTACGTCCGAAATTAATAGTAGGTAATCTATCTGCTGTTTCGCCTACTAGAGTTAGAAATTTGATTTAAGCTCTAGATTATTTCGGTTTCGGCCAGTTCACGGACCAAACATACTGGAGTTATTTTTTTTCTCTGCAAGAATACTTTGCATTTGTATTGGCTTTTTCGATAATGGGTACAGTTTATCAAAGAATGGCTTATTAAAATCCATATAAAACTAAGAATCAAACTAATACCTATTGCTCTCTTTAATGTACACAGTCGATTATATTGGACCACAGCTTATACTTGCTACGATCCTGATAAATCACAACGTTGATACGTAGGTATGTATAATTGTAAAAACAGCTTTGAATGTTACGAGAATAAATGGAGCAAAAGAGGTGCGAAGAGATACTCTTTGTGATTTCAACTATTTCATTAAAAACAGTTAACATCACAACTTGGCCTAAAGCTTATTCTGTGCTAAAGCGGCTGTTTTATGTTTTAGTATTTTCTGTCATTTAAACAGAAATAAAAAATATTATTAGCAATTAAATTAGCACAATCTAGCCAAAACGGCATCTTCTTTAAAAGTAAGTAGTTCCATTCTGCACACTGACATAGACGGGTGGCCTTACCTAGTAGGTAGTCTTTGCCACACCACCTTCGGTGATAAAAAAAGTATATGTAGGTATTTTTTTAAATGGAAGTGAAATTAAAGATGATTTTTACACATACTATTACTAATAGAAAAAAATATATATTTCAAGCAACAAAATCCGGTCAAACTGAGATCTCCTATAAATATTTCTCTTCTGCATACCGCATTTTATACGGCATCGAAGCTAATTGCCGCCGAGCCGCGCTGGTGTTGATGAGACATAGTTTTTGCGCCGATTCGCGGTAGCCGCGTTATGGCGCATAAACGCTGCGCTTCCTAACAACCATTGAAGTATTTTTACTAGAGCCGAAGTCGCTAAGCAACTTTTTGCGCACTAAGTTGCAGCCAACGCACCGCTATCAGCACAGAACATTTTTATATTCTGTGGCTATCACTCAGAAGTGCCTAACCGTTTTCAGCACAAGGCCGCAAATCAGTCGGCAAAAAATTACTTCGCGGTCTCATCTCTAGTTATAATAATTCAATGCTAGCAACGCTAAATATATCGCCACATACTAACCCGGCTTGTTGAAAACTTTTAATTAAATTATACCGCTTCTTAGTAAGTAGTGCTTTGTTCTGATGACATTCTAGGTAATTAAATTGCAACAAAGATTAAGAAAACGTAGAGTGACTCTCTAACGATATTTCGATCTTCAGCTTGGAAGCGTTTGACGTCTGATGCTACTACAAGGCAAGTAGTAAGTGATCGCCAAAAAAATGGAAGTGGGTTTTAGGAATCTCCAACTATTGAGGAATTAACATCCTGACATCGAAAGAACCTCTACCTGGTATTTTTTCATCGAATACCTACTTTCTTTTTCAAAAAGTATGAATCATACAATTATTAGGAGCAGGACACGAGCAACTTATTATTTCAGCATGCGTCTAGAAACCAGCTGTCTTAACCAGCGACATAGCCGCATAATCACGCGACTATCAAACAACAAGAAGAAAAAGGTACACATATTAATTAGTATACCCATATACGACAATAATGTAAGTTAACTGCGTTTTCCAAGCTAATCTTGTTCAAAAATCTCTGTATATGATTAGCCCTAGGAAAACAGCGAAATTATTAAACTTGTGTTGTAGTGAAATCCGGTCTCAACCTCAGAGGATTCGATTCGGTTCGATTCCCAGCTTACTTACCACATGTTATTGAATTCCGTTTCGTTGGGTTTGTTCTAAGTCCGCTTGGCTAACTTCAAGCAACCTAAGAAAACTCTACTACGAGTATAATACCTACTTGACAATGATAATGTCAATGACAATGATAATGATAAAGTCCCTCAGTGATTGAGGATTCTGGTTGAAGTGCGCTTCCATCTTTAGCTTTATCGCCATTTACTCTTTGATTATATAAATAATCAAAGCATTTACCATCAAAAGGCCTAGCGCGCCCTTTGTTGCGTAAAATAAAACCATGATCGATTGAAGATGGTAGTAGGTACCTACAAAACATTGAAGGAAAACCGTGACAAAAATAATAGTCGACCTTCTGTCGGCATCTTACTCGTACATTGCACCATTCACTCTTTGATTGAATCTGGCAGGCTAGCTGTAAAACGGCGCGCTCGTAAAGCTGGTTGTGCGTCGCTACCGGCGGCGCCCGCGCAGTCGCCGCCATCAAAGCGACGCCGACAAAGACGCCGCCCCCCCCCCGCCTGTCAACGCGGTCACGGTCCATACTTAATGTTTGCCTCCAGCTAAAATTACGGCCGATGAGTGTTACCGACAATTGAATATTAATACGCCGAATTAACATAAAACTCCAATGGAACGAACGATGGATAAAGCGAAATCGAGCGAATTAAGTACGCATAAAATGCAGCGTGGTGCGCTGTAGCTAAAATCCACTGGAACGAGCCCAAAAACTGGGCGTCTCAAGACAGAGCCTTAATTGGTCGCATTAGATGTGATCCCCTTATTAATAGGTTGATTACGCGCGGCCTGCGGTGCAGCGGCCGGCCGAGGCAGCTCTGCATCTCCAACTACTACGCAATGCAAACGTTATATAGCTACTGTAGCTCCGTTAATCCGAGACACAAGATACTGTTATTTTTTTTTAAGAAACCTTAGATCTTTATTAAATTCTGTATCATAGAGAGACCATTTTCCAATATTTCTGCTTAGTAGATTTGCGAATCGACCGCGTTAAGTGCCCAATTGTATCCTAAAATGCATATTATAGAATTTCAAATTTAAATATCTAATCATAAAAAACTCTAACAAAAAGGTCTATAAATAAACATGTTTGCGCGTCACGGCAGACTGACGCATCGCATTTGAACGTTCAAAAGCAGTTTCGTCGAATAAGCGTTCGGTGTTTGAAGTTCATAACCACGTAGCCAGCCGAAATAATCGGCATCGCGTATCATATCGTCCGGAAATATTCGCTGTATCGGGCGCGCCATAAATCTGCAATTGTCGACTGCTATCGGCCGCTACTCCCCGCCTGATGGTTTCTATCATTTGCGAATCAGCTTAGGAAGTATTTCGAGGAGCGCTGCCAATACGTGTATGCAGCACTGAGATTTTACCGGCCTTACCGGCCAAATATCGTTTTGATTACGCTGACGTAACGCTGTGTTGGAATACACGATATTTGCAAAGATATAAAGTAAGAGTAATTCACTTGAACGAAAACCTGGTAAGTATTCTAGAAGAAAACAAATTTTCATAGCATGGTATTTTTCGAAACAGGCGTGAAAAGTTGGTTGTTTTAAGGTTGGCAGCGTGTGAGTGATTTTTTTTTATAAAAGAAGGAGGCAAACGAGCGGGTCACCTGATGGAAAGTAATCACCGCCGCCAATAACCGCAAAACCAGAGGAATCGCAGATGCGTTGCCAGCCTTTAAGGAAGGAATAGGTTCGTTTCTTTAAAAATCCCTAAGTCGTAACGGCCCGGAAATACCGCCGCGAGTGCTGGTTCCACAACACTGTAGTTCGAGGCAAGAAATGTTGTAGACCGCCGTCCAGCAAGGTGATGAAGATGGAATGACAGTCGATTGCGTGTAGTGCGGTGAAGGAAATCAGCGGCAGAGATCAAACCGAACAAATTAATCAGAACACTCCCCATGATATATGCGGTACAATATACAGAGAGAGCAACGTCTCTCCGAAGAGCCAGTGGATCGAGCCGACCTGAAATAACCACGTCGTCGACAATTCGAGCGGCTCTGCGTTGAATGCGCTCACATGGAAGGAGTGCTACTGGGGTGCTCCAGCCCAAAGATGGGAGCAGTATTCCATATGCGGCCTGACCTGTGCTTTTTAAAGTTGTAAGCAGTAGGCCGGCGTAAAATACTGACCCGCTCTATAAGCACACCCAGCTTGTTTGACGCTAATTTAGCTTTACCTTCTAAATGACCTCGAAACCGAACATCAGTCGAAATATCGACGCCAAGGATCCCAATAGTCGGGTTGGTATCAAGGAGAGCTCCCTCAAAGTTTAGAGGTACGAGGGTGAGATGTTTTTTGCGGTAAATGCGTAAACTTGTGTTTTAGAGGGGTTAAAGTGAACTAGGTTATGTCAGCCCCAATTCGAGACTATACTTAATATGTTCTCGGTGTCAGTTACAAGTTTATTCCGGCTCTCGATGACTCTTTCCAGAGAAATTTTAGCTCGTCCGGTGTAGAGTGTATCCCCGTACTGTCGTCCGCATTGCATGAATGCTGTTGTTATGCAACATGTCATTGATATGCAAAAGAAACAGAGTAGAGGATAACACATACCCCTGCGGAACTCGAGCATTCAAGGGCTTCATGCACGAACCGTCGACTACGACTCTGATGCTACGCCCAGAAAGAAAGGTGGCGGCCCACGAACACTATTTCTCAGGAAGCCCGTATAATGGAAGTTTAGAGAGAAGAGCCCTGTACCATACCTTATCAAAGGCTTTCGCTACGTCCAAACTAACTGTCAGTGCCTCCCCTTTACTCTCGACTGCCTCCGCCCATCGATGAGTAAGGTATACTAAAAGATCACCAGCCGAACGACCGCGACGAAAACCATACTGGCATCACTTAGTATAGCTGGTTCTCTTCTAGATACCATAAGAGCTGGCGGTTTGTAATAGACTCCATTACTTTGGAGAGCAAAGAGGTGATGGCTATTGACCTGTAGATCGACGGATCTGAGCGATCGCCTGTTTTGGGAACCGAGTGGATAAGGGCTGTCTTCCAAGAGTTCGGGACAACGCCAACAATGTAAGTGATACCATTGGTTGGCAAATGTTCATAGTCTAAGGTAGCCATTTACTACCAGTTAGGTTGTATGCCTGATTGCTACCTTAGTAGTATAGAAAAACGTTTATACATACAATTGATCAATGGAATCTCAAGACTTTAACTAAGATGATGATATAGTAGGAGATCTGTGAAGGCATCAAGCTTTACTGAAAAGACTGAATAAAAGCTCTAAAAATAAACTCCTCGTAATGTTAAAATTAAATCAGCTCTTTATGATATTGATATCTCTCCCGAAGTTATAACGATCGATCACCATCGCGTTATCGGCCAGCCGCGTACGCCGCACCGCCGAAGCGCGGCGGCAGGCGCGTGCGGTTTGACTCAGCGCGTAAGTGCGGCCCGCAATTAAGATTGCCCGATGAAGACACACGCTGAAGTGTTTTCTAATTACGTGCACCATCAATCACGAGCATCCAAAGCCGCCAGAACACCGCCAATCAAGTAATTGCATCGCGTGCATCGGCTTTTCGGCCCTCGATCATAATAGGCATTTTATTGCCCCTAATGGAGTCTCTAGGGCCGCTGTTTAATGCCCAACGTTTGCTTTTAATTTCGATTAATATATGCAACCCAGGAAGTGAGCCCTTATGTCGGTACACCATCGTTTTTGTAATCAATTAGCCACTGATTGTTCTACCAATAACGGCCGCTTTATCGAGTGCCATCATGTAGATTGATTTTTGAGACACGCAACGTCTAGCCCGCAGGTCTGGAATGCTCTGACTATTAGTCAGCTCCTAATCCCGCATACCTCGGTGTCAGCCAGTTTCTTTGACATGGCATAACGAAACAGATTTCGTTTTGTACCGTCAGAGTGACCCGGGGAAGTGATGCTAATCGGACAGGTGGCCTGACGTTCACCGAGCGTGCACACGCTGGCGTCTCTCTTGCTTAGAAAATAGAATCCAAAATCGAGATTCAATTTGGTTGGGCTGTAGTTCTCCGGCATTTTCGGAGACTTCGCGCCAAACAGAAAGGTCGTATTGTGATCGATTGGTATTTTTAACTTCTTCACTTTTGCCGCTTCAGTATACAATGTGCATGAAAGTGATAAAATCAACGAATGATTGATCCGATGTATCTACTTAAATTTCTTTTTTACGCAAAGAAATATTGAAATTGTAATTGTACGTTAGTGTAATCGTCAGATTTGATCGACCTACTTATTGCCTATAAAAAGTGAACAATACATTCATAAATCATCGTTCGTTAGTAAAACGTTTGACCTTTTACGAAATCAGTTTGTTTCTCAAAATACGAACAGAGCAGCCTCGCGTTTGGCGAATTGTTAAGTATACTCCCAACGTAAAAAAACAAAGAAATCACTAAGTAGTTGAATTAGTAAGACCATCCGAAAATAATTGAGTTATCTACAAAACACAGAGTACCTACTCATAATATAACACATTCAGAGTAAAAACACCTGCGTGCCTATACCAAATAATTCATGTTATTATGTAATTACTCGTAGTACACACATAGGATAGTTATTTAACAATTAACAAGGATACAATAAAAAAAACATATTTGTGTAGCAGCCGGTAGGTACTTAAATTAGGAATACAAGTGTGACAGTTATACAAGTAGTAAGTGCATCGATTTTAAAATTGGCTAGCCAGTTTGAGATTTTAAATATATAGACTTAGTTATAATGCTAAATACGTAGTTACCTACGTACCTATATTCACAACAATACTTTATTACAACCGCTACAAGTATTTATTTGCGGCATCCGATTGGTGAGTAGCTTAAGAAATCAATTATAGAAAAGAATAGTCCGACAATGAGAATCGGCGCGCTCGCGTCCCAAACGAGAATCAGTTGTTGGGAGATCACCTATCACCGTTCAGCGTGTTCGTAAATCATGATCACCGATGATCAGACGCGATGCGACGTCCGATTACGACGCTCCCGCCTTTCTGTTTGTAATTTGTGGTCGCCGCCGAATACTTGGATGACTTGCGGGGGCAGATAGCGCTGGTTAGTTAGATGGTAATTCATCAGATTGTTCTTGGTACGCTACCCATCCTTTGACCGTGGAAAATGCCGGGTCGATGAGAGCTATAACGCTAATCGAATTGACTGTAACTCGACTGTTACTAATGGATCGATAGATAAGCACCATTGTTTTGGCCATCGGCAATTGGTCTACCGTTTTTTTATGAGCAGACAGAATGCCAATAATAAATAATACCAGTATTTGTTGATTTCTTGATGATCACGTATTTTGTTTTCGTTGGTTGTTAAGCGTTTTATATATCCGAATTTAATGCAGATTTTCTGTTAAAACTAGTGTTACTGTGTTATAAACTGTTATAACAAAAAATCATTATCAACTAATACAGCTTTTAAATTATACTCTTTTAAAAAATGTGCGTTCTATTGTAACGGCCGCCCATGACTACGGCACCGGTACAGGTGTCCCGTGTCTCAGGCATTCTTTAAAGGTACGCCTGAGACACCTATACAAAGAAAGTCACTTTAAACCTCGTTTAAAAAATATATCTTCGGTTGTGCAAACTTTTAAGAGAGCGGTATAACAAACAGCCGGAATGAGTTAGGGATCGGCAGGGATAGCCGGCAAGCCGCAATTACCGGCGGCTTTGCGTCCCGGCAACAGCGGCCTTAATCGCATCCATTGCTGCCTTAATCTGGCCGCGCATACGTGGCCGCGTCGCTTTAAACGGCTTTTGTTATCTTCGCGAAACGAAAATTTCTAATTAAAAAGAATTAGCAAAACTTTTAGAAAAAAACGCGATTTTGACCACGTTTTTGTTGTTGGTTTTCAGTCCCCGACAACCAACTAACCAACAACATAAAATGGTAAAATTACCGTTTTTTCCTAAAAGTTATAGTATATAGTGACCATGAAAGTTTAAAATTTTAAAAAAGACATCATCATCATCAGCCTATAAACGTTCCACTGCTGTGCACAGGCCTCCCACGTGGACAATAGCACGTGCGGATATTTGGCCATAACTCACCACGCTGGCCCAATGCGGGTTGGTGGGTCACATAGTTACTTTAAGTTCTAATTAAAAAAAAGATATAGTTTTGTTTTAATTAGAACTTAAACAAATTAACGTCAATAGGCATCACAAACCCAAAGTACCCTGGTATCCCTTTTGTTATCTCCCCAACATCACGATATGTTTGCGTCAGCCCCGTAATACCACTTACACAATGATAGTCGGTACCATAAGCGGATGAGAAGTTGGTAATCCGTCACCAAAAGCGGTGCGCCTCTTTGACACCAACTTGCTTTGAATAATAGGATGACGTCTGCGTTGTGTAAAGGAACCATTGAGGTATCAAAACAAGAGATGAAACCGTGAAGTAATTTTATGCGCACTGATTTGCAGGGTCTATTCGGCACTTGCCCTCTTTCTGATCTTGTCTACTATTCTCATTTCCGTACAAATTGTAGATTTTTACCCCCTTTTCGGAGTTAGCTGCAAGGTCTACATTCTGTCAAAAAAGTTTCGGGAACGGATGATTTGTTTATGATTCCAAATTCAATTTTTAGTTTTTTTTTCCTGAATTTCCTAGTGGATAAAAACATCGAACAAAGAGTTTGTTTTAAATTTTGCGTCGCCAATAGAATTTCATGTTCGGAGTCACTGAAAACACGTGCGAGGTGATACAAAGCGTTCAAAAGCGGTCGAGATGTGATGGAAGATTTGCTTCGCTCTGGTAGGCCATCAACGTCTTAGACTAATTTTAACATCGCAAAAGTGAAGGAAATGGTGACTGAAAGTCCTCATTCAAGTTTGAGAGAGATAGCCGCTGAATTTTCTGTGTCTCACGATTCGATCTGTACCATTTTAAATAGTCACTTGGGTATGAAACATGTTTACGTTCGGCTAGACCCAAAGAACTGAATTTTCTCCAAAAACTCAATCGCATAAGAGTCGCTGAGAACATGTTAGAACGAGTCAATTCCGATTCAACATTCATGTAACGCATTGTTACTGGTGACGAGACGTGGGTTTGTTTACGAGTTTGACATGCAAACAAGTCAATAAGCTTCGGAGTGGCGCCTTCCGAAACCGTAAAAACCACGCCAAAGTCGATCAAAAGTCAAAGTCATGTTGACTGCATGTTTTCTTCGACTATCGCGGTGTTGTGCACTCGGAATTCTTGCCGGAAGGTGAAACGGTAAATAAAGAATATTATTTGAGCGTTATGCGGCGTTCAAGAGAGCAAATTCGACGAAAAACGCCAAATTTGTGGAAAGAAAATTCTTAGAATTTGCACCACGATAATGCGCCTTCGCACAGGGCCATTATTGTGAACGAATTTTTGACTAAAAACTCAACAAATACCATCGAGCAACCACCTAATTCACCAGATATGGCACCAGCCGACTTCTGTCTTTTTCATAAACTCATATTACCACTTCGTGGCACCCGTTTTCATTCGGTAGAAGACAGGAAAATTCGCGGCGAGAACTGAACTCATTTCCGGAAAAAGCGTTTAAAAAATGTTTTGATGATTTTATTATTCGTTGGCGTAAGGTATCCTTTCTGAAGGAGCATACTTTGAAGGCGATAAAATAAGTTTGGATGAACAACTAACATTTTGTGTATTATTGATCTTTTCCCTGTACTTTCTTGACAGAGTAGTACATCGCTTGGATCACTTACAATCACTGAAACGTTTGTAGCCAATGGGTCGCACTCATACATACATATAATCACGACTATTTTCCCCGAAGAGTTAGACAGCGACTATGCAATGAGGACCGCAAAACCAGTGCTCTGCCATAATCCACTTTTCACCAAACAGCGACTGCACATTTGCTCAGCGTGACAGGTGGTGAGCCCATCACCGCTCTATGCTGTTGGATGTATGTGCAGTCTTTAGTCCGTTAGTCGCCTTTTACGACACCCAAGGGAAAGGGGGTGTAGCGTTCTTTTAATGTGCCGCTACGCAACACGGCTTTCGCAACTCAGTGCGCAAAAACTTGCTTTGCGGTGTCGTCTCTAGTTTTAATAACTCAATGAAAGGATGGAGCACAGCTCAGCGGTTGGGGACCACCGCAGCAAAGGGACTCATTGCTTTTTGATTGGACTTAAAGATATTGTTGTATTTACTTTTTTGGATCATGGTGTCTGCTACTCGTTGTTTCACATCGGGCAAATCAGCGGAGTACCTAATTCAATGTCTATATTTTGCTTTTAAAAACTATCACCTTTCGTTATTATTTGTTATAAAAAATGAATGATCCATGGTATTTAATGCAGTGTGCTCTAGTAATAGTGAATACTTTTGTTTGCATTGGTATCCGAAAGTTAAAAAGTGTTTGTAAACTCTTTAATGTAAGTAGTTATCCATAGGTATCCCATTTTATACACACGAGATGTTTCGGACTAGCTGACCAAGTGACGTTTTAAGTTATTTTTGAAGATTGCATAAAAAGCGTTATACCGTCTCCAAGTGATGTAGGTATATTTTTAGACAGGTAAGTACACATACTTTCCTACGTCAACTTTTTCATAATTTAGTAGTATACTCCCAACTTAAAAATGTATGTAAAACCGTATTACACATGTAAAGCAAAAATGGCGTGTCCAAAAAAAATATACCCCACGTTATCGAGATTAAAATCGATTGCTTGACACGCCGCGACGTCTGCTCGCTCCAAAGGCTTCGTGGGTCGGTAGGTAGTGCCCGGTGCCACCGATCGCTCACTCCGGCAGGCCAAGCTGTGTGGCATTTACGACACTACCAATCACCAAACACTTGATAGCGATTTTTTTTATATACAACTACTTGTAGCGATGACTTGATTTCAATGATGGAGGCCTTTGCCCAGCAGTGGGACAGTATACAGGGTGTAGGTAATTTACTTTATTTTATAACTACAGTTCGGTCGACCACTTTTCGACAAGGACTGAATAACCCAAAAAATATGGTATCTTTACATTGCGGTATGACGTCATACTGAAAAATAACGGTTACCGATATCCACATTTAATTTCAGAACCGTTAACGTTGAAAAAAAAACACAAAACGTTTCGTTAACTTTGAGTTTATTTGAGCGTTTTTAACGCAAATAATCAAATATTACGAATCAGTACCTTAATTTTGAGTTTTTTAATAATAAAGGTATATTTCGGTACGAAAGAGACTGCTAACAATCTGTAACGGTACAGAATGAATGGTATCCGTCCGTTAGTAAGGAATGCATGGGAGTAGCACTAAAATAAATATTAATGCGTAGCACTATTAATAATAAGCATGAAAAGGGAATAATAAACTAGTTCAGAATAATGGTCAGTGGTCTAGGGCTTTATCTTTAGTTTGAATTTCGCGGGGACTGCTCTGTGTGTCCCTTGCGACATAGGCGCCGTCTAGCGTGAGTTATTTACTTGAGCTTCGCGTAAGGTTGCTAGTTTGACTTCTTTATTTTGAATTTCGCGGGGACTGCTCTGTACGCCCTTGCGACATAGGCGCCGTCTAGCGTGAGTTATTTACTTGAGCTTCGTGTTAGGTTGGCAATGGGCCTTATTTTTATTTTGAATTTCGCGGGGACTGCTCTGGGGTCGGGAAAGTGGTTCACCTACGGGCGGACGCCATCTATGGTCGGAATACGGAACTTTTTGATAATTTCCCAAAATATAGGATTATTGGCTTAAGTGGAGGATTATTGAGAGGGAATTGTTAATAGAAGGCTACATTTAGATATTCAAAGATGAAATATTGGCTGTCGGACGAGATTTGGTTAGATTATGGAAAAATTTTAGAATTGCGCGGCGAAGGCGGCAATGAGCGAGCGAGAGGTTGAGAAAAAGATAGAAAGAGAGATCGGATGATATCTCCACGTGGCACAACGCGAAGTTCGCGTATAACAAATAATGAGCGACGCGAAGGCGAGGCGCGTCGGGAAACAGCTAGCGATTGGTTGAAGGGAAGAAAAGCGGACTCGCGCGGAAAAATGTTGAGGGCGCGTGGCGCGAAAGTTAAGATGCTTGGGAAAAGGGCGGAAAATTAGCGGGCATTCAATTTTGGGACGTCGGCGGTGCGGACCAATTTAAGAGTGCGGTACTACTCATACGGGAAAAATAGTGTCCGAGCTTTGATAGTGCGCTAAGTGATATTCGAGCTGCGATATAAATTAAGATTTGTGAAGTAAAATTTTAAACACTGAAAAAAGACGACAACCTCAGGCGGGAATCGAACCACGCACCTTCCGCATTCCGGGCGGCTGCCTTAACCACTTGGCTACCGAGGTCTGGCTTTCAACCGTCGAAATTTGTCAGTGCTTGATGCTTATGTTTTTAGTCAACATTGCTTCATCAAATCTTAGAAGTTTTCACCTCTGAGATTCGAAAGAAATATTTTTACAAATATTTGAACATTCGGTTAAGATGAAGCTGCGTTTATAGATTAATGTTTTATATTTTAGCGTTTTATTAACGCTTAAGTATACTTAAGTAAAATTTTAAACACTGAAAAAAGACGACCACCTCAGGCGGGAATCGAACCACGCACCTTCCGCATTCCGGGCGGCTGCCTTAACCACTTGGCTACCGAGGTCTGGTTTTCAACCGTCGAAATTTGTCAGTGCTTGATGCTTATGTTTTTAGTCAACATTGCTTCATCAAATCTTAGAAGTTTTCACCTCTGAGATTCGAAAGAAATATTTTTACAAATATTTGAACATTCGGTTAAGATGAAGCTGCGTTTATAGATTAATGTTTTATATTTTAGCGTTTTATTAACGCTTAAGTATACTTAAGTAAAATTTTAAACACTGAAAAAAGACGACAACCTCAGGCGGGAATCGAACCACGCACCTTCCGCATTCCGGGCGGCTGCCTTAACCACTTGGCTACCGAGGTCTGGCTTTCAACCAAGTGGTTGTAGCCAAGCGTTAATAAAACGCTAAAATATAAAACATTAATCTATAAACGCAGCTTCATCTTAACCGAATGTTCAAATATTTGTAAAAATATTTCTTTCGAATCTCAGAGGTGAAAACTTCTAAGATTTGATGAAGCAATGTTGACTAAAAACATAAGCATCAAGCACTGACAAATTTCGACAAGCCAGACCTCGGTAGCCAAGTGGTTAAGGCAGCCGCCCGGAATGCGGAAGGTGCGTGGTTCGATTCCCGCCTGAGGTTGTCGTCTTTTTTTAGTGTTTAAAATTTTACTTAAGTATACTTAAGCGTTAATAAAACGCTAAAATATAAAACATTAATCTATAAACGCAGCTTCAACTTAACCGAATGTTCAAATATTTGTAAAAATATTTCTTTCGAATCTCAGAGGTGAAAACTTCTAAGATTTGATGAAGCAATGGTGACTAAAAACATAAGCATCAAGCACTGACAAATTTCGACGGTTGAAAGCCAGACCTCGGTAGCCAAGTGGTTAAGGCAGCCGCCCGGAATGCGGAAGGTGCGTGGTTCGATTCCCGTCTGAATTGTCGTCTTTTTTCAGTGTTTAAAATTTTACTTAAGTATACTTAAGCGTTAATAAAACGCTAAAATATAAAACATTAAGATTTGTGAAATTGAAAGTGATTAATAAAGTAAAACTATTGCGGTCGCAACTCGAATCCGTTAACGGAATGAAGTATTCCGGGGTACATCGGCGGAAACGCGTAACGGTGGCAACGAAAACCTATGTACCTTTCAACAGACTTCGGTCTGGATGATCTTTGATTGTATTTAATAAGATCGGCGTTTTATATCATTACGCTAAACAATACACTATCTTCAACGGAGTAATGGGGGAGAGACAGTTGTCTCCCTAGTGAAAGTTGAAGATAGGTCAGACACCATTTAGGTGGAGGTAGACCCGTATGACCCAGTCCAATTTCGAGTCTACCTCCGTACATACAGTGTAGTGATAGGAAAATAACACACTGAGTAAACTGGCTCGACTGATAGAACATTTAGGAGTTAGTTGCTTTCAGGGGCAATGCGACTCTCACCACACATCACGAATTTAAGTTAAATGTGGCTTGGGCCTAGATTGCAAGGTACACAAAAGGGGACTGTTAGTTCGACAAAATATAGGCATTTTCAAGTGAGGAAAGTTGTAGGAATCTATAGGTAGGCGGATATATATATGGTTAGTTATGGGAGGGCAAGGTATTTGCACGCAGTGCGTACATAGGATGGGTGCTTGAGCCGCGAGGCCAGGCCGGATTAATTCAGACTAATAAGGTAGGGATAATTAAGTTACGGCGCTAAATAAAATTATGATGAAGTGATGTGGGTCCTAGCTAGGCAAGTAATCTGTTACCGCAGGGCGATAAAATTCTAATTGTTTTCCTAAAGTTGTTACCAATTAATTATTCATTTTAAATAATTAACAGAAGTATGATAATATTGTACCATCATTACTTGGAATACCTAAAAGTCTATACTGGTTTCCTATTACAAGAAAAATACTAAAAGTTATAGCAAATTAGCGTAGCCGTACTGTGATGTTTGATTTCTAATACTGAAATGACCAAACAGGCATTTTTTAGCTTTCCCTGGGATGCGATACGATTCCATATTGCTACACTCTTCAAGGTATGGAAATTTTACATCCGATACCTATTAGCAAAAATAAGCTGATACAACCTAAACAACTAAAACCAGTTTAGAACCTAAGATAAGTCGTTGAAAAAAGACATTGCCAGCTATGAGCTTTTAATAATCTGAAACATAGAAATAATCGATTGATAACAACCTGCTAATTAGCCTGATAATGGTCCACTAATACCATTTGAATTCACTTTAATGGTCAAAGACCTCTTAAGACATGTAAGTACTTATTTCTAATAATGTGAAACATAGAAATATTTGATGGTAACAATCTAAATCAATCAGACTAATACCTAGTACAGTCTAATTTATATCTATTAAAGTGAGTAAAAGATAACTTCTAAATGTAATTGATTCAATGATTAACAGGGATAATTAACTACCTAATTTACTACCTACTAAAAGTATACTGACTATGATTTAGTAGTCTATCAAATTAACCACTCAGTCTGAGAGACAGGGGGTGGAAGTTAATGGAAAAATAATTAACTTAAGTTCACTTCCTAAAAGTCAAGGATATTGAATAAATTAAACATCTTTCAATAAACTTGAGATGTACTTATACTTATAAGATCTGTATAATGAACACTAAGAATAACCCAAAGTAATTTACTTCAAATGATAGTATTCTATTTAAGTTCACTTCCTAAAAGTCAAGGATATTGAATAAATTAAACATCTTTCAATAAACTTGAGATGTACTTATACTTATAAGATCTGTATAATGAACACTAAGAATAACCCAAAGTAATTTACTTCAAATGATAGTATTCTATTTAAGTTCACTTCCTAAAAGTCAAGGATATTGAATAAATTAAACATCTTTCAATAAACTTGAGATGTACATATACTTTATAAGATCTGTATAATGAACACTAAGAATAACCCAAAGTAATTTACTTCAAATGATAGTATTCTATTTAAGTTCACTTCCTAAAGTCAAGGATATTGAATGAATTAAACATCCTTTAATAAACTTAAGATGTGATAATCTGCCAATGCAGACAATCCAATGTAGTTATATTGGAACTTTATAAGACCAGTATAATAAATACTAAGAGTAAATAAAAGTAATTTTACCTGTATTAATAGCATTCTATTTTAGCCACCGCCTGAAGTGGCGTTTGAATAAATTATCCACCCTTATAGAACTGAATATTAACTTTCTAATAAGACAAGAGGACAGTAAGCTAATATTGTTATATTGTGATCTCCTATAATAGACACAATAATCAGAGGAATAAGTGTCCGGTAGAATGCTGACCTTCCACCTCTGTTCAATAAGTGAAATCATAAGACATAAGTTATTGCATTGAATAATTAAGTTCTTAATGTGAAAAGGATATTTGGATGATAGCAAGCCTGGAGATAAACTCTATTGATTTATGTGGAATAATAAGAATTTAAATTGCTAACACATAGTTCATAATGTAAAATGAAATTAAATTTTGAGGAGAGATGTAAATTCTCAGTTTTATTTATTTATTTATTTATTACAATCACATGCAGGTTAACAGAAAAGGTTTCCAACACACCAGCAAGTTATACAAAAACAAGTTAAAATCATATTAAATAACCTAGAAGACCTAGCCTAATTACAAAAATATTAATCCATTAGTCAACAATCAATTAAATATCATTAAAAAAAATGTCAATCTTAAAAAATAAATCTTATTAGAATAAAAATTAACACGAACAGAAAAACACAATATTTGATACAGACAATACACATTATAACATACTAATAAAAAATTATAATTTAATGTCACATAATTCTAAAAATTTACCGGCCTCTCTACATATGTATTCAACACGATCAGCAAAAAGGTCAATGTGATCGCATTGAATGAGCAAGTCCCCAATGAGGCGTAATGCGCGGACTGTGGGCGCGTTTGCAGCATGTACCGTGCGCGTGACGGGCTTGCGCAGCAGCCGCGGTCGGCGGCGCGGGGCCACCGCCCCCTCCCCACCCTGAGGAATACGCGTGGGAACCAGAAGATCTACCCTAGATAAAATATCATTATTCACCTTGTGGTGGAACGCGGAGATGTAATGAGCCAGAAGAATCATCGTTCGCCTACGACTCAACGTTTCCAACCCGACCATACCCGCGACGAAGAGCGAGGGATACAAATATGGGTAATACCCGTAACTCCTTCTATAGAGCCAACGCGCGAACTTACGCTGAACTCGTTCAACCATGACAGAGTATTTGTCCTCGTGAGGGTCCCAAACTATAGCTGCGTATTCTAGTTTGCTGCGTACGTATGCGTTATATAAGAGCTTCGCCACAGCAACGTCATTAAACTCGGAGGATGTCCGTATAATAAAGCCTAGAATTTTATTTGACTTTTTGCAGGTCTCCGTCACATGTTTGTGAAAGTTCAACTTACTGTCCATTGTTAATCCCAAGTCACTAATATCATAAACTCTATCCATGCTGACGCCAAGTAATTTATAGCATGATAGTATTGGGCAACGCTTACGTGTGTAAGTTATTACTTTGCATTTTGAGTCATTAAATGGTAGACGATTGGCTAAACTCCACTCCGATATTGCTTTAACATCTGCCTGCAAAGCAGCAGTATCCGCGACATCTTTAACGCCCAAAAATAGCTTGAGGTCGTCAGCAAATAGGAGACATTGAGCAGCACGAACAGTCTCGGGTAAGTCGTTTATCATTAATAAAAATAAAGTCGGACCTAAGGTACTACCTTGACTTACGCCAGATCGAGTGTAATATTCTGCTGACTCAAACCCTTGCACTTTCACAAATTGGCGTCTATTTTCTAGGTAACTGGCAAAAAACTTTATGAGTTTAGGAGTACAGCCTGACAAAGCTATCTTTTTCAGAAGTATATCGTTGTCCACCATGTCAAATGCTTTCTTGAAATCGAAATAAGCAGCGTCGACCTGCCTTCCCGCATCCAACTCCGCAGACACGTAATCTACCAATGCAACAAGATTAGTCGTGGTTGAACGAGCCCTACGAAAGCCATGCTGACTCATGTGCAGTAAACCATCGACCTGCCGACTCATGTGTCTATTAAGGATTGACTCGAATAATTTAGCGAACACTGAAAGTATCGCGATTGGCCTGTATTGCGTTATATCGCCTTTGGTACTTCCCTTCGGCACTGGCGTCACACGAGATAGTTTCTAGCACGACGGGTAATTCGAAGAGTCAAGACAAAGGTTATAAATGTAGAGCAGCGGCGTCTGAAAAAACGATTGACAATCTACCGCCAGAAACACTGGTACGCCGTCAGGTCCTCCAGCCGACTTAGTTTTTAGTTGTTTAACAGCAGTTTTAAAATCAGATCTGCTTAAATCCATGACCGTTATGTCCCTAGCATTTACTTGTGAATGGGCAGCTCGGGTGGCCTCTACAGGGTCTAAACGGGGTAAGTCTGGTTGGAAGACCGAGCTGAAGTATTGCGCAAAAGCGTCAGCGGCAGCTTGACCAGAAACCTCTTGTGCGCCATAGAAAAAAACATCAACGCATTGCCTATCTTTTCTTTTGTCTTTGACATAATTCCAGAATTTAGCTGGCTCAGCGAATATACTTTTTTGTAAATTACCTATATATTGTCGATATGCGTTATTAGTTAGCCTTTTAACGTGCCACCTATAGAATTTATATAGCTCCTTGTTATATACCTTTCCCTCAGTCTTAATTTTTTTTAAATGATAGTTTTTATATTTTAAGTTACGTATAATTTCGGCAGAATACCATTTCGGATATATATACCGCGCATCACGTTGGTCAGGTTTCTTTACAGGCACAAAAAAGAATTAAAGGCACAAGCTAATAATTAAAGTTAAATTCAATCTGGTCAGGGCTGATATAATACAATGAGCTGGTCGGCATGCTAATAGCGGGGCGGAGCTATTAAATTACCAGAATCCTCTAATATGTCATGTAAATTGCACAAGACTTCTTATGTATCATGCTACTTTTAATAAATAATAATACCTGCAAGCTAAGCTATCATCTGATTATCTTTGAGTGGTTACAAATCTTCCCCGCAGCTGCAGTGAAGGATTTAGGTCACAGTTCAGACAGAGTCATTGCTAGGCTACACATATCTATGTTATGATCTATAGACTGGTAGGTAATTAGGTCAGGAGTAAATAATTTAACACAGGGATAAGCCAATTACTAAACTTTCACGAAAGAACTTGAGTTACTTAAATGCGGTTAACAACGGAGGGTTCACTAGACGATCTGGCCAAAATAGTAGTTATTATAATATTACATTGCTTGACTGAAATTCACTGCAAATAGAATTAAGCTATGCTAAGGTTTCATCATCATACAAACAATACGCACTAAACAAAAACTCCAGACACAACCATTAGATTGTAGATAAATTAGGTTAATTAGTTTTAAGAATTAGATAATAAGTTAAGTTAAGGTAAAAGTGGCGAGGATGAGTGTATGTATTATAAGGTAGCTAGGCATATAGGTGTGAAAGGTTTATATTTAGGTATAAGAGGGGAAGGGGAAGTTACAAATCATCAAGCATAAACGACTAATATCATGGTTTTTCTCATCAATTTTCATTAGTTAGCTTTGTTCTCGATTTCAAAAACCCCGCACCCCCAGACATGTAAGGACTTTTAGACTCTAGTCCGGAGTTTCTCCGGCTCTTTAATTTGTCCGGATTTTGGAATATAAGTAACAAAACTACATTTTAAATAATATCAAAAAAATCTTTATTCTTTAATAACAAAATACTAAATTAAAGACTGCACATAAATGCAACAGCATGAGCGGCGATGGGCTCACCATCTGTCACGCTGAGCACATGTGCAGTCGCTATTTGGTGAAAAGTGGACTGCTTGCTGTCCTTTTGCCTAGTCTTTGACTAACCATTCGGGGATAATAGTCGTAATTAATGTAATCATTTCTTTGTAGGACACAGCTATTTTTCTTAGTTTTTTTGAATGGTGATACGACTAAACATGTTAGCTAGTCAGAATAGGACTGCTAGCAAATCTTTTCTTCCATTAGCCTAATGTTATCATTACGAATTAACTTAGGTTTAACACTGAACTGCTTTTCTGTTTTCTTTTCCAAGCGTGCTGTTTTTTAAATTAAATATGGATCAAGTGAAATTCTTTCGTTTATTATAAGTAATAAATGATCCTAACTAATTTTATATAAGGGTTGGGTTTTTGTAGTTCATACATTTTACCTATCTACCGTTACTTCAATAATTTCGAAATTACGTTAGATTTTCTAATATCTTGATACCAAAACAAATTTCTATTGGACTCCACAAATACAAAATCCACTTATATTATTTAACACTAAACAGTTTTTATTGCGCTGTTGTATTGTTGCCAACATAAAGGGAACAACGACATTGATCTCCACTTTCTGTCGGTTGTCGGTTCCGTCTAATTCTTTATTGAAAGCAACTGTCACTCAAATGTCAAAATATCACCGGTTAGTATGAATTTCGCGGTTAATTTCCCGTAACACTGGGAATGTTTGATATGGTTGCTGGCAATACAACGGACCGGTCGGTGTGGTGCCGTGTTTGATGGATAGATGTAGAAATTGTTAAATGGTCCTATTTTTGTACAATATCATTCAATATCACATTTTGGGCAATATTATTTTTGAATAATCGGGTATGAAAAAATGTAGATATGCAGTGTTGCACTTTTGCGGCTAACGGCCAAAATAATTAATCAATGTATTATTTATCTTTGTTTCGGCTACTAGAGTTTGAAATTTGACTTATGAGGGTTTACTTACGCATTTCGGTTTCCCATACAAACTTCCAAGTCGAAATTTTTAAAAACCATTAAGCCAATTTTGTTGAAACTTTGCATGCTAAGTAAAACACAGGAATCTAAATAGTTTGTAGAAAACATTTTTAAAAATCGGTTTTAGCTGAGCTTTTGCAATTTAAAGTCCACTATGGAAAGTTTAAAATTGCAGTAACTCAGTTAAATAAACGGTTTTTTTTAAATGTTTTTAACAAACTATTTAGATCCCTGTATTTCATTTTAGCATGCAAAGATTGCAAATTGCAAAAAATTGGCTTATTGGTTTTTAATAATTTCAACTTTGTATGGGAAATCGAAATGCGTAAACCCTCTTAAGAGCCCTTTACATCTCGACTGTGCGATTTTTAGGTAAAATGACCAATTTTGGCGTTCTTGATCTCAGGAACAAAATACATTAACAATTTTGACTTATTGAATAGTGTAGAATAGCTATAGTTCGTAGCGGCCTTGCTTTTTGTAAATTTTTCTTAACTGTTTAATTAAACCCAAAATTGCATATAAATGACTTTCATAGAATGTGCGAAGGCACTTTTTTGAGCTCCTACATTGAACTACTGTACAAATGAAATATAAAAATTAGAATGTTATCTGCTATTATAGTGGTATAGTTCTCGGCCCCGAAATTTTTAGATGCCATTAATTGTATAAAGAAAAAAAAACTTCGAAAATCGCTTATAGTTGACTGTGAATTTCACCTATCTACGAAAATATTATTGAGCATAATTTGTATCAGAATAATTGTTACTTCATGAGAAATAAAGATTTTATAATTAATTTATTATCCTTTTTCGATAAAAACGATAAATACAACTGCAAAATTACTATACAATGCCATGCGCCGGCCGTCCGAACTCAGCTTATTGTCGCAGAGTGGAGATATGTAATATTAAGCATGAATTTATTATCAGTACACACGGCGTCAGATCAACCTACCCTAAACTGTCAAATTTCTCCAATGAATATTGATCCTTATACCCAAAATAATGTTCATTGTAGAAATTTGACAGTTTTGGGTAGGTTGATCTGACGCCGTGTGTACAAATATAAATCAGTACAAAATGCTAAAATGGACATTTTACGCAAAAATGTTGTTGTTTACGCAAAAAAACACAGTTGAGATGTAATAGGCCTCTTATGCTCAACCATTATGTCTAACTAACTCTAGTAGGCAAAACAACAGGTAGATTGATCAATAATCGCTAGATCATCTGATATTGACTGAATTAAATAATGTTGAGCTCCTTCTTAATCGTAGAATCCCGGTCTACCTTACTACCACTAAATTATCCAAGTCGGTCGCCATAACAACTATATTAGTAGCATTGTTGTGTTCCAAAAGTTACAGATAAAATAGCCTGTTTCAAGTACATAGTTACTGTTGAGGGCATTGGTTGAAGTGCACTTGGCCTTTAGTAAGTTAAAGGCAATTCGCATCCGCCCTTGTAGTTATAATAAAAGGCTACACAAATTAAACTAACTAAAGTAAATTCAAGTCAGAGAGAGACTCTGCCATAAGTTCTAAAAAAACGGAAATCTTTAAAGGTATTTTTTTAAACAATACTTTTAGTAAACAAATTTTATTGTGTAGGTATATAAGATCTGTCAGATCCCTTTATTGTAACTAATAACCATTCTTTGACAGTTAATACTTCTAATTTGATATACCTATCTCCGTAGGACACAGGCATAAGCCCGAAGATATAAAGTGCGAACTGGAAGGCGGCGCGGGCGCACTCCGCGGCCGGCGCGCATAAACGCCGATCGGCACGCCAGCCCTGTAATTTTCCCCCCAATTTTCCCACTTTAAACCTGTGATCCAAATTAGAATTTGCATAAAATTGTTAATGACAGTTAACGCAGCGTCCGACGTGTCAAGATTACGGTGCCTCCTGCCTATTTCGGGCTTATTATGGTCTGTTAGCGCTCGGGTCCTTACAAATTGAGCGAGCGCGCAATCAGCTTAGATTAGAAACGTTTTAGTGTTATCGGTTGATTATAAAAACTTGTTTTAGCATTCTGCACAGAAATAGCACGATTTCAAATTACGCGCGGATAAGTAGTGTTAAGAAGTAAATTGACACAAATTACTGCTTCCAACTTCGGTTTACGTTTACGTATGGCATCGGAAACCCAAAGCTTGGGTGGCGGTAATTACTACACTTTATTATAGACCAAATAATGATCTTAAGTGGGTGAGATAGCCAAGCTGGTGGCGTGTCGTCTACTCTGTAATCTCAGGCCGGTCTCCAATCACGCATTTCTCACCCGAGCGCGTTGAAAAAATAATACCTTCTGAGATTTGTCTATAATTTGCCGGATGCCGACCAAAAGACACGCGTGTGCATTTGACCACATTCGCGTTTGCGATACACATATTCCCTATTTTAATGACATAAAGCTTAAAATTGATTGATATGTCAACATATTTTGTGATGCTGCTTGCAGCAAGTTAATTCAAATATTACCGTCTCATACCATTTTGGAATTTTTAAGCGATTTACGCTCTTACGTAGACATACATAAACACTGTTTAGTACCGGAAGCTTTCTGTGTACCGTACAAACGGAATAACAACTGAACCATTAAATTTTGATATAATATTTGGACAGAAGTTTTTAATATGCTTATAGCTACTCTATATATTTTGTTCTAGTACCATTTCTGAACCATCAATATGGCAATAACTTTCAATATACCTACCTACTAACAAAAGTTCTTTACAATTTATTCGATGCCTTTTTATGATCGATTGCATAAGAATTCACTTTATTTCTTTTCAAAACTACATAGGTGATGCTGATAACAACTTATTTTTCGTTTCTTCTATTTATACATTTAGTAATCGTTGTTGTTTAGTAATCATATTTTTTCATAAAGAAATACTTACCTTCTCATCATCCATATCTTGTTGAGTGTCATTTAATGTTTAATACTAATATATGTGCAAATTGTTATTTTGCTTCCACATGAAATTCACAACTCTATTTTTACCTACTTTTCTCTAGGATTTAATTTTTACGTAGGCATAACTTTCAAGGCTCTATTTTAAAATAAAATAACTTGATTTTATATTCCTTCATCATAATCAGCCTTTGACGTCCTACTGCTGGGCACAGGCCTCCCACGTCGACAATAGCACGTGGGATATTGGGTCATAACCCACCACGCTGGCCCAAAGCGGGTTGGTGCCTCCCGAAGCACGGAGGAGCACCATCCAGCGACCCGGCATTGCGAAAGTTCCATAGCGGGCAAGACCGCAAACCGAACGCGCTAGCCGCTGTGCCATCGAGCTCCTCATTTATTTATTTTTCCCTTAGATTAGAAAAAAATTATGGGCAGCTTGATTTACCGCCAACTCTACCTCCTTTACTTTGGACCATGATCCAGGATTGGGCAGATCAGGTAATTACAGTAGAGCGACTGCCGTCTGATCTCCGTGACCCTGTTAACAGGGAAACCTAACCAGCTTGGATCATGGTTACACATTCATTATAGATTTAAGCTTAATTTGACATTGAATACAATGGATTTCTATGAAAAAAAAGTAGAAATAATAGACATAAATAAATTATTAGATAATAATTTTATATTGACAAAAGATAAATATTATCTGACTTATTTTAAGCGACAGATAGCAAATTCGCTATCATTTTATTTTAAGTATTTAGCCAATAACATGGCTAGCTCAGCGACTTCTATTGAGCTGCAACATACTGCCTACATGCCAATTCAGACTTTGGAATATGTTCCAAATAATTTAAATTAGATTATAAGACAATAGAGGACACCTCTAGCAAATTATTGGAATTAAATTATAAGACAAAAGAGGAGGAACTCTCTTGCAAAATGTTTGAAAATAAAATCAAATTATACCAATGTAAAAATAGCTTTATAAAAAGCCCCGGTCAATCATTAAATTTAAAAAATGTAGAATCTTTGAACATTGTTCACCAGAACATCCAAGGAATGATGGGCAAAGATTTAGAGATTGAATTGTTCATGAACTGTAATAATATTGATATTCTTTGTATTACCAAGCACTGGCTTAGAGACCATCAGTTCATGTTCAATTTTAAGAATCATTTAGTAGGAAGTTCGTTCAGTCGAGGAAATGCAATACATGGTGGCTCCTTAATTTTTGTTAGTAAAAAGTTTAAATTAAAGGAACGCAAAGACATAGTGAGCCTCTCGGTTGAGCGAACAATAGAAATAGCTTGTGTGGAGTTGGAGCAGTTTGTTGTGATAAGTGTATACAGACCTCCTTCAGCTTTGTATGATTTTTTTTTTTAAAGTTATGGATGAGACATTGCGTAAGGTCCGCAATGTAGTTAAAACAATAATTGTTTGCGGTGATTTTAATATAAATTTGCTAGAAAACTCCACATTGTCAACTAAAATTAAAAACTTATTTCTATCTTACAATTTGAATAATTTATTTTTGGAGCCGACAAGAATAACTGCCACTTCGGCCACCTGTATTGATAACATATATACAAATGTAAAACCACTGGCTAAGCAAATTATTAATAACCTGGACTCTGATCATTGTGGCCAAATTGTCAGCTTTCCACACCAGCGTAAGCAAGTGATGAAAAAGAATATCACTGTTGTGCCAAAAACTGCAGGTCGGCTGGAACGCTTTAAAAGCAATCTAGATACAAAATTAAATTATTTAGAATACAATGACAACCCTGATGTCTTTTATAATGATTTTTTAACATATATATTGTTCAGAATTTAATAAATCTTTTGTTTCAAAAAAGATCTCGGTTAGTGGTACTGCATCTTTTAATGAATGGGCTACAATTGGTATTCACAAAAGTAGGAAACGCCTTTATGAACTTTATGGTGAACGCAACTATAACACCAGCGACGACTTCAAATTATATGTTAAAAATTATTCAAAGTTCTTTAAAAGAGTATGCCGATTACCCAAGGCAAACTATCTGAGTTCTAAGATTAAGAATAGTAATGACAAAATAAAAATGACATGGAATATTATAAATAGTGAAACAGGAAAGGTCAAAAGTCGTAATAATGAGTACAATTTAAATTGTGATAATAAAACCTTGACTTCTGATGCTGATGTTGCTGCAGCATTTGAGAGGTTTTTTACTGACATTCCAGTTTCAACTACAAAAGCCTTGATTTCCTCCCCCACTGTAGCTGAATCTGTTTTGAAGGAGAATGTTAAAGATTGTGAAAATAATTTCAGTTTTCAAAAAAATTGTGTTATAGATATATTAAAAACATTTAACACTCTCAATAAAAAGAAAACTGCTGATCTGTGGGGTAATTCCGTGGATGTCGTTAAATTAGTAATTATGACAATAGCTCCAGTTTTAGCTTGCATATTTAACGAATGCGTTGATTGTGGTGTTTTTCCTGACCTAATGAAACATAGTAAAATAATTCCATTGTTTAAATCAGGTAGCACTTCTGACCCCTCTAATTTTAGACCCATTTCTGTGCTACCCACATTTATTCATTCATTCATTTTTGAGAAGTTGATGCTAGACCAAATTCAAATTCATATTGATAGAAATAAACTTTTACATTGTAAACAGTATGGTTTTACTAGGGGCCGCTCAACAACTGACGCCGGTGTTGAGCTTTTAATCCAAATATTTGATACCTGGGAGGAATCACAGGATGCCCTAGGGGTATTTTGTGATTTATCCAAGGCTTTTGATTGTGTTTTACATGAAACTTTGAGATGAACATAAAAGATTTGTATTGCCTAATGTTAAGCAAGTAACAACTAGTGTACAAATTGTTTCTAGGCATCACGTTAGATGTCAAGCTTCAGTGGGGCCCACATATAGCAAAATTGTCGAATAGACTTAGCTCTGCGGTTTATGTAGTAATGAAGATCCGTCAGTTAACTGACGTTGATACATCTACTCGTAGATTAGTTTATTTCAGTTACTTTCATAGTGTAATGTCGTACGGCATTTTACTGTGGGGAAATGCTGTCGACATTCAAACTATCTTTGTGCTTCAGAAGAGGGCTATTCGAGCAATCTATAACCTACACTGGCGACTCTCTCAGAGAGAGATTTAAGAATATAAATATAATGACAGTTGCATCACAATACATTTATAAAAATTTGATTTATGTTCATAAAAATACTGTCATGTTTTCAGAAAACAGTGATATTCACAATGTAAACACTATAAGTAAGAACAAATTAGCAGTACCTTATACTAGGCTCCATAAAATAAATAATTCTTTTAAGGGACTGTGTGTAAGATTTTACAACAAAACCAAATGATATTCAGAAATTAGATCTTAATAAATTTAAAATCAAAATCAAAGAAAAGCTTTATAAAAAAGCTTATTATAAAGTGTCAGATTACACAGAAGACAAAACAGCTTGGATCTGAAATGCTCCAAGCACTTCAACAGCTATTTCTAATTGTCTTTATTTAATTGATACTACATTGTATTGTAATTTTGTATTGCATCTTTTTTTTTTTTAATATTCATATTTTGTATTGACCTGGTAACGACATATTCTTTTTTTTTGTTTGTAAATGTCGTTGCTTTTGTGCGCTGTGGTTTCTTGCGGCTATTTTTTGCCACAGTTAAAAAATTATGTCCTGAATGGGTGGTAGGTTAAAAAAGATTTGGACGATTCAAAGTACTTATTAATTGAGTTTATTGAATAAATATTTCCCCACGATGTTTACTCTCATACCTACATAGAATAACCAACAATTTGTTTTTAATAAAGATTTGTACGGAACCAAAATGTATATTATTTTTCTTCCCTCGGTAATAGAATCACGATTCGCGGTTTTAGCTGCAATCATGCTTCATCCGGCTTTTTATATTTAATGTTTTTTTTCTTTACATATTTACTCAAAACCTATCTTTTATCATTAGATTACTAAAGTCCAGATCTCAAAGTATCAGGATACTTGTAACTGTTTTTACGATCGTACATTTTTATTTCGAAAGTTTAAACCATAAGGCCTTGATGTTACCTCGGTAATACCTGCGTTTACCATATATATAGAGATAATTAAAGTAATTAACCTGAATATTATTACTTAGCAGAGGACTGTGTGTGGTAGCGGATCAAACGCGTGTTCACCTCACTAATGACGCTCTGACACTAAACAAAATAGCGTCTCGCTCGCCGCCAACTTCTCAATTGCGATTCGTCTCACTAAAAAAAAGTCTTTAAACATTACAGTTTTTTTTTATTATGGCTTAACATTTTTGGCATGGGACTGTACAGAAATTCTGGGGACAAAGTTTACAGGACTTTAATAAATAAATAAATAGGTAATCAGGCCTTGATAATGACAATAATATAATTTAGTTATTTTACTTTATGATATTAACTGCCAAATGTATTTAGGTTCAATAACTTTTTCGTAAATCTCATATCTAGGTGAGAATACAATGATGGGGACAGCCAGGGGACTGTATTTTTAGAGCTTCTATCACGTCAAAAAAAACTTAAAAGATTTAGTTATGGTTCTAAAAACAATGGATCCGTAAAGTTTCGGGGTTAAAGTTTAATTAGAAATGTTTTTTTAAATAAATAAATTACTTTTTGAAAAAATTGGTCGGGACAGCCGATTACGAGCTTACAGAGAATTGCCCATTACATATTATTTAAGTAAGTAGATACTTGTATTAAAATAAAAGTAAAATAGTTATTGCATTTTTTTGTTGTAGATTTCCTTTTAAGATTATTACTTTTATATACAGTCGTGTAGTGTATGTAGTACTTAGTTGAAGAGCGGCTTTCTTTTAGTAAAGGTTATTGTTTTAACTTAACGGGAGGGAGGGAGTCTGTATTTGCCATTATCTATCTGTAAATTTTGTGAATAAAATATTTTGATTTTCGTTTTCTTTTTGAACATCATAATTCAATACCTACTTACAAAATAGCTACTAAATTACATTATTTTTTACATGTCACAACATAAATTTCCAACTGCCATCTAATCTAATCGATGGGACAAAGGACATCCAATTCAGGTCAGCTATTAACGACGAAATGATTGGTTGCCCGCCGCCGACGAGCGACTATACGTCATTGATAGTCTCACTACAAATTAATATATGTTTAGGAGTTAACGCGGCCGCGGCGTCGTTGATCACAGGGCGGCGTAATAGGCCGGTCGCGTCGCACCCTACACTCAACTTAATGCTCTCGCAATTTCACTCGAAATAATGAACACAATAAAAAAAATAAGTTTTCGGATGGCTAAGGTTGCTGCTGCGTAGCCTGGATATCGGATTTAAGGTGGAAAACTGGTCTAGTAGACCGTGGCGTCGTGGAAGATCAAGAAGTCCACAATAACGATGAAACTCGTCCTTCAAACGAGGCGTGATGAGGCACTTTGTGGGCCGGCAAAGTGAGGGTGACTGATGCTTCGTCTTACTAACGCTGCACTAGTTTTTTTCGCACCTGGACTCCATTTCCACTTAACATGAGGTTTAGTGGAGTCATCTGCCATGCCGGGTACAAAAAAAACAAATTGAAACGGCTTTTAACACTGAACACGACTCACACGACGCACGAATTATTAGAAACGTCAACATCAACAACACTAGTAGTGATCAAAGAACGTGTGTCCGGATCATTAGTCTCTGCCTACCTCTCGTATGTATTATTGTAATAGCGTGTAGAAAAACAACTGTGTGTTATACCGAATCTACGTTTGTTAAGGTTTACAAACGGACAAGCGAATTATTGACACAAATTAAAACAAAATTTAGTTTTTATAATTAATTTATTATAAATCTTCTTCGTAATATTTGTTATTTTTGCGTTAGTAAAGTAACGCTCAAATACACTCGATTCTTACGTAAGGTAGTCAACCTTTTTTCAACGTTGCAATATATTATTATCTTTTTGTTTTGACAGCTTGCAACCCTGTGTGTCTTCAAATGAGACGCGACGTGGGCCGCGGAGGCTGCTCGCTCTCCCGGCACAACCTTCGATCTGACGAAATTGTTCTGCGAACGCCTAAATTGCCTCCTGTGTTGAACTTTATTGAAACACACGTTCACCGAATTGAATTTGTTACGTGGCTTCACAGTAATTCAAATACAATATTGAAGTTGAGTTGTTAGAAAATAAATTACTCGCTTCTATTGTTTTCTATTAAGAATCTAACTTTATTCTTGTTTGTCACTTATCGAACTGTATTTTATTGCCTTAAAGACTTTTGCACTCTACACTTACAGACATTTACAATCGATCGATGTTAATGATAATGACTTATGGATACACCGAATATATCGTTCGCATGGACACAAACACTATATACCTACACATATATTAGAAAATAATTCATTAAGGGCCGATTTTTTAATCCTCGGTAAAACTTATCCATCTGATAAAGAATTACGCGATCAACCAAAAGTGTCACCTGTAAAAAAAGAAAAGACTTGATAGGACCATCAGACAAAGTATCTAAATTCAATAGTATAAAATGGTAGTATAATACTTTAACAAACAAATAAGTGACAATTAAAAAATTGCCTCTAAATAATATTTTGTTTGATTAGTAAGAAAGCAAGGAATAACACCGTTAAATTCTCTACAAGTTCCATGTGGGGTATCGCATAAAAATCTCAAGTCTCGTGTTATGCATATAAAAAGGCGAATACAGCAGTGTACCAGTAGTTAGGACAGTTAGGCGAAGATAGCAGTTCCCGAGGGAGCCAATCTGATAGCTCTGGAATACGACGACAGTTCGCAGGCTGCGGCACTGGAGCAGCTATTGCGTACTACAGAGATAAGAATACCTTATTGTTGTAGCTGAGCGTTATAGATAACAATGTTTGGATTCTGCAAGTCTGAAATGGAATTGTTTGGGTGGGTTTTATTGTCTGAAGAAAAGTTTAGTTTCAGCTAGTTTTAAATATTTAAAAACGGGTTGTTAACTCCTGTAAAAATGGCATAGCATCTCCGTTTTAATGAACACTGTTTTATACCAATGGAATGAATGGAGGCTGTTAATAATGTGATATAAGCTGATAGAATGAAGTTATGAACATTTTTGTTGGGTATGCTAATAGATTCAACACTTCTTTATAAATCGTTCGGTTATACTGTAAATAAAAGCTTTTCCAAGCTCGCCCGGGCATTTACCCCTTTTTAAAGGTACTTCTTGATTGTGCGTGTGATGACAGAATTCTACGGAAAGAGAAGTTTAGCGAAGACTCTTCAACATCATTGACCCCCTGCATCTGTTTCATACGATTTGTTTATGCAGTGTACTGGGACTGGGAACACTTTCACACACATCTTTGCATGGCTGGTTTAGCCGATGCGCGAACGACAAAGTCTTCCGCATGTTTGGCTCCTGTGGGTTGGACTCGGGGGGTTGTTGTTTCTTTGGTGCCTCTTGATACGCTTGCTTTCCAGAGACGAAAACCAGGCTAGTCGAAGACTAGACCTCCCACAACAGTAACATAAAAGGATAATCAGGAAGTTGGACCAAAAAAAAATGTGAACCCAGGCTTACCTTACCACGGTGATTCTCCAGAAGGCCATTTTTATACGTCCTGACGAATTAGTTGAGAAATGCGCAACATTTATGATTGTGTAAATATTTTTAATAGTTGTCTGCCACGCTCACTTTGAATTAAAGATAATATAAGATAAGATAATAAACTTTAATTTATTGGCCACAAGCACATAAAAGAGAAGGTTGTACAACACAGATACAATACACAAGAAAAATAAAGAGATCGAACAATTGAATTTCTATTGTGCCTGGTTTTACAACACCTGAGCTCTTAATAAAACTTCTTATTACATGTGCTTATGCTTTAGTCTGTTTCAATTTAAATAAGTACCTATCTAAATTTTATAGCCAATCAACAATAGTTTCAACACAGGAAAACAAAACAAAAATTGGCCCAATCTTTTGTCATTCTCTTTTAAAAAAGATCTAATACTATATTTCACTAATGAAAATATTTTGAAGTTGATTGCAGAAAATAGAATTTTACCTACGTCGATTAGTTCAAAATTTCGGACAACGTTAATACGAATACGACGAACCAAGAAGGAACTTTCTTCTAACTTACCATTATTTTTATTGTAAGTAGGTATATCGCAAATTATGAAAAGACATTGTTTAATATCGTTTAATTTTTACTTAGGAGTTACAAAACTTCATTGACTAGCGTTGTTGGTTAGGAGTTAATCTCCCTAATTGTCCTTTAATCCATGTGGGAATGTAAGCATTCCCAGCAGTAGAAAGCTGAAGATGGCGATGACTTGTATCATTATAATCTCAATCGCGAATCAATCATCGTACGACATAAAACTTCGAATATACCAAATATAAACGCAAGCGAACATAAAGGACACACCTACACATTCAGAGATTTTTCCGACTGACGCTGCAGAATCCAGGCGAGGTTATATGGGGTGGGGGCCCGCTGCCCATCTGATAGCGGCTAATACGACGACAATTCGCGACCTCCCGCCACTCTGCGATAAAACTGAAAGAGTCCACGCTCATTCCATTTTACTGCAGCGAAGATTCGAGATACTAATTGAAATGCTTATTATGCCGCACGCAACTGGAAACAAAAGACAGTTTTGACATTTGACACTGTTTTTAGGAACATACTTTTTCGGAGCTTAATCTTGTCGCGAAGGAGCAGACAATCTTGCAATTGCGTCAGTAACGAATGTCAAATCAATTAACACCATGCGGCCGATTATAACAGCTCCATTTACAAACTTCCCGAAATTACTCGAAACGACAACATCAAACAATAATTTTGCAAAAAGCAATTATCATGATCAAGATAGGAGAGGGTTGGAGGCGATCGCATTAACATCATAAAAGGGGGCAGCCTAGCCCCCGGGACACCCGTCGGCGACGAGACAGTTACATATTACGCAATAAAGAGCTGTTCTCGCGAAAGGAAGTGTGAAAATGAACAACATCAAGGGGTTATCTTGAATTACTCACTAAAAACTTATTGCTGGAGCGTCGGAAGGCGGCGCGGGGGTGCGCCGGGCGGGGCGGGGGCGGATTTGCCGCGAACAGATAAGGACGCGCTATTGGGATCGCGCCGTTCTCATCCAATTACACGGTCGAGCGGGCACGGCGAGCAGCGAGCGGAGATAAAAAGCGGAGCGAGCGCTGTCTCCGCCGGGATTGTCGCTCGGCTAACGTTTTCACCTACGACCCCGTCCTTTGTAAACACAATTTGTGCCATCTCACGAAGCAATGTTTTACTCGAACGATAACCCAAAAAAATGCAATGAATTAGATGGAAATGTCGAATAGGTTTCCAAGTAGATGTGTTTTGTTTATAAATTGCTTGGTATTGAAATTCTCTTGGAGGTACATAATGTAAATGTTTATTCTTTTACCCATAGTTAACTTGAAAAACTGGCTACGAAATTAGACAATTTTGTAAGTGCATCTGTAATAATAAAAATTAATTGCTGAAATGTTTGTACCTACGCGCATCACTTCAGAACAGCTGCACCTATTTGGGTAATTCTTTTTTGTTATGTTCGTAGTAGTCAGGACTAGGTTTAACTGAAATAAAAAAAATAGTAATTCGTCACGGAATACAGGGTTTTCACGCAGACAAAGTCGCGGGCGGGCCGCTAGTATAACAATAAAAAAAACATGTAGTGCAGCTTGCAGTAGGAACTAATAGTACCTAGTACAACTGCATGACCAAAGTCCAGCGAAATTGTATTGTAACGGTATGTAATCAAATCAGTTTAGTAAAAAAAGCTTTACGTTTTATTTTATTTATTACACGAGCCATCGAGTTTTTACCATCGTTAATACATACTGGCACTACACAGGCAACAAAGGCGAACGTATATATTTTTCAAAAGCAGAACAACAAACAATACTGTTTACAGGGGCGGGCTGAGAGGCCGAGAAGCAATCTAAGTTGACGCGGCAAGGGAGGTGTCAGCTAATGCCGCGACTTGATTCAATTAGGCTCAAGTGCGGCTCTACGCGATGGCTAAGCAACCGACGACGACGGCGCGGCTCTTACGGCCTTTTTGTCTTGACGCAACTTGTGTTTATCACACGGAACCTTCGATTACGTGTAAAAACTACATACTCAATCCAATAGTAAACCGCAGCCAGATAGTGGCAGCTTTGAAATAGTACATTTTTTTTAAAGAGGAGGCAAACTAGCAAGCGGTTTACCTGAAGGAGAGTAATTACCGCCGCCCATGGACACCCGCAAAATCAGAGGAATCGCAGACGCGTTGCCGGCCTTTAAGGAAGGAATATAGGCTCGATTCTTGAAGATCTCTAAGTCGTAACGGTCTGGAAATACCGCTGCCGAGAGCTGCTTCTACAACACAGTAGTTCGAGGCATGAAATTACGTGAAAAACTTGAAAAAAAACGTGAATAATATTATACATCGATCTCTTTGGTCTGTTTTGTTGGAATACAAAACAATTCTGTTTCGGAAATAAAAAAAGTCTAAAAGTGACAGTTGGTTTTCAAATAAAGAAAAAAAATATTCAAGACTATTAATAAAATCTATCCTAAGTAGCTCAGAATATTATTTAAATTATGATTGTATGATAAGTAGTTTGTCAGTGCGCGAGAACTTTATATTGTCACTTGGTAGCTCTGGTGGTCAAATATTTATAGGTGCGTTCAGAAACTGTTTCATAGCTGTAGTATGAGGTCCGATCTCTTTGGTCTGTTTTGTTGGAATACAAAACATAGGGCCTACCCTCCTTCTCCAAAACGAAATTTCGGCCGATTTTCGTTTACTATCTAAGTAAAGCGCTTTCTAAAAATCTAAAAAAATCTAAAAATTAATAATCTAGGTGAATAATCAATAATAATCATTTGTCAATACTATTTTGTATAAACTAAATATCGAAAGGAAAGGAAACCACTGTAAATAGCAAACGAAAATCGGCTGAAATTTCGTTTCGGAGAAAGAGAGTAGGCTCTCAGTTCTGTTTCAGAAATAAAAAAGTGTAAAAATCGACTTCTTGACGGGAAAGTGAATCGTCATGTCTGCAGTTTTGTTTCATTTTCTTTAATATATGTTTCGTCGAATATTAATGTGAAATAATGGCGGATTAATAACTGTTAAACATGAGTTTTAGCAAATAAGACAAAACCGTGCATCATCATTTGTGGGAATATCATTTACCATTAATCGTTAAAAATCTTATATTATCATTCATTATCATCTTCTTTAAGTAATTATTAAATTGACACTGGCTAAATGTGCTGACCGAAAAATTTTGTACTTTTAAGTTTTGACCATATTTTTCGGAAATATAACGTAGTTAACATAAGTTCATTAAGTCATCCAGTAATTATTTAATAAACACACATTCTTAACTATTCTTTCTATTTTTTGCTTGTATCAGTGTTTGTCTTGTTGGTTGTCCTAATAAATAAATAAAAATAAAATAAAATATTAATTCATATTTCAGCTTTAGTTTTAATCAACAGATTATGGGTTAAAAGTCCTCGGCATTGAGAGGTTACGAGCTAACAGCCATTTATACTTGATTCAAAACTGTAATACTTAGTAATTAATAAAAGTAAATAAGGTGCAGTGGGGGAATCCCGAAAATGGTTATATTCCGAAATTAGTATTATTCATTTTTATATAATATTTTTTATAAACGGGTCCATCAGAGTTGATGAGAGATGTGAGTTTTACTTACCAGGCACCCCAAGGGTTAAGTAGAAACTTTGTTATTGAGTAAAAAAGCGTGTAATGAGTTAGTTCATTCTCTAATATGAGTAAGGTAACTGAAATGTTGAGAACCACACTTTCGAAATAAAATACTGATAAACAAAATTGGTAATGCTATTAAAATAAATGTAATTTTTTTGTTAGGGGTAATCCCGATCGAAAAATACATGTAAACTTTAGATCAATGTGTATGAAAGTCTAATTTAAAGAGCTTCGAAATTACCTCAACATGTAACGCGTAATAGCCCCTACGTCAAAAAATATGTGTTAATATTAGTACCTTCAGATAATAAATAATAAAAAATCTAACTTTCAATTTAAGAATGTAATACATGTTTAATACAGATCTTTTCACTGAGTATACTAAATTAAAATAATAAAGACAGTAATTATAAAAGTACTATGAATTGTTATCAAAAATAAAGTCCTCCTGTCATCTCGTCAAAATTTATATCGGAATTCCCCCACTACACCTACTCGACTTTTTCACCAAACGAGAAGCCATCGCGAAAGGAGACGTTCTCGCTCTTAGGTGACGTACGCGTTCCTAATAAAACAATTGCATCCACAAACCATAATTCCCGTCTTAGGCTTAATAGTAAGTAGCGTAACCTAATAAATAACAGTGACATTTGTTTTCGGTTGTAAGCCCCACCCTCTGTCACAACAGAACCCAATCCGACAGCCGGCCGCCGCCGCCGTATGTAAATAGTTTACCGAAAGTCGCCGCTCGTCCATCACGCGTTGTCACATAAATTATGCCGCGGCGAATCCGCGGTCGAATCATTGTTTGACTTTTATCTTATTACGTACATCTCCCGATTTTGTTCGCGTCATATATCTTGTGAGTTATCGGCTTTTATCTATCGTTTTGTGGCGAGTCGCGGTATCGATCACGGCTCGTGCCCTACGCGTCTCCGAATGTTTCGAGCAGGATTAGGTGAAATGTCGGTCGGCGGTCGCGCTGGCTGATGACTAATGAGCGATGGCCGGCGCGCCGGATCTGGAGCGCACCGAGTTATTGTCGCTTATCACACGGCCATCGCCATCGGCCACTCGCGGCGCCTCCCACCACATCGCCACCGATATCTCCCCTGACTAATGATCGCTCTTCAAAAATGTCTAAGAATTATACTCCACTGATCGCAGCAATAAATTAAGTCGCGCGGTCGACTCTCGAAGAATTTTTGATTTAATATGTTAATAACCATAACGTGAATCGATCACGAGTTGCACTTATTTATAATCCGGGATATCTGTAGGAGCGAGCGATACGATCGGGCCGTTATTAATTCGGCGATTAAAATGCGCTTGTTGTCGGTGTGACACCGTGACGTCACTAAATCCTTCGTGACAAACGCCCGCAGCCCCACAGCCCGCAGCACAGTAGTCGGGCAGCACGAGCCGTATCTGAGATCTGTCACACGACACCCGACACCTCGGTGGCATTCCCGGTCCGCGTTAAATTAATGAAAACATCCATCCATAAAGAGCCGAACGCCTGCGCGTTGTGAATGAAATTCCAACCTGCACGGGTTCGAATCCTTTTTTATGATGATCATAAATTAGCCGACCGATTTCCAGCGAGTGTCACAGCAAGGATAAAGGAATCATTTTTATAATATGCTCGGCGCTTAACAAGGGTACAAATAATGCCCACGCACATTGACGCGGCTATAAGTCGGGCCGAGCGGGCCACTGGCTGCTAAACTGTTAATATAAATAATGAACTGCGTTATGGCGGGCGGGGGCAGCCGCTGAGTAACCGCGCCATTGTGCGCCTGCGCATGCGCCCGCGACGCCACTCGACCGCAAATTATCCGTATTTTGGCGTCGCTCCTGACTCATCCCTATAGAAATCATTGAAGTGGAATTATCATACTGGGTTTATCTTAAACATAAACTGCCTTAAATGCTTTATAAAAGCGCTTGTTGGATGCTGCGTGCAAACAGTAGTCGTTGCTTTTGTGTCGCAAATTATTAGTGTTGTAAAATAAATAAGCTCTCGACAATGTCTGTGATCAATGATCATATATTATTACTAAACATGGTTTAACATATTTAAACTATACAGTGTTGATAAATGTACATTAATTTATTATAAGAAAAACTTTAATTTATTTAAATAAAACTAATTAATAACGTATCTCTACTTTTCAGATTGAATGAATTAGCGACTCAAAGCTGATAAACAAGTTCTGAATGGAACAGAACCGGGTGAGTACCTACTAAATATTTCGGTGTAAACCAACGCGCCGTATATTTCGCGCGGAGTGGCCACATTTATCATCCGCGCGTAAAATGATACGAACAGAGAGTCTAGTTTTCGCTACCGTCAGCCCCCGCGTCGCGTTTTTACAAAATATGCGCTGAAACACCTCTAATATTTCGTGTTCCATTGTAAACAAAATATTTAAACGTACATAGTTTAACGCACAACTACTTATGGATACCGTTTTAAATCAGCCTGAGACGTTTCGACTGATGTCATACTGAGTTACACCGTCTCTCTTAGGTCTCCGTTTGTCGTTTCGAGTGAGTTCATACTGAGTTGCACCGGCCGTATATTTAGGTATCTGTATGCGCGGCAGAGTAAAATAAATAGGTACCATTGTATGTAATAACTTAAAATATTAAATTTTAACCTGTTTTAGAAATAAGTATGCTGTCAAAAGGAGTTATTTATTTATTTATTTTACTTTAATTAAAGCGGTAGAAAATCTAATTACATTAATTAGAGATAAACATTTATTATGTAAAACAAATTAATTGGCCCAAATGCAATTAGACTGCTGAATGAAATGTGCCTGTCCGTCCGTAATACTTACCTACCTAATTGAAAAGCACACGTCTGATCCATTCACATTTAACTTAACGCTGACCTTATGTGACGTGGTTTAAACAAAGGCCGTAAAATGGGATTTGCAAAAAGAGAACGAAACAAATGTTAAATATATATTTTTCTATTGACTATTATTGTGTCAGTAACATAGCATAAATATAAAAAGTTTTTGCTTGCTCAATTTGTCCATCCATACATCTCGTTGTGGTTAATTTGTCCCAATATTCCTAAGTGCACGTGGGATGACTGGGAACAAAGATTTTTATTTGTAGGTATATTTATTTATTTAAAGAAACCGACAGCTTATCACAGTACCTACATACTTATTCTACTAACAATTATATTAAGTAAAGCCAATTACAGGTTTCTGCATTATGACTTGTGTTTGTAACGGATATAATTTTTTTTGTTCAAAGTTATTTGTTTTTACCTTTTATAAGTAAAAGATACAAGTAATTAATTAAATATGTAATTAAGTTTATAATTCAGATTTTATTCCAATAAAAAACTAAGCTAATTTTCGATCAAATAATAAAAACTACTTACATAATCTTTATACTAAATCGTAGCTGAAAAGTGACAGCTTTGGTTTATACATTTGACTTAAACGTATGTGTTTTGGCAGAATTGCAATTATTTAAAGAGCTCTTTTTCATTTTGACACTTAACTCGCACACTACTAAACGAAATGAGTAAAAACCTAAACCTAACCTAACCCAACCCAACCTAAACATCTCGATAGGTACTCTTTTGTGCGGACGTTTTGAGAGCGTTAAGTGCTTCGTAGCTAATAATTCATACACCTAATAGAAATTAAGATAAAAGAGAAGAAATTTACTAGTATGTAAGAAAGAAATGTATTGGTATTTAAGAAGAAATTGTTAAATATAAGTAAAAGAAATGTAAAAGAATTGTATGTAATTTAAAAAGAAAAGAGATAAAAAAAGGGAAAAAGTAAAAGAAAAGAAAAAATAAAAGAAAGAAAAGAAAAATAGAAATATGTAGCTCTTAAAGCTTAAGCTTATTAATCCCCAAGAAAAGAAAGAAAAGAAAAATAGAAATATATAGCTCTTAAAGCTTAAGCTTATTAATCCCCAAGAAAAGAAAGAAAAGAAAAATAGAAATATGTAGCTCTTAAAGCTTAAGCTTATTAATCCCCAAGAAAAGAAAGAAAAGAAAAATAGAAATATAAAGCTCTTAAAGCTTAAGCTTATTAATCCCCAAGAAAAGAAAGAAAAGAAAAATAGAAATATGTAGCTCTTAAAGCTTAAGCTTATTAATCCCCAAGAAAAGAAAGAAAAGAAAAATAGAAATATGTAGCTCTTAAAGCTTAAGCTTATTAATCCCCAAGAAAAGAAAGAAAAGAAAAATAGAAATATGTAGCTCTTAAAGCTTAAGCTTATTAATCCCCAAGAAAAGAAAGAAAAGAAAAATAGAAATATATAGCTCTTAAAGCTTAAGCTTATTAATCCCCAAGAAAAGAAAGAAAAGAAAAATAGAAATATGTAGCTCTTAAAGCTTAAGCTTATTAATCCCCAAGAAAAGAAAGAAAAGAAAAATAGAAATATGTAGCTCTTAAAGCTTAAGCTTATTAATCCTCAAGAAAAGAAAAGAAAAGAAAAGAAAAGACAGACAAACAAAAACTAAAAAGCGGGAGCAGCCAGTATTAAAGAAAAAAGCTAATAATCCAAATTATTCACTCCCTCACGGATATAAAACGGTAATTCAATTGAAAGCTTGCCTAATCTAATATTTAATGCACTAAGTACATTCACATACGAACATAGTGAAAAGCAGAATAAGCTTTTGTAACGTTTAGACGGTGGTGCCCAAAGCTCGGCGTGACGCGGCCGCGACCATCCGGCTGATTTATGCGCGCCCGGCTGACTTACTACTTCTGTTGGACTCTAACTGTGTATGTTTTGTTTGTACACTTAGTAAAATGGAAAAAGACAAACATATATTGTTTTATTAAAAATGATTGACTAAGGTTAGGTACTTACTTCTTCTTTTTCTCTGGCTCTGTATGTTATGTTACTTATATTAAACTTAAACATATTTACTTTGTTTACCCATCCAATTAACATTAAACTACCACTGTTTAAGCTTATAACAAATGTATAGTTGCCTCACATTAATTTATAACCTACCCTGCCATCAGGCAGTTCCTACCCATAGTTTCTGTAAGTTTTATGACATTTTTACGATGTTTGCTGAGGTGCCTCCCGGAGAATAAGAACAAAATGACACTGTAACAAACACCTGATGGTGGCTAAGCCCGCGCTATAAAGTGTCCGTATAAATGATTAAGTGTTAAGTTACGAGATTCGCGGCGCGCGCGCAGCGTGCCGCCTCGCGCCTCGCCCATTCACAGCCGCACGGATAATATTACCTTACCGCCGAAAATATCAAATCGACAGGAAGATGTTATCGCTACGGAATGTTATAAAATTGAATATTTTCATATATTACCAACGAGGGTTAGAGTGACCATGCGACTACTGCCCGGTAAGGGACGCCTACCCTCCAGATTTATAAAGGAGACCTGGTGTTTTATGCTTAAGTTGTTTACTTTTTTAATTTTTTAATCTGTTAGTCATTATCTATCTGGCAATATCTGTCAACAAATGACAGTTATTGACAAATGACAGCTGCTAGCTGTCAAATCAAACATGACGTGACGGCATTGTTGATATTTCTCTTTTTTAAAGCAAAAGAATTATGGTTTATGCAGCCACGTTAGACATTTTTAAAGTAACATATCTGTTTTTTGAAGACTTAGTGTTTCCATATTAAAAAATATTAATAATTAAATAACTCTTATCCGCGATTCGATAAAAATAAGACAAAACTTGGTTTAGGTAGCAAATAATATTAGCTTTACTTTATGACCAAGTTCTATTGTATACAAGTTAAGCTTTTTTTCTATGGAAAGTGCCGGTTCTCCTTTATATGTGGTCCAATTACACTTTTATTATGTTCAATTCAGAATCATTTCGGTGGCAGCACGAAATCAACTTGCAGCTTACGTTATTATCATTCTTATATTGGTATCCCGGAGGGGTAGGCAGAAACCGTAGCTTTCCATTTGCTATGATCATGATACACTTTTTTTGCTTAATTTACTTTCATTCTTGCCTTAGACACTTTCGTCATATCGGAATAATTTGAATCCAATTATGAAAACTAAAATTTGGCACCTATATTGAATCCATAGTTATAAACTTGGCATTGAAACGAAAGTAAGTCAGTAGTTAGTACATTACCTCAGAAGAACAGCTTTTTGATATATGCCAAGAACAAGTTTAGTTACCTACCCATAAAAGGAGCTTTCATCTGTAAAATGTCTATTCCTAATGTCTGTTTCAAGACTTATTAATTAACGAAAAAAAACAAAAAGCTTATTAAACGCACACGCGATTTATGACCTGTCTAGTCTGATGGACGGACAATCGCCACCACATTCTGCTTTCAGTAGAAAGCAACGAAACATACCTTACGTCAACACATTTTTACACTGTCTACGTCTCTTGCCATCATTAGAAACAGGCTTGCTCATTGATTATTATGAATCAAACTTGCGTTTAATTTACTACGTTATAAGGTAGTTTTTATTCCTGACGTTCCGTGGTCACAAGGTGACTGAGGTTATAATTCTCTTTTTATGAATTTGTTCTAAACAGAAAATGCAACCCTTATAGATGAATCATCATTCATCACCAATTAAGAGCTTTCAGTACAGAGCTCTGGTTATCCCTGATGAGAGTAGGTACAGCATAAAAACACTGTCACTGTGTTTCTCGAGCAATTCTCACATTTCGAGGTGGACTTGGTTACGGACACATTCCATGAGTACAACAAATTAACAAAAACGTTAGGTCTACTGCGACATGTAAACTTCGGCAGACCCTTATGTGTAAAAATCTTCGTAACAATCACTTCTCTCTCTCTCACTCTTACCATCCTTTCTCCATTACTAAAATAACTAATAGTTTCAAAGTTTGCGTGTACCAAACTCGTGGTCATCATACAGTACTAGTACCAGTGACCAGAATGGGCCCCGCCATGCCCCCGCGGCGAGTCTTCCGGGGCTGGCCAGCACCACTTGGCGTACCGTTTTACGACGACCTTTATTGACAATAGAGATGTTATTTAATATCGCTGTTAACAACGTCCCCGTGATATTTGGAAGGCGTCTTTTTCTACAAATACTCAGATGTTAGTCAAGTTTATTACGCGTCGTAAACATTGATTGGTACACCACTCTGGTATTAAGACGATTGAATTTTGTATTTCAATTGATGGTGCTGCACGTAAGTACATTGTTGTATTGTCGAAGGAATATTCGAGGTTTTTCTATTTATTTTTTCATTGAAGTTTGAAATGTTACATAAATGTTGGTGGTCAGACGAAAGATGTTGTATACTTTTCGAAAACTAGTCATCAGCAAACAAGAATAGTTAGGTATTCGCCAAGTTTATCTAAATGAAAACCACCTGTACAAGCAGAAAAAAATCATCCTAAGTAATATAGTTAATTTGAAAGAGAGTTTGTTCATTAGTTACGCTTTCACACTAAAACCTAATATGATAAAAATTAGTATAGAGATAGATGGAGCATAGAGACGTTTAGATGCTACTTTTTCCCTTGAAAAACTAACGCAAGCGAAGCCACGGGCAAGTTACTCATTTAAAAATCATAAAATATAAATACTGAACTAATGTTTGATAAACATTTTCAGATCATTTTGTGCTTAAAATATGTTGTGTGATTACTTATTCTACATGCCTTATTAAATCAATAGCATAATCTTACTCAAATATTTATTTATTTATACAAGTTCCGGCAACGCGGAAGTAACTTGTTACAATCTAAATATGATATATATTTTTTACAAAGACTATAACCACGGAGAGCTCCCGATTGATGTCAACATTTTCTTTATAAAATTATACGAATCGGACATTATCATAACAACAACATTATTAAACTGTCCATCCCACGAGCCGTATATACGGTTAGAAATTAACTTGTACAAGCCTATTTGTTTTATATATTATTTCGGTTCTAATCTATAAAGTGTGCTATTTAAATAAATACACTATTAAAAAGGTATAAAGAGTCAGTGGGCGCGTCTAAGTTGGCCGTTTGGTGTGAGCTCTCTGTTTTTCTTTAGATTAATTGACCATTTATAAGGCTTCGAATGACACTGTTACCAATAAAAAACTGGTTTTATTCATGTTTGTTAGCCGCAGTTGTAGTCGCTTGTATTTTTAAATAAACTCTTGGTTCGGTCCAGTAAACGCAGTGTTTACTTAACACCTTTATGGACAAAATCCACCGGTATTCTCTGTAAGTGAAATGCAATAAAAATTAAATGAAAATTTGTAAATGGCTTCCAGTCAAATTATCATAGTCTAACTCCAGTTACATTGCTGTAAAATTTCCTTACATAAATAAATAATTAAATTGCACATTCGATCAACAATGGCGGTTTTTGTTATACAGTCGGCAACTTATGTAGCCCTACTACCTTGTTTCTAGCCAATTATTTTTTTTCACTCCGTAATACTCTATTACTTCGCCAAAGTAATTCAGTAATCTAACATTTCTTAACCTGTAATACTTACTGCCGTAGATACTCAGAGACGTAAATTAAGTTTTAAAATGTCATTTCTTCCTTTTTTAGCACTACACATACGAAAGTGACAACAAGAGACATAATTGTCATTAAAATCTAATTGACGTCTCTGAGTAGGTACGGCAGTTAATGTTATTTTGATATTTACTAAAATGTTAATTGATCTTGTCGTCCATGGTTGCTTTATTAAGTACTGTTGCTTATACTGATATTTGTATTGGGATATTAGTGAATTTTAATGACACACTAAATACCTATACTAGTGAATCCTGTTTAGTCACACGCCGGCCACTTTTACAACAAACACCTGACATTAACAATTTTTTTATTTACATTAGCGAGCTGTTACTCATCATCAGCTAATAATCGTCCCACTGCTCGGCACAGATCACCCGACATGGACAACAGGCACATAGGACGATTGGGGCATACCCCACTACGCTGGCCCAATGCGGGTTGGTGGGGTGGTAGGGTTTAAATGACGTTAAAGATAACGTATTGAGGATGCGATCACGTTCCGTGTTACGGATGTGTAACCAAATTAAAAATATCCTAAGCCCCTTAGTACCTTTACATATGAGTACTAAGTGACATTCCTTTGTGCAAATATCGAGTGTAACTCGGATTTTTACATATTCTTAAGAGAGAGTCATGAGAAAACAGCTGTATTTTTTTCAAAAAACAGATAAAATTAACCGGGATATTGGCCGTAGTATACCAGAGGAAGACACGTCAATGTTTGGTCCACATAACAAGTACATTTAGTCCCCAAGCTCTTAGCTTTCAACTGAGAGCTAGACTATAACTTGTACATATTTTTTTTTATAGTTGACTTGACTAAAAGTTGTTTTGGGCTAGACGTATCCTTTTACTGTAAATTTATAGCGATTCGGTACTTCCCTCACATAATGAAGGCGACTAGGGAGAAAGGGAAAATTTGGTCTAACATAGAAATTAAGGAACGGTTGGATAGGGGTTAATTTGGGATATTGGGAGATTTAGGGAAATTAGGGATGACGTTGTTTAAAATGACTCTACTTATTCTAATATTTTCTTGCTTCGACTTAAGGTCTTAGCCTGTTTAATTAATTGCGGGGCACTGTTGAGGGGAAGAAGATAGAAGTAAATGAAGGGGAAGAGAAAAGTAGAAAGAAGGGAAACTAATTGCAGACACTGGTGTAGTTTTTAGCTATTTAAAAACTGCAGTAGTTCTGTTAGTTTAGTTTTATTTTTACTTGGCTTTTAATTAGTTTATAAGTTATTTTAGTTATTTAGTATATTGTTTGATTAGTTCATTTTTGGTTGTTTTAAATTTTATTTAAGTTTTTTAGTATTTTAATTTGGTGTATTTTAAGTTTGTATTATTAAGTTTAGTTTGTTTTAGATTATTTTAATGTTAGTTAAGGTTTTAGTTTTTATAACTAGATTTAGGTTTTAATTATTTAAGATTTTATTTTATTTATTTTAAATTTAGTTAGGTTTATGTTATTTTGGATATTTTAGGTTGTGAATTTAAAGTTATTTTGATTTTTAATTTGCTGTTTATGAATTTATAAATTTGGTTTTATTGAATTGTTTTATTTATTATCTAAATTATTTAGGGTTTTTAGAAAATTTTGTTTTAACTTAATTTTAGTTTAGGCAAATTTGTTAGTTTCCATAGTCGGTCTGGCCCTGCAATCGCAGAACCATCGACCGAATACGGGGGCACTCACGAGCGTTGGTGGCGTTGTGGCTGGTGTCGATCTTTGTGCCCATACGTTGATTATGAGCCGAGCAGTTGTAGCATTTTGCCCCAGAGTTCTTGTTGAGGCATTCTGGCAACTGATGGCCCGGACTGGCGCAATGGGCACAAGGTCGCTTTTCAGCCGTACACTTCGCCTTAGTATGGCCGTATTGGAGGCATTGGTGGCATTGTACAAACCGGGAGAAGTCCTCCACGTGGACCCTACTGTGGTCCACGCAGAGCCTCCCGAGAGCGAGGATGACTTTTCGCATCTCGGGAGTGACCTCAATCACCGCGTTGTACAATGCCGGGTTGCGATTTGAGGTCAGAAAACAGATGCGGGAAACCTCTACGTCATTTTAGGCGACAAGGACCTCCGCTAACTCCTCGCGGGCAATATCTTTCGATATGCCCTTTAGGATAATTAGCGGTGGTCTCTGCTTCGCCTGTTCTGCGGCGAAATTAGCGCTCGATGCGTGACGGGCTATCGTTTCCTCGCACTGTTTCCTGGTCTCAAATTCAACATGTAGCTTGGAGTTTGGTAAGGGCAATATTTTAACCGGGGTATTTGAGCCTCCGGAAGCTGATCTCCTTCTTCCACTGAGACATCACCTCCGGAGGCTTGCGCGAGCAGTCGTATGGTGATACCAAGACCGCGGGGTAGGTTTTGGGTGTTTGGGGTTGGGGCCTCGCAACGACGCTGGCGTATGAGGGAGCGTTCAGGAGCCCAGCTTCTTGGACATTTTGATCGGCATGAGCGCCGGTCGGTGGACTCTGGGCAAGAGGTATCTCCTTAAGTGCAGCCGTGACCATGTTAGCGGTCAGCTGCACGAGGTCTTCGAGACGCGACTGATGTGCCATCATCTCGTCGACCTTCTGAGACACCTCTCGCCGGATCTCCGCCGAAGCCTCGCTCTGAATAGCGACTACGGCGCTCATGCTATTGTCCAGCTTGTGGCTGAGCTCCCTTACACTGTCCTCACTGACTTGCTCATGGGAGAGGTCCGGCACGTCGGCAGAGCCCAGCAGGTTGGTCTGGCAGCGGTCTATTCCGGTCGCGGCATCAAGGATAATTTCCTTGTTCGCCTTTGTGACGGACTTGCCCGACCGAACCGCCTCTGTTATCCGGCTGCAGTAGCGTCGGACCATGGTTTCGAACGATTCCACGTCCTTCACCTTCATGTAGGACCTCTCTACCATTTCTGGCGTCTCCGGCTCACTCATTTCGCCCGGCTGCGGGCTGGTGATTTGTGCCATATCGAGTTAGGTTAGAGTTAGGTTAGGGTTAGGTTAGGTTTTAAAAGTTGATTTTTGGAGAATTTTAATATAATTTTTTTTCTAAAAAGTTGATTTTTGGGTGTTTTTATGTCTAAATAATGTTTTTGGAAAAATTTGGAAAATTTGAATTTTTGAAATTTTGGCCGAAAATTTTCTAAGTCTTTTTGGACTTTTTTGTTTTTTGGTGAATTTTAAAAATATTGCCGGAATAGTGTTTGATAATTTTAAAAAAGCTTATATTAGCAATTACGTGACTTTCGGGTTTTTCCTTGAAGGAAATTTAAGAGTTCTAACTTGTACATTAGCTTTACATACCTACCAATATTCCGTAAAGAAATTAAAAGTAGGTTATTTTTTTTTTAGAGGAACTCGATGGCGCAGCGGTTAGCGCGTTCGGCTTGCGGTCTTGTCCGCTAAGCAACTTTCGCAATGCCGGGTCGCCTGATGGGTGAACAATTTAAAACACCTCGAGCTCCTCCGCGCTTCGGAGTCCGCGTCCCGGTTGTTGTCGTAAGATAGCAGTCGTTAAAACCCACCAACCCGCCTTGGGCCAGCGTGGTGGGTTATGGCCCAATATACCCACGTGCTATTGTCCACGTGGGAAGCCTGTGCCCAGCAGGGGGACGTTTATAGGCTGATGATGATTTTTTTGCAGTGGCTTAGTACCTTGGCAGCCACTAAGCTACAACAGCAAACGCGCGTCGGTCTACACGCGATTTGACGTTTTAACAGTGCCGTCGCGCCGTGGCCCGTGAGATATCGTCACAAAAAACGCGAGTGTGTCGCAACCGATATCAATTACCGGTCGTTGGGGCGCGCGGAGCTGCAAAAGTGTAAAGTGCAGCGAGCCGCGTTACACGTGAATCACGGCGCGGCCCGGCCGAATCGACAGCGCTGAAATACGCCGCTCGGCAAATATCTGCGCAGCTGGACCGTTGGTATGGCGGAGGCAAGTTTAGTAAAGCAATTTTGGGTATATCTCCAGAAACGCTGGCTGGTAAAGACTCATTAATAGAACACTACCGCAACCTCTCTTCCCTTGGGTGTAGTAAAAGTCGACTAACGGACCAAAAACTGCGCATACATCCAACAGCATAGAGCGGCGATGGGCTCGCCCACTTGTAGTTTTGTATTGCATCATCTGCTGGGGGTGAAAGTTACTCGCGTCCGTAGGTTTACCCTTAAGACCCTACACGTGACACCTGGGTGGTGCTAAATGAATAAACACTGACTGAGTGGTAGAGCCACGTTGCGTTGCAGCACGCATTGGGCCGGCTCGCCCGGCGTAATACCACCCTCTCACTAATATCCGACGTGAAATAATGATGGCTGGCTCGGTGCTGTTGTGTTTCGTACAACCAGTGAGAGTTCCGGAGGGACACATTCCCCCCCCTCCCCCCCGCCCTCTCACTATTCCTATTCCTTCCTTAACCATATCCCTTCCTTAAAGAACGGCAACGCGCCTGCGATTCCTCTGCTTTTGCGAGTGTCCATGGGCGGTGGTGATTACTCTCCATCAGGTGACACGCCTGCTCGTTTGCCTCCTTCTTTTTAAAAAAAAAAATAATTTATTATTTTTTAAATTCATATTTTGTATTTTATGACCTGGTAACGACGTATTCTTTTTATTTAAATGTGCTTCTGTGCTGTGGTTTCTTGCGCCCGTTCTTTGCCACTGTTAAAAAATTACGTCCTGAATGGGTGGTAGGTTATAAAGATTCAAACAACTTACTTATTAATTCAGTTTATTGAATAAATGTATTTTGACTTTGACTTTGACCTGCCACGCTGAGCACATGTGCAGTTATTATTTGGTGAAACGTGGACTATGAATGGCAGTGCACTGCTTCTGTGGTCCTCATTGCCTGGTCTCTGACTAACTCTTCGGGGATACAGTCGTAAAATATGAATATGTATGTCTCCAGAAACGAAGACTCGATGGAGAGGCTCTCCGATTCGTTGAATCGACCTCATCAAGAAAGCTACCAAGTAGACCAGGCTTGTAATACAAGGCCACATAGACGGGAAGAGACCACATGGCCTCTCTCCGACTCGCTGAATCGACCTTTTCAAGAAAGCTACCAAGTAGACCATCGACAGCGCTGAAATACGCCGATCAGCAAATATCTGCGCAGTTGGACTTTTGGTATGGGGGAGATGCATTTAGTAAAGTAGTAGTGAAGCAATTTTAGGCATATCTCCAGAAACGAAGACTCTATGGACAAGGCCACACAGAATGGAAGAGACCACGAGGTCGATCTCCGACTCGTTGAATCGTCCTTATCAAGAAAGCTCTACTTGGTAGCTTTCTTAATGAAGTTCTCAGTAAGTAGGTACAGTGTAAATAGTGAAACCGAAAAATAGTCGTTAGACAATAGTCGGTAAGACATCGCGCGACATGCAGCAATATACATATTACAAACAATGTTCGAGAACTAATTGGATTGTTTGAAAAAATAATATAATAATTTACATTTTATGTACAATAGTCCTTTAGTAAATAAAAATATCTTTGGTTATTGTTTTTATAAAATACTAATTACGTACTTAGACGTTAAGTATTCCACCTTCCCAAAGTGCCTATGAGAATAATTATAAAGTAGAAGTAGAAAATGGCAAGTACAAAACTGATGCATTTTCTACTGATTGCTTAGGAAGATTATTAAAAGAGACTAAACCAAAAGCAAGAATTAGAAACTAATGTACTATTCCTGTCATCATATCAGTAATATACCTACCGTTCAGCGAATTAAAATCAAGCCAATTATAGCGAACCATTAAACCTGCCATTATTAAATGTGACAATAAAATTGTTTTCATTACAACCTGCAATTTTCACGTTTTGTTATCGGAACAAAAATTCAGCTGACGATCGGCCGTCGGATTCACAGAAATTGGAACTGCAATACGAGCGGTAAAGCACTTTAGGGATTTTTGTTATTATTTATTTATTAACATATAATTTGTAAGAACGAAATTAAAAGAGTTCCGCAAGAGTTTGTCTGCTGCTTGAGCTCCGATTTTGATACAACTTCTTGGTGAATCTTTTTTAAAAGCTGGAATTGGTGAGATTAACGTCGTAGGTTAGAATTTAGTATAATTGTTAAAATAATACAAACTGACGTTTTTGAAAATTCATTATTTAATCATTAAACCTAGGCCGAGCTTTAATGGTATTTTAATATTTACTTACATTTTTGATTTAATAATTTTTTATATGAAATTATTTATTTTTATATACCTATATAAACTTAATTATATTATTTCTAAAACTCCGTATTTCCGGAACACGAAAGCTGAAAAAAAAAGAACACCGCACCCCAACTCCGCATCTGTGAAAGCGATTTTCAAGCACAACACAGTGTACACTGCACAGCGAACTACACAACACATGTCACGTGAAAATTATCGGCGCACGGATTTTTCGAGAGCATTAATGCAAATTTATCGAGCCGCGGCGCGCTAATTGCCGGCCGCGCAGCACGCTGATTGTTTCCTCCCGAATTTATAGCAACACCTATTGCCGATTTAAAGCTTTAATTGTAAACGATCCACGTGTTTTATTGGATAGTCCGCCCGTGTTTGTTCGATTGGAAACGTGCGGTGTCGATTATTGATTTTCGGATGATTGCGCCCCCCGCTCTCCGAGTTTTTGTTTTACGATTACAATGTATGTAAGGGTTGTTGGTTATTTTATTATTATATTATACATTCGGTACGTCGTTGGCCGAGTGGGTAAGCGCCCGGCCCGATAACAGAGAGAGAAAGGTCCAGGATTCAATTATCAGGTCGGGCAAGTATGTACCGGAGTTTTACATACACAGACTAAATACCTGAAAAAAATGGAAATGCGTAGGTAGGTACTTCTGTGGGTTATGTGCTCCTGGTACACTCAACTGTAATCATTGAATTGATTGGAGGAAATCTTACAAGTAATTTTCATAACAAAATGTCTACGACTAATTAATTCAACTTAATTTTATTTTTAACCATTCGCAAGCGTGAAGAAACAAATAAAGTAAAAAAAGTCTCAAACGGACATTTCTTGAGGTGAACTATTTATCGCCGGGGGCGTCGGAAATTGTGGCACGTCGGGTGAGAACTGAAAAAGTGCCGTAAAACGTGGAAATCACCTCTCGGCGGGGCAGGGCGTGTTAATAAATTAAGTGACGTCACATCCGGGCGGTTAACAAAGTTACGTTTTTCGCTTAAGTTTTCCGCGCCGCCGGCGCCGGAAGTTCGGCCATTATTATTTTACGCGGACCACAAGCGGCGCGATAATACGGCGCGCTTCAGGCACTGGCCGGCTTAATGGCAAACGTGTCTTCTTACTTCCACTTAATAGGTGTAATAACTTAAACAAAAATGCAAGCCTTGAAATTTTAAGTTACCGTATTACACGCGGAATGGGATGCACTTACGCAAATCATATTTGGGCAATGGTAGCCGGCCTTCTCAAATGTGTGACGTAATTGTGATGGTGTAGAGGCAATCAACTTGTTATGTAATTCTGTCGGTAATTGTAATTGTTGGAGGCCTTTGACAACAGTGGACGTTGGCTGATAAAGGCAGCACTGACCGTCTGATCGCCATTTCAGTTTAAAGTTTTAGTAGTAGTAGTACCTACTAGTAATAAGTATAAAAAAAATATTTATTTTATTTACTTTATTGAAAGAGAATTAGGGTAGACTTCTTCTTTTAATTGTACTCAACGTTCCAGAAGAAGCCACTCTTCCATAGCACACAATTACATTTAATAATTTTAGTTCGGTATAACTTACAGTTAAATTTAATAATCTTCACGTATAACTGAACAAATACTAAGAACAAAACAATAACTAAGAACAAGAATTGAATTAAATCAAAAAATCGTTTGTGTCAATCATGCAAAAGTACAATACAAAAACAGTCAGGTAGTATAGGTATGTAATACAGTTTCCCGGAAAAGTAGACAAAGACCAGTTTTCCAAAAGGTTACCCACCTACGCATGTAATAAGTCTGTAATAATATGCGTAGGTCGGTATAATAGTAACTATTATTTAAGTACCTTTATTATTGAAATTTTGCATTCGCAATGCTATATAGATATACGATAAAATGTTTACTAGAAAAAAAAATCAACCAGTCTCAGGAAGCTCGAATGGGATTCGAACCCATTTTAAATTGCCGGTCCACTGCTCTAACTTCTTTGTGCGTTCGAATCCCATTCGAGCTTCCTATTATTTAAGATTTCATCGAATCCACAACAATTGTGCTCATTATAACTCACATAAGATCTAAGAAGGTTATAAATCTGAATTTTAATATTCAATATCTAATTGGCTATACGCGTAGTGGTATGAATAAACTTTACGGTGACCACCGGAGACATTATTTTGTTTACCTTTCTCGTTAAAGCATACCATGGTCCAGGTATATGACATGATCCTTTGTTACACCAATCAAGGAGATTACAGCCAGCCGTGGTGTTGTATATAATACTCGTAATGTCTACGTTATAAAACTTGACTTAAGAATGAAGACGCGGGAATGTAATCTCAACATATTTTATTTTAATCTGAATTATGAATTCTTCTAATAATGAGTACCTAGAGAGTAAACAATCGAAGTGGTTCAGCATGTTTCTCTGTAACGCTCGATCGTAAAATCGCGCTCACTTCGGCCCACACTTTCCGATCAAGAGTGACTTTTGTGACGTTAGCGTAGAGTCGTATTTAGAGAATGTGGATTTGATAACTCGCTGCGGATTAAGCATGTCGTCATCAGCGCGAGTGTACGATCGAACGTTCGAGAATAGCACCTCAGTATGGAATATTTGCTCTTAGGATCCTTATCGTCGACTTTGAAAAGTAAAAACGCTTTTTGTTAAATCTCTTATACGCAACTGACGATTGGGTCGGCGCATTACGTAAGAAAGATAGAAAAGAAACCTATACATAATCTTTATTTGATACTAGCAGTCCGCCCGCGACTACATCTGAGTGGACCCCGTACCCGTACCTGAATTTCAATAAAATTTATTTGTGCAAACATTGTCCTGACAATTACAAACACAACAAAAAAGAATTAGCCAGATAGGTGTAGCCGTTATGAAGTGATGCATGTACAAACATTTCGGCAATTGATTTTTATTAGTAAGTAAGTAAGTAATCATTTATTCGGCTAGATACATCATTCAAAAGTTACAATTATGAAAGGAAGAAAAGTATAAAAATAATTATTATACAAAAATAATTAGGTAGGTAATAATAATAAAAAATAATAAAAATCGTACAATAATAATATGTTGGCCGAAAAGGCTAACCAGCTCAGCTTTTGTTGCAGTTAGACGCCACAACGCTGATTTTCAGCTGGGCCTTAAGAAGGGGCGACGTCTACACAAAAAAAGAAGTACCTAGAAATAATAAAATAATCTTCTTTTTCCATTGTCCTTCCCCGATCAGCCGTCATTGCAACATTATATTTACTGTATTTAGTCCATCCAACTTTTTTTTGATTTTCATTTCTCTACATAGCCCGCCAGATCATCCATACTCTATCACCTCATAATAAATATGACCAAGACAGTCGATATCCTAAGTTTTCTGTCACTGGTGCAACTTTCCAGACTTCCCTGAAGCTCATTTTAAACATACATACCAGGCCACTCAGAAAGTTTTACGAAAAAAAGTTTTTATGTATGTGGTACTGGCCACTTGTAATTATTTTAAAAAATTTGGTTATTTAAAAGTAAAAATACCATTGTTTGAATTTCGAACTTCCCTCCACATTATTTTGAGAGCCAAATTAAATTACCGTGTCTCATTTAAAAACGGATCTGCATTGAGAACATTTTGGTGCGACGATTTTAAATGTGGCTTAAAACCTGATGTGTCATTTGATCGACTTCAAATGGCTTTGATGAATGAAGGACCTTCAAAAGCAACCATCTACCGTTAGCATAGCGAGTTCAAGCGCAGTCCCCTTATTTTAGATTTAGCATACACTGCAGATTGAATTGGGAAGCGTTCACATGATTCTACACGAGCACCTTCGCGTGAGGAGGATAGTTTCGCGCTGGGTGCCGCACAACCTCACTGAAGCTCAGAAGCAGGCCCGTGTAGTGGTGCCGTGATATGATTAAAAAAATTAAAGCAGGCTCATTTTGGCGCGTTTACGACATTAAGACAGGTAACGAATCCTGGATTTATCAATACGATCCAGAAACAAAGCGTCAGTCAGTCAAAGTGGCTGTTTCAAACCGAACCAACGCCTACGAAAGTGAAGCGATCGAGAAGTGCAGGGAAAATTTTGATCTCTAGTTTCTTCACTTTGACGGGGTAGGTATCTGGTTTCAATTCCATTACGAAACCAAAGCAGCATCAACGCCGAACGGTATCAATGCCTGCCAGAAGTTTTTTCTGCAATGAGCCACAAGCGACCGAACACCGGGCTCTGCGGGGTACTGCTTCACCATGACAACGCGCCCGCGCACTCAGCGCTCAAAACGAGGGACTTCCTGGACACCACACCGGCTAGAGTCTTGGGTCACCCTCCTTACAGGCCTGATCTGGCACCGTGTGACTTCTTTTTATTCCCTAAAATAAAAAATCAGCTGAAAGGGATACACAGTTTTCATCGCCGGAAGACGCGCTAGCTGCGTTCGAGAAAGCCGTGGAAGAGGTGTCTGCGGCGGACTGGAAAAAATATTTCGAAAATTTGTTCAGACGCATGAAACTTTGTATGGAGGCTGGTGGAGAGTTCTTCGAAAAGATTTATTTAAAATATATTGTCCATAGATGTTACTATTTTAGTTTCTCAAAACTCTCTGAGTGTCCCACGTACATAGATCTATGACGACGAGTATTATCCTCAAAGTCAGAGAGCAATAAGGACCATAGAGGCAGTCCACTGCCATAGTCCACGTTTCACCAAATTAGAACTGCACATGTGCTCAGCGTAATAGGTAGTGAGCCCATCGCTGCTCTATGCTGTTGGATGTATGTGCAGTCTTTAGTACGTTAGTCGGCCTGATACCCAAGGGACGAGGGGTTGGTAGTATTCTCTTAGTTAGCCGCTAGCGTAATAGGTAGTCAGCCCATCGCCGCTCTATGCTGTTGGATGAATGTGCAGTCTTTAGTCCGTTAGTCGCCACGACACCCAAGGGAGAAAGGGTTGGTAGTATTCTCTTAGTTAGCCGCTAGCGTATTAGGTAGTGAGCCCATCGCCGTTCTATGCTGTTGGATGTATGTGCAATCTTTAGTCCGTTAGTCGCCACGACACCCAAGGGACGAGGGGTTGAAGTATTCTCTTAGTTAGCCGATACACACACTGCTCATTTTATATCGAAACTAAATAAGTGGCAAATCCCCCGCAGGGTCTGTTCTCTATTCGCCGCACGTCACTCGGCCCGGGTTGTGTTTTGCGTAATCCGGAATAAGGCTTAGTTAGGTGTAAGCCGGGTCGGCCGGGCGGGTCGTCTCGCACTTCGTCCCGTAAATCAATCCCGGTCTCACGACGCGGCAAAAATAAGAGGTCGCAGGCTATAGTGGTGGGAATTGGTAGGTATGTCGATGTTTAGATGGTTAACTTTTCGCTAAAAAAAACAACCAAAAAACCGGTTGTTTTTTTTCTGGCAAAAAAATAACAGTAAAGTAGTTTTTATTTATTTATTCAATAAATATTGTCAGCATTACAGTATACACTAATGTACAGAAGAATATATAACATATTACACCAAAAAACCATCTCGCTCACAGAACTCCAAGCAATCCTTTAGAGAACGCCAGAATAAAGAAAGCCAGAAAGCAAAAGCTGCCAAAAGTATAGCTCGAATAATCTTAAAAGTTATTGATTAAAGCTATAGTAAAATAATTGTATTTAACTAAAATGCTTTATGAGCTTCTATTTCCTGATTTGTCACAAAAATTACATTGGTATTCATAATGTTAGCTAAAGAGACACATAACAAACATTATTTTCTTTGCTCACTTAAAAATGTACCTGGTAAAAATATGAGAAAATTTGTATTGTTTCAATTTTTTTTCTTATTCTTGGCGGTGTAATCTATACCCTGAAGTGTGTTCATTTATAGGTATATTAAACATTTCATATAAAATAATGTTCTATTGTATTATTGTGACGCAAAAACCGACATCAACGTCCCGTAGCAAAATACTTAGTTGTTCCCAACCCTAGCGGATCTCCGTCACCGCAACACTTCAGCTCTGCCCCTTGTTCTGATCTTCTACTATTAGGAGTATGTATTTACCTGATTTTATGTATATTTAGAATATCTTTAAAATGCTGGGAAAGTATAAGTATAAATAGAATTAGTTAGAGATTATGTACGTTATTTTGTGATATTGATGTGATATGAATGACATTTCATTAGTAGAGAGTTTTAGTAGTAGATCTTATGAGAGAGATATACTTGAACTGTAAAGCCTCTGTAAGACTAGAAAAGAATGGCGACAATTTCGAGATAGATAGAGGGGTCAGACAAGGTGATCCTATTTCACCAAACTTACATAATGCTCTACTTGAATATATTTTCAGACAATTAAATTGGACAAAAATGGGCATAAATATGACTAAAAATAATTAAATCATCTCCGATTCGCCGATGACATCGTCATATTAGGTATCTATTAGAAAACAGTCACAAACTTCAGCACATGCTTTACACCCTTGATCTATGTAGTAAAGAGTGCGGTCTGGAAATGAATTCTAAAAAAACATGTATAATGACAAATGGGAAACAAAACACAATAACTCTTTTTGATTATAAAGTTAATTACGTTGATTAATATATTTACCTGGGTCAAAACATGCCCTTTAAAGACCACTACATTCAGGAAGTCGTAAGAAGAATAAAAAAGGCCTGGAGTGCTTATTGGTCTCTAAAATATATTTTGAAATCACAAATAAATATAAAGATAAAAAAGAAAGCCATAGACTCGACAGTCACCCCTATACTGCTAATAGACGTGGCCTTTAACAGAGAGACTTTATATAAAATATAAATATTCCAACGTGCCATAGAAAGAAGTATGTTACGTTTGACACTGAAAAACAAAATACAAAATGCCAAAATAAGAAAGCACACACAAATTAACGATGCAGCAGAAATGGCATATCGGCTTAAATGGAAATGGGCAGGTCATACAGCAAGAGCTACCGACGGCAGGTGGAGCGGAAGAGTGCTGCACTGGTACCCTCCCAAGTAACACACATAGGCTGAATACTAGATGAATAATGGATTATTGTATACTTAGCGCTGAATAAAATTACTAAATAAAGCAGAGTAGCATGCTATTCAGCCACTACACTGCTTAAATGGGCACAAATTATTCAGCTTTAGTTCGCAATTGCTGAGTAATATCATTATAGTAACGTTATAATCGCAGTATAAGGTGTAACAGGTGGTAACAAGGCAAAATACTAGCAAATTAAGGAAACACTAGTAACCCTTTATTTAGACAATTGTCGTCTATGTACGCTTTTATATTTATAGTAATTAAGTTAAAGGTTCACGATTTGTTCTGTAAGAACGTCTATTAATACTTTTGGTGACAGATGATTCATATTTATGACAGTGAGAGAAAATAAGTTTTTAAAATGATTGTATGATATCGGTATATTATTATGTACCTTTTGTTAATTACTTCATTATTTTACGTGAAAGCTAGTGGGAATTCAAAATTACTGTTAGAGTATACATATATTTCTAAGAAAATGTTCAAGCGTCAGTGCATAAATAAGTTTTTATTACAAATTGTACTAAATTAAACACATATAATCGAAAACATTTCTGGTAAAAATTGATTGATTGTGTCATTATTTTAGTCTGTCACCAATAATCACAATAAAATATTTATTTGTAATTCCTTACTTTACTAAGTTTGTGTTAAATAAATAAAATTTTGTATACCAGTGTAGATATTAAAGGTTATACAGAATAAAAAATGGTGGTGAAATAAAAGAGCGATGTGAACCGGTATACCTACTTCAACATTACTGTCGTAGCCCGCGTAATGGGGCACTTAAGTCTGCTTATTCAAACTTATCCGTAATAAAGTATTACATGTGAATCCATATACGGCAGTACACTGATTACTGGCTGAATATTCGTTCGAACTAGCAACGATAAAATGTTTGATAAAATACACTTTTAAGGATCCGCATAATATAGACTGATCCTTCTTACGTAAATGAATTGATCCGTGACAAGATTCACGGGGATATACTTATTCAGTCATCACCAGATTAAATCAACTGATCTGAACCTCTATTAAGCAATATACGTTATAAAATACTCGAAGTGCTCTTCAAGAGTAATAATAACGTTCAGATGAACTTGTAAACAGCCACTATTCAGTCGTAAATAATAGCAGTATAGATACGGATCAACAGGGAAATTATACACCATTTACTGATTAACACACGAAATGTACTCCTTTATATATCATATATCTGTGTAACAGTACATATGTACTCTCTTTTGAAGGCAGCGTTTAGAGGTACACATTTACTCTATTATACAGCATATGACATATTTGCCACTACTTAATTGCCCTTATTCAGTAAGTAGGCTTGAAAATTTAAAACGGCTGAATAAAAGCGTAGGTTATATACCAAATAAACGCATCTTGCTGTTTAAGGGTGAAGAATATCTACCATCATTTAGTTCTTTTTCAGAATATAGCTCCTTGTGTACTAATATTCAGCTTAAGGATCACCAGTGAATTATAATAACGGTTTTAATACTCTGTAAGCAGCCATTATGACCACAATTGATTAAATATACAGCTTTCTGTGTTACTTGGGCTCGTGACGAGCGGCGGCCGAAGGGCCTCGACTAGGACTGTTCTCTTTTGGCTTTGACTTTGTTCACTATTGGACGGCCCACAAAATTAGATGAACATTAACGTTGAATTTTTTAATTAAAATTTTATTTTCAGATTGTAAATTTTAAGTTTAATGAAATTTATTGTACTTCTTCCTTTCCCCCCCCCCCTCTCCCCCTTCTAAATTCGGGCGACATGATTACCCAAAATAGTGTGTATAACCAAAAAACGCCGATCCCACGCACCCACTATAGGAACTAATTTGTCTGATAGCAACGAGCTTTGTACTGAACTCCCTTGATGTTCAATAAAAAGATTATAATTCTAAAATACATATTTTGTGCCTTCTCATCCACTCTCTCTCTGTATCGCTGTAATTATAAGTCATGTTTACAAGGTGATTTTAAGATTTATAACGAACGAATCATCTCGCACGCAGGTTTGATGCTTCCAGCCTATCGAACAAGCCGGAATCCGGAATGACTTTATCATTAGACCACATACCTACATACGTTTCGGCAGATTATAGAGAAGACGGAAAAATATAACCGGCCACTTTGCTTAGCGTTTTTGGACTATGAGAAAGCCTTTGATTCGATCAAAACTTGGGCTGTGCAGCGTGCCCGATCGCCTACTGATACATCGAATGGTGGAAGTTTTCTACAAAAACGACTCTATGTCAGTTCTCCTCTACGACCAATACCCCAAGCACAAACCATTATGGTACTAGTTAAGGTAATCGTAATCGTATTATTTTGTATGACAAAAGGTTTAGTAACTTTATGGTTTTCATACAAAATAATAGGATTACCTTAACTAGTAAGTAAGTAAGTAAGTAAGTTCTTTATTTCCAATTTCAAATTTTACAAAAGTAATTTACAAGCCCCCACACTAGGCATCGCCTGGCCTGTGGGGGAAAACTAGTACCATAATGGTTCATGCTTGGGGTACAGAGCTCGAACCCAAGATGGGTTTTCGTCATAACTAGATAGTTACAGCGATGAGTGAGGCAAGGATACGTATCTTTGAAAGTCTGCAATACTGCACTAGAAAACTTGTCTAAGATTCTAGACTAGGAAGGACTCGGCATCAATATTAAGGGCGTGTACATTACTCACCTTTTATTTGCGTACTCTCTCTCTCTCTCTCTCTCTCTCTGATATTAGCTTTAAGGCTAACCCATTCATTAATCTGAGCCAAACCATTGATGTTTGTTAACAAGAATTTTTTTCAAGTTACCATACACTTACTCATAATATATTGAAGTTTTGAAACTCGCCGTACTATAAATATTATGTAAGCGGTTAAGAGTTTCACTCAGCTCTGCATAGACATAACTTTTCATAACATCAAGCTGCTTCGCGTACGCTCACAAAGGCTCCAAATTACCCTGAGCGTAAACAGCTACGGAGGTAACATAAACACGTTTCCGAAGTTATTGCCCGGCCAAATGCCACTTTCTCGTGACAGCAGCGAACGCGGCACCGAAATAATGGTAACACAAACAGTTGTCAGTCCATTGTGTGTTAAATTATTCACGAAATCTATTCGTCGCTCCAGATCTTCGGCGAGATTATGCCGATATGGGGAATTACACGGGTAACACTATATTTCATGGCGCGCGTATGATGACAGTCGTGACGGGCGTATCGACTTTTTGTTGGCTGTGGTTAATGGTGGCGCGTCACGTGGGATACGCAAAACACGCGAGCACTTTTGTGCTTATCAACCAGTCAGCGCTTGTTGCTCTGTTACGCACTAAATGTGTGGGGAAAATGTTTTTGATATGTTAGGTTTTATTATTATCATCTTCATCAGCGTATAAACGTCCCACTGATATAACACTCACACGAGCAATAGCACGCAAGATTGAGCCATATAACCCATCTCACGGGCACAATGCGGGTTGGTGAGTTTTAACGATTGCCATCACACTGGCAATACATAGGACAACTTTATTGAATACTTCGTCATACTGCTACGAAAGCTGCTACGAACTTCGTTTGAACCAACTTAACATTTTTCTAACATAAATTTTTCTATCGCGCTTTAATATCTAACCAAAAAAGGCGGCATGCCGTAAGTAGCAATTTAGGAATTAGCCCGGGGAGGAGATAATTAAAAAATAATCTTATGCGTTCATTGATATGTAATGCGAGCGAGCATCCGCCGCGCGGCCATTAATGCGCGGACGATTCAATTCGACACATCTTCAGGGTTTCACCTCGCCTTATAATTAGCCAACACTATCATTAGGGCCACGTAACATAATAATAATCGTATATAATAACCTCACAATTAGACGGTGGCTGTCATTAGACAGTAATAGAGTTTCATACAACAATTTGTGAGTAAAATCGTCAAGCGTGTCACATTACCGTCGGCCATTACGGCGTTTACACAACACGAATTGAAATGAGCAGCCACAGATTATCATGATAGACAAACAGACCGCTTTGTCTCGATAATAACGCCTTTACAGGGTGCTCCGTTGTTTAACGTTGCCTTGACAAATAGTCGCACAGTTTGTAGAATGTCCTGGTATTGTTTTAGTGACCCGAAGTAACGGTAATGGTTACGATAACTTTTAATGCACTAGATTTTAATGTTGTTTTTTTCGCTCTATCTATCTAGTTTTTCCTTACCTACTTCTTTTTTTCCAATACGTGCGACACTGGCTGATATGTCTACATTGCAATTTTTTGCTCGATGTTACTATTATTGCCGGTTTCGATTGATAATGTCGACAGTTTCTTAATTTACGTACATGATCTTGTACTCACAAGCCGATATCTCCTATTTCAAATTTAATTTCATCATATTCATAAATACACTAGCAATTTTATTGCGAATATGTCCCTTTGGATATATATCAGATTCATATATATCGACGAGCATGTATGAAGAATATTACATACATATAATATACATACATATAATGACGACTATTATCCCCAAAGGATTAGTCAGAGACTATAGGCAATGAGGACCGCAAAAGCAGCCCTTTGCCATAGTCCACTTTTCACCAAATAGCGACTACACATGTGCTTTGTGTGACAGATGGTGAGCCCATCGCCGCTCTATGCTGTTGGAAGTATGTGCTGTCTTTAGTCCGTTAGTCGCCTTTTACGACACCCAAGGTAAGAGATAGGGCGGCAGTGTTAGCCGCAACTGGCACAGCGTTTCTGGTAGTACTTTTTCACCGCTACGAGACACGGTTATGAAGAATGTTATGAGAGTAAATTAAGTAGAAGAAGTAAGTCAGTACCGTAGAAAATATATAGCTGTGGTATCTGCCTACCCCTTCTGGAATCGAGCATGATAACCAAGTAACACAGAAAGCTGTATATTTAATCACTTGTGGTCATAAATGTTGCTTACAGAGTATTAAAACCGTTATTATAATTCACTGGTGATCCTTAAGCTGAATATTAGTACACAAGGAGCTATATTCTGAATAAGAACTAAATAATGGTAGATGTTCTTCACCCTTAAACAGCAAGATGCGTTTATTTGGTATATAACCTACGCTTTTATTCAGCCGTTTTAAATTTTCAAGACTACTTACTGAATAAGGGCAATTAAGTAGTGGCAAATATGTCATATGCTGTATTATAGAGTAAATGTGTACCTCTAAACGCTGCCTTCTAAAGGGAGTACATGTGTACTGTTACACAGATAAATGATATATAAAGGAGGATAAATATTTTAATGTAATTATTGGTGACAGACTTGAATAATGAGACAATCAATCAATTTTTACCCGAAATGTTTTCGATTAAATTTGTTTATTTTAGTATAATTTGTAGTAAAAACTTATTTATGCACTGGCGCTTGAAAATTTTCTTAGAAATATATGTATACTCTAACAGTAATTTTGAATTCCCACTAGCTTTCACATAAAATAATGAAGTTATTAACAAAAGGAACATATACCGATATCATACAATCATTTTAAAAACTTATCTTCTCTCACTGTCATAAATATAAATCATCTGTCACAAAAAGTATTAATAAACGTTCTTACAGAACCAATCGTGAACCTTTAACTTAATTACTATAAATATAAAAGCGTACATAGACGACAACTGTCTAAATAAAGGGTTACTAGTGTTTCCTTAATTGCCTGTTACACCTTATACTGCGATTATAACGTTACTATAATGGTATTACTCAGCAATTGCGAACTAAAGCTGAATAATTTGTGCCCATTTAAGCAGTGTAGTGGCTGAATAGCATGACATTCTGCTTTTATTCAGTAATTTTATTCAGCGCTAAGTACACTTTAATCCATTATTCATCTAGTATTCAGCCTATGTGTGTTACTTGAGGTACCTACCTATGTACGAATCTTATCTTATCTTAGTAGGGCTGCCGAGAGTAGTTATCCTCTCTGTAACGCGTCAACCAAACGGGGTCTTTATTTTTACAACGGGTAAGCGCTTGGCCTTCATCTCACCTGATGGTAATTGACGATAAGACCGAAGGTGGAAGCGCGCTTCACCCGGAATCCTCAACCACTGAGGAACTGACTGTCTCATCTCAAACTGTCGGAACACAACAATGCTATAAACATCGTTGTTATGGCGACAGACTTAGATAAGATGGTGGTAGCTAGCCAGACGGACTTAACAGCCCTACCACCAACCAAACCGAGCACACAAAGATGTACCCCCCGCTGGGAATCGAACCCGGGACCTGTGGGGTTGAAACCGGTGCCTCAGCCACTACACCACAGAGGCGGTTGTCTTTTGTGCAACCCCATCCTAACACTGTACCAACCTACCAACTCAAGGAAAATGACTACCATAACTGTGGCACCGTCTGTGAAAACCGGTATGTATGTTTTCCATTGCTTTTTTCATCCAAAAACATCACTGTTTAAGTGATTGATAAAAAAAGCGGACATGTGTCGCGTAACCGCCGAATATCCGGCCAACTTCGGCGGCCGCAACGATAATATCCACACGTCCAGTATTAGGATCGGCCGATAAGATGCTATCGCGCCTGTTAAATAACACGTTTCCCGCAATCATCGTGCCCATTTTAATATAATAATTACGATATTCGGCTGGCGGCCGGTAATGACAGCTACACAAACACCCAGCGATTAGCCAATGCTATGTTTAACATGGCGTAATTCTATATCATTTCGGATATGTTCTACGATTCGATTTCATGTTTTGATGTTCATCTTTTTTTTTCGCTTGATAGTATTTTGATTTTCAAAATACTGTCAAACGAATATTAATGAAATCAACGTATACTCGTACATATAACCTTCTTCTATACCTAGGTGCCGGAAAAGTTACACAACAGTCCGGTATGCGAAATAATGAAGGTTCTATTTCCAATGTAATTGTAATTTTATATTGTAATTTTTTGTCAACCTTTCACTATTATTATTTGTACATAATATAAGTTACGGACAAGAAAAGAAAATTTTGTATATACCAGAGTATTCAAATGCAACAATAAAATGAGGTAAAGTTACCTTGGTCGCGAGATAAAAAGTCTAAGTTTAAATTTTTTTAAATATTGTACACCTATGGGAACCAAATATCTAGGTGTTACAAAGGTCTCCAACCAACAGCCACGTTAATCATACTAGACTTCTAAAGCACATAATCGTTTAAGTTAGAGATCACTGTTACTCATCATGTCCCATCCCTCCATCCTAACCATCTGAATTGATAATTGAGGATTTTTTTCCTAACTCCTCTAATTTAAGCGACGCCCCGTTTTTTTTAAATCGCCTAACAAGTTTAATCGTTCAGAACTGATTTTTAATTTCCCGTAAATGTGCTCGTTAGGGAGCTTTTAATAGGGCAAATTAATTTAAAACCTCATTTCCGACACGCATCCATCTCGCACCCAGTTACGAGTATAACGGACTCATTTGACCAAATACTTTTAAAAAGTCTAGATTTTAAAGGTCTTTTAACAAATTTCCTGCCCCGATGATTCACGTGTAAATACACGTATAATAACATTTTTTATAATGTGCTAATATAAGAAAATTTAATTGTAAAAATAACTCATAAAGCGATCGTAATTGACATTAATAGGTAGTTGTTGCTTAACTTAACTTTACTTGGTTCGCGAAAACTATACTTTCGCACATGTTTCCAAAGTTTTCATTCATACAAACAAAGTCCTTTTTAAAAACCACTAATAAGAAATCAGCCAAATCAGTCGAACCGTTCTCAGGCATACATGTGGCAATTAATTTTAATTAATTTAAATTTAGGTTGTCTAAGTTTTCCTTTACACTTCGTAAAAAATAAACAATAAAATAAATGAGTTTTCTAAGAAATAGCTAAAAACTAAGAAACTAATTAAATAGACTCTTTTAAAATGTGACGCAGAAATAATGTTACAATGTATGTAAGGGTGTTCATTCTACCCGTAAACACCTACGATTAATGGGAACAAAAATTTAAAAATTTGGCATTAATGTCCTCATATTATAACAAAGGTGCATCACTCTGCTGCGACCACTAATGACGGGCCAACTTATTGTTTTAGATCACCGCCGCCCTCTAATCCGGATCGCCTGTTATTAAACTACCCACAGAAAAAGCAGCGGGCTCATGGTTCACCCCTTGCGACACTGCATCTGTGCTTGAAATATGGGGTTTACGAATAACGGTCATTGAGGAAAGTATTAATGTATCTGTTTCGGTTTAAATCGCACTGCATAGTCTGGTGGAAGCTTCGGTGTTAGACTACACTGTCAAAGGTACCTAAGGTAGTACCTATATTATTATTATGTGGGGCTTGTTCTTAGTAGACGCTGTTACAATAACGTAAGCAGCGACTGAGCACTTTACTACCCAAAGGACGAATCCTTAACATCACCATTAGGTAAGATCTTGATCTTACCATCAAGCTTTCTTGTTATGTAGTTATAAAAAACAAAGAAAGGCACTTATTTATGCGGTAGTAGAAACAATAGCCATTTTGTCTCTCGCTCCCAACTTGATCGCGTAAACGTTTAACTTAAAAAAAGTTGTAACGGCCGTCCAATTAGTTTAAGAATCCACACAGAAGCGTTACGCCGACCCTAAATTTTTCCCAATTAAATGCAAAACTTGGCCCAGCCAGCAGTGGCTATATAAAATTTAAAGTCCATACAATTCGCGCAACACAAATTTTTATTACCTCGACCCGGTAAGTAAACGAAAAGAACAAATTAGCCGGCCTCGGCAAGACGTCGTCCGCTATCTCCCGCCCGGGACACAAGGGTGTAAAAAGTAAAACAATAAGGATTCCGCGCGGCTGCGAGGGGATATTTATTGTTAATGAAAATGGCGGGATTTGAACTAACGTCTTGTAACTAAATGCCCTCGCACGGCTAAAGCGGGCACTAATTTGGTTTTTATAGCGCGTCCTTAATTTGATTTGGCGCGTCGCGGCCGCCACTATTGCCTGTAGCAGCAATTAATTTGGCCGGATTATATTTTTTCCCGGCACCCCGCGAGTGGCGACTCCCGCCCCACGCAGTGCGATCCAAGTGAGAGGAAAAAATAAAATAAAACTTAAGCCCCGTTTAATTTGAAGGGTGGTTCTGGGCTATTAAAGTAACACGCTTATGTATTGCAAATTATATTGAAATTTGTCTTCCATTACTGGGCGTCTTCCTCACACAAATGTTGCCCGCATTACGACCGGGAGATTTTTCTTCGCCGCCCTCGCTCCTGTCTCCCCGTTTTTTACGTCGGAACTTTGCGGTTGCTTTTTTTTCTCGCTAATTAAAACTCTTCCGCGCTGTTTCCTACGAGAAACGAGATCCGATCAATTAATTTTTGGGCGGCGTAAGCCATTTCTGAATTTACTGGGGCTCAATAAAAAACAATTTGTTCGGTAGGAGAGAAAAAAGGTGATCAAAAAGTAATTGATCAAATAAAGGTTTAGAGATAATTACGTGGAAGTTTTCCGTTCAACTTTTGTACCGGGGGCCGCGCTGGATAAATCGTTCGCGTCGGCAATCATGTCGTACCGTATTGTCCTAATAAAATAGTATTGTCTTGTAGTGAATTGTGGGCAATCATTGGCGGCACAGAAGTGCGGAGATGGAGTCACGCGCCCCATTGTCCCGGGACCGGCTTTCATCTAATACACTGCCTCAATACTTATCCTACCTGCAATTACTATTTACTACCGAAATCGCTACTTGCTTGTCGTAGCCGGAGTCGATTACATTTGATACGGTGTTATTACCGTTTATCCATTACTATTGGAGAACAATCGTAGACGCAACTGGAATGTGGAATTATTATTTCCTTTATATTATATAATAAAGTGTAGTATTATTTGAAAATGATTTATTCAGTAGTGTCAATTTCTGTACTTACTTTATTTCGACAATATTAGTCTAAACTATTATAGTAAAATAGTAAATGGACTACATAAATGACAGTTTATTGTCAAAATATAAATGAACTAGTAGACCCTTCGATCATCAATTGTTGATCGAAGAGTAGACCCGACTTGAGGACCCGACAGACGTTATACTGTCCATATCACATTGAGAACTCAACAGACAGGAAAAAGATAAATATCGCGAAGATGAAGTAAGAAAATTGCAAAAAGTTTTTAGCAACCAATTAAGATTAAATACCTTTATGGCACGACGTTTAACGGATTTACTATTTTTTCTAACCGTTTAAATCTTCCCTGAACTTTTACGAATATTTCAAGATCAAAATTAGCCAAATCGGTTCTGTCATTCTCGAGTTTTGCGAGACAAACGTACAGCAATTCATTTTATCTACATAAGTATGTACAAAAGATAAATAAATAACGAAGAATAAAAATAATTATCACGAAACTACGGAACTCTTTACAACACGAGTCCGCCTCAACTTTGTGCTAATTTATCTTTCATAACTTTTTGTTAGCATTAGATCAATTTTATCAAGTTTTAGTTGTTACGTGCGCGTGTAAAATACTTTTTGCTGTAGTCATTGATATTACATTATTAAGTTAATTGTACAGCCACGAGCAAAAACGAATGTTAAGTTTTTTAATATCATAATTAGCATTTTTATTTGACTAGAGGCGATTAAATGTAACAAGAGGCAGCTGAGAAGATACTACTACACTCGGCGTCAAAAAAATCGCACCTTTTAAAAATCATCTTTAAAAATTCTTAAACCTTATGTAGAGGATAGTGTTGGGTATCATTAGAAAGGTAACAAAAAGGAGTATCAAAAAACAATTAAATTTAACTTTCTGTTTAATTATAATTATACAAACAACATTAAAATTAATAAAATAATAAAAATCCTTAATTAAGTCCTAATTAACAACAGATAATTTACAAAGAAAAATGTACAAAAAGTGTCTTAAAATTAACTTAAAATCTAGTGTTACCTCCTTGCCCTGATCACGGCTTCCATACGGTCCCTCATGGACCTCACCAACTTCAGGAGCTCTTCTTGAGGGATAAGCCCCCATTCTTCAATCACCGCGTCTTGGAGCTCCTGTAGAGTCGAAGGAGCTGGATCCCGAGATCGAACCTTACGTTTAAGATGGTCCCAGAGGTGCTCTATAGGATTCAGATCCGGACTTCGCGCTGGCCACTGCATCACAGAGATTTGGGACCTCTGCAAGAAGTCGCTCACGATGCCTGCAGTGTGAGCGCGAGCGTTGTCGTGCATTAATGTGAACCCCTCGCCAAAAGATTCGGCAAAGGGGACCACATGCACTTCCAGGACCTCAGTGACATAGCGGCGAGCAGTCAGCGACCCTTGTCCGCGAGCACCTCCAGTCCAGGAGACGCAGACAAGGTCGGTTTTGCCGGCAGCAGACATACCGCCCCAGAACATGCAGGATCCGCCACCATATTCCACCGTCTCCTGGATGCAGGCTTGGGCGAAACGTTCACCCTGCCTCCGGTATACTCTTCTCCGTCGGTCGTTGCAGAAAAGACACACTCGCGTCTCGTCTGAGAAAAGAACAGCTCTCCACTGCTCAAGGGTCCAATCGACGTGGTCACGAGCAAACTGCAAGCGGGCTCGCCGATGCGCTGCAGTCAATTTTGGACCCGTAGCAGCTCTGTGGGCCGCTATCTTCTTCTCCTTCAATCTTCTTCTAACCGTAGATACGCTTACGGTGCGTCTGCGAACTGCCTGGAGCTGCTGTTGCAACTCAACAGCGTTGGAGAAACGATTTCTCAAAGAGTTCGACACAACGAACCGGTCGTCTCTTTCCGAAGTGCAGCGACGTCTACCCGAACCGTGTCTGCGGATATAGCCACCGGTCTCTATGAAGCGCTGGTACACTCTTCGAACGGAATAACGGCTCAGGTTCAGTTGCCGGGCGACATCACACTGCCGCACCCCTGATTGCAGTAGTGCAACCACTTGAGCGGCTTTATCAGCTGTGGTATCCATCAAAATCTGTGCGTGTGTCCTCTTCAACGGTTGAATAGCGAATGACCCACATTGAACCCGTGTTGACCGTTTTATACCCACAAAGGAAGCGCAACTAGCAACTCTCACGGGTAGCAAAATTTGCATCGAATTTTTGTGACACTTTATTTGTTGCATTAGGTTTTATTTGATAATGAAAAGTAATATTTTTTATTAAGTTAATTAAGTAACCTTGTAAATAAAATCATAATTAATGCGACTGCATGTGCATATCAAGAGTAAATGACATTTGAAAGTGATTTTCTAAGAGGTGCGATTTTTTTGACGCCGAGTGTAGTTATCGATTGCAATTTATTATTATAGAGCCATATCCTTATCGCGTATATAAAATGTTTTAATATGAAAGCCATCATGTTTAATACTTTAAAACTGCCGTCCGTGAGAATCATGTAATTCTTATGCCACACATATCTGCTTAAGTCAAGCCATAAAAGTTAGTTTCTCACGGCCGGTTTCACACCCATATATACCCATACGACTAAGCTAACGAACTTCTACATAGGTTATCTGCCACTTTTCAGAAGGTGGTGAAACAGATCTGCGAATTGTGAAACCAAGGCAAGTAAAATGAGTAGTAGTCTTTTAAAAAAGTATAAGGACATTAAAAACTTATGTTTTATAGATATCTTACGCAAAGAAGCTTTATTTTAGCGTGGTGGGTTATGCCCAACTTCCCTGTGCTGTTGTTCATGAAAGATGAGAAAGGTCTGTTACCAGCAGTAAGACGTTGATGATGATGATTTTTACTCAAATAAAGCATACAATCTAAAACTTAGACGCACACGTAAACAGAACGTATATAGTCATTTAGGTTGAAAGAAAAAAACAAAAGCACTACCATCGGAGGTGTATTACAGCGCCCTCCAATCAGCGGTAATGCAGTGTCTCGGCTCCGGTGGCGTGTCATCAGGGCAGCACGCGTCGAATTAAATGGAAATCAATATGAATCGACGACCGACGACGTGACCGGACCTCTCTCCGCCCGGCCGGTGCAATAAGCTTTGTACGGCGGACAAGACAATGTAGACGCAATCCGTTCGCGTCGTGTAGATGGAATAATACTGTAATTGCAGATGGGAAATGTATATTGCGAGTCAGCGGCAGACATTTTTTTTGTTGTTCGATGACAATAACTACACTGTTTGTGTAATCTGAGAATCTATCAGAATTTGAGAATGTAAGAGCTGTAGATGAAAAAAAATAATTATTTCGTAAATTTCTTATAAAATAATACACTGACGACACGACATTCACATCTAACGCATCGGTGGCTGAGTAGCAAACAGTATGGCCCGATAATCAGAGGTCCTGGGTTCAATGTACAGGTATAGCAAAGTGTGCACTGAATTTTTCGACACATAAATCGTGTTTGTGACCAACCAAAAGTTAGTGGTTGTCAATATTAATTAATTGTAGTGACTTGATTCATTTGATAAAGACTTTGGCCGAACTGTGGAACATTATGGACTATTTACATACTTGCACTAACGATTGAGATAATTTTATTGTCATAAAGTAATTAATCAACATCATCACCCTATTAAATGTTTCACAGCTAGGCACAAGTCTTCCACATGTACTAATATCACATGGTGAGATTGGCCCATAGCTCTCCACGCTGGCTCAATGTCGGTTGGTGGGTTATAACGACTGCCATCATACACCAACAACTGGGACCAACGGCTTTGCGTGTCTGTCGAAGCACGGAACTCAATTAATAAAGATTAAATACAAAAAGAAACAAAAGTTTTGTACTTATCGTTTATCTAAAGGTTTTAAAGTAAGTTTATAAGGAGATTTTCAAACCAACAAACTAATTTCTTACTCTGTGGCGTCACGTGTAGCCACGTCAGCGGTCGACGGCGGCAGCATAGCAGCACTTCGTCCGATTGTCGAAGCCCGATGATTGATCAATCAGAGCGATCAGAGCGATCGCAGCTTAATTGCGGCGATCCACCGTCTGTTTACATTGTGGGGTCGCTGAATTACTCATGCTTTGTCTTTTGAAGGGGAAGAGTAGTACGCACTGTACATAATGTTAGGTACATTGAGGAGCGGGGATTTATTGGCTTTCTAGTTTCTGTGAATTGTAAGCGCTGGGCGACAGTTTTGTTCTGTTTTTAAAACTGGGTTCTTACATGTTTTACTCGAAAAAGTAGCATCGAAAGTGAGGCAAATGCTGATGTTTTGTTATAGTCACTAACTTATGTATTGTTATAAAGTTGGTTATTATATTTTACTTATAGAGGTCTATTGTTACACTACCTTAGAATATAAGAACCATATAACTTCAATTCGATAAAAAATTATGCTTATAATATAAATAAATTAAAAAAGATTTAATTTCGCTGGACATAAATTATATTATGAGAGTTTAATCGGTAGACAGCTAGTGTCCTCTTACACCATATAACCGCTGGTAGAGTACTCAATGAGTTGGACCTAAGCACTATCAAATGGTAGTAACTTCAAAACAACTAATTCAGTTTAATGTAAAACACATTATCATTATCAATGTTGACATTTACATTTCTATAAACTAACAAAAGAAATTAAGCAAATTAAAGTACTTACATTCCCATTGCTTGCAATCTTGCAATCAGTTAATACGGATTACTTTAAACGACTCCCTCAAGAAAATTGCCATTCAATCAGTCTAATGATTTCATTAATTTCAAAGAAACCGCGCAGGTATTTACTCAGAGCATTTTCACAGAACTAATACACACAGTATATACTCAAGGTTTCCAATAGCAACAAAGCCCAAGCAATATCGGCAAAAGGACAAAATATAGCTGCAAATAAGCGTTTAAGTTTATGGACTCGAAAGATACTACCGATTCGTGATCTCCTTTTTCTTTAGTTTCGCGTTTCGCTCTGTCTCGGGCGGCCATCTTGCCGACATGTGGCAAGAGATTTAGGTGGCAAACGTGCTCCTCCGTATTAGATTATGTCGAAATGAATTGAGCGCTACTATTGGATATGTTATTGACGTAGATTTGCGATGGAAGGAACGAACTGATATTTCGTATTGTTATTAAAGCCGGGGCGCGTCCGGACGTGCGCGGCATCGCCAAGGCGGCCGATACGCCGCCCTACGGACCTATCGTTTAGGCCTCTTTATATTTTTCTTATGTAAATACGGTTTCATATCCGATGAGCTTTATTTATGTGGGAATCGTTTTAGCGAGATAAGTCTTTCTCTGCTTCACTGTTCACCTCTCGCGATGCATGTAAATGTTTGCTTGTTTTGGAATACTGATTTATTTTATCCCGTCGGCTAACTTATCTTACCTGATGTCTTGCGAGCTTTTGAAGATAAGAATATGCTTATATCCTTCGGTGACTTTGATATATATTTCCTGCGGTAATACCGGTTTTAGATTATATATTCAGACTATTAAACAGGTGATAAAACAAGTAAACGTTTAGTAAAATAAAAGTTGTGTATTTTTTAGCATCAGCCTTTAAACACCCCACGGTTGGGCTCAGGCCTTCCCACGATTTGTTAGGAGAATTTCGCGAACGCATTATTCAGTTGCTGCGAATTTTAGAATCGCATTTTTTAGGGAATCAATATTTCATGTTGGGTATATTTTGAGAACGCCTTATTTAGTTGCAGCGGATTTCAGTACCTAATTTTTTAGCGAATCAATATTTCATGTTGGATATATTTTTCAAACGCCTTATTTAGTCGAAGCAGATTTCAGGATCGCATTATTTAAGGGGGTCCTGCACGAAATAGACAATATCACAAAATACTGAATTATTGACATTTCTTTGTGCAAATATTTGGTGTCACTTGGATTTAATGGTGTCTCACTTTCAAAACACGGAAATCGGAGTTACACTAGGTATTTCACACAAAGAAATGACAACAATTTGTTTATAAACATTCTTCATCGAATTAAGTTAAGTTAAGGACACCTAACGAACTACATAATGGACGAACTGCATATTGGACCAAATGCGTGTAGGACGAACGGCTAGTAAATCATTTTATACCCCGTAAAATATTTTTTTCTCGATAAAGCTTTATTTAATAGAAAAATACACATTTTTCTCCATTCTTTTAAAATTTCGTGCGAAAACGGTTGGTCACGTGACATTTTGCCCAGTGACGTCACACCTCAATAAACAAAACAAAAATCTTGAAACCTGACAGACAGTTTTTGTTATTGTTGCGAAATGTGACGTCTCACAAAGCCCAATTACTTAATTAAAAATATCGACCTTATTTAATTAAAAAAGAAATGTTTTATAATACCTAATGTAATGACTGAGAAAAGTCAAAAGTCAAAAGTCAAAAGTCAAAAGTAAACCTTTACAGGCACTTATTGACGTCAATAATAATAATAATAAAAAAAACAGTTAACTAACTTATAGTTAAGACTTAACAACTAATATAACGAGCTATAGTCTCTGCCAGACAAAATGCGCATCGCTACCCCCAGTACCACTGCACGCCGAAACAGAATCGCGTCGAACCGAAATTTAAGCCGTGGTCATAGAATTGTGTAAACAAACGTATCCTGGTACGAGACAAAAATAGCGGGCAAGTGTCTCTCCCCTAGCGACACAAACGGCTAATATTTACCAAAAAATTATAAATAATTAAAACTAACTTAAATACTAAAAATATAATACAATAACGAAAAACCTTAATCTAAATTGTCTAAATTAAACCATAAAATAAAAAACAACGTAAAATAAATATAAATACCAACCTTAACAAAATAAAACAAATAAGATATACAAAAATACAAAAAAATCATTAAATAATTAAAATTAAATTAAATGCTAAACTATAACTAAAATAACAAAACCTTAACCTAACCTAACTAAAATTAACACAAATAAATAACAAACTCAATTAAACAAATTAAATTAAACAAATTAAACGAAAATAAACATAACAAAACTCAAAAGTAGATGTCTAATTATGCAAAAGTAACTTAAAACCTAACTACAATAACTGAAAGACAATATAAAATAAATAAGTCTAAAAGCCTATAAACAATAAAATACATTACAAAAATTTTAAAAACAAATCACAAAACACCAAAACAAGATTAAAATTCAACCTAAATTTAAACATAACCTAAATAAACAAAATACAAAGTCAAAATAAAAAATGTACATATTAAAAAATTTTAAAGTAAAAAGAAACAAAATAAATATAAATATAAAGAAAACTATAAACTATAAAACCCAAAACCCCAAAATAAAGATGAAGTATCTTAAATTTCTTCCTTCTCTCTATTCCCTTTCTCTTCCCCTTCTTTTCTCTTCACCTTCCCCCCCTAATGTGCCCCGCAATTCTTTTGTAGTGATGGACCTTCAGTCCATCTAAATTTAAAGTAATAAATAATAAAAAAAAATATAGTAATAAAAACGTCCCCTCCTTGTCCAACGGAGGGGGAAATAGCTAAATAATAATTTAAAAAAAAAAAAAAAAAACGGCTAATATTTATAGGTAATTTATCGTTTTTTTTTAGGATGAAAGGGGAAGAATGATAAATCACAATGAATTCTTAACTTAAGTTATTACTTTAAGGAATAAAATTAAATGTGATTTCCAATTATCGTATTGATATTGTGGTAAGTAATAGAAATTGGAAATAACTGAGTTTTTAAAGTAAAATAAAGTAACGGTTGAAATGAGTTTTGGAAAACATTAGTACCTAACCAATAAGGTTGACATTTTTAATCATTCAAATATCTTTTTTATAAAAACTTAAGCATAGAAAACGTCAAAAATTAATAAGAATAAATTTGTGTGTTTTAAAATTGTTTCGTTTTTCGTCTTGGTACAAGCACAGAATAACTAATATTACTTCCGTACAGAAGGTTCAGAAGTCACCCCTTCTCTTGTAAGTAATACAATTTTAAATGCGAACAGCTAAGAATGTCGTTCTAAAGTATTTAGATGACTTCTTGGCAGGAATGTGAAGCGTCAAATCGGTAGATTTTTACACTTTCAAAAATTTGTGTTTTGTCGAATATTAATGTGAAATGAGAGATGGAAAATCATATTTTTCCTGTAATCAGATTTTCCACCATTATTTCACATTATTATTAATTATTGAGTGTTTTTGAACTTGCATTAATGTTGGAAAATAAAACAGTGCAACATCGCATTTCGAATGTTTTCAGGAAGTCTGGGTGAGATCTCGGTAAAGTCCTACATATTTACTGAAACTCGAGGAGTTTAGAGGGGAGACCTATTATTACATCTCGACCGTGATTTCCGCGGAATATAGCCAATTTTGGCGTTATGGATCTCAGAAAAAAATACGTTAACAATTATGACTTATTGAATAGTGTAGAATAGCTATTGGAATAGTGCGTAGCAGCCTCGCTTTTTGTAAATTTTGCTTAACTTTTTAATTAAACCCAGAATTGCAGAGAAAGATTTTCATAAAGTGCGCGAAGGCACTTTTTTGAGCTCATCGATTGAACTACTGTTCTAAACAAGTGAAATAAAAAAAATACAGTGTTATCTCTTATATAGTCAAATAGCGCGTAGCGGCCTCGGAATTTTTAGATATAATTGATTTTATATAGGAAAAAAATCTTATTATAAACCAATAAACTTGGAAAATCGGTATAAGTTAACTGCGAATATCTCCTATCTACGATAATATTATTGAGCAAAATTTATACCAGAGTAATTGTTACTTCATGAGGAATAAAGATTTTATAATGAATTTATTATCCTATTTCGATAAAAACGATAAATATAACTGCAAAGTTACTTCAAAATGCGAAAATGGGCATTTTACGCAAAAATCACACTCGAGATGTATAATAGGCCTCTTAAGAGCTAAGGCCTATTACATCTCGACCGTTACTACAAAATGCGAAAATGGGCTTTTTACGCAAAAGTCACGGTTACGATACTACAAAATGCGAAAATGGGCATTTTACGCAAAAGTCACGGTCGAGATGTAATAGGCCTTAGCTCTTAAGAGGCCTATTACATCTCGAGTGTGATTTTTGCGTAAAATGCCCATTTTCGCATTTTGAAGTAACTTTGCAGTTATATTTATCGTTTTTATCGAAATAGGATAATAAATTCATGCTTAATATTACAAATTTCCACTCTGCGAGAATATGCTGACTTTGGACGGCCGCGGCCGGCGCATCGCATTTTGTAGTAATTTTGCAGTTGTATTTATTGTTTTTATCGAAATAGGATAATAAATTCATTACCTATATAATCTTTATTCCTCATGAAGTAACAATTTTTCTGGTATAAATTTTTCTCAATAATATTATCGTATATGGAGAAATTAACATTACACGTGTAAACTTGAACGCACCCGGTTAAATATAAAAATTTTTGACGGTAGGCAAATAACTTCTAACAATGAGATGACTAACACCTCAGTCTTCCTGTGACCACGGACCCTGTAAAGGGTTCGAAACGTCAGGATAATATAAAAACTATGTAAATAGTAAATTAAACGTGAGTTAATCCGTAAAAAAGTGTTTCATTTCAATGTGTAGTGCTCGCTTAAACCTCAGAAAACAATATGAGAAATTAACAGTTAACTTAAAACGATTTTCGAATAAGGTTTAGAATAAGATTTTTTCTATATAATATCAATGATATCTAAAACTTCCGAGGCCGCAACGAATATATATAGATATTAGATATCATTCTAATTTTTTTATTTCATTTGTTTAGTACAGTAGTTCAATCTAAGAGCTCAAGAAAGTGCATTCGCGCATTTTATGAAAATCTTTCTCTGCAATTTTGAGTTTAATTAAAAAGTTAAGAAAAATTTACAATAACCGAGGCCGCTACGAACAATGCCAATAGCTGTTCTACACTATTCTAGTCAAAATTCTTAATGTATTTTGGTTTCTGAGATCAAGAATGCCAAAATTGGCCATTTTACTCAAAAATCAAAGTCGAGATGTGATAGGGCTCTTAAACATTCATATTACCACTACTTTAGGCAAAGAAGATATTTGCTATAAACTTTTTTGCTTGACACTGGCTGAACGTGCTAACCGCACCAAGCCATTATTTAAGAAAAGAAAAAAAGTTGGAAACTTATGCATTTTTAGTATACTTACACTGTTTCATGTAAGACAACCTATATGAGATCAAATATCGTGTAAAATAATCTTAATCTTTTTAGAGACATACACTTAGGTGTCTGCGGAGAAGTGGGTCGGCTGTCTTAAAAGCAACTAAGTACGTACGTGAGTGTGTACGCGCACCGATGCTCTCAAAGGACGAACTTCTGGTGAAATGTAGTCAAAAAGTTGGAGTGTCGCAGAGATCAAAGCGTGGACGTGCCAGACCGAGAGCTGTTAAAACGTCTTCGAGGGTTTCGTAGCGGTAAACAGTAGCGGCGGCTACGGTCCAAGCTACGGGTGGGTAGCGACTGACATGACCCGGTGGAACTATGTCTGCTGCGAAGAAGTCCGGGCAAGCTTCAAGCCCGGGTGGCCCCCTAGACAAGTGTATACTGTCTATTCGTAATTAGTCGTACTAATGCGCGCGCGCTCTTGTATTTTTCACTAGCCATTGGAACAGTGTACAGCGGGTACGCATTTTTTTACATAACTTTTTATGTCCTATTATCGAAAGTCCAAAAATATTTCTCATACCATTTTACATCATATTGATCATTCTTCATAAAAATATTTAATACTAACGATCGGAACTCATAATCATCAGAATTCATAATATCACTTCTAATCATACACCTTGTTTATACCAATTGAGTGCAGAGGCTGGCCCCCCTGCTCGGGGGGTCGGGGGGCCTGAGGCCCCAAGCTATAAAGAAAAATCTAAGTATGCAAAACTATAGTTCTGTCGATTAGGTTAGGTTAGACTTTTGACAAATAACGGAGGGGGGCCGCAGGCCCCCCGACACTCCCATTTGTTAGTCAAAAGTGTATATGTATTAAAAACAATAATATTATGAATTTAAATATTTTCTTAATAAAGACATTATTAAAAAAAATGAGTTATAACTTGTTTTTACTAATAACAGTAAGTATTCATAAAAATATGATAACTGTCTGTTATGAGATCCGATAGTAGTAATAAAAATTTATGAACAAAAAGATAAAATTTAGGAAGAGTGATTATTATGAACACAAATCGGTAGTAAAACAAAAAAAGGAATAATTGTTTTATGTGAGCCAATATGGACCCGTGTACAGCAGTGTACGACGAATTACGAATAGACAGGGGGTGAGCGATTGCGCCTTGTCTAAGGGGCCCGGTTCTTAGGGCTTAAAGCTTCTTAGATAGATAGATAGACAAGACAGATAGTAGCGACTACGGCACTGTGTGCTTATCATAAAATGCTATCGAAAATGGTAAGTCGTGCTATAGGTAAGCCTGTGTCGTTAATTCAATAATATACGAGTAATTGTTCGTGCTAGTCTAAGTGAAGACAGCACGGAAAGTATTTAGTAAAATAATCTATATTGTACCATGGCATATTGAGCTGCTTGCATTTCTCTAGTTGCTAATTAAACTACTCGTACACTGTGGTCCACAGACCACCAGATTTTAAAATATAGATTATTGCATGTAATCTTTACAACTGCAAGATATACTTGTCTAAGATATAAACTTGTCTGATAAGATAAAATAAACTTGTCAAAGTATGTGTACTTGTATTACCATTCATAATAGTTTACTACACCGACACCTAACTACTTTAAATTAGGCTTTCCTTTATGGTATAATATTTTCTTCCTTTATTTGGTGATTATAAAACTTGAGGATATTTTCACATGAATTTTTTTATGTTGTTATTGTTCAGTATCTTGCAGTTGTTAAGATAATACGCAATCATAGATTACGGTAGCTGTAAACGTATTTAAGTGCATGACTTATATACATGGTAGCTTGCCACTAAGTTCTTAAGGTAAAAAAAATCTGCGCTCATAACTTGATCCGGGGCGCGACGCGAGGGAGGCGCACGCGCACACGGCATCCTTTGATGTCGCGAGGGTAGTTATGGAAATTAATAAAGCGAACAACAGTAATTGCTTCCGATAAGCGGCGGCGGGCGGCTGCGTCTTTTTTCTCCGCCGTTTAACGAGCAATGCAAACACGTCCTAAACGGTTCCAAGTAATTAAAATTCAACCATTGCACGTTAGGCTAAAGAAGTTTAATTTCGTTCGTTGCGATGGACGACGTTATTATTATAAACTACGTGTTTAACCTGCTTTAGCTGTTATTGGGACAGAAGCGGGTTCATACCGTGTGCATCAAATAAATTTTCAGCGAAGGTGCGCGGTGAAGTCGCAGTCGTGAGGAGCGTCGCTCACATATAAGCCTGCTAGATTGCCTCCTTCTTATATATAAAAAACACAACCAACGCTCATAAAACGTCAGCACAAAAAGAGTACATAGCCAGATGTTTAAGGCTCGTATTCTAAAACCAAACTCAAAAACAATTCCATGCTTGAGTACAGTTAGAAAGGGATGGCGATATGGCGATATATCCATCCCTTTCTAACTGTAGGTAGGTACTCAAGCAGAGATTTGAGTGCGAGTTTGGTTTCAGAATACGAGCCTAAGTAGGTACTCATTTCGCTTGTTAGTGTTCGAGCTACAAGCCAAACAGCACGAAGTGCTTTTTAAAATTGATATCTATCAAAACACATGTAAGTTAAATGTATAAGGACCTAATTGTAAAAGCTGCCACAATTCCGCTACCATTTAGTATGGAATAGTGTATCCTATTTTTGATATGTGATCCAAGGGGAAAGCCTAGCCCAGCAGTAGGACCTTTATTGGCCAATGATGATGATGAAAAGACACACTTTCCCTTTCTAAAACAATGATTATCTATTGTCTGAACCTTATACAGCTATAAATGTACCTGCCTTATACAGCTATAAATTGAATAGTTATTTATTTTTACTCAATGACTTAAGGTTGATTCACACATATCAGTAAAGTCACAGTTCCGGCACAGTGAAAAATATTCTTTTATACATTCTCTATGAACTTTGTCAAAAAGAATACAACCGTGATTTGCCGGTGGCGTCACTGAGAGCATGTCACTGACAGGTGGGGATGCGTTCATAGAGAATGTATGAAAAACACTGTGACGGTACTGTGGCTTTACTGATATGTGTGAAGCAACCTTAAATGTAATTACATGCGTATGTAAATACACTCATAAACGGGTATAAAAACAGTGGAAGCACCTGTTTGTCTCCTGATAACTGAGACGCTGCGAGACGAGAGCAAAGCGCCGGTTTACTTAACGACCGTTTAGGTACTTGTTTGCGATTATTTAAAATAATAGTTTGCCATTGCACTTGGCGGCGCCGGCACTTGAACATAGTTTTAAAGAACAGACTACTTTAAGATAGTATACTTTTAAATACACATGACAAAATCTATAACATGTATTCTATATCATGTATAATTTTTGATAAAAAAACTTCTCTCAGAGACCATTATAAATTATAAACGTCTTTCAGAGACCATTACAACCAAATTGTTGGAATATACGAAAATACTCTATTTTTTTTTTTTATAAGAGAAGGAGGCAAACGAGCAGGCGGGTCACCTGATGGAAAGCAATCACCGCCGCCCATGGACACCCGCAAAACCAGAGGAGTCGCAGATGCGTTGCCGACCTTTAAGAAAGGAATAGGGTTAGAGGAAGGAATAGGAATGGTAAGGAGGGGTGGGAGGGGAAGGGACCTCCGGAACTCTCACTGGCCGGACGAAACACAACAGCACCAAGAGCCATTATTTCACGCCGGATATTCGTGAGAGGGTGGTATAACCCCGGGCGAGCCGGCCCAATGCGTGCTGCAACGCAGCGTGGCTCTACCACTCAGTCATTGTCACTCATTTAGCACCACCCAGGGGTCACGTGTAGGGTCTCAAGGGTAAACCTACGGACGCGAGTAACTTTAACCCCCAATTATTACTATTAAACTATTCAATTGTATCTATTGATTATACCATACGATTACTTTGTGTAACACCACTTCTTTTGTATTAGTCACTCAAACGACTTTTAATTATAAAACCGTTGTGCCAACGGAGCGAATTTTACTTTAATAAAAGCATTCGTTTAGACAACTACGAAGTTTTACTTTGCCGTCACTGCGTCCCTGCCAACACAAATTATTGCAAAAGGTTACCAACTTTTAGGGTTTATATCCAGAAATACTAAAGAATTCAAAAATTCGGCTAGTTTTTTACATCTCTACTCAAGTCGAGTGCGGAGTAATTTGGAGTATTGTTCTGTGATCTGGTAGGCTACTCTTGAAACAGAATTGCATTAATCAATTTCCAATCACAAATCTAAAAAATGTCAAATGGCACTTTTGTAAGCGATAATAGCGCCACATTGGAATTAAATTGCGTGGAAATTGATTGATCAAATTATTATCGTGGTGGCGTTCCGGAATTATCTTTACTTATCCCAATATCGATTCATATTAATCGCATTGGAATTTGCGTTTGCTTTCGAGAGTGAGGGGGCGATTCTCGCGCAATAGACATGATGTCGAATTAGAGATATGTCGAAATAAAATGGCGGATGTCGATTGAAGCAGAATTTTCGTATTCTCGAAATGTCACGTTAGAGAAATGTCTATGCCCAGCGCTCGACTTGCAACGAGTGGTCGGTAGCGTTAGAGATCGAATGTCGCACAGTCTCATCTTTGTTTTGCATTCATTTTAAAGGAATTAATACGATTTATATTATTTTAAAATGTCGGGAGAAGAACTTTTATGAATTTAGTCATGGAGAACATGGTGGAATTGGCGGAAAACGCTGCGGATAACCGGACACTTGCTTCGTACTCGGAAAGGCTCCAGTATTTTAGATTAACAGCATTAGATGTTCGAATCAGGATCTACTGTATTTGCATAAAATCATTCATAGTCTTATTGATTCTCCTAAATTGTTATACCTAATTAAATTTAACACTAAATTATTAATACGAAATAGAAGAAAAAACATTTTTGTACTGCAAACATATAAGACCATAATGATTTAAGTCTGTCTAATATAATATTATTCTGTGCTAATATGCAACTCGATATCTACACTACAAAGCATACCATATTTAAGTCCCAGGTTAGAAAAATTGTATTTTAACACATTATTATGCACTTTTTTATTTTATTTTTTATTTGTATTGTAAATTTAATGATATTGTTCAGTTTTAATTTGGTAATCGTATTTTTGTTTTATTTAATGTAATGAATTGTAATACCTATCCCTTTTTTATTAATTCAATGAAACATTGTAATATTGTATAAAATCTTGTATACCTACTTAGTCATTTTAATAATATTTATTTTAATTAATTTAATGTTTTATATACGTAGTAATTTTAATAATAATTTTAATCTTAAAAGTCAATTCGTCTTTTGATGAATTCTAAGCAGCTAGTTTAAAGGAAGAATAGTTTGTTGGCAAATGTTATCGCATTGCATGTATTGCTGTGTGTACACTTATTTAGGTGTCGGTCTTGATCAAATTGTTATTACTTATATTATTTATTTTTATATTGATTGTCACCTGTTGTGTATGCCATTTAAATAAATAAATAAATAAATTATACAATTACAATTTAGAAGTAGAGCTGTTGGTTGAAATATCAAAAATATTAATAACAAAATTCACCTACATTTAAATATTATATATTAGGAATAACATTCAAAATAACAATATCATAATATTTATTAACAAAAATACACTTATTACTGTTTGTTTTACATATTTTTATTTTTAGAAAAAGCATTGTATATACGTCATATTTTTGATATTTAAGCCAACACATTTTTGATATACATAGTGAGTATTTGTTATTGATTATGTTGTGTTTACATTAATGTGGAGCCAATGTATACCTAACTTTAGCACAATTCGATGGTAACAAATAATTTTGAACACATTGTTGAGTAAATATTTTTAAAATGCTAATGATAAGCTTTAAATATTTTTTTTTTTTTTTATTATTTTGATTTATTTCAAAATCCACAGCTCTTGATCTAATTATAACAAACTTATATTCTAGAAACATACAGCAAATAACGGATTTTACATATATTTGTAAAAAAGTTAAGTAAGAGGAGATACACATTGTTCAACCTTATAAGCTAGGTATTTCACTAATATATAAAATACATAAATATGGATACAATATAAAGATAATTATATGTATTACATTTACATAAATACATAATTTTTAATAATTACCTTTTTAATAAAATATAAGAAAATGTGGCAATGTGTATATATTAATGCTCGTTACTGTACTTACACACATAAACTAGAATAACATGCATTATATACATAACGCTTGTTTCCCGGAAGGGTAGACAGACTAGCGACCAGATATTTCTATTTGCTACGATTCTGTCACACTTAAACTTAATTGATAAGCACTTTTGAATCGTTCTAAATATTTGTTTAGCCTACCACTTCCTTTCTTTCTTCCACTACTGTCATACACAGCGTTCTTATGTTGACTTTAGGTACATGATAAGTAGTCGGTTTAAGGTTTTTTATTATAATATAATGAAACGTTTAATTATGTAACGTTAACTTTTAAATAGTAAATTTAACGTTTGAGCTAAAATTTTATAAGTAATAAATAACTTATACGACTGATAGATCACTGTTCTTGTTGTAAGATGACGTTTCATTAATAACCACTCCTGCAATTTGGTATACCAATATATCACCTTTTCTGATATCCGCGTCCGGGGTTCGATTCCAGCGAGGATAATTATTCTACACGATTTAATTAGTTATCTTATGTGTGTCTGTCGCTATTACAATAATATTAGAAGCATTGTTGTGATTCAACAATATCTAAAGTTCTTCAGTGGTTTAGGATTCCGCGTTAGTAGGTATGCTTATTTTTTTCGGCCTTAACTATACATATCCATCCTGACTATCAGGCAAGATGAACGCTTAACGCCTTCTCTTTGTTGTGTAAAACACTGACTTTTCTATTAGCAATAAGTACATAATCTATCCATATTATATATTTTATGTTAGGTACATTTTATTTGCTTTTTATTTTCTCTACCATTTGTCAATGAGTGGCACTGTCTCAATACATCCACCTCATTCATCAATCGAGAAACGAAATAAGTATAGGTATCGTACTTCATCCAACACAATGACACTGATATGCAAACAAACCAACAACAATGTATTAAATCACGACAACAATATAAAGCAAGTCGACCATACGCAATCATTTACGGATCACGTTAAAAGAAACCTATCAATAAAACTGAACTTAGCGTGTCCCGATATAAAACACTTTGTTATTAAGTTGACAAGCAACCGTAAAAACGCTCCTCTAAAATGTAAAATAAACAGATCAATCATGTTACGCCGGTCCTGCCGCGCTCGCGGTCCCGAAAAGAAGCCTACGTAAGCGTCTATTATAAAGCGCAGATGTTACCACAAGACCGATTTCTAACGCTGTCCTCTTTTCACCTTACCTCCGCCGCTGTGTACAAAAGAGATAAAAAACAAGAGACACACTCTTTTTTATTTATTTTCGAAATAAGAATTGTTCTACATTCGGGAGAGCGATTGACACGGCCCCGGCGGGCGCCCCCCGACGCGCGCCTATCAAACGGTTCACAAGATGGCCCTCGCATTATCATTTTAAAATTTATTACGCTAATTATGAAAGGGCCCGTATTTAAAAATGAAACAAAAGGTATTATGACTGCCATTTTTGTGTGACAAAAGCTTTGCGGACGTGTATCGTGCTACTTTTTGGGGCCAAATAAATCTAGCAAGGCACATCAATCAAGTTGTTGGATGGACGGGAAATGCCCGTTCCGCATTATTATGTAGATCCGTGATTAAAGCTTTTAAAAAATAACGAATTCACAATATGTAGGTGTAGCATTAACATAACCCTTTAATTTGATGTGTTTTTTTTTTTGGATTGTCAGCCGCGGGGGCGTGTCAACTTGAGTGTTTTATCTCGCTTTACATTTCCTGTATCTACAAAGACGGAATTACATTAATACGTTGTAACTAAGTACTTAGTGTTGTTAAAAACGTATCATTAACAAAAACACGAGGTTGGAAATTAAAACGGTTTGTGGTGGTTAATATAAGTCATACACACAAGCGCATTTAAAGGCTGGACGACCTCCATGGTCGAGTGGTTAGCACGCCAGTTCTGGCGTCGCGCCATCTCTGAGGTCCCTGGGTTCAATTCCCGGTCGGGTAAATTTAGAGAAAACTGTTTTTTAACTTGAGTTAAACTTTTTTACTTGGTCTGGGTGTTTTTTCTATGTGTAAGTATATTTACCCGTTATCTTACTATATTTCAGATATTTTTAAACAAAATTATAAATTTTTTTAAGTTTATAAAGGCGTTTAGTTTTGTAAAGACTAAGCTCTAGCCATTTTAAACCCTACCGGAAGACACTATAGATATTATAGGACAAGCCACAAGTACCTCTTATAAGCTATGTCTCTCCCGTTTATGTCCAACGCAAACGCCAAACCTCTCCCAAGTTCGATGTAAGTCATGCTCAATATTCAAGGCGTAATAAACCAATATTGTCATTCCGGCAAGCGGCCGCTTCTAATTGGACCCGCAACCGAAGAACGTGACAGGACTGACCAAGCCCTGCCCGGTACATATCTAATTGGAGATTTCACGAGATAACACTATGGCTCCCTAATTATGGATTATAGAGCCATCCGCTCGATTCGTAAGTAAATGGTTGCTCTGTCCTATTGCATGCTATGTGTAGATGGTGTTTTACGACGAATTGGAGTTTTACGTGTTTTCGTGAATAACAATGTTTTTTTGAAATTGTCATTTGTAAGGTATTACGTTTTGTTAGTGAATACTTAATCTTAGAGTACAGAATAATTGTATCCCTTTCTGTTTTTAGGCGCTCCAATTTTTAAATTTTTAGTTCAGTTATGTAAAATGTGAAAATTGAATTATCCTTATTATCTTTACGTATGGCTTTTATCAGCAATAAACAGCTATAGTTACAATTCTATTTAAAAACACTCTTCGATTGGTTTTTCAATAAATAAAATCCCATTGTTGTATAAGTGTTTAAAGATGCCATAAATACAGAGATTAGCAACTAGGAAAACTAACATTAAACCTCTGGCATCGCGTAAGACATCATTATCGTCGACTTAAGCCACGTCTCGAAACTTACGCAATTTAGCCGGAGTTAATTAACAGGCTGCTTAGTGAGTGCACGACAGCCACATCGACGAATGTCTATTAGTATAGTCTGTCGTAACTCAAATGTGTGGGTGGTGCGGCCGCAATTGAAAACCGTCATCTAACTCGACGTCTCGGAGAATCTAGTAGCTTGCGTCATGAAGACTTGCATCAAGAAAACTTACCAAGATAGAGGACGCTACGTCATGAGGAAGCTTAAGTTTCCCATAGACATAGATTCAAAAAATGATAAACCTGATTAACTGTTCTGTGGACATAAAACATACACAGTCAACAGAATAATATTATTTTAAAAAATTGTTTTTTTTTATTGAGAGAGATTTATGTCGAGAGACCGAAAACGGTGCTTGTCATTCAAGGTCCCAAACCATCCCTGAAAACGGATAGAATTTTTATACTACAATTTGTAGTAGGTATAGGTGCTCTCGATTTCGTTACTTTTCGTAGCGGAGGAGAAAGAGAAGAGTCCTATATAACCTGGGCAACCCTGGCCCCGGTGTGTACGGAAAATAGCATTTAACTTAACTGAAAAAAACCATAAGCTCCAATCGTGAGCTCACAATTTGATGTTCAATTAGAATGTGGCGCAGAAGTTAGTAAAGGACAAAGGATAAGTGTAATGGGTATTTGATGTCGTTTCGGCGCGTCACACTGAGGGGGTTAGGTCGTAATCCGCGGGCGCGATCGCTATTGAAACATCGCCGCCGAGCCTAAAACAGGCGGGCTTAGCGCCGCTCGCACCGAACATAATACCCCACTCCGCCTTGTGATTTGGATCTTAGGCGCTGAAATAACGCAAATTCACGACTCAAGTGCGCGCTCTTAGGGTAGATAACACTGCAAATTGGAGACGATAAAAATTTATTCTCATGGTTTCTAACGTAATACGATACGGGCTACTTATATTTTATGTGTGTACCTATACGTTTTAAACGAACGCGACTATTGTTTTCGTGTGATTACAATTCGGGAACTGTAAACAAGTAAATATCAACAACAGAATAATTATCCGTTATCTATTAAATCATCCATACATTTTGTTTTATTATGACGCTTCGAACCCTTTTACTGGGTCCGTGGTCACAAGCAGACTAGGACTTGACTTTTCACTTTCTTACCACAGTTCTACCTGAAGTGTAATGCCAACAAGCTTTCAAATTTGAGTATGTCTGACGCAACAATCTGAAACCGTGATGCGCGTAATTACAATAGAATAGAATAGAAAAACGTTTATTGGGTGCCCGCACACACAAAATAATGAAAAAAATTAAATATAAACAATAAAATGAAATAAAAAATAAAACTTAAAAATAAACAATCGTGGCAACCGAATTCCACCGTCCAAACGCCACATCTTATAGGCTAGCTGACCGTTTGAATTTGCACAGCACAGTTACAGTTCTGGCCCTAGTGTAATGCTGACTAACGATGTGGAGTCTGGAGGGCCTGACGCGACGCAGAAGACGTCCGGGAGCGCGTGGTCACTCGCATAATCCTTATTTATGGCAAGACGCTATGCGACGCCTTGCCGACCAACTATTTGTCAGCCGATGCTCGTATCAATCTAGGGAATTGACTTAGAGCCTTCTGGTGGCGTGTATTTTATTATGTCGTCACCTAGGATTGGTAATATTAAGGATCTATTTACTTAGAGTTAACGTTAAGCGCTGTTTACAATAGGTGGTAAGTATTACAAAGTAAATACTTTTTTGTAAGTAAATTCTTTTTATACTCTCATTTGTTATCTATCATTCTTTTGTTTTTCTTTGATTTTTTTGTTACTATATTTCGTTGTTCTGTTGCTTTAGTTGTTTTCTTTTTAATTAAATTATACGGTTTTGTTTTGCATATTATTATTTTACTTTAACCTCTAAACTGGCAAGAGAGACTCAAGCCTGAATTGAACCTCCCGCTAGTTGAGTAGTTAATGAATCCATTCCTCAATTACAAGTAGAATTATGAATAGTTGAATGTACCTGCAATAAAAAAATTTAGGCATAAAAAATGTTCCTATCATTTCAAATCAAATGAGTATATTCTAAATCCCACATACTCTTCCTTAAAACATATTTCAAAATAAGGATGTGGTCCACTCATTTGCCAATTCGACACTTGGCCTCGTAACAGGGTCTAAACGAGCTACTTCCCTGCACGCCCGTCTCTGTGACAGAGTTATCTGCGGCGCGGTTAACAATGGCTCGCGCAAAGTGACCAACAAAAGTGAAACCGAATCGCCCCGGGCGGCTGTAAGCGCGTTAGAATAACATCCCCCGGGTGTAGGGCTGGGGCTAAAAGGGTAACTTATAGGATATTTAGGTCTTTATTGACGACGATTTTTTTTCGTCATATCTTAGGATAGGTACATGATGATGTAAGCTGAAACAGACATAAATTCTTTCATAAATTTTCCGGTAAACCATTTCTGGCGTAATTACTATAAATAATTGAATAAAATAAATAAATAAACTTTCCAACACTCACACCAATTATCTACCTCAAGAGAAGCTTCGAAGAAACTCGTTAAATGGTTACTAGACAACTGATAAACATACTTAAAATACTTAACTACATACTTATTATACATAGAAAACACCCAGACCCGAGACAATTTAGAAGAACAATAATTTCTAAATTGACCCGACCGGGGTTCGAACCCGGGACCTCAGATATGGCGACACCATGAAAACCGGTGTACAAACCACTCAACCAAGGAGGTCGTCAATTGATGTTGAATTCAGACAAACTTAATGAATAAGCTATATATTACTAAAAAGATAGGTAAACAGTAAAAGAGAGGACTCTCAGACTGTATTGTGCACAATAAAACCAGAGTTCGTAACTGACCCATTGTATGTATTAAGGGGGTGCCTCGCGATCGCAAAAACTGACCTATGTCTCTTAGTGAACTAGACCTAGTAATTTAATTAGAGTAATGTTTTTATGCTGCGAAATGTGCAAACCCATCACGCGCTGGTGTTAAAAAGAGTTAAGTTAAGAATTATTGTTTCATGCGTAAAATTAAGAAAGTTGTACAAGAAATATGTTTTTATAAATCATTAGATTTATGTATTGTTTTGTTATTGTTTCAAGAATTTGTTTCCAATTTCAACAAGGCCATGACCTTGTGCAATGATCAGGCTAGCTTACATAAGTTCTTTTAATGTATTTAACTAATTCAGCGCATAGTACAAGTGAATTCAAAATAAGTAAGTAAAATTTCACAACTTCGACCTATTGTATACACATTATGGAATGCAATAAAGTATAATTATAGTTCTAAAACTGACTAAGACGTCAATACCACCCCGAAGGCTTAAAACTTCAAAACCATCCTAAAGTGATTGCTACTATAATAATAATATCAGTTTTTTTATTGCCACTATGTCTGTGAACTGCGCTCACCACATCCCCCGGTCAACGGTATAACGTGCAACTTTACGCGGGTCATCTTTCATTATTACGGCTCTATTTTGGCAAGTCACAACCGGGTAGGCGTGCCGGGCGGTGCCCCCCCCCCCCCCTCCCATCTCCCGCCGTGCGGTTTTTTTTCACCGCACTGACCAGCGCCCCTATCTCTTAGATAATATCATAAATTATAACCCAATTGCACGGCTGTTAAAGTTTGACAGATGAAAAGGTTTGAGCTGACCGGCCGATATAGTTAACTTTACCATAAGGGTGCTTCATGGAGACATTTGGAGTTGATTAACGTGAATGCTTGTTTATGACCCGTGGTCAGTTGACGGTATTATGTGGAATGCTACGTTTTAATTGTGGGCTAGTTTAAATGGCTTTTGAGTTCTTATTGTTTGTTCAGTTATAGTAGCATGATGGAACATTAGGAAGTAATTTATATTTAGGAAGGTTAGCTAAACGTGACACATTTATTTTTTTGTTACTATCCCCTCTTAATGGTTCATCGGAAAATCAGAGACGCAACCATTTTGGCTGCTTGTTATTATTTATAATGAATTAATAATGTTGTTTAGCAATGTGTCTGTAAGTGTTATATTTATGCATCAAATAAATGTGTTTGGGAAGTTTAGATGCATATTAATAATAAATATTTCTGAGTTTCGTATAGACTGGCTGTTTAGCTTCACACAAGATAGAAATATACACTTTAACCACTGTAAAACGAATTTATTTTTACGATTAACAAACGGTTTTGCTTTTAGAACAACAGCATGTCTCAGGCGCCTGAAGTTGGCATCGAACTACATTAATAATGTACAAATACACAAATAATGTAGACTGTTGTTTTAATTTATTTCCCCATAAAACAACGTTTGCGTTATCAAATAGCACAATCAATACATTACACCTAGACTGTTTTTTTTGTTTCTAAATAACAAATAATCGTCATCAATTCGAAACATAATAAATAGTTGAAGTTCGAAATCTTCGAAGCATGTCTTGTCAAACGAACGGCATCCTTGATGAGTAATGGTGGGGACAGTACGCGACATTGTCGTGTAGATCGTACAAGCTATAATGTGCATACCACTTGGCGCCGGTCTAGAGCACACGGCGAACAATGCGCCAGACAAAGACAAAGAAAGAAGACAAGAAGACAAGACAAATGCAAAAGATTGTTTTTTTTTTAAAGTTTGATATGTACTGAGGAGCACGCTGGTGCAACGGCTAAGGCTTTCGGTTGGCGATCTTGCAATATGTAGCAGCAGGCACCTGGCAACATTGCTTTATAGCAACTTTCGTAAATCCGCCGACTCGCTGGATGGGTGACCAAATTGAAAACATCTAGAGCTCCTCCGGGCTTCGGAAGGCAAGTAAAGCTTGGGGGTTAAATTTACTCGCGTCCGTAGGTTTACCTTTGAGAGCCTACACGTGACCCCTGGGTGGTGCTATATGAGTGACACTGACTGAGTGGTAGAGCCACGCTGCATTGCTGCACGCATTAGGCCGGCTCGCCCGGGGTAATACCACCCTCCCACGAATATTCAGCGTGAAATAATGGCACTTGGTGCTGTTGTGTGTCCGGCCAGTGAGGGTTCCGGAGGCCCCTCGCCCCTCCCTCACAAGTCCTATTCCTTAATAAAACCTATTCCTTCCCTAAAGGCTGGCATCTCATCTGCGATTCCTCTGGTTTTGCGGGGTGTCTATGGGCAGCGGTGATTGCTGTCCATCAAGTGACCCTCCTGCTCGTTTGCCTCTTTCTTTTATAAAAAAAGACTGTTGGTTCCGGGTAATATCGAAGAATGGCAGTCGTAAAAACCTGATAACCCGCATTATGACTATGGCTCTGTCTCGTCATATTGTGTTGTTGTCCGTGTGGGAAGGCCTGAAAGAAATGTCGCGGACGATATTCTCTCTTCCTTCGATGGCGGGAACGACATACTATCTCGGTTACAGTTGTCAAAAGCCGGCAGAGTGAGGGTGACTGATGCTACGTCTATTACGCTGCACTAGTTGTCCTCGCGCATGGACTTCACTTCCACTTAACATCAGGTGGAGTGAGTCATTCGCCGGCCTTTATATAAAAAAAATCTCAATAAAATTATGTTGCATGCATAGAATAATAACTAAAGCATAGAAGGAGTCCAAATGAGACTCGTATAGTTGTCCTATTTTTTCAAATGGGCCATAAACATTGAAAGAGAAAAGACAAAATAAGTTGCCAAAAACGTCAAATGTCTAGCAAAAAAAACCGGTCATCATTTATGATAAAAAAATTCAAAAGCGACTTAGACAAATGTAATTCGAATGGTGACCAAACGGAGTGCCCACTCAAATGTCATAGCACTCCTTCTATGCTTTAGTTATTATTCTGAGGTTGCATATTATGATTTGTAGACAAAAATACCACATATAAGCAAAAACTACTATTATGTCTATTTTTGACATATCGTGTATAGACATAACACGAAAAAACGGGTCGAGAAAATTTTCTCGTGTCGCAGAAAAAAAACTTCCTGAGTATTTTGCCAGTTCTTCTTAATTGAAGGCTCTGCCAAAATTCGAACCGGTGGTAGATTCAGTAGTTAAGATTTAACTAAAAGTTAGTTACTGTATTTTTTTAGTTTTGACGTCAATACGTTTGGGTGTTTATGGGCAGCGGTAATTGCTCTCCATCAGTTGACCCGCCAATTTAAGTATAATTTTAGATTTAAACAAATATTATAATTACTGAGGTATTCAGTGCTGATGATGACATTATCTTTTTATTAAAACTTTTAGTGTATGTATATCTTTTAGTATATGTACGTGGGAGGCCTGTGCCCAGCAGTGGGACGTTTATAGGCTGATGATGATGATGAAAACTTTTAGTGGGAGGAACGTAAACAGCAAAGTTATTATGCAATGTATATGAGGTAGGTACCTATTTAGATCACAGTTTATATATATGTGATCGTAGGGTAAATACCGTGAAAATAATATTCAAATTGATTCAAGCTTGAAGGTTGAAGCGGTCGGTTAGATGTCATTTCGGAATCGCAGAATGTCAAAGAAAACCATTAGCTAATTTATTTGATATGGTAATGATTTACTTTTTTCAATATTTACATTTGTTTGAACGGCGGCCTCTGTGGTCTAAACCACCGGTGTCAGATTCGATTTCCAGTATGTACATGTACGCACCTACACAAGTTTGGTTGGTGGCTGGACTTTTTCTTTAGTGTTTTCTAAGGGGCGATTTTTCCAGTTAATCTTTTGTTAAAGTATAACTCAACCATTTTCAAATGTATTTTTTGAAAAGTGACATTTTAGTTTAGACGCGTCATACTTTATCAGATGGATAAGTTTTATCTGAAGATTGAAAAATTTGCCATAACGCCCGAGATTAATAACGTATCTAGAGATTTTTTAGTCTTAAATTCATTGACTTGAGCTCCACACATATTATGTCAAATTTCTCACTCTGATAGGCTAAAAAATCTAATGATAGGTACTTACGTTATTAATTTCGGGCGTAAGTCTGTTAACGGTCTGCATGTTAATTAAGTAGCGGGTACGATGCGTTAAAGTGTTAAATTTTACGTGAAGTATCAGATACCTGCACTTTACCTAGCTAATCTGCATGGTCATAGCTTTTAATTTTTAAGCCCAAGCATAATAGTGAATATGATAACAAACGTTTAACAAATTATATACCTAAATAACGTGTTGCGGTGAAAGAATACTATCATCCGCTCTCTTCCCTTGGGTGTCGTAGAAGGCGACTAACTGACTAAAGACTGCACATATACCCAACAGCATAGAGCGGCGATGGGCTCACCACCTGTCACGCTGAGTGTGTAGTCGCTATTTGGTGAAAAATGGACTATGGCAGAGGACTGCTTTTGCGGTCTTCATTGCCTAGTCTCTGACTATCCCTTCGGGGCTAATAGTCGTGATTATATGTACATAAATATAAATAAATAACTAGGGCCTCGCCCGCGACTTCGTCCGCGTGACTCATTTATGTTGACCCTGTGATAGTTTGACTGCGGATTTTGCTAAAATAAAATTCTTCCACACAGACCTTGACCTGTCTTGTCAATTGACATATGACGACCTCCTTGGTCGAGTGGTTTGTACCCCGGTTTTCATGGTGTCGCCATATCTGAGGTCCCGGGTGCAATCCCCGGTCGGGTCAATTTTGAAATTATTGTTTTTCTAAATTGTCTCGGGTCTGGGTGTTTTCTATGTATAATAAGTATGTATTTAAGTATTTTAAGTATGTTTATCCGTTGTCTAGTGAACATTTAACGAGTTTCTTCGAAGCTTCTCTTGGGCTAGATAATTGGTGTGAGTGTAGGAAAGTTTTATGATTTATTTATTATTATTATTAATTACGAACACATAAAAAAAATAATTAGCAAAATTAATGCCGTTCTCAAGTTATGCGCGTACAGTCACGAGCAAAAATATGTAAACAATTGTAACTCTTAATACAATGGAATAAGAGTCAAAGTGTATACATATTGGTGCTCGTGACTGTACATACTTTCTATAAAGTCAGATTTGGAGTTGTTGGTGCGTTGTCAGGATGAGATAGATATATAGATAAATAGATAATACTTTTATTGTAACATAATAATACAAACATTTAATGCATTTACATAAAAAAAAGAAAAACAATGTCACAATTTGGCGGTCTTATCGCTTAAAGCGATTTCAGCCAGACAAACAGTCGGATAGAGAGAACTAATATACTCTAAGATCGGAGGTGCAAACATTGAAAACATACTTAGTTACACAATTAAAAGCAAAAAATAAAAATAATAACCTTATAAAATAAATAAATAATAGGGTTAGATGAGCCATAATAGCAGCATACTAGCTGCACTTTACCTAGCTAATCTGCATGCACATAGCTTTTAATTTTTAAGCCCATCAATAATAGCGATCATGATGAATTAATTTCAATGATGGAGGCCCAACCACGGCCCAACAGTTGGACACTATACACGGTGTTTGGTAATTGGTATATAATCCCGCAACTGGGCCATTCTACTAAGTGCAAAAAACATCTAAGTACCTGTAAAAGAGCAACCTGAAAAGGCAAAAAATAATCAGCTGTTCCACACATGAGGTCAGTCAGTCAGGTCAGTCAGTTTCAGCCATTTTGTTTTAGTATGTCAAGACAACGAAAAAGAGATGCAGATTGTGTCCTTCAGAAAGAGAAAAGTACATCTTTTTTATATGAAGTGTCTACATCTTCTGAAATTAAGAAAAAAATTTTAAAATAGGTAGGTATTTAATTGAAAGAAAAAAAATGAAGATTAAAATTATTAAATTAAGTAATACTTATTAATAAGCTAGTGACTTTTATAATTAAAAATTTGGTTTAAATAATATTTTCAGTCTTATTTCACTTTAGAATTCTTGATTTTTGTCCTTATATTATATATATTAGTGAATTGTTTTTAAAACCTGTGATAGATTTTTATCTTGTAATATTATTCAGTTGGATTGTTTAACTTTTCAAAATATGCTTCTTCGTAAAATTTGATTACTTGCGTTAAAAAACGCTCAAATAAACTCAAAGATAACGAAACGTTGAAAAATATTTTTTAACAACGTTTTGTAATATTTATGTTATAATTTTTCCCAACGTTTTGTAATCTTTATGCTTGTATACTTCTAAAGACTCATAAAACTACACATGGAAGCAAGAAAATCTCTTTTTTCAGTATTCTTTCAGAAAATATTATTTGTTTCTTGATTCCTGAAAAATATCAATGTTACATGTGGTGTTTTAGAAATCATCGATTCATTTGTAGTTTAGTTTTTTCAGGTTGCTCCTCCCATACAAATAGTTGTTCTTTGCTCTTAGTAGGATAGCCCCGTTTCATGATTATATACCTACCTATCACCAAAAGGCCTCAGTGGCCGAGTGGTTAAGCGCTCGGCTCGATTTCCGGAGGTTCTGGGTTCCGCATTTGGCAATATAAACCTCATTTTTTTTTAATAACATAATATTGATTTTTTTCTTTATGTGATTACGTGTACTCCTGTTCTTTTGAGAATCTGTCCAATTGAGAATCTGTCTTTTTGAGAATCTGTCCTTATGAAAATCTGTTCTAATGAGAATGACCCGGTGAATACAGGTGATGGATGATGGCTTTTGCCATGCAGTGGGACAGCATACAGGCTGCACTTAACTTTAGACTCTGTCTAACGAAAGCTGAACCTCGTAGTTATGTGATTGGCAACACTTTGTCTCTATGTGTGTCTATCTGAGGTGTCATGTCGTATGTCAAATTGAAATTTTTCTGAGAAAATGAGTGACACTGTGTTACCCTGTCATGATTTTTTAAAATTGCCGCGTTTTTCCTGGTTCAGCTTTCGTTGGCCAGACTTTACCATACTTTAAACCAAACATCCCGTATGCTATTACTGTGGCTATAAACTGTATTCTATCGTCGCTGCCGGCACCCCGCCGCTCACCGACATATCCCCGCGCCCACTCACTAAACTCCACTGATTTTCTATTACAAGGTATTGAGCGGTCTCGATGTTTTCTAAATAGAATTAACATTACAATAGTTTGGACGGCAATGATGGAACATTCGATAGATACAATGGATCTGTATTTTTAAAGCGTTTAGGGGATTTTGTGGTATTGTCACAACGCGTGTGTCATGATGTAAAGCAGATTTTGCAAATAATTGATTGTTAGATTTGTTAGTTCTAATAAATGGGTACCTACTCAATGTTTTATTTATCATACTATAAATTGACTCGCTTCTGTATAAGTAAGTAGTTTGTATTTTTCTTTCACAACTTTCAATTAGGTAGTAGAATGGATCATATTATTTGTTTTAGGCAAAAATTCTATGACCACAACAGGCAAATTTATTTTTTTTATCTATCAAAGTAATAAGCACTCATTATGACATACATACATACCTACATACACATAACCACGAGCATTATCCCTGAAGGGTAGTTAGAGACTAGACAATGAGGACCGCAAAAGCAGTCCTCTAGCTGCCATAGTCTATTTTTCACCAAATAGCGACTGCTGTTGGATGTATATGTGCAGTCTTTAGCCCGTTAGTCGCCTTTTACGACACCCAAGAGAAGGGGGTGGTTGGTAGTATTCTTTCACCGCTACGCGACACAGTTAAAAGTTCAAATTGCAATGCAATTAAAAAAAATGTTATCTATCAAAGTATCAAGCACTCACTATAACATGACGTATTGTTAGCAGAGTAGTGACCATCCAGTGACCAGGCGCCGGTTTATGCGGGGCAGATGGCCCTAAATACCCGGGTCACGCTGATTTATTAATAATTAAACGAGCTTACCCTAAGTTGTTATTATTATCAGTAATCTATTTAAATAAAAATATGTTGTCACATGTATGACGGAGCATCCTTGGGAACAGCTCGACCTATTTTGAAGATTTATTTTTTGTTGTTTTGTTTGTAATAGTCAAGACAAGGTTTGAATGAAAGATTTTTTTTGAAAAATTTTGCGGTGAAAGGATCACGGGCTCACCTATTTATAAAATCATGGGCGGCTTGTTATATAGATGTTGATAAATTGTTGCACTGTAAGTTAAGAATTGAATTTGTTTATTTTAAGGGCTCCTTTAATTGTGGTTGCTTCTGTATCGTATCTTAGATGTAGAGGTTTTACTAGCAAAATGTAATTTGAAAAATAGTTAATTTGCATTGGTGGGGATCACCCAGACTTTATGAGGGTCTTATATGTACCTAATGCTCGAGAAATAAAATTAACACTAATTGTTTGTTTCTTTATATTATTAAGATTATCGATTGTGGTCTTATTTGCAGTCATATCAGTCATGCTGTCTTAAACATACAGAAAAAATTATACTACAAATATTTTACTTACTTAAAAACTCAAAATGTTTGTCTACAGTTAGCAGAGACAGGACAATAAAAATTTGAAACTCTGTAAGTGTCCGTAGGCCAACTAAAATGTCATAAAAAAATCTTTAAAACTCACCTTGACACAAGTAACCTTTAATCAAACAAAAGCTTTTACGGGCTATGACAAATCTGAATTACTATCATAACCTTTGTCCGCCGCGTTCTCGGTGCATTCGGCCCAGTAAAATAACTCATGTCCAATTTATGTTAATACAATAAATACTGACATAAATAATTCCTTGTGAAGGCAAAGAAGACAATTTGAATTTATACACTTAGCTGTCCTATCTTTAGAGAGGTCCAAATTGAAAGATTTGTGTCTTGGGCCCGCCCGCTTTGAACGTTAAACATGCAGCAATTAAATAATAACAAATTTATTTTAATAGTATTCTAGGTCTAATACATCGGCCAAATTCGATAAAAAATTTTTGAAAATAGATTATTGATATTTCTTTATCTTTGTATATCTTTGTAGGTATATGATTGCTGACATAATGGACTCTACAGCCTTCGGTAGATCGGTAGGTTTACGGATCTGCACATCACTAAGCATGCAAATTGGTAGACCGCCTGTAGTTTGTAGGGTCCATCTTCAGGTATTAATGTAATCAATGATATTATCATAATAATATTATGATTGGTTAAAATTCATTTATTTTTTTTTATTTTATAATGTAGATGTGCCTTTTATTTTAATTATTATATTTGTGTGTTATTGGATAAAATGTTTACTAGAAAAAAATCTACCAGTCTCAGGAAGCTCGAATGGGATGTGAACCAGAACCATTGGATTGCCGGTACAATGCTCTAACCGCTAAGCTACCGATACCCCAGAAGACTCGTTGAATTCTTTCTAGTTAGTAGTAGTTGATGATTTAGGCTGCAAGCTAGCGGTTTTTTCTAGTAAACATACTATCCTAAATCTACTTGTGTATATAACACTGTCAATGCAAAATTTCAATATTAAAGATATTGTGTGTTATTGTATATACCAACATTAGCTTTATAAGGTAAATTTTAACTTATTGGACTACATAATTGTCTGCAGTAAAACATTTTTATTTTATAATAAAACAGTAAAACAGTAAAAAATCTCAGTGAATCTAGGTATTTGCATACATAAATACTTACCAATAACTATAATCCCCGAAAGGTTACTCAGAGACCAGGTAATGAGGACCGCTGTTGGCAGGGATGCAGTGACGGCAAAGTAAAACTTCGTAGTTGTCTGAACGAATACTTTTATGAAAGTAAGTGTCGGTCCGTTGGCACAACGGTTTTTTAATGAAAAGTCGTTTGAGTGACTAATACAAAAATAGTGATGTTACACAAAGTAATCGTATGGTATAATCAATAGATACAATTGAATAGAGTATTTTCGTATATTCCAACAACCGCAAAAGCAGTCCTCTGCCATAGTCCGCTTTTCACTAAATAGCGACTGCACATGTGCTCAGCGTGACAGGTCGTGAGCCCATCGCCGCTCTATACTGTTGGATGTATCTATTGGATATCGCTCTATATATTGGATGTTGTATTTATGGGGGTCAAAGTTGCTCGCGTCCGTAGGTTTACCCTTGAGACCCTACACGTGATCCCTGGGTGGTGCTAAATGAGTGACACCAACTGAGTGGTAGAGCCACGCTGCGTTGCAGCACACATTGGGCCGGCTCGCCCGGCGTAATACCACCCTCTCACTAATATTCGGCGTGAAATAATGGCACTTGGTGCTGTTGTGTTTCGTCCGACCAGTGAGGGTTCCGGAGGCCCTTTCCTCCCCCCCCCCCCCCCCTCCTCCCAATTCCTATTCCTTCCTTAAACCTATTCCTCCCTTAAAGGCCGGCAACACGTCTGCGATTCCTCTGGTTTTGCGGGTGTCCATGGGCGGCGGTGATTACTCTCCATCAGGTGACCCGCCTGCTCGTTTGCCTCCCTCTTTTATTAAAAAAAAAAAAAAAAAAAATCTGCAGTCTTTAGTCCGTTAGCCGCCTTTTACGACACCCAAGGGAAGAGAGGGGGTGGTAGTGTATTCTTTCAACGCTACGCGACGCAGTTAACTTAGGTTAACTAGGAACATAGAAAATAATGTGTTTTGTTAACAAATATTTTTATCGAATTTGGCCCTAGTAGTGGTGTAATGTATCTGTCATCGTATGGTTACAAACCCCACCACCTTCTCATGGCCATACCAACCTATGTGGTTATAATAGCCGAATCATCGGGATATACGCGCGGATACTGCGACTGCGCTCTACCGCGCGCATTTGCTTGACTCCCTACAAGTTATTTACTCTTCGTCAGATAGACAGGTCCCTCGCTTTCCCGGCTTATCCCGTCCATCATCACACACCGCAGGTCTTCGTACAACGGACACTCCCACAAGACGTGGTGAAGATCCTCCTTAGCCTCTCCGCAATCACACATAGGTACTCGACTCACATAGCTTCATCTCTGACAGTCGTCGTCTGAAACATCCGTGGCCAGTGAGCATCTGCGAGGTTTCATAATCCGGCACGCCCCAGAGTGACCCGAGTCTGACTTACACATTCGGGAAGAATTTAAACAGCTCCCTGCCTTTCATCTCCCCCTCCCACCGGGCCTGCCACTTATCCACCACTTCATCCCACACTTCGCGTTTCCGCCTGCTCAACTCCTTCTCCGGGAATGAGCGCCGCGCCTCGTCGACCAACCCCGCGCGAAGCTTCTCCAAGTCAGCGGGAAGGACTCCAGCCAGCACCGGCATCGTATGGGTAGTCAGAATACTTATTTTTTGCTTATACTTTTGTACTTCGGAATGTACGTTAAACTGTTGTTATTGAAGATCGTTAAAACTGGCCATTGGGCTTGTACAGTACAAGCCTGATGAGATGATGTACTACGGCCTACTTTTTATGTATAGATATCTACCTAGTGTCCATGTATGAAGGCTTTATTGGGATTGAGACCTGGCAGAGTAGGCTGTTGATAATGAGATTGGTGTCGGTACGCTTATTTCTAATCTTAAAAGTACGTTACTAATTATGTCGTTAAAACAAGCGCGTTGTATATAATGTTGTATATTGTTTGCTCCACATCCACAATGGTTACTTTAAAAGTTCAAAATATATCAAAAATTGAAATAGCACCTAAAAAGTAGTTCAATATAATCTAAGAAATATAAGAACTCTAAGATAGACTTGCGCACGTCTAAGGTAGACTTGTGTACGTCAAGAACTCTAAGGCAGGACTACGTTTTTTCAGAACAACAACATTAAATTACGCACCGACTCGCACTTGTGCCATTATTACTCCAAAATATAGAAAGTCTGTGAAAACACCACCACATGACACTCACAGTTGAAACGACCTATTTACATACCTTAAGGCGGTTGGGCGGTCGCATCGAAAGTGTTCACGTGTGCGCCGCAGACCGCAGCCGTAATGACAAAACCAAATAATTGTATCACAAAGTGGCATTGTTAAAAGGAAGCGTCGAAGAGACAGAAGCGTTACCGTTCGGGCGCGAACTGTGGCGGTTTGCGACGTGACGCGCGTCTTTCTGTTCCTTGCGTTCTTTCTATTGCCACTCACGAAGACTGCCGCAATACAACGCGCAATGAACTGGAAACCGCTTGCCGCGTCACAAAAAGCTTGTGCTCGGGTCAGAGGCGTCAAAGAGACAGATGCTCGGCCGTCTTGCGGCTGGGGGCATGGCGTGGCCCATTCGTGACATTGTGGTCGCATTGTGCCCGTTTAAAATCAAATTTCGGTATTACAATATCACCGAAATTGCCGCCGGCAACGGTCGAGGTGGCGGCTGTGGTGTCAAGTGCTGAGTAAGGACGGCTATATATTTTTTTAAGAATTTATTCTCCCTCTTTTGTTGTTGAAATGACGACACGGAGACATGGAATATTCGCATAACAATATTTTCTCTTTTACTCGTCATCACACAAATGCAGCTGCGAAACATGTGAGCCTTTTGTTTTATGATTTGACAACATTGTTTTATCAACTTTAATGATTGAGCTGATGTTATTTTTTTAATATTATTATAATTTAACAACGCCATCTTATAAGTCTGTCATCATAAGCTATTATTAGTAGAAATATTAAAGGTATATTAATTCTTACATATAGGTGTTATTAAAAAAATATTAATGATGATGTCATATGATGATGATGATGAATGATGTCAAAGCAACTGTTAAAAGGTCTCAATTTATACCGCACCTGCGGTTACACACGTAGTTAGAAGCAACATAAACGCATTTAAAGCGGATGAAAAGGAGATGCGAGATTAACGTATGCTCCTATAGGAGGTAACAAGCACATTTTAGGGGCAATAATAAAAACAATAAGAGACGCAGGGCAAAAGGACGCGGGGCGTGAAATTGGCATCTGCCCCGCGACTCCGCTAACTGCTTGCGTACATTGTTACCGATCTATAGGGTTTTTTGTCTTCACGCTATCGTATTCCTGCCTCCGGGGAGGTGTTATAAGGTTGGAAAGATTAACTTGCTGAAGCATTTATTTGTTTATCTAATCTTTATTGCACAATATATAAGAGCAGTAGGAGGCGGACGTAATGCCAAAGACATTCCCTAACAGTCAGTATAAGTAGAAGCCAAATACAAATATATCTACTGAAAAATTATAAAAATTTATGTTTTTATTTATTGTTTGTGTCGGTGTCTCAGGTAGGTATTGTGAACACCTACCTGTTTTGGTACAAGAATTCTTCAATAAATGATGTAGACCTAAAGACAATCGTATCATTGAGAAGACCCAAACCTCAACAAAACAAGCGTAGCATAACAACAACCATTATTTGTAAAACATGTGCTTTCCGAAATGCTTTTCGTTTTCATAATCAAAAAATGGGGAGTTATGTTTGGGGATTGTAAGATGTGAAAGTTCATCTGTGCTTGTTCGATTTAACTTTACGTAAATAAGCCAATTTATTTCTGATCGATATTTGTCCTGTTTTTGTTGTTGTTCTCTTCCTTGCGTGCAAAAAAGTGTTATAGTACTATAACTCACCCACTGTTTTTAACCACCTCTATGGTCTAGTAGCTAAGCCACCGGATCTAAGACTAAATTCTGGCACCATAACAACAATGTGAATAGCATTGTTGTGTTCCGACAGTTTAGAGATAAGATAGCCAGCTCCTCAGTGGTTGAGGATTCCGGGTGAAGCGCCTTCACGGGCCTTATCGTCACTTACCATCAGATGAGATTAGGCCTGAGGATTAGGCATTGAGGAGCTCGATGGCGCAGCGGCTAGCGCGCTCGGCTTGCGATCTTTCACGCGGTCGCTGGATGGGAGACTAAATTAAAAACACATCTCGAGCTCCTCAGAGTTTCGGAAGGCACGTTAAGCCGTTGGTCCCGGTTGTTATCGTAAGATGACAGTCGTTAAAACCCACCAACCCGCATTGGGCCAGCGTGGTGGGTTATGACCCAATATCCCCACGTGCTATTGTCCACGTGGAAGGCCTGTACTCAGCAGTGTGACGTATATAGGATGATGATGATGATGATGAGATTAGGCCAAGTGCTTACCCTTAATGGATAAAAAAAACTGCTGGATAAATTCCTCCAAACTTAAATCAAGTCATCGCTTCAATTGATGGGTATTGGCCTTAGAACATTAATGCTCTAATGCCAGATCCACACGCTTGGCAAACCTCAATTCAAACGTGTGGATAGAGCGTTTGGCTTAGTTTGCAAGCGCTTGTATAGCCGATCCGTCGAAAAAATCACAAATCCAAACGTTTGTAGAGGTTTGGAGTTTGCGGCAAGTGGCAAGCGTGCGGACGCAGCGCATAAGGTATTGGCTCGATCATCACGCTTGCCAAACCCGGGCTGTGCATCTTGTAATACGAAACACTTCGCCCGAGCAAGGAATTCAACATAGGGCCGAGCACACTCAGCACAGAGATTTAAGTAACTACAGAATATTAAATAGTAAGGACCTTCTACGTATTAAAGCCAGACCAGACACAATGTTTATGGAAACATAAACAGACATAATCGAGCTTGCCTAGACCGTGGCATAGATTATTTACCGTTTCATTGTACTAGAACGAGGTTACTTATAAGCAAAGTGCTATATTAATTAGAATACAAAGATGTAGCGAGAACGTTCAAAATAAGTTTTTTACTTATATACATTATACATACATACGTATAATGACGATTATTATCCCCGAATGGTTAGTCAGAAGGACAGCAAAAGCAGTACTCTACCATAGTCCACTTTTCACCTAATAGCGACTGCATATGTAATACTCAGCGTGAAAGTTGGTGAGAGCCCATCGCCGCTGTATGCTATTGGATGTATGTGCAGTCTTTAGTCCGTTAGTCGCCTTTTACGACACCCAAGGGAAGAGAGGGGGTGGAAGTATTCATTCACCGCTACCCGACACATCATCATCATCATCAGCCTATAAACGTCCCACTGCTGGGCACAGGCCTCCCACGTGGATAATAGCACATGGGGATATTGGGCCATCACGCTGGCCCAATACGGGTTGATTGGTTTGTCATCTTACGACAACAACCTGGACCAACGGCTTAACGTGCCTTCCGAAGCACGGAGGAGCTCGATATTTTTTTTAATTTGGTCACCCATCCAGCGACCCGGCATTGCGAAAGTTTCTTTGCGGGCAAGTGCTTTGTATCAATGAAGTCACGTTCCGTCCGACACAGTACCGGGACAGTGAAAAATATTCTTTCATACATTCTCTATGAATTTTGTCAAAACGAATACGTCCGTGATTTGCCGTTGGCGGCACTGACACTGAGAGCATTAACACTGACAAGTGGGGATGCGTTCATAGAGAATGTATGAAAAACACTGTGCCGGTAATGTGTCGGAACTGTTGTGGCTTCACTAATATGTGTAAAGCAACCTTTAAACGAAACCTAAACCGACCAGCTTGTATGAAGAACGTTAAGAAAGTAAATGAAGGAAAGGCAGTGTGCCAGGTTCATAGCAAATGCAATGCTATAGTGTCTGCGTACCCCGCCAGGAAACGGGTATGATTTATGGGTCTATAAGATCCATAATATCTAGGTATGTATTCAACTGAATTCATAAGATATAAAGACTGAAATTCTAAAGTTAAAATCACGACTATTAACCCCGAAGGGTTAGTCAGAGACTAGGCGATGAGCGATCTGCCATAGTCCACTTTTATCAAATAGTGACTGCACAATGCCGTACCTAAGCTAAAAAAGGGTTAACCCTCGTTTGATCAATTTTGAGTTAATAATGCAAAGTAACAAAGCGCAAAATTCTTTACATTTTGATCTAGGTACCATACCTGTATCATTATTAGTTATAAAGATACAGCTTGTCGGTGAACAGTTAAGAGACACTATTTTTACAATTTACTTAATTAAAAATCAGCTAAGCTACAATACTAGTCTATAAGGGGGCTAAAGTATCATAACTTAACGAAGACTAGATAGTTTTGTATAAATTGCTAAGCTTAATTATAGTTATTCATTTATGCTAGGCTTAAATTAAGTTAAGGGACTTTAACCTTGCTAAAGGCTAGTACAGTTTAAGCTAATGTTCGTACAAAACTAAACTATAAATAGGTTAACAACAAAAACTTAATTACAAATCAGTTAAGATCCTTTAACCCTTCTTATGCCAAGTAAAATAAATTCATTTTATACACGTCATCCTTGGTTTAAAAAAGGTTGAGCCTCATTAATAGCCTAGAACACTCTGCAGTTGCATCTCGTGCCACGGACGCACACGGCAGTTGCAATAATTGTCAATATTTTACAATTATTGTCAAATCTAATTCCATTAGAGCATATTGTTCTATCTATGATTTGGCCGGAGAGCCTACGAGCGGCAAATTTCGTCGCGTTCCCGCTACACAATGTCTCGTAATATGGAAAGGTAAGTCATTTCTTAAATATAGGTTTTTATTATAGACATTATGATTTTACTTGTATAGCTTGACCACGACTGCTGTACCGCTGCTGCCATACAAGTTTTTTTTTTTTTTTATATATATACTCTCTGCTCCAACATAATCAGAGCCTATTTTAAAACTAATTCACATACATACCAGTTCCCGCATTAATTCCTCTCGCACTTTCATTCCGCATACTTCACAATGTAACGGTACAGAATGAATGGCATCCGTCCGTTAGTAAGGAATGTATGGGAGTAGTACTAATATTAATATTAATGCGTAGCACCATTAATATAATAAGCATGAAAAGGGAAAAATAAACTAGTTAAAAATAATGGTCAATGGACTAGGGCTTTATCATTATTTTGAATTTCGCGGGGACTGCTCCGTGTGTCCCTTGCGACATAGGCGCCGTCTAGCGTGAGTTATTTACTTGAGCTTCGCGTAGGAGTGTTAGTTTGGCAATGGCCTAGGGCTTTATCTTTATTTTGAATTTCGCGGGGACTGCTCCGTGTGCCCCTTGCGACATAGGCGCCGTCTAGCGTGCGTTATTTACTTGGGTTACGCGGCGGACGGCGTAGGTTGGCAAGCCGGTTCACATACAGGCGGGCGCCACCTATGTTCTGAATACGGAACTTTTTTTATTTTACAAAATACAGAATTATTGGCTTAAGTGGATGATTATTGAGAGGGAATTGTTAATGGAAGGCTACATTTAGATATTCAAACATGTAATATTGGCTATCTGACGAGATTTGGTTGGATTATGGAAAAACTTTAGAATTGCGCGGCGGACGGCGGCAATGAGCGAGCGAGAGGTTGAGAAAAAGATAGAAAGAGAAGGAGGATGTTATCTTCACGTGGCGCAACGCGAAGTTCGCGTATAACAAATAATAAGCGACGCGAAGGCGAGGCGCATCGGGAAAACAGCTAGCGATTGGTTGAAGGGAAGAAAAGCGGACTTGCGCGGGCGAATGTTGGGCGCGCGTGGCGCGAAAGTTAAGATGCTTGGGGAAGAGAGGGAAATTAGCGGGGCATTCAATTATCAGACGTCGGAGGCGCGGTCCGATTTACGAGTGGCGGTAACGAACTCATACGTGAAAACAAGCGTCCGAGCCATTTTAGCGCGCTAAGTGATATTCGAGTTGCGATTTTAATTAACATTGGTTGTGAAATAGAAGTGATTATTAAAGTAAAGTTCTTGTTATCGCGACTCGAATAATTGTTAACAGAATGAAGTATTCTGGATCATATTAGCAGACACGGATAACGGTGGCAACAAAACTAATATGATTTCAACGGACTTCGGTCTGGAGGCATTTGACTGTATTTAATAATGCCGGCGTTATCTATTACAACGCTAAATAATACACTATCTTCGAGAGAGTAACGGGGGAGAGACAGTTGTCTCCCTAGTGAAAATTGAAGATAGGTCAGACACCAATTAGCTGGAGGTGGGAACGTACAACCCCGTCCAAGACCGTCCCGCCTCCTTACACACAGGGTAGTGTTGGGTTGACACACTGGGTATCCTGGCCCGACGGATAGTCAGCTTAGGGGTCAGTTGCTTTCAGGGGCAATGCGACTCACACAACTCACCACGAAATTAAGTTACATGTGGCTTGGGCCTAGATTGCAAGGTATACAAGTAGGGACTGTTAGTTCGACAAAATATAGGTATTTCAAGTGAGGTAGGCTGTAGGAATCTATAGGTAGGCGTTTCTATATAATTGTTGTGAGGAAGTGTGGGGGGACAGCACGGTGTGAGCACGCTGTGCGTACATAAACTAGGTACGTGGGCCGCGGGGCCAGGCGGGATTAATTTAGACTAATAATGTAGGGATAATTAAGTTACGGTACTAAATGGAAATTACTATGAAGTGACGGGGGTTAGGAAGCGCTGTAGGGACCAATCTAGGCATGTTATCTGTTACCGTAGGCCAATAAACTTCAAATTGTTTTCCTAAAGTTGTTACCAATTAACTATTCATTTTAAATAATTAGCAGAAGTGTGGTAATATCGTACCATCATTACTTTGGAGTACCTAAAAGTCTAGACTGGTTTCCTATTACAAGAAAAATACTAAAAGTTATAGCAAATAAGCATAGCTATATGTGTGATGTTTGATTTCTAATACTGAAATGACCAAACAGGCAATTTTAACTTTCCCCGGGGTACGATACGGCCTTATATTGCTACACTCTTCAAAGTATTAAAAAATATACATCCGATACCTATTAGTAAAATATAAGCTGATACTTACTAAACAACTAAAACCAGTTTAGAACTTGGTTGGGTCGTTGAAGCTGCGAATCCACTTTAAGGGGAAAGACTTTAAAAGCTATGAGCTCCTACTATTATGAAACATAGAAATAATTGATTGATAACAACCTACTAATTAGCCTGATAATACAGTCTACTTATACCATTTGAGTTCGCCTTAATGGTCTAAAACCCTTATAAGTCATGTACTTTCTTCTAATAACATGAAACATAGAAATATTTGATGGGAACAATCTAAATCAATCAGACTAATACCTAGTACAGTCTAATTTATACCTATTAAAGTGAGTAAAGGATAACTCCTAAGTGTAATTGATTTAATTATTAACAGGGATAATTACCCGATTTACTACCTGCTAAAGAAATACTAACTATGATTTAGTAGGCTACTAAATACTCACCCGGCCTGAGAGACAGGGGTGGAAGTTAATAGGAAAATAATTAACTTAAGTTCACTTCCTAAAAGTTAAGGATATTGAATAAGTCAAACATCCTTTAATAAATTTAAGATGTGATAATCCGCCAATGTAGTTATATTGGTACTGTATAATAAACACTAAGAGTAACCCAAAGTAATTTTACTTCAAATGATAGTATTCTATTAAAGTTCACTTCCTAAAAGTTAAAGATATTGAATAAATCAAACATCTTTTAATAAACTTAAGATGTGATAATCTGCCAATGCAGCCCATACAATGTAGTTATAGTGGTACTTTATAAGATCTGTATAATGAACACTAAGAGTAAACCAAAGTAATTTTACTTCAAATGATAGTATTCTATTTAAGTTCACTTCCTAAATGAGTAGGATATTGAATAAATCAAACATTCTTTAATAAACTTAAGATGTGATAATCTACCAATGCAACCAATACAATGTAGTTATATTGGTGATTTATAAGATCTGTATAATAAATACTAAGAGTAAATAAAAGTAATTTTACCTTTATTAATAGCATTCTATTTTAGTCCACTGCCTGGAAGTGGGTTTTGGATAAATTATCCACCCTTTATAGAACTGAATATTAATTTTCTAATAAGACAAAAGACAGTCAGTTAATAATATTACATTGGAATATCTTTAGACACAATAATCAGAGAAATAAGTGGGTCCTGTTGAATGTTGGCTTCCTACCTCTGTTCAATAAGTGATATCATAAGACATAAGTTATTGCATTGAATAATTAAGTTCTTAATGTGAAAAGGATATTTGGATGATAGCAAGCCTTGAGATAAACTCTATTGATTTATGTGGAATAATAAGAATTTAAATGCTAACACATAGTTCATAATGTAAGATGAAATTAAATTTCGAGGAGAGATGTAAATTCTCAGTTTAAAGAATTAAAGCCGCAGGCTAATTAATGTTAAAGTCAATGTGACGGAACTATAACTACACAATGAGATGTATAGTATGCTATGGAGCGGCGGTGGGGCTCATAAATTGCACAAGACTTCTTATGTATCATGCTATTGTTAATAAATAATAATACCTGCAAGCTAAGCTATCATCTGATTATCTTTGAGTGGTTACAAATCTTCCCCGCAGCTGCAGTGAAGGATTTAGGTCACAGTTTAGACGGAGTCATTGCTAGGCTACACATAATATCTAGGATATTATTTATAGACTGGTAGGTACTTAGGTCAGGAGAAAATAATTTAACACAGGGATAAGCCAATTACTAAACTTTCACGAAAAGAACTTGAGTTACTTAAATGCGGTTAACAACAGAGGGTTCACTAGACGATCTGGCCAAAATAGTATTTATATAATATTACATTGCTTGACTGAAATTCACCGCAAATAGAATTAAGCTATGCTAAGGTTCCATCATCATACAAACACTACACACTCTACAAAACTCCAGACACAACCATTAGATTGTAGATAAATTAGGTTAAATAGTTTTAAGAGTTAGATAATAAGTTAAGCTAAGGTAAAGGCGGCGATGATGTGTGTATGTATTATAAGGTAGAACTAGGTTAGAGAATTAGGTTAAGGGGGAGAAGTTACAACAACCATACTTCTCTTTCATTCTTATTCGGGTGGGACTCCCGTGACAGTTCCCTAATTTCCTACTCTAGGGCTTTGTTGCCTCCATTACCATCTTTTATTTATTATTGACTTAAAACTACTGAGGGGAAATAAGTTTTTCAGCGGAGCGTTTGCTCGGCATTTTTAACATATTTTTCTTTCTTATATCTAATACAATTTTCTTTATAACTATCTTACACTTTCCTTATGTCTATTTTACAATTTGTTTATTACTATCTTATTTCTATCTTACTCTATGTTTACGGTGGCCTTCACGGGTCCTTCATACATTTGAGATTATTACTACTTATACATATTTCATTTGAACTTATCTTAATTTATTAACATTTTTAAACTTATGATCTAGGGAAACTACTGACTATATACACAGATATATCAGTGTTATCCCATTTTTTAATCTATAACATCTTACATTTTTATTATCTACGTCTTATTTCTAAGTTTGACTGCGTCAACAATTTTGACGCAGTACTCCATGAATTTACTTGCGTTGTCGCCAGCCAATATTTCAGCGAAGTTATTTGGGCGGACAAGGGTGCCCATATACGCCTCAATGTTGTACCTCTCCAGAGTGTGTATAGGGCACTCGGAGAGGATGTGTACTAAAGTTTCGTGTATGTTTGGGTCACAGGCACATGACGGGCTATCTTTGCACTTAAAGCGATTTAAGTACGCCGAAAACCCGCCATGACCTGTGAACACCTGTGTGGTGTGTTGTGTGGGGGTGAATTTGCGCATGAATTTGTAGGCGGCAGTGATGTGTGGAAAGAATAGTTTGGTAACCTCGGCGGTAGTGCCTGACTGGTAACGCCTGTTCCATTCGTCGAGCGTTTCCTCGCGGATGAGTCGCTTGACGAATGAGACAGGACACCTGTCGTAGTCAGGCTTTCTCTTGGAGTGTAAAGCGGCCTCCTTGGCAGCTGGTCGGCCCTCTCGTTTCCCTCCATTCCCGCGTGAGCCTTTATCCAGTACAAGTCTACAGACTTGCCCTGCATAAAGGCCGTCTTAAGGTTAGCCCTTGTGCTGACTGCGAGAGGATGGAGGGAGGAGACATTCACGACCGTTTGCAAGGCTGCCATGGAGTCGCTATACACTGCAAAAGATATTTCCTTTCTACTCGACACTATCTCCGAGGCTTTACTGAGTGCAAGTATCTCTGCTTGATAAACTGTAGCGTACGACGGCAAGGTAAGTTTGACGGCTTTGGTTTCGGCGGACCCATCCCATAAGGATAATGCCGCCCCCACCTTACCGTCAATCTTACTGCCGTCTGTGTAAATGTAGATGTTGTGTGTGTGTGCGAGTATTTGTGTGTCTTCCGTGATGTGTTTAATGTCGATGTTTATGTGTTCTGCTGGGTGTGATGAGTGTAAGAATGAATGTGGAGTCTCTATGTCTCTGCCCCGCAAATCTGGCCGGGGGACCCCCCTCCTGGCTTCGTAAAGGGCGGCTGCCTCTTTAATGCGAAGATCCAGAGGGAGCGTGCCGGACAGAACCAGGGCAGAGTTGAGTGACACTGTGTGATATGCTTTGCACATTTTCTGTGCAAAGCCCCGCTGTAACATATCCAGCTGTTTGCGTGCAGAGATTTTCTCCGCGGCCGAAGCCCAGGCAGCAGCTGCATATGTTACAACAGGTTCCACTGCTGCCATACAAGTTAGTAGGTATGTACTTGCTGCCATACAAGTTATATATACAGCTATGCGATTCTTTAAGCGACATATAGACGTTGCGCGCATGGGTGTGGTCATAGATGTTACAGCCGTCACATCTTTGGTGCAGTCACGGCTGTGGTCAAAGTTAAGGCTGTTTTATTTACAGAATACCAGTTGTATACCTGCAAGAAAGGTCAAAGAAGTGATTCCCTATCACGCCGCGCGCCGCTTACAGCCGTGCGGAGCTTGTGTCGAACAGCGTTGAACACTTTTTATAGGTACGTACATTTTCAACTACATAATAGCACCTTCAGGATGAAACAAAACACTAATTTATTTAAAACTAAATTCTCGCGGGTGGAGCGGGAGCTGTGCACAAGTATTAGTAACCTTCCTAAAAACTATTATCTACGTTGGTTCAAAAAGGTAATAAAAAAACATTTACAACTTAAATTATGATTGTTTATTGATTTTATTATGAATTCCATTTGAAATAAATAATAATATTTTAGTGAACAAAAGCCATGGCAAAAGAGAACAACAAAATTCTAACATTTCGATTTTAAAAACATCTCAAAATCCCAAGGAAAGTAATGATAATACTGAAGAAGTCATACGTTGTTTAACAAGTTTTATTTATCTTTTTATTAATAACATGAATGGAGGATTTTCACAATAACTAAAATACCTACCTATACTTAAATATGAAACGTTTTTTTTTCTTTTAGATGACTTGATGGCAGAACTTTCTAATTGGTCTTTGGAAAATACGTTTAAAAAAACCCTTCATGAGACTGTTAATGATGAATCGGAAGTTAATCTTGACTACAATAGCGACGATTCTGATTCGGATATGACAAGCGATATGATTACTGGTGGAACAGCGGTGAACAAAATCTACTGTTCCCGACGGGTGTAGTCGCCGAACAGTTTAGCCGTTGTGCTTCGATGTGGACTGTAGGTTCTTCAATAAAAACTCGGTTCTTGATTAGTGCTTCTTTATTCTTCTAGGTGGGGTCCGGAGAGCTTACAAATTCTGCTCTGACCGGCCGTGACTTAAACACATTATGGGTTGGCAACTAGCAGCCTTGAGGGAGAGCTGCCGGCTCATGTGGGCAGTTTTACATTTTACCATAAATAACTACCCACATGAACCGTCGTAATTTGTGCAGCTGTCCCTTTCGTTCGGACCTCTCTTTTTATCTTAAATTTGTTACCTACCCTACGGTATCACTCGTAATCTGGATACCCTACATATATTTATTTTCCTAGTTACATTGATATTCATAACAATAGAAACCTATAATTACGAAAGCTAATTTCTTACTTTCCTAACTTTAATTACCTTAGAGAGGCGTAAGGCCCCTGGGCACGTATACTTGGCCCTTACCTTTGTCAAAACCATTACCTGTTTAGTAACTTTTTGAGATGTAGGAACGCCAAATGACACCTTTTGTTTAAATGAAACGCAAAAAAATAATTATTTATTATCAAAAAAACCTTTACACATATGAGACTTAATCTACTTATGCAAATACACATAGGTACCTAAATTTAGCCGTATTATATCTAACTATATAATATTATAAAGTCGAGACTTCTGTCCGTAACGGGCTCACCCCGGCGCAGCATCCGCGTAGCCTCTTCACTCCATCGGCAGGACAGCCAGTCTCGTCGTCGGTCGTCGGAACGTGCCGCCTTTGGTGCGCACCTCTACGTTGCGTACTTCGTTGTCAGGTCCAGGAAATGTCTTCGTGACGATGCCTCTAGGCCATACATTGCGGGGTAATGTGTTATCCACAATTATGACCACGTCGCCCTCTCGTACGTTGCGTCGCTCGGAGTCGCGCGTGCCGCCGCGCGGTATGAGTAGTGGTAGATACTCGCGCAGCCAGCGTCGCCAGTACTCGTCCGCCAGCGCCTGCGCCGCCCGCCATGTGTTTCGGTCAGCGCGCTCGCACGGCCCAGTGGTGGGCAGGCCGCTCGAGCTACCCAAAAGGAAGTGATTGGGTGTCAGCGCTTCCGGGTCGTCGATGCTCACAGGGACGTGTGTTAGAGGCCGAGCGTTGACAGTGTGCTCGGCTTCGGCTAGTAGCGTCATAAGTACTTCTTCACGCGGTGACTTCTCGTTGAGCGTAGTGCGCAGCGCCGTCTTGACTGTTCTCACCAGCCGTTCCCATGCGCCGCCTTGGTGTGGCGCGCCTGGCGAAATGTAACGGCACTCTGTGCGTTGCGTTAGCGCGTATTCTCGTAGCGCTGGCTCCCATTCTTCGTATGCGACCTTTAATTCTCGGTCCACGCCTTTAAAATTCGTAGCGTTGTCACTATATATAATGTGGGGCCATCCCCTCCTGGCCGCCATTCGTCTTAGCCATAATCGCCGAGTCTGTAGATAAGCTCGCCGTAATCTGCTGCCCGCGCGTAGTTTGCGGGATGCTTTGAGGCGGTCGATATCGTCTGCGAAGCTCTCTCGTTGCGATTCAATGGTTAGTAGGCGCTCGGCCTCGTTGATATGTTCAATTGTCATGTTACTAGCGCGGCGGCGGCATCTCTGAGTGAATAGTAGCACGTTCGCCATCGTTCTAACGTAACGCTCGTAGGAAGAGAAGCGTTTAGCGTCTGGCACTACGCTACTATCACTCTGCCACGTGTGCGTGTGCGTCACGCAATGTTCACTCTCCGCGCTGTGTTCGTTGTTGATGACGTCACTCGTAGGCCATTCGGTTTCGTTTTCGTATAAAAATGCCGGTCCTACAAACCACCGATCATTCTTCGTTTTCATAATCTCACTGCCGCGCGTTACGTCGTCCGCGAAATTGTGAGCCTTAGGGACCCATCGCCATTGTGACGGCATCGTTGTTTCTGTGATCTCAGTTAAGCGATGCGCTACATAGGGGGTGTAACGCACCGTGTCGTTATTAATCCATTTCAATACTGTTTGTGAATCGGTGAGCTTGCTAGTCGCGTAGCTATCAACGCCGCTTGCAACTCCATTCTCGGAATACTTTGTTGCTTTATCGGTGCCACTCTGGCCTTAGCAGCGGCGAGTGCGACTCGTATTTCGCCATTTTCACCCTTCATTCTCCAATATACTGCAATGCAGTAGGTAATACACATATGGTCATGCACACACAATACACGTAAGGTCCATGCAAATTAAAGTCAGGCACAAAAGTTATACGCACAAGGTTATATACACGCACACACACAGGTACATAAATGGTCAAATCCAAGTTAGTAATTACACGTCAGTCAGATACACAAAGCACAATTTATACAGTGTTTATAAAGTTTCCCAAAATACTCAACTTCCCACACTGGCTCTAAACTTTACTAGGTATATCTAATACTTCTTCAGTTTTCTGATTTTCCATAAGTTTCTGGTTCATTAGCTACTATAAGCTACTCGGATTGCTGCTTGAAGTGAACACACACAAAGCACAATTTATACAGTGTTTATAAAGTTTCCCTAAATACTCAACTTTCACACTGGCTCTAAACTGCTCTAGGCATATCTCAATTACTTCTTCAGTTTTCTGATTTTCCAAAGGTTCCAGCTAGTTGCTGCTCGGTAGACTGCTTGAAGTGAACATGAAGACCGAAATCCCGCTCTGCCCTTTTATACAAAAAAGCTTCTAGAAGATTTGAATTATTCTAGCCAATTAGAGAGCAGAGAAGTAGAGGTAGTCGCCCCTTTTTAATTACAAAAATATTCTGAATGCACATTCAGATCCACTATGAACTGACACTTTAAAATCGACTAAAATTCCATTTATATCCAAACGCTCTGATTCTAAGTTATACAAGAAAATATAAGTCTAGACCTATCTTAAAATATATTTGCGTATGCGATTCGTTATAACACATCTAAGCAATTGCATATCTTAGAGCGCTAGTCTAGTTTTTGCGAGAATTATTCCTAAACAATGCTACGTGCAGATTACAATAATTCCGCGCGGCTAATTTTGACTTCACCACCACGTCGGGCGTTATGTCTACCATAATTCTAGATAAACGCCATTCACGTGGGCTTAGCCGTTTCGGAGGAACAATACAATACGTTGTCCGACCATAAAACATTTACAAGTTTACCACGATCGCCATGTTAGTTTTATCTCCTATTGTTATTCCGTTCGTACTATGCTTACATTGTATGACTAATTATCATTTAAAGAGGCTACTTGTTAAGCAGCCCATCAATAACAATCGATAACAATCAAATTCGTGACAATTATTAAAACTTTCAAATTACGTAAATAGCAGCCTACTCATCAAGAGAGGGAGCTGTAGCAAACATGCAAACTTCTAGATGGCGATGGTAACTTTTTTAACCGCTACGTAAATACGACAGCTAAAATTTTCTAAGTTTTTCTTTTATTCGTATACAATCACACGCAAACGGCTATGATTACATGGTATGAATATCTATCCTCTACAGAAGCTACTTGTTAATTTAAACATCAATACCAATCAATTTCGTAACAATAAGTAAAACTTCATAATTACGTAAATAGCAGCTTCAGTTTTTTATCAAGAGAGGGCGCTGTAGCAAACGTGCAAATTTCTAGAAGGGGATGGTAAGGCTCGGACTACATGCATCCGGAATCACACGGACCCGAAAAAACACGGCCCCGGATTCATTCCGTAGCTCAAACAAATATATGAATTTTTACTGCATCGACTACATGTGATCAGGGGCCTTCCGATCCCGATTTTCACCCGGAAGCAACCGAAACATGCTCCGGACGTCTCCGAGTAGCCGGTCCGTTATTTTTCGGCACGGGGAGCGGGGCCTATCAATATCGTATGAAGTTGTATGGAGCTGACCACACGTGAACTCGAGAAACGTCCGTTCCGGTCCGGTCCGGAGGAATCACGCGCCAGTCGATGACAGACGCTCAAAGCGGTCGGTCGCATCGCGTGCGCAAGCAAAACTGCAAAATAGTAGTTGATTCCGAGCGCCTCATTATGGTGATAGTAGTAGTAGCACAGAATAAATAATAGTACCCTACTACTAGTACACTACTACTACTACTACTAGTAGTAGTAGTGTTCGTAGAATTTATCAGAAAAGAACCTTATTTTTGTATAAGACTTGTAGAATTCATATTCCGTTATGCGGTCTATGTGAAAAGGATTAACCCAATATCTTACATTTCGACTGCGATTTTTGCGTAAAATGGCCAATTTTGGCGTTGCGGATCTCGGAAACCAAAATACATTAACAATTTTGACTTATTGAATAATGTAGAATAGCTTTTGGAATAATGCTTCGCTTTTTGTAAATTTTGCTTAACGTATACTGCCCGGAGGTGCTTCTATATTTGCAACTTTTCCACACTGGATCTTATCCATCCAGACAACATAGTCCTGGTGGCAGTCTTAACTATTCCTGTTACTGAAATAAACAGTTGGTCTATGTTTACTTCTGATCTTCTCCTTTGAGAAGCCTGTATTAATAATTGTATAAGACGCACCGGACAAATACTAGGGTCCGGGTGACTTAACAAATGCCAACCAGACTGTTGATTGTAGCTGAGTCTGTTTTATACCCATGTTCCGGCCATAATATTATTTCCTTATCTTTTTGTAATAATTTGTCCTTTTTAATTAAAATGTTTACTAGAAAAAAAACACACGCACACACACTTCACAGTGACGTAATACCGCTGGCTTGCAGCACTACTAGAAAAAATCATAAAATTTAACCGCATGTGTGGTCTAGTGGCTAAGCTACCTGTTTCAGACCTAGAGGTCCCGGGTTCGATTCCCAGCGGGGGGTACATCTTTGCGTGCTCGGTTTGGTTGGTGGTAGGGCTGTTAAGTCTGCCTGGCTAGCTACCACCATCTTATCTAAGTCTGTCGCCATAACAACGATGTTTATAGCATTGTTGTGTTTCGGCAGTTTAAGATAAGATAGCCAATTCCTCAGTGAGGATTCCAGGTGAAGCGCACTTCCACCTTCGGCCTTATCGTCACTTACCATAAGGTGAGATGAAGACCAAACGCTTACCCGATAAAAAAAATATTCAAGAGTCTTCTGGGGTTTCCGAGAGGTAGCTTAGCGGTTAAAGCAGTGGACCGGCAATCCGAAGGTCACGGGTTCGAATCCCGTTCGAGCTTTCCAGAGACTGGTTGTTTTTTTTCTAGTAAACATTTTATTCTACAACTATATAGCATTGTGAATGCAAAATTTCAATAATAAAGATTTTTAATTAAACCCAAAATTGCGGAGAAAGATTTTCATAAAATGCGGGAAGGCACTTTTTTGAGCTCCTAGATTGAACTAAGTACTGTTCTAAACAAATGAAATAAAAAAAATTGAATGTTATCACTTATATAGTCTTAAAGTGCGTAGCGGCCTCGGAATTTTTAGATATCATTGATTTTATATAGAAAAAAAATCTTATTCGAAACCAAAAAACTTCGAAAATTGCTTTAAGGTAACCGTGAATTTCTTTTATCTACGATAATATTATTGAGCAAAATTTATACCAGAATAATCGTTACTTCATAATGAATAAATATTTTATAATTAATTAATTATCCTATTTCGATAAAAACGATAAATACAACTGTAAAATTACTTTAAAATGCGACGCGCCGGCCGTCCGAACTCAGCTTATCCTCGCAAAAGGACATTTGTAATATTAAGCATGAATTTATTATCCTATTTCGATAATAACGATAAATACAACTGCTAAATTACAACAAAATGCGAAAATGGGCATTTTACGCAAAAATCACATTCAAGATGTAAGTAATAGGCCTCTTAACGGCTACAGCTAAGCATACAATTTCAACTAAAGTTAAACTTTCCATTGTCGGCTGGACGACTATCCAGCGCAAGTGCCAGAGACCGACTGAGTAAATTTCTTTTGCAAATTTTTTTTGCAAATCCATGATGATAAACTGCCGTATGTAATAATGAAAGAAAAATATAAAAAAGGTAAAAACTTAAATACTTTTTGCTTTTTAGCTTTTTACTTACAAAAAGCTGACTACGTTGTGTTTAAACAAAAAACGTAAAGCAGACAGACAACTTTACGTTTTTCGTTTAAACACAACGTAGCCAGCTTTTTGTAAGTAAAAAGCAAAAAGTAAAAAGCATTTTTAAAAGCATGCTTTTTGAAAATCGTACAATGCTTTTACGTTAAAATAAAATAAGCACTTTTTCCCAACTCTACCTATAACCTAATAGTTACATTAACTTGTTCGTTCTCTACGTACCTAACCATTAATTTGATCACCGATTAATCTGTCCGTTACACCCAGTGAGTCAATCAATTTCGAAGTGCTTCTTTACCATAGCATGGAGTTCGTTGTCGGGTAAGAGAGTGCGCGAGATCGTCGCGCACTGCGGTGTGTTTACGTATAACACCGCAGCCGTATTACTCTCCATCAGCACGCTTGACCGTGGCGCTGATCCGTGTATTACCCAGCCCAGCTTCGTGAGCGATGCGATCGGTTCGTCTCGCTTGCCCTGTAGCAATCTTCGTGTGACTATGAGATGCCAATTGTCTGCCCCAATCAGTATTCGAGGCTTGACATGTCCGTAGCAGACGTTGCTGTTTGATAACTCTTTCATATGAGTGTATCTCAAACAGTCGTTGTGCACCGTCTGTCCGTTGAGTGATAAATCTTTCATCGTTCTAGCTTTAATGTCGAATTGTCGTTTATTCGTAGTTGCAATTAACTTAAAATTCACCGTCTTGGTTTCGCACGTCGTTTGTGTATTCACGCTTCGTATTTTCAAATCGTTCGCCGGCCCGTCCGCGCCTACGTAGTCCGCCAGGTCTTGGTCGATTAGCGTAACAGTCGACCCCTCGTCGAGCAAGGCGTATGTGTCGATTGACCCCTTTGGTCCCTTGATGGTAACGGGACATACTTTCAGTAACACCTTGGTAGCATCGGTCGAGTGATTAACCGACGCCACCATCTCGGTTTCGTTCGGCCTGGTGCGGTGTTCGTGTAGCAAGGCGTGGTGGGGATGGCGGCAATCATCAACTCTGCACAGATCGCGTTTATCGCATTGTAGGCGACGGTGTTTCTTATTCGCACAACGGAAACACACTCCGCTTTTCTTTATCCATTCCCATCGTTGTTTAACCGTCATGGCTTTAAAGCGATCACATTGCGGCACGTCATGACGTATCCTCCACAACATAGATATTCTTTGTTTATGACGTCATCACTTGTTGCGTATACAGCCGTATTTTTCTTTCGCTCGATTCGTTGTTTCACATTCGCTCGTGTTTCCGTAATAACGTTCTTTCGCGTAGGGTTGTAGCTCACGTATGCATACTGTAGGGCTCTGTCGGCTTCTCTCATAAGGAAGTGGGATAGCGTGACGATGTCAGGCTCGGAATAGCTTCCTTAGTCAGTTGCGTAGTCGCACCACCTTGAGCGTAGGTGCGGTCCGAGCTTGTCCACCACTTCTCGCGTTAACATTGGATTTCGTAAGTACCCTCTGTTGTCGATATTATCGAGTATGCATACAATGTTCTGCAGTTTGATCGCGAACGTTTTCAACTCACTGGCCGTCGTGCCGGGACGCGGCAGTCTCTTAATGTCGTCCAGCGCTCGATCAATTATTACTTCTGGCCGTCCGAAGCATTGCTCGAGTGTTTTATAACCACTTCCGGGTCCACGGCCGTATATAAAAGAGCGGACACCGCTTCCTTTGCTTCATCTTTAAGACAGCTTCTTAATCGTGCCAAGTTCTCGGCTTTGCTAAAGTTAAATTGTTTAGTCGTATCGCGCATCGCCGCTTTAAACGGCAACCATTCGGCCGGCGAACCGCTGAATATAGGCAAATCCAGCACCTGTCGTGGTACCGGTCGATTATGCATCATTTTCTCTAGTGTAAGTGCGAGCTTAACCATCCCCGTGTCGTCTTTGCTCGTTTGATCACGGTTCGCTGCCTCTTTCACTACGTTTTCGTTTTCAACATATGGCGCACTAACAGCACTTGCGCGCGCAACCTTTTGTCTTTGTCGCACATTTCCGACTTTATCTGTGACGGGCTCATGCACGTTCCGACGCCGATCCAACCATTCATCCACTCTCAGTTGGGCAATATCGGCGGGTAAGCTCTCTGGTTCTAAATCCGTTTCTTCTTCAATAACGGCGATTTCGTATGCAAGTCTCTTCTTAATCATTTCCGTTTCCAATTGTAACTCTCGCCAACGTACTTCGGCGAGCCGCTCCTCCGCTTGAAGTTGCGCTTGTTTTACTCGTGAGGCGACGCTCGTTGTCGATCGTACCGACGGCGGCCTGGCTCTGGGCGCGTCGGGTGGGGGTGCGTCGTCGTTGCGTCTAACTTCCGTAGTGGCGGTGATGCCGCGTTCAGCGGTCTCTTGTTGCGGTTCCATTGGCGTCACGGTTGAGGCAAGGTTTGAGGGTAATGCGGGTGGTCTGTCGAACGTTCGTAGTCCCGTTGTCGTCTCGGCTTGACTTTGTCTTCGGGTGGTCGGCTTCTTCTTTCTTGCTGCCCCTACTCCTAACAATCTCAAACGGGCACGCTATGTGGGGAGCCCGTCCAAGGATGGAGTACGTGCGGGAGTGGAAAGGTAGGACCTACCCAGCAGAGAGTCGACGTGGACAACGGGGCGCTCGCGAATCGGCTGGAGTGTCCGACAGCTTAGGCAGTGCCTACAGAAAGGACACCAGCTCCACGACAAACCGTACTGGCGTAGCCGGACTCTTAAGCTTGCCCTAAAAAGGAGAAACTGACGACCCCGTCCGATAAGTCGTCCCGCCTTGAACGGCGTTTACTCAGAACGCACACCGTTTGGCACCGTTAGGTGATGTGACGTTTTGAGCCGCGGTCCGCCCGCGTTAGCACTTGTTGCAGAACACAAGTGGTGTGGTTACAATACGTTGGTGGTTACGTTGATCTTCTATCTTCAAATGGACGAAGGCTTCAGTTCTTCAAATCCGGCTCCGAAGGTCTAAAGAAATTGTTCCCGACGGGTGTAGTCGCCGAACAGTTTAGCCGTTGTGCTTCGATGTGGACTGTAGGTTCTTCAATAAAAACTCGGTTCTTGATTAGTGCTTCTTTATTCTTCTAGGTGGGGTCCGGAGAGCTTACAAATTCTGCTCTGACCGGCCGTGACTTAAACACATTATGGGTTGGCAACTAGCAGCCTTGAGGGAGAGCTGCCGGCTCATGTGGGCAGTTTTACATTTTACCATAACTAACTACCCACATGAACCGTCGTAATTTGTGCAGCTGTCCCTTTCGTTCGGACCTCTCTTTTTATCTTAAATTTGTTACCTACCCTACGGTATCACTCGTAATCTGGATACCCTACATATATTTATTTTCCTAGTTACATTGATATTCATAACAATAGAAACCTATAATTACGAAAGCTAATTTCTTACTTTCCTAACTTTAATTACCTTAGAGAGGCGTAAGGCCCCTGGGCACGTATACTTGGCCCTTACCTTTGTCAAAACCGTTACCTGTTTAATAACTTTTACCTTTTGTTTAAATGAAACGCAAAAATTTAATTATTTATTATCAAAAAACCTTTACACATATGAAACTTAATCTACTTATGCAAATACACATAGGTACCTAAATTTAGCCGTATTATATCTAACTATATAATATTATAAAGTCGAGACTTCTGTCCGTAACATCTACATAAACGAAGATTTAACCAAAACTACCCGGACCTTGCTATGGAGTAGAAAACAACAATTACGTGGAATGTATAAATATATCTGGATATCAAATGGAAAAATTCTAGTCAAAAAAACGTAAGGTGAAAAGACCATATATGTGCGAGCGGAGAGTGATATAAACAATCTCATTAATAATAAGTGAATGCGAAGTAGGCACCGCGTTAAAGTGTTTAATCCTTTTCTTCATATTCACAGATCTCCGTAGATTAGAGTCCATAACAAATGGATTCATAAAATATACGTGTGTAGATGGTGTAGATGCTTGGCTCCAACAGTTATCCAATAATAAAGACTTATGTATATGTAGGAAGGGGGTCGGCCATGCCGAATAAGTAGTCAGGAATGTCAAGATAATATTCAGATTTATTAATTTTAAGACAGTATCCCTAATTACTATAATTAAAACCTAATTATCACTTGTGGCAAAAACCTAGGGTTTTACCACAAGTGAAGATAGTTTTTATTAATTATAAATTGCACCAAGGCATTTATAATCAATCAATAATAATTAATTTTAAATTAATTATCCGAGAGCGTCTAGGATAAGCTAGCTGGGTACAACCAGTGCACCGAGTCAAGCCAGAGCCAAGACTGCCTGCTCCGTCCGCTATGCGGCTGTTTTATACCCGTTGCGAAACAAGTCGAGTAGCGGGGGCGGTGGGGGAAATCGAGTGGCGCGCTGGGTGGCGTGATCGGTGCACGTGCTGTTTACAATTTCTGCTGTCAGACGTACGACGATTCCGCCGTCATGCCGTCATATACTACATGTTAATATTCGTTCGATAAAAAGCATTTCAGTGAATTTTTGGTGTCACTTGGTAATAATTTGAGGCTGCTCACTGCACACTTGCACTGCTCGGCTTATATGTTTGCGGATGACCTATATACCTTACGTGCTAGTACTGACCTAGCTGAGACACGTCGCCTGGTCCAGCTTGATGTTGACGAGATAGTTAGGTGGTCCCACGATAATGGTATTATTTTGAACATAGATAAAACTAAATGTATTGTTATAAACTCACCATTTAAGTGCCCTTCAGATTTGCCCCCCCACATGTACACGCATAGCTTTCAATGTCTGCATAGTAATATGGTCAATTGTCAATGTAAACCCATTGAGAAAGTCGATTGTGTAACATACCTCGGTGTTAAGGTGGATAAAAACTTTTCGTGGTCACACCACATTGATTATATTTGTTCGAAACTAAGACTACTTCGGGGTAAATTTTACTACTTGAGTTTTAAAAGTTCCAAGTTCCACTCTGAAATGTTTGTATTTTGCACTAGTAGATTCAATTTTGGGATATGCTCTTGATAGTTATGGTCTTACATTTAAAACAATATATAGACAGACTAGAAGCACTGCAAATTAGATTCCTAAAACTACTTGTCAATGGAAAAACAAAAGCTAAGTGTAAAGGTGATTATTTCAAACTATTTAAAATTTGTAAGATACTACCTGTTAGCCTAAAGCATAAATACTTACTAGCCTTAACCATGGCACTCGATCGGTGTCCACGGGCAGACTTGTAATACCTAAAGTTAATAACTACTTTGGTGATAGAACTTTAAAGAAACGTTTACCGTACCTGCTAAATAGTTTGCCCGAGAACATCCGTCGGGTGTGTAACAAAAATAAATTTAAGATTTTGTTAAAAAAGTATTTAAGTATACATTAATTTAATAATTAGGTAGCTAAGCTGTAAGCATATTGTGATAGATAGATTTGAGACTCAAACTCAACCGATCCTGCAGACAAACTGTGTAAACAGTTTTGCGGGACTATGTATAGCAGTAAGGCATTCATGTATTTGTAATAAGAAACAATAAAAAAAAATATAAAAAAGGACAAAAATTATGAACCTAATGAAGACAACTATGATTCAAGCTGTAGTGAAATAAGCAATTTATCAGAACAAACAACATCTAACAGTGTATATCAAGTGAAAAGATGCATATTTTCTACAGAAAAACTTCAGACACTCCTTGATAAAAAAAAATGGCAATTACCTGTGAAACGTCACATATTCTCACTATCTGAGAACGAAGGTCCAGTAAATTTAGATAATGACTGAATTAGTAACATTAGAAGATCTTATAGGTCCTACAAATGAATCATCTGACAGTGCTAATTACTTTCTACCTCCTACAAAGAAGCCATGTCTGGAGACTGTTGTAAGCGTCAATGTAATTGCAAAGGGTTATTCGAGCAGTGATTCTGATAACGAGGAAAGTTTTATCTTACCACAACAATCGAAATGTTGCAAAACTATAGTTGTCCATAAACCAAATAACTGTGCCTAATATTTGATGCTTCACCCAAAAATGTTGTTGATTCGAGGGGAGTTGACAGCTTGAATCGCGATTCAAATATACCTACTTATGGTATCATGGCTTAATGAGACAATTAATTTGCCAAATTCAATAAACAGCAATAACACTCAGGAGACAGGTACAAATAACAGCTATGAGTCAGAAATGTCGCAAAAAGTATAAAAGAAAGTTGTGAATCCAGCTAAATGGAAAAGAAACGCAAGCAAGTTAGCGAGATTGCAAGGATCTCCGTATCATTCTACAGTGGCCAGAAAGAAACCTGATGACGTAGGGAGTCGTATGCTCAAAGCTCATGGTTCATGCCTAATTTACTTTTAAGTCACCAAGAACATACTTATATCAGACGTTTACCATCGGTTCGTTCGGTAGTTTCGACAGAATTTCACTGAGCAAACGGTCATTTTGCGAACAATTTCACCGAAACGCGAGAGGTAAACACTGCTTGACGGCACAATGACACTGACCGCCAGGATTGCGCGATAGGCCAATTTTGACCTATAAATTTTTCTACGTTTTTTTACGGCCAGGCTCTATCTAGACATGTATATAATCAAAGGTAAAATTGTATGATGTTGTTCAGTTTGCTTGAAGAGAGCTTTTATTTTTTTAAATTTAAGTTTTATGGTTTTATTACACATTTTCTTTGAATAAATGGTTTTATTTTTTCAACTTATCGATGATCTTTGCTAAACTATAACAAGGTTAACCACGATTAATATATAACATAACTTTATTTTAGCTAAGTAATGTCTTGTAAATTCTTGCTATACTTTTTAAAATATTTCCTTTTCTTAGTTATAGTTATAGGTTACAATACCTTAGCCATTATCTTATTTAGGATTGGCTGCTGTTTTTCATATAGAAAGCTTAGTTATAAACCAGTTTAGAAGCTTAGCTATCTTATAGCTAAGCATTTCTGAATAAATTTGAAGTAAATTATTGATTGTGAAAGTTACCCGAAATTACTACGCTAAAAGTCAGTTACGGTATGGTTAACCCTGTTTTAGTGCAGTAATTATTTTAACTTTAGAAAAAATACTTAGCTTAATTAAAAAAAATATTTTTGAAATTTTACTGTCATTATTTTAAAATGGGAATAATACCCTAAGGTAGAGTACAATATGACCTATTTTTGTGTATAAGAACGTTTTCTCTATCTAATATAGTTTTTTAGAGACAACATTTCCCACGTTTTTTGCCGATATCTCAAAATCGACTACTTGGGGTTAACCCTTTTCTAGCTTAAGTACGGCAATTGTGCTTAGCGTGACAGGTGGTAAGCCCATCGCCGCTCAGCAGTTGGATGTATTTGGTCCGTTAGCCGCCTTTTACGACACCCAAGGGAAGAGAGGGGGTGGTAGTATTATTTCACCGCTCCGCGACACGGTTAAACTACGGTAAAACTATTTAATACTTATCACTCGTACACATTTTTTATAACGCCTAAAAACGTTATTTTAATGTTGTCTATTAACAACTAACTAGATAATAATATCTTTATTTTCTTTATGCAAACAAAATTTTCATTAGTGATTTGTGTAGGTAAGTGGTTTTTAAAACTTAAAATCAGGTTCCTTCACCGCTAACTTATCTATTAATATTTTCAACATTTTTCCAAATTGTAATTGGCTAGCAACAAAATTTGCATCAAATTATTTACACCCATATTTAAGAGACACATTTTTTCATTATTAATGAAAACAAAAACGAGTGGGAAGTCCACATTTTTCATTGAGGAGACTTACTTTTCAGGGAATAAGGAAAGTTCAGTTCAATTCGAGAGCGTCATAAAAGTGCCGCTGAGTTTATTAATCAAGCGGAGAGACATTCTGAAGCATGTAATGGTGGCTCAGAAGGTTTATACCGCCAATCCTTTCATAAGTCATCAGAATCATAAATGCTTTAACGCAAACTAGTATACGGTGTGGGTGGTAAGGTTTCTTCTGATTGAGTTAAATGTCTGTCCTATCAAACTCTGTAGCCGTGGCAAAAATTACTTTTCTATTACGTTAACTGTTAGAGATGACATAGCCAGTTTCTCAGTACTTTATGGTTCGAGCGAATGGTGTGACTTTGAGCTTTATCATTTACATTAGGTAAGAAGAAGGCTAATCTATTTAAAGACTGTAACAAAAATATAATTTTGCCTTCTTAATCTGTTCATGGGTAGAATTAGCATCTTTTCACCCAAGTGCCATGAATACCTATAATCAGCCTGCTTTAGTTTGCCCTGGAAAAAAAGCTGTCCTTCTGCAGTGTTTTTTATAATTGTCTGAAGGCTTAGTTTTTTCCCGGGATGTCGTGTTCATTACGGGCGGCGGTGGCGGCGTGATGAGAAATTAATCCGGGGCAGGTGGCGCAGGTGCGCGGGCCTCCAATTTGCCGATAAACCGACGTCTTCGGCAATCCATGGACTCCCCGGTATCCCCGGACTGCGATTAGACGGGACGGGAAACGACATTCTTTTGTTCTTGCGCACGAAATAGCCTTAGAAGGTTTAAGACTTTGTGGTGCCTTGGAGAGGCGACAGTTTTTTTGAGGGTTGATGCTGCAGTTTACGGAAAACCGTTTGAAAGATGCTTATGTGTGATAATGTGGATAACGTCTACGTAATTAGTTGTTATATTTTACAAAGACTTCTTTAGCATTGGGCATGCATTAAAAAATCTATGACTTATTAAAATATTTGTTGTCAGTGATCTATATCTCATAACTTTTTGCAATACTTGTTCAAACACGTGTATGTCAACCGAGATGTTGGTTATTATTAGGAATTGACATTTTAAGACATTAATGATATCCACGATCTCAGGTACCTACCTATGTTGCCACTGAAATGTTGTTGAAAAACCTAAATACACTACTTCTAATTATATTATAACACATAGCTACATAAGCAAATTACTTACTTATTAGTTTCTTTTTTTACTTATTGAACCGAAATTTAATGATATTTTTTCAATACTTTTCCAATATCAGAAGGACAAGGCTGAACCAAATTCTTTCAGCCGCTCCCTAAACCGTTTAGCCAGCTATACAAGCTCCGCGTGCACCACAATCCGACAAGTGAAAAAAAACAAACTCCACCCGTTTACGTTAAGAGGTTTCAGCTGCAAAACAGAAGAAAACCGTCGGAGCTGCGGCGCCGCGTAATCCTGACATATCTCGGTACATTGCTCCGCGCGACACAGCGGGCCTTAGCGGAAGCGCAGATGCTTATCTCAATAACAGTTTTATTTATTTTTGCGCGGCTGATCCACCCGGGATCCGTCTAATGAAATAGAGGCGTGCAGACTCGCGAGGCGCTGGGACGCCCAAACGCCTGGCTTAGGCGTCCTCCAGACAATCCCGGCTGATACCATTTATAAAATGCTGTAATGGCTTTTTGTTTTACCGCCATTTGCACTTGCCAGCTTAGTCTTGTTTTCGGTGGAACTCATTAGTATTCGTTATGGCTTCTATTTAAGTAGGTACCTACTTACATTTGTATTTTCTTAAATGCAATAAATATAAACTACACTGGTCCCATTGTTGATTTGAATATCGCTTCTATATATGAAAATCGCTTGAAAGGTAGTTCAACTTAAAAGGTAGTACAGCTACTCGGTTACTCGTGATTACCTCTTGGTATTGTAAACGTCCACAGGCTACGGTAACTTCTTAACATCAAACGGGTCTTATGCCTGATTTCCACCTTGCAAACAAAAACTACAGCTCTGGTAATGCAGACGTTATAGTTGGCCGTATGTAGGCTTGCCTGATTGTTATCCGAGTTATTAAAAATAAAACATATTTCTTCAAGATAACGAAACGATGAAAACATGTTTACCTCAGGTATGAATCGAACCCGTGCAACCGGGGCCGCTGCGTTGACCACACCGCCATCGAGGTTTTGGTTAGACCTGACCAAATTTTTCAACGCTTTTGACTTTATGTTTTTAAAGCAACTGTCCAATTGATTCGAGTTTATTTGATTGTCATTAACGCAAATAATCAAATATTAATTTCTTCAAATTAAAATTGAACTATAACCTCTAATGTGACTAAGCGGCTCAGATGCCAAGGAGGTGAAAAGTCCCGGCCGGCAGCGCCCCACCGGCACCGCTCCCTAATTAGGTCATTCGCCATAATTGCCAGCTCCAGATTGGTTTTTTCGCCGCGACTATCCCCCGCGGGAGTGCCATCCTCTCTAATGTCCGTGGTAGTATCGTCGACTGTTTAAATATGTTTAGCTTACTTGATATAAGCTTCATTTTAACTTTAATGAACACTTTTATTCCAAGTCTGTAGAGTGGAATATAGATGAAATAAACAGAGAAGTATCTTAGAATAAGTATCTTTAACTGTTACTTATAAAATTTGTGAATGGGGTTTCATTAGATAGTCAAGAGAGAGTCTTGTACTTTTATAGGTATAAGTTATACTATCACCGACACTAGTTACTTATGGGCCCTGCCTGAGTTAAAAAAGACTTTTCATTCCTCATACACGGAAAGTAGATCTGAAGTTGCCTGAGTAGCGGGTGGAAAGTAATACTTTTCCGCCCTAGGGAGAATCGTTTTTCAGACAGGTACTGTCATGTGTAGTTGTGACTTATTGTTAAATTAATACTAACAACCCCTTCTTCCCTTAGGTGTCATAAAAGGCGACAAACGGACTAAAGACATTCATGTTTTTGTTTTTACTATCCTTAAATTCGTAATGAAAAGCACAGTGTTTACCTCGGTTGACAGACGTATTTACTCCCTCGAACTATTGGCGCCCTCGCTACGCTCGGGCGCCAAACCCCGTCTCGTCAGTAGGTGAGCTACTTTCACCCCTAGGGTAACAATGTACTATTTCATTCCTCATACTCGGTAAGTAGGTCTGAAGTTGCATGAGGAGCGGGTGGAAAACTTTTCCGCCCTAAGGAGAATCGTTTTTCTGACAGGTACTGTCATGTTTATTTGTGACATATTAATGAAATAATACTAACAACCCATCTATTCCCTTGGGTGTCGTAAAAGGCGACTAACGGACTAAAGACTATATACACACACATCCTACAACATAGAGCGGCGATGGGCTCATCATATGAATACTAGCAACCCCTTTCATCCCTAGGATGTTGTAAAAGCGACTAACGGACTAAAGACTGCACATACAACCAACAGCATAGAGCGGCGATGGGCTCATCAAAATAATACTACCATACCAACCCCTCTCTTCTCTTCGGTGTCGTAAAAGGCGACTAACGGACTAAAGACTGCACATACATCCAACAGCATAGATCGGCGAGCGATGGGCTCATCAAAACCATACTACCAACCCCTCTCTTCCCTTGGGTGTCGTAAAAGGCGACTAACGGACTAAAGTCGTTTTTTCTTTAGTTTATTCATGTTTTAATTTTTAGTTACTTTCCTTGTATTCGTAATGAAAGGCACCGTGTTTACCTTGGGTGAAAGACTATTTAGCCCCTCGAACTATTGGCGCCCTCGCTACGCTCGGGTGCCAAACCCTGTCTCGGGAATAAATAAGCTATTTTCACCCCTAGGGTAACAATGTACTATATTGTTCCCCCAAATTCATACATGACGAATTTTCAAAAACTGGAACCGTTAAGTCATAACTTTCAGGAGGTTATATACTTTACACAGTGGTAGTATTCTGCCCCCAATCAATTATCTGCAGATCTTAGTCGCCTCTCAGAGGCAGAAGATTCGTGGCCGCGGACGAAATAGCAAGCCTTCAGCTTGCGCAGCCTCGCTGCAGAGCAGACAGTGTGCATCCTACCAACTTGAGGATGCGCCGTATTTTTCTCGTGCATTACGCTCATGATTATTGCGCTTGCATCATTGCGGGGTGACCGCTTCCGTTTTAAACCGCATAGATCTCTCCAAGGTCTAAGGTTTTCTAGGGGGTGTTTAGTCAGTAGGAGTCTGACATAACTTCGCCAGCCGCTTGGTGTCGTACTCATGTAGAGTTCACCTTCTCTCTCCTCTCGTGTCCGGGAGGGTGCCTGCTTCACAGGCACAAAAAAAAGTATTCTGCCCGGAATTCGACAGAATGACTACCACTTTAATTAATACCTATTTCTGCTGCCCAGTAAGTAGCATTGTTTGTTTGCTGCGTTTCAATTTGATGGATTTGCAGACGTGATCCAGTGAAATTAGAAATATAGAGGTATAAGAACTGAAGCTCCAGGTTCAACAGCATGACCATGATATCCTCGGTCGTGCGTGTCCATGGGCTTTCCACCAGGTTAGCCGAAGATATACTCCTTTGCTGGCTTAGTAATATTTTAAAAAGAACTTTAGGGACCTGTTTAGATATAACGATCAACGAAGTCTCTAAATCACGTTGACTGCAACGGTACCTATATTTTTTTATTATAACCACCAATTATATCGTAGACTTGATTTCAATGATAGAGGCCTTGCCCAACTGTGGGATAAGCTATAATTCTTTATGACATCGCTAATAAAACCATAGTCGCTGAGTGGCGCGGTGATTCGAAGACATTAGAAAAGTCGCGGGCAACTCCTATGGTTTATATTGATGATTGTAAAACAAAAGCACAAATCTAGCACCATATTCCAGACACTAGTAGCACTTATTATTAAAATTAATGTAACCTATTTGGTCGCCTCAGCTTTTTATGGAATAGAAGTTTTTTGTCTAAAAGTGTAAACTAAATATGACTGACTAAAATATTATTAGTAAAGTTACAAAAGAAGTATGTCGGGGTCGTAACAAATGGAATACTTACCTGTAGGTAAGCCTAACCCACCGAAAAACGGACGTGATTACACACAGAACAGAAGAAACCTCTCTCTTTTGTTTTGTGCACGTGATGATGTACTCTACCTATACCTATGTGTATGCAGTCTAAGTTCCCAAAATCATATCATAAACATGGCGGCGAAATAAGCTCACTCGGTGAACGTTTAATCGTGTAACAATGTTTTATAGTGGTGCACTGCCGTTTCATTATAAAAAGTAATCAATTTACGAAATTGATCAGGCAATTTGCCCTTCATAAAAATAAATGATTTGGGCTTCAATTACCCGATATGATGACCGCTGTCGAGTCATGTGGCTAATGCTCTTGTAGCGTATTTATACCTACGTGATGTAGGGACAGTTTAATGGCAAGGTAGTTCGTAGAAACAGAAGCCATATTGCTATGGGTGCTATCCTGTGCACTAAATAGTTTTATTTTACGCTTACAAGACAATGAGTAGGTAGAATAGATTTTATAACGACCTGATTTACATTTTCGTTTTTATGGTAATTATTTTATTTTGTATTTTATTTCTAAATACATAACTACAATTCCTTGTAAGTCCCAGAGTACTTGTACAAGTACATACTAAGCATAGTAGTTCTGACCTGACATTTAAACTACATAGCAAGGGTATAACTGCCTTATCTACTTACCCAAGTACAAATTTTTCTTTCCCCATTTACCGGGTAGTTTTTTTACAATGGCAGAAATGATACGACCATACTCATTCAATAATCTATGGTCAATACCGCCATATCAGGTAACGTCAACTGTCATTGTCAGTGTCAATTTTTCGCAAGATGGCCACTCGGTCGGGTCGCCGGCCGGCACGAGGTAAGTCTATCTGTTTATATCAAAGTAATTTTTTGTGTTTTGTCTTGTTTCATACATGAATCCGTAAATATAAACTATTATTATTTATCAATTAAACATAATTTAAAAGAAAACTTAGTATTTTAGGAGGTTCATGATCGGTCAAAATAATTTGTACTTGACATGGTACGTTAAGCGTTTCATCAAAAATGCGACACTCCCATTTACCAAAAAACCTACACAAATAACAAAGGTGTCGTCTCCCAGGATGTGACAAAAGAAGTTTGTTAAATGTTCCTGTTGTAATGTAGCTCTTTGCCTGAACCCGACAAGAAATTGTTTCAGGACATTTCACGTCCAAGATAATTAATCATTAGATATTAAAACTATTCCTTGTCAAGTTCAGATGCTTTTAAAAATAAATACTTGAAGATCTCTTAATATGTGACTATGATTTAAAAATATCAATTTACTAGTAGGTATGTAAGTAAACTTTTAAAATGTAAAACACTTAAAAATTAATAAATCTAATTTTTAAGTGTTTTACATTTTAAAAGTACATTGATACCGTTACTTACGGGTTTATAAAAGTTGATAAAGCTTAAATTGTCTTAAATACTGAATTTTATAATTATTATTGTTTCACATAAGTGACATTTAGAAGAAAAATATGATTTATTTTTGATACTTAAATAAAACCTTTATTATATTGATGTCCATTTAGAAGAAAAATATGATTTATTTTTGATACTTAAATAAAACCTTTATTATATTGATGTCGTTTTTGTTACACCGTATAAAAGCCTAAATTACTTACAGGAGTACAAACTATTTTCAATATTTTTCTTTTAAAACAGGTGCTACAGATGCTAAACTTACAGCAAAAAATACAAAAAAAATAAGTAACACTTAAAAAGTACGTAAAACCGTAAATTTTTAATCTCGGTTTGAAGCATTATTCTTACTTGGTATAGTACAGTACATCCGCCAGATATGACGGATGTACTGTATGATACCCAGCTAGCAAAATATCCTTACAAACGAAAACTTTTAAGAGCTATGTCCTTAAATAAATTTTATATACGTTCTGATTAAGACAGAGACTCTAATAATGGCATTTAATAAGTCTTTTTAAGCTATAAGAGCATATATATTTGATATTGTTTAAAGAATACTACCACCCTCTTCTCTTCCCTTGGGTGTCGTAAAAGGCAAATAACGGACTAAAGACCGCACATACACCCAACAACATAAAGCGGCGATGGGCTCACCACCTGTCACGCTGAGCACATATGCAGTTGTTGTTTGGTGAAACGTGGATTGTGGCAGTGGACTGCTTTTGCGGTCCTCATTGCCTAGTCTCTGTTTAACCCTTCGGGGATAAAAGTCGTGAATTTGTACTTACTATAAGCATTAAGTTCAATTTTAATTGTTTCATTTACTACTAGCAAATTAAAGTACGGAAATTTGGTTCTTCCAGTCGGTTACAAAAAAGTTGGTGTTATGCTTAGTTGGTATTTTCCGTAAGTCAAAGTTAGTGTCATGCTTAGTTGGTGTTTTGCGGAAGCGGTTTTTTCCTAGTTAGGTGTTTTGCGTAAAGATGGTGTTTCGCGTATATGGTTTTACTAGCGGCCGCTCGCGGTTTCACCTGCGTGGTTTTCGTTCCCGTGGGAATATTGGGATAAAAAGTATTCTATGTGTTAATCCAGGTTATAAACTATCTGTATGCCGAATTTCATCCAAATCCATTTAGTAGTTTTTACGTTAAAGAGTAACAAACATCCATCCATACTTACAAACTTTCGCGTTTATAATATTAGTAGGAAGTAGGATGAGTCTAAAGGGTAAGTATATAAGGTGACTGCTAGAAACCGCAAGAAACTTCAAGAGCTGGTCAGGTAAAGAGTTTTAAACATGACAAAAATTACAAAAAAGGAGTTCGTGTTTTTTTTTCATTTTTAATGAAATAATTCATTTTGTGAATTTTAATTGGATAGTCTTTAACTATGTAATTTATTTTAAAGCATACGGCAGTCTGTTGACCCGTCCGCGTTAACTGGGCGATAAGTACCTACGTTGACGGGTCCACAGACGGCCGGCCGGCCGGCCGTTGCCCCCGTCAGCTAGGCGATAAGTACCTACGAAAAAACACGAATTCCTTTTGGTCATTTTTGTCATGTATAAAACACTTGACCTGACCAGCCCTTGAAGTTTCTTGCGGTTTCTAGCTGTCATCTTATATACTACTTATTATATACATATTACATAACAATAGAACTGAGTCAATCTACCATCGTTCTTGATCACCATTGCTAACTCGGTGGTAGGGGCTGGCAGTTGGCACGCGACACCGCAACCCTCAAATTAGCTAATTGAATCGCGTGGCTTGTCTCCTTACACTGCAGTCGTCCTGCGGGACTGCTTGCCATCGACGATCCAGCTTTTACTTAGCTTGTTAATTCCGCGAGGAAATGTTTAGTGGCACGCAATACCTTGATTTCTGAATCTATTAGATTATGCTTTGATTGCCGTTTAATTAGATAGGGAAGAACTAACACCTGCTGATCCTATCATTAAACATACTTACATAGGTATGTTGATATCTTCCATTTTAGACGGTACTTAAAGTAGTTATTAGCTTAGTAACGTACTAAATTAAATCTGAGTATAAATACCAATTTTTAAACCAGTTCGAGAAAGTCGTGTTCATTTTACATAAGTATATTGTCTGTATTGTTTTGTATTGTATCCAAATGTTTTGAACCTTTCAAAATTCAAACATATTATTTTTTAATATAAACGTCTCCACGGTGGGCTCAGGCCTCCCACGTGAACAATGGCACATGGGGATATTGGGCCATAATCCACCACGCTGGCCCAATGCGGGTTGGTGGGTTTTAACGACTGTCATCCTTAGGACAACAACCGGGACCGACGGCTTAACGTGTCTTCTGAAGCACGGAGGAGCTCGAGATGTTTTAAATTTCGTCACCCATCCAGCGACCCGGCATTGCGGAGGTTGCTTAGCGAGCAAGATCGCAAGCCGATCCCGCTAACCGCTGTGCCATCGAGCTCCTCTTTATTATTGTTCTATGTGAAAAGGAGGAAAATGTGCAAGCAGGCAGCCTGATGGAAAGTAATCACCGCCGCCCATGGACACCCGCAAATCAGAAGAGACGCAGATTGAGGACCAGGAGGTGCCAACATTGAGAAAGGAGTAGGAATTGTGAGGGGGGACGGGGGCGGGGAAGAGATAGGCCTCCGGTAGGTACTCACCGGACGAAACACAACAGCAAAGAGTGCCATTGTTTTAAGCCGATATTCCGTGAGAAGGTGGAGTTACGCCGGGCGAGCTGATTACGAAGTGACGCAGCGTGGCACTACACATACATATACAATGTGACGGGGGTGGTACTTTCTAACCTGTTAAGGCTAAGTACTACATCTAAATTCATCGACAAAAAAAAATGTGGACTTAAAAAAAAGTTATTTTAAATCACAAAATAACTAAGTACTTAATGATGTTTTTCTCACCAAAATAATCTCAAACAAACAAAACAAAGTAATTTATTAGTTAGCCAGTGCCATTAGCTACCGTTTGACATTTTTTTCATGTTTATCCGACGTGTGAAACCTCGGACCAAATATTACATGGACAGAGTCTTACGACGTTGCCGCTTTTACATACGTGTATCAAAGTAAAGTATTTGTATCTCTGTCTGTATGACTGTAGTGTGATATGAGTAAAAGAGATAGTTAATGTACGTTTGGCAACGACGCACTGTCGGTGTGAGACGTGTCATTTCATGACCGACTGCTCGGTCAAAACATTGCTGGATTGTGCGAAATAATAGTGAAATATTAAGAAATCTTAGTGTTTGTGTTATTTGTGTAATATACAATTGACATAATGTCTTGTTCAGCTGTTTATTGTTCGTTAAGAACAACAAAAGGAGATGTGAAAGACCAGGAATTATCATTTCATACGTTAGTGATTTCTCCTAATATGTATGCTTTACTATGAGTTTTTTAATAATTAAAACGGCAAAGCATTAATTTTTGCTAATTCTAAATCATACTATATCGTACACTTTTCATAAGAATCAGGTTTTAAACCTTAATTAAATGTAATTTAAAGACTTTGTTTTTGGCATAATGATTAGTGATGTACGTATTTGTGTATCGAAGCTTTATCGATATTACTAATATTCTTTTTATTATTCTTTTGTTAGGTTTCCAAAATGCCCGGAAATAAGACGTGAATGGGTTAAAGCTATTATATATATATAAGGGCGGAAATATAAATAGTAAAAAAAAATTGCTCTTCACTTTACTACACAAATTATTATTTTTTATTTGTTTGTTATAATAGAAGGAGGCAAACGAGCAGGCGGGTCACCTGATGGAGAGTAATCTCCGCCGCCGCAACACCAGTGGAATCGCAGATGCGTTGCCGGCATTTAAGGAAGGAATAGGAATTGTGAGCGGGGGGAGGGGGGGTAGGCCTCCGGAACCCTCACTGTCCGAACGAAACACAACAGCACCAAGGGCTATTATTTCACGCCGGATATTAGGGTGTTACCAGACCAATCGATCGATCGTCGATCGACGGCATCGATCGATGGTAGAATGGATTAGTCGACGTCGATCGATAGTGTCTACCAGACCTATCGACGACCTCAATTGATGGTAAAATGGATTAGTCGACGTCGATCGATAGTTTCTACCAGACCAATCGATCGATGTCGATCGACAATCGACCGGTAAAATGGATTGGGTGTTAAATTGAGCTGTTTGATTAGAAGCACCGGCCGCTTCACTTTTTTATAAATTTATTTCGTTCCCATGGATAATAATCGTAATATTAGATTATGTTTATGTTGATATTAATGAGTGATGATAATATGAACGTTTAAATACTAAATGATATTCCCCCAAACACCTTGGGAAGCACTTTAGATTAAGCAACACCGAAAAAGAGGGGAAGGGGAGGGGGAGGGGGAGCCAAAGTGCGAAAACGCATAGTTTTCAAGATATTTTTATTTTGAGGTTATTTTAGGTTATTTTGAGGAAAAAATAACAAATATTCTACTAAGTTACCATTACCGTACCCCCTCCATCCCTCTCCTCTCTACCTCCCTCGAAACTACTAACCTCGAAATTCATGACTGCTTAAAATGTCATTTGGATAAAATAAGTGATCGTTGGCTTTAAAAAACGGCCGCATCCAGATTCTTCTACGTTTGCTTCTCCGTAATAATAGTACGAGCAACATCGTACTGGCCAAGAACAACGAGTCCTTTTCTGAATACATTTCGAAAGAAACTGATGGAATTTAGCCAGGGTTAATCGATCAACGTCGACCGACCGTCGATCGATGGGTTAGACGAACGGTATCCGTCGATTGATTAAAGCTACCACACCTATCGATCAACGTCGACCGACCGCCGTCGATCGATTGGTTAGTCAAACGGTAGGTATCCGTCGATCGATTAAAGCTACCAGACCAGTCGATCAACTTGGATCGACGTTGATCGATGCCGTCGATCGACGATCGATCGATTGGTCGGGTAACACCCTTAGTGAGAGGTTGGTATTTACGCCGGGCGAGCCGGCCCAGCGTGCCCGGCGTGCTGCAACGCAGCGTGGCTCTACCACTCAGTCAGTGTCACTCATTTAGCACCACCCAAGGGTCACGTGTAGGGTCTAAACGGTAAACCTACGGACGTGAGTAACTTGAACCCCCAATTATAATAACGAACTAGGTACACACCACATTAAAGTGATTATATCGATATACTAGTCACATCTTTAGTCACGCACACATGTACAGATAGAAAGCTGCACACTAACAAAAGATGGACATGCTAAAAATCCAAAGACTCTGTCCATTGTGATATTTGGTCCGAGTGTAAAACCTTTGATATCGCATAAAATAAAAATGGTCATAAATTATAGGGGGGGGGGGAATAATATGGGGGGTCCCCCCATATTATTTTTTTTGTCGATGAATTTAGATGTAGTACTTAGCCTTAACGGGTTAGAAGTACCACCCCTATCACATTGTATAATCACGACTATTATACCCGAAGGGTTAGTCAGAGACTAGACAATGAGAAAAACAACAGCAGTCCTCTGCCATAGTCCATATTTCAGCAAATAGCAAAATACGACTGCAATGTGCTCAGCGTGACAGGTGGTAAGCCCATCGCCGCACTATGCTGTTGGATTTATGTGCAGTCTTTAGTCCGTTAGTCGCCTTTTACGACACCCAAGGGAAAAGGAGGGGGTGGTAGTATTATTTTAAGGCTAGGTGTTAGTGAAAAATTAAAATAACACGATCTTAGAATTACTTTTTGAGTTAGTAAACAGTAAAATTAAAATCTGCGAAAATTATGAAATATTGTTGAGGCTTTACTCTGTGAAATACACCCGATGGAAACACGATTTGATAAAGTTGGCTCGATAGAATAAATTCACAAAGTTACATATTGTTGTGTCATTTTATCTTCTTTTCCAGGTTTTATTCTTAAAATAAGTGATTTGATATTATGAGTCATTTACCAAAATGAAGTTCATAGATAACTTGAGGAATTATAACCGATCGTTTTTTATTTATTACATCTACCAATTTTTTAAAATATAAAACGCAATTATTCGCGCCGCTTCGCTGCTATACCCGTCCCTTACTGTCGTACCGTCGAGAGAGCGAGAGAGAAGCGCTCGAAATACCTCCCCTTAATGAGCCGCTACCTCAGAGCATTCAACCAATGAATGCTCTAAGGCCGCTACGCGACACAGCCTTGGCTCTATCATTCCAAAGAAAGTTAAACTTTTAGTAAATACTTAACAAAATTTTAAGTTTTTTGCATTAATAACTCTCAAAAATACTTACTGTAAGATATTATACAATAAACAAGACCCTACGAACATCCGATGGTCGAAGGTAAAATCAAACGAAATTGTATCGAAAATTTATTTGATCAAAACGAGATCTAATGAATGACAAGATAAAAGATAAGAGTGCAAGGAACTCCTCAAGAGGCAACATTGTTTAAGCGCGCCCTGTAACCGCCATAAATCAGCCATTCAGAATTTACGAGGGCCCTCCGCAAATCGGTTTATATTTTCGATAAATAAAATTGGCGCGGGTTTTGCGAGGTAAGCAGAGGCCGTTAGGAGAGCGTCGTGCCACCAGCTGCCGCGAGCACATAAACCCGAGTCCCGACTACCCTCGCGTTTTCTTGCTGACAATTTTTTCCCGCTCCGGTCATTACGCAGCTGGGCCCGAGACAAAACGGCGAATCGTTTAAGCCCTCTCCGGAGACCGTCCAATTTTATTGTGTGTACCTAGTCGAAATTGATATGCCGCGCGAGTGCCGGCCGAATGCCGCCGAATGTGACGGACGCATAGGCTCGCCCGGTGGCTGCTTTCAGGGGCTTATAACTTCAACATATAGCCATACGTTTCATGTACCTAGCAGTACAGTGCTTCGCTAGTTTTTTTTTTAAACAAACTAGCAAAGTAATGTACTTTTACATAAAAGGTATATTATTGCAAAGATATCGCGATACCTTTCATGTAGAATTACAGTACTTCGCTAGTTTTTTTTTTTTTTAAAAGCAAACTAGTAAAGCAAAGTCATGTACTTTTATTTGAAAGGTATTGCAAGAGATGTTAAAGTTAAACAATTAGCCCCCAGGTCCGCCAATAAATACACATCATCATCATCATCATCAGCCTGTAAACGTCCCATTGCTAGGCACAGGCCTCCCACGTGGACAATACCACGTGGAGATATTGGGCCATAACCCACCACGCTGGCCCAATGCGAGTTGGTACGTTTTTACGACTGTCATCTTACGATAACAATAGGGACCAACGGCTAACGTGCCTTCAGATGCAAGGAGGAGCTCGAAATGTTTTTAATTTGGTCTCCCATCCAGCGATCCGGCATTGCGAAAGTTGCTTAGCGAGCAAGATCAACTCTTGGTATTTTTTTTTTATTAGTTTCCAACACACAGTATCATTTTACCTACATCCTCTATAAATTACATTCGCTTTAGAAATACACTTAACTTTTCTTTCACTTTTTCTTAGTCATATACTAATCTTTTCTGATTTAATTTTATTAAAAGAATATCCTTTAGTACCTATCCTATAAGTTCTCAATCAGTGTAATACCTTACTACAAATAGGTAAGTAAACTTCACTCTTCGTACATTGGCTAGGTACCTACCATTCACTTCACGTGTGGTTTACAATGCTTTATAATTAGAAAGGAACACTCAGGTATAACATAATGACATGACATGGCGATTTATAAACGTTACCTACTCATAAAGACCACATGATTTACCAAGGTATGTTAGTAGGTAAGTACCTAAATACTACCTAGAGTTAGACCTCACGTTATATCATAATCATAAGATAAATTAAACACATAGTTTATTACCTATAGGTAGATAAGGTAATTGAAACACTTTATTATTAAAATTTATTTATTTAATTTAATGGATCGCCAACATAAGGTACCTACAGCATTTAAATTGAAATAAGTAAGTACTTGCTAGAAATGGCGATCAACAGTCTTTATCAAATCTTTAAGTTGCAGAAGTAAGTGTACAAAGAGTATTTCATCTATTCCATAGACCACACCCAAGGAGCATTTAATATTGAACATGGTATGATCTCAGAAGTAAGTAGATGTCACTATGATCGTTGACATTTTCCATGTTGTTTTTATAGCGCGTGACGTAAGGACTAAAATGTCGAGCGGGCTCATTGTTTCCAATGCCTAACAACCAATCCGATTGTGATGTGACGGTGGTGATCGGTGCGATCCTGGTGTTCGCGCTGCCCCTGACTCTCCTGATCCCTGACTTCTCCATATGGGACGTGATCCCCAAGTTTCGGGTGACCAGGTTCCACGTGCTGAGCCAGCACCTCACTTGGCCGCAGGTCAATGCTGCACTCATCTTCATACTCTCCCTGTTCTTCTGTCTGTACCTTGAAATTCGTAGACGCAAGTGAGTAGTTACCTACTAATTTCAAAGTCTAAACTGTTTTGTTTTATGTGGTGTTACAATGTGTTACCTACAATGATTAATAAATATTATTGTTGTATCTAAAATAAACCCCACAAGGGCACTATAATCACGGTAACTATAATGTTACACAATTACCACTTACCTTTAAAATTTAATGGTAAGTAAGTAATAAGTATTAGCTATTTCAATTAGGTATACAGGGTCTAACAAAATCGATAGGTAAGCGAACTAAAAATGGGCTCCTGTTTTATAGTGATTTTTCAAAGTTATGTTTTCTAATAAACTAAATCAATTAAAATAACGCACATCATGAAACATGCTGTATCTTTACTAACACGCACGCAAGCGTAAATAAAAAGATAGCTGAGTGTGCACCGAGTTTAGTGTGTATGTTCGACTATCTTTGTGTGCGTGAAGGGTGTATTTTTTTGGTGAATTATGATTATGCTTTGTTGATTATCTCGGTAACGAGCCTGTAGTTTTGCACCAAATTTGGTGAGCATGCTCAGTGTGATGTATAGATGCTTCCCTTAAACGTTCGCTTATTGATATTGTTAGACCTTATACAGGTCTACAAAAAAAATGTTTACGCTCACACACACCAATAATTATCGAGCCCAAGATAAGTACTTAATTCTTTCGAAACTCGTTTATATGGTAAGATAATGGATAAATATACATAAACAGAAGAAACACCCAAACCCAAAATCAATTCAGAAAAATAGTTATTTTCCAAATTGACCGGACCGGGAATTGAAACCGGAACCTCAGAGATGGCGCGACACCAGACCCGGCGTGCTAACCACTCGACCACGGAGGTCGTCAAACCGAAATTATCATAATAATGATTACAGGCCAGGCTTGGTCCCACTGCAGGGCAAAGAGCTCCCTCCACTACTTCTTCCACATTCGCAGCGACCTAAGAACAAACCTTAGGTAAAAGTCCGGCTCGCACCGCTATCTCCTGGGTCTACCAGTGTACGAAAATTATTATGCGAAAAAAAGACCCACTAAGGATTATAACGACTGCCATCTTGCGACAACAACCAGGACCAACGGCTTTACGTCCCTTCCGAAACACGGAATATGCATTTTAGCATTGTTTTTATGTTCGATCAAGGAACCTCCCGTCCTTGCGCACTTAGGGTTGCCAGGCGTCCAGATAAAGCCGGACATAGTTAGGCTTTATGATTGCGTGTCCGGCCAAAAAAACGGTTATCCGGCTTTTGTTAGGCTTTTTACATTTCTCAAACGAGCGAACATCAAGCCACAGAATAACTAAGTAGCGTGGCCGAGCGCAGGCGAGTCGACTGTCGGTCGCTCGCTCCTGCTCCCGACAATGTAGGGTGTCCGGCCTTTTTACCCAAATGTCCGGCCAAACTGGCTGGTCTGTCCGGCTATTAGGTTTGGCGACGTGGCAACCCTACTTGCACCCGATCTACGCGCACTGTACGTAGGAGTACCTACGCGCGGTCGAAATGGCGCGCAAGAATAGCTGAAAAGTGGTCGACCGGGGAAGTTCCTTGATGGTTCTTATTAGTATTTATGCAATTTTATTTTTTATATTACCATGTTTTTTGTGTGGTCTAGTAGATAAATAAGTATCTTTTCTTTCTACACCTCACAATGCTTTCAGCCGATCAGCCTCGCTCGACAGGTGGAATAAGTGCTTCGCGTTTTAGAGTTAATCCTTCTTTCTTTCTATACCGACCAATCGTTTCAGCCTCGACGACATGGTAGAAAAAGTGCTGACTGTGAGCAAGGTGACCGACGCGACTATGGACGTTGAGCGCGAGCGGCAGACGGCCGCCATGAAGGTATTATATTTTGAACTTTATTCCATTAGCTTATGGTCGAAAACACATACATACCTACATAACATAGGTACAGTCGCGACCAATATCCCAATGCAAAGGGTTAGTCAGAGCTAGACGAGGAGGACCTTAAAGTGCACAGTCACACTCCACGTTTCATCAAAATAACAACTGCTCAATATGCTCAGCGGGGAGCCCTTTCGGTCGCATAATCTCTTTCGTCATAATGTAGTTTGGCATAGTTAACAGTTTCAGCATAAAGTTTTTTCGCATAAAATTTGTAAAGCGGAGTGTTATAAACTCATAATGGTTTCATCAGCATAATTTTAACTTACTATAATTGTCTTAATCATAATTTTAATCAGCATAAATGTAAATAAATGAAAAAATAAATGTAATTTCGAGGTAATTTTTTTATTAGACAACAGAAATAGTACTAAGTAGCTGCCCTACTCCTGATGTAAATTTTTCTCTAAAATATCATACCCAGACTTTCGTTTTTTTTTGTTTTTCATATATAATTCATATTATTAGGTAAATAAAGTAAAATGTCTTAAAAAGTACTTTGTGTTTTCGGTAAGGTTGTACTACAAAAGTCAGTGACAGAATCGAATCGCGGCAAAACCGACTCCATGTAGTCTTGTCTGCCCTACGCTAGAGTGTAATTTAAGCCCGGAGCCGTGACAGAAACCATGCCTGCTGCATGCTGCATGCCTGCCTGCATGCGTGCCTGCCTGCTGCATACCTGCCTGCCTGCATGCTGCATGCCTGCTTGCATGCTGCATTCCTGCTTGCATACTGCATGCATGCTTGCATGCATGCTGCATTCTTGCTTGAATACTGCATGCTTGCTGGCATGCTGCTTGCTTGCATGCTGCTTGTATGCTGCTTGCTCGCTTGATTGCTGCATGCTTGGTTGCTTGCTGCATGCTTGCTTGCATGCTGCGTGCTTGCTTGCATGCTTAAACGTTGCTACGATTAAAAGTTGTTCGATGATGTTATGGATTTCAGTTATTTGAAATGTTGTATTTTTGTGATATTGGAAACGTTTTGCTGGTAAATGAATCGTCTAGCATTAATAGCTTTGGCCAAACGTTGAGTGGGATTTCAAAACATAACGATTTTGAAAAAAATAACAATCATTAATAGGCATTTCAACACTTTGTTAATTGTGTTTTAAGTAAAAAGAACATTATGGAAAACAAAAAATTACAAAACATTTTCGGCCAAATAAAATTCATACAGAAAAATTTCCGAGTTTAATGTATTCCATATGACTGCCAATAAATGTTATGATTAGTAATCGTTATTGTAAAAACATTTATGTGTAAACATTTGGTGTTGATATATCATTATTATAAAAGTAGTTATGGGGAAATAAAGTATGCCTAATGATTTATTCTGAAAGAACGTTATGCGAAACGAAGATAATGCCAAAAAACGTTATGCAGCCTTAAAATATGCCTCTTTAATTATGCAACCCAATATGGACCCGCTCAGCGTGATAGGTGGTGACTGGTGACCCATCGCTGCTTTATGCTGTTAAATGTATGTCCTTTCTTATGTCAGTTAAAAGTCTCCTTCTACGACACCCAAAAGAAAAGATGGGTTGGTACTGTAGGGTTGCCACCCGTACTCTAAAATAAATAGAGTAGTGTCCTCTTTTTCATGTAGGCGTACTTTATAATCTACGACACCAATAAAGTAGGTACCTAAGCTTAAATACTTACTCTATTTACGTGAAACTATTTACGTAAAAGACAAATAGTTAAATATTTGTTAAATGTCGCAAAGAGCAACAAAAAATACGTTTTAAGGACAAATAAATAAATACTCACTGTGTTTTTATGCTAGCTGTATGTCTTAAGTAACTACTTTTTTTTTTACCAAAATAAAAAAATACTTTATTCGTCCTAAAAAAAGGTGACAACCCCATGGTATGGTAGTATCTTTTGAAAATGAGCCGACACCACACAGCTCGTAGTAGCACCAGTGTCACTCCTCAGTTTAGGTACGTTCGGCCGGCACGCCTCCCAGGCAGGCCGCCTAGGCGTATAGGCAGTAAAGGTTGTCGTTCGCGATGCACCGAACACGTCGCGCGTCGTCGCTTAACTCGTAAACCCTGCGCGCGCGCGTAAACCCTACGCTCTATGACGTCATGACGTCAAATCGATATCGAGTCAGCGTTGCTTAACGGAATATGAACGCTCGGGTCACACGTTAGGTTTCAATGTCGCGTGAAAGTCGTAAGAGAGTGAATCTTCTGTACGTAGTACTATTATTTATTCTGTGGTAGCACCTAGTGTTCGTCATTTCAAGCGATGCAAACGAGCAGGCGGGGTCATCTGATGGAAAGTAATCACCGCCGCCCATGTACCTACCCGCAAAACCAGAGGAGTCGTTGCCGGCTTTGAGCAAGGAGTTGGACCTTTGAGGATGGAGCAGGAATTGTGAGGGGAGAGGAGGAAAGACGGGCCTCCACTCCAGTAGGTACTATAACTCACCGGACGTAACACAACAGCAACGATTGCAATGTTTCACGCTGATATTTCGTGAGAGGGTGGTATTACGCCGGGTGAGCGGGCCCATTTCGTGTCGCAACGCAGCGTGGTTCTACTACTAACTGCCGTACTTAGAGACGTCAATTAAGTTTTAATGACAATTAAATGTCTTTCCTCTCTATTTAGCACTATATCTACATGTGAAAGTCACAGCAAGAGACTTAATTAAAACTTAATTGACGTCTCTGTACGGCAGTCAGTGTCACTCACTTAGCACTACTCACAGGTCACATGTAGTGTAGGATCACATATGGGTAAACCTACGGAGACGAGTAGGGTTAGCATCCGTCCGGATTAGTCCGGACTTTTAGACTCTAGTCCGGACTTTGTCCGACTCTTTAATCTGTCCGGATTTTAGAATATGAGTAACAAAACTACATAAGTAATATAACATCGCAAAGAATTCGTCTATTGGTCAGAGCCAAATGACTAAGCTGAAGATCGAGGACGGCAGTGTCATTTCGTCGAAGCCGGAGATTCTGAGAGAGCTCGAGAGGTTTTATGGACAGTTGTACACCTCAACACAAGAGCCCGCTGTTGGTACAGCTCAGGACACCAGAGCTAAGTTAACCCGACACTATACCGAAGATATCCCTGACATCAGCCTGTATGAGATTAGTATGGCTCTTAAACAGCTTAAAAACAACAAGGCGCCGGGTGATGACGGAATTACCACTGAACTTCTGCGAGCGGGTGGAAAACCGATACTCGTAGTCCTCCAGAAGTTGTTTAATTCCGTCATGCTCGAAGGTACTACGCCAGAAGCATGGCACAGGAGTGCGGTGGTGCTCTTCTTCAAGAAAGGCGATAACACCTTATTGAAGAATTATAGACCCATCTCACTCCTGAGCCATGTGTACAAGCTGTTTTCGAGAGTCATTACGAACCGTCTCGAACGCAGGTTTGACGACTTCCAGCCTCCCGAACAAGCCGGTTTCCGAAAAGGCTTTAGTACCATAGACCACATACATACGCTCCGCCAGATTATACAGAAGACTGAGGAGTATAATCGGCCCTTATGTTTAGCGTTTGTGGACTACGAGAAAGCCTTCGATTCTATCGAAACCTGGGCTGTGTTGCAGTCCCTCCAGCGTTGCCATATCGACTATAGGTATATCGAAGTGTTGAAATGTTTGTATAGAAACGCTACTATGTCGATCCGATTACAAGACGAGAGTACGAAACCAATCCAATTGCAGAAAGGTGTGAGACAGGGAGACGTCATATCTCCGAAACTGTTCACAAATGCGTTGGAGGACGTTTTCAAGCTCTTGAATTGGAACGGATTCGGCATCAACATTAATGGCGAATACATCACTCACCTTCGTTTTGCCGATGATATAGTCATAATGGCGGAGTCGCTGGAGAACCTCAACACCATGCTCAGCGACCTCAATATCGTATCCCAACAGGTGGGTCTTAAAATGAACATGGACAAGACGAAGATCATGTCGAATGTCCATGTTGAACCCGTACCGTAATTGTTGGGAGCGATACTATCGAAGTTGTCGACCACTACACCTACTTAGGACAGATTGTCCAGTTAGGTAGGTCCAACCTCGACAAAGAGGTCGCCCGGAGAATCCAACTCGGATGGGCAGCGTTCGGGAAATTACGAGATATCTTTGCATCGAAGATTCCGCAGTGCCTAAAGACAAAGGTCTTTAACCAATGTGTGTTGCCGGTGATGACATATGGCACCGAAACGTGGTCCTTAACTGTTGGCCTTTTAGAAAAGCTCAGAGTCACACAGCGAGCAATGGAGAGAGCTATGCTCGGAGTTTCTTTGCGCGATAGAATCCGAAACGAGGATATTCGCCAAAAAACCGGAGTTGCCGACATAGCTCGTAAGATTTGCAAGCTGAAGTGGCAATGGGCAGGCCACATCGCTCGACGAACCGACAACCGTTGGGGAAGAAAGGTTCTCGAGTGGAGACCACGCACTGGAAGACGCAGTGTTGGTAGGCCTCCCACTAGGTGGACCGACGACATCGTGAGAGTCGCAGGCAACCGGTGGATGCGAGTGGCGAGTCAGTCGGTCAGGATGGAGGTCAAAGGGGGAGGCCTATGTTCAGCAGTGGACGTCTTCAGGCTGGTGATGATGAATATCAAATAAAACTTTATCTTTATTAACTTCTCATTTATCAAAAAACAAAATATAAAAAGTGAGTAATGTTTCCATTTTGTGACTAAAACGTCCGGAATTTTATCGAAATGTCGGGACTTTTCAAATTCTTAGATTAACCCTAGACACGTGACTTTAACCCCCATAACTGTATTCTGCTAGGAGTAATGAATACCTTTAACCTATAATGCAGGTGTGCGTGGAGTTGTTGGACACGTCAGCGGAGCACTACGAGCATCTGATGCTGCTGCGCGACGAGCTGCGGCGGCGCGAGCGGCCGCGCTCACAGCTGCCGCCTGCCGTCGAGCCGAGCGGCGAGCAGATATAGCTCAGTAGCTCTAAGCTGTTACTCAGACTTCGTCATTGTTTTTATTCATAATATATTTTTAAATGAAAAAATTTCTTGATTATTGGACTTACAATCACGGAAGAGTAGATCAACGCATGTTTCACTTTAAGCGGTGACAACAGCCTTCACAGAGACATGATTTATGTTTAGAGTACAATAGATAGGTACATCATACCTACTTAGGTATGATAAGTACTTACTTACAATGTCAAAAAAACTTTGAGCGCGGGCGTGGAGTCAGGTACTGGATACTTTATCGATACTTACCAGCACCAGAGGGCCTATAGACAATTTGACAGACGTTCACCCCCTGTCTATTCGTAATTAGTTGTACACTGCTGTGTACTGTACTGTGCTATTTGCTATAGTGAAAAAACAGCGGCGCGCACTTTAGACGATGAATTACGAATCGACAGGGGGTGGTGAGCGTTTGCAACTTGTTTTAGGGGGCTGATGCTGCCGCTCACCATAGAACCAAGCGGCGAGCAGATACAGCTCAAGATTTCGAGATTGTGTTCTATATATTTATTTTAAAAGATATAATTAGGATATAATTACTAGAAAAACTTTTCTTTTTCTATAACCTTTTATTCTACATATTTATGTAGCATTGTGAATGCAAAATTTCAATAACAAAGATAATTATAAGCAATTACGTTCGATTGTTAAATACTTGCAATAAGTAGTATTTCTTTCGACTGTGAGGGTAGGTAAACCTTCACAGTGACGTAATACCTTGCAGCGTAAATCATCAACTACTAGAAAAAGAATTCAACGAGTCTTCTGGGGGCTCGGTAGCTTAGCGGTAAGAGCAGTGGTCCGGCAATCCATAGGTCATGGGTTCGTACCCCATTCGAGCTTCCTGAGACAGGAAGTAGTTTCTAGTCAACATTTTATTCCTATAGATTAAGTATAAAAATAAGCAAAAAAGCATCATCATCAGCCTATAAACGTCCCACTACTGGGCACAGGCCTTCCCACATCGACAACACTCGCATGCAGAAAATTTATTTATGAGGAAGAGGATGCGAATGAGGAAGAACACATTTACGTGAGAAACCTCTCTCTTGGATACTTGAAAGAGTAGATCGAATTCTGCTTTATGCTTTACCAACCGTACTTACTTACTCGTATAACATGGCAAGTAAATGGTAGAATGTTTCTTTTGTTTTCAATCTTATCTTAATCACTATAAGTGGCGCAAGCATCCTCAGCAATAGCATTTGTTTTCTCTCTTTCTTCTACAGCTTAAACAAAAATGGAAAAAAAACTTCTTAGGTGCTCATTTATGTAATTGGTACTTAGTAAAATATAAAAAAAAATAGAGTGTTTTCCTAATTAAATTGCTTTCAGGTTACTTTTTTAATAAATTATACTTCGATCGTTTTCTTTTATCATAATATTTTGTAATCGTTAGAACTTGAACGCGGTTGCATTTACAACATTTTGAGGCTGACTATCCAACACTCACCGATGCGATGACTAGCACCAAGGACGATAGTCCTATGCTAGCACAAATAAAATTAAAATAAAATTTCTAATTAATAAATATAATATTTTATTTTCTCAATGGATACAAATGTATCAAATATCAGTCGCCATAATAGTTTAGTAATATTAAATGAATATATCACGCTACAAGCAGCATTATAATATAAGATTCTTTATTTGGTATTGACAGTAGTTTCTCAATTTATTACAATTTACTGTGTCAGATAGATAAGTAACGTAGTGTACTACAAATCATTTTGTGTCAGGTATACCACCACAAATCCATTCGAATAGACACTCGTAGCATAAGCTTTTATTAGGAAGTACAACTACTTTAATCCGTTAGTGTAACTTTAATCCGTTAGTGTAAAGCGCCCCTAGCGGAGGAGTTGAAAGACTATTTTATAAGAATGATTAGCTTCCATGATCACTATAGTATGAAAAAAATCAAAAACAGGTATAAAAAAACGCCTATGACAACAAATAATTTTCAAAATACTAAAACATAGGTATAATTCAAATAACATAATAAAATGTATGTAAGTATGCCACTATTTTAAATAGAACAGTTTTCATTTGGTACAAAACTTTTAAAACAAAAGGTAAATATAACAAATTCAATGCAAACACATTTCAATGAAACTACAACCCTTCAATTTGATATCGAACCCTTAGCAGAGTCATTTAAAGAGAATAATCAGACTAAAAGGTCGGTCGTCTCATAATTCATTTGTAACAAGCTTTATCTTTAAAAAACAATTGCCAAAATGTTTATACGCGTATCACTTCACAACTCAGAGACTTCGATCTGGACATATTCCACTAAATAGATTTGGACATCTCATGAAAAGCGTTAGCTTAGCTCCCCATAATATCATTGAGCTCCCCCAATTGGCTATTTGACAGTGTTGTAACAATAAAATATGAAATATGTTGGAAATGGTAGTTTATGATTTAACGATAATTATCCAACAGTTATTATTTATTAAGTTAATTTGTAAATAAGTATTTTATTTTTACAAAATAAATTTTCGATTTTTTATCTGTGGATTACAAGACCCGAAACACGTGCGGCAAGGGGCGACCATGATTGAGCTTCAAGGGACGTCACATTTCACAAAATTATCAAAAGCTATCTGTCAGGTTTCAAGATAAGTTTTTATATTTATTGAAATGTGACGTCACAGAGCAAAATGTCACGTGACCATCCGTTTTCGCACGAAATTTGAAATCAATAAAGAAAAATATGTTTTTTCTGTTAAATAAAGGTTTTTTTCTAGAAAGAAAATATTGTACGGGGTATAAATTAGGCGTTTGTAACTTTTTCGAAAACTGTCAAGTAGCCAATTGTACAGAGAATGGAAAAGTTGAAGATGCCCATAATTTATTGGTGGAATGTGTCCTAAAACGAGCACTGAGAGAATGCTTAGTCGCGAACCTGAAAGTCAACGGCCTTGATATTGGAGTATTTCAAAGTGTACCGCCTGACCCCACGTCCAGGGAAGCGGCTCTGATTTACAGATTCGCGGTGCAAAGCCTAAAAATTCGGCAAGATTATAATCAACCGATGTAAGATAGCTCATTATTATTGGTTTATTACTTTTTTTTTTTAAGTGTAACAGATGGGGCTGACATGTAATTATTCTACAAAAGCCCTTAAAAATAAATAAAAAGAAAAAAAACACTTCAGAACGGCTCTACCGAATTGTCTGATTTTTTTTGTTGTGTTGTAATGTCAAGTTTGTGTAAAAGATTTTTTTTAGAAATTTGTCACGGGATCAGGGTGTTCACGCGGACGAAGTTTCGGGCGGGCCACTAATAATATAATAAAATAATATTGTTATTAATTTGACACATTATTTTAATAGTGTTCTATTTTACACAAGCCCCTCACTGTACGAGTATCTCATAGTCTTGTTCTCATAGCAGCCCCCTTACTCTTGAAACCGATCGAAAAACCGATTGAAATCGATCTTGATAGATCGGATTGGTATTGTGAATTTTCGTACTCCTAAGTTACGACACTAGTGCTAATATGGATTCATATTGCGTGGATATTGAGTGAATAAAATACAAAACTCAATGCCATTTAGTTCACCCAATATGAATCCAAATTAGCGCTGGTGTCGTAACTTAAAAATACGAAAATTCACAATACCAATCCGATCCAATAGCGATCGGTTTCAAGAGTAAGGGGGCTGTTCTGGATTTAACTTCATTAAAGATTGGCGAATTGTATATTATTTTCTATTGTTGTAGTTTAGATGGTTTATTAGTATCATTACAAAAAAAAACACTAGGAGTGAATCGATATTTTTTAGCTAGTTTTAAACGTAAAATATCCGCATAAAGATTCCTAATTAAGTGAATAATTTTGGTAACAAAATTTGAATACTTACAACAAATTTAAAAAATCAAATTTAAATCAAATAACAATAACTAGGTACTTATAACTTGATTTAAAACCTTCTTAAATAAATATTATAAAGGGGACACCTTACGAAACGAAAAAGTATACATTTATGCACAGATCATGAGTCAGGTACTTGAGAAAAAACTTACTATTTCATAATTTTTTTTTACAATAAATATAGCTTTATTTTTCTCACTGACATATAACAATGTTATCGCTTACTATACAAAAGATACAGAGCCTCTATATCTGCCTCTAACTACTCTCCCACTGGAAGACAATTGTTTCATAATTTCCGATTTTATCTTTAACTTTCCGATTTTAAAACAAAAGGTCCATCGAGAAAACTATAGCAAGGTCGCGCACGAACTTGTCGGTCTTGTGACGAACAAATTATATACAGACAGATTCCTAAATTATCCCACATGTTTCCTTATATACATAGACTATCTGCACCGTTCAATCGTGCCATAATTATTAATTTTTACATGCTTAAATATTCTCACTGACATCGTCAATTGACAATTTAATATCTTTGTATACAAACGCTGGCCAATACAGTTTAACTAAAGTGCCAGTTGCTAAAAATTACAAAAAGTTATCAACAACTAAAAACATTTTACAAAAATAATAAAAAATATATATTTCATTGCGTGTAGACGCGAGTACCACCAAATGTCAAATCTCTTCAATACATTGCAAAATCGATTGGAGAAATTTGACAGTTTTGGAGATCTGAGGCGTGTACGTATACAATATTGTATAAGTATCAATATGAAGGCGTCTTATAATGTTTTTAATTGCTTTCTTCTACTAATATATAATAGTAACAAAACAACAACATAAATAAATCGGTGTAGTTACCTAATAAGTTGCCGCAAATAAAACAGTTTTAAAACTATGTAAGTATAACATAAAATTGTGACCAACATTAATGTTTTAATACATAAAATTCCACTTAACACTAATGAGATAAACAATAATACTATAACTACTGATTAAATAATGCTTGATTTGATTACACTTATGTAATATCTCTCGGCTAGAGAAAGAAAATAATTATGTTTTATGGCCATAATAATATTTTACATGCAGTCCTATAATAATATGATTGCATACTGATTCACAATTCATTTGATTAGGTAACCTATGACTTCTGTACAAATAAAGTAAAAAAAAATAGTCCAATAAACATGCTGATTTGATCATAAAAGTTAAACAAACCAAATTGATATAGGTATAGGTAAAATTGGTTTGGTAAAATTGGTAATTTTGTAAAATTCAAAACGAAAAATATTTTTCCACCCAAATGTATGGAATAGCTCTTTTCGCAATTTCAGAGTTGCTTCCATAGATATAAACAATAGAGGAAGATATGTTACCAACGTACCGCACTCGCCTCTTGCAAACCCTGTCCTAAAGACCGGGTAGCACCATAGAATCAGTGTTGCCAGATAGAACTGATAAAAACTATCGTGGAAAGTCGACGAATTAAACGAATTATCGTGCGATACTTAAATATTATTTTTTATCGCATGCCCCTCAAAATTATCGTGGATCTACAATAATTATCGCACGTCTGGCAACGCTGCATAGAATAATAACTAAAGCATAGAAGGAGTCCAAATGAGACTCGTATAGTTGTCCTATTTTTTCAAATGGGCCATAAACATTGAAAGGACAGAGACAAAATAAGTTGCTAAAAACGTCAAATGTGAAGTGAAAAAAAAATGGATACCAGAGAGCTGAGTGTAAGTTTGTAAATGTGCAAACGTTACTATCGCGTTTGAGTTAAGTTTTGACAGATAGATCTTAACGCTAAGTAAATAAGATCGAGAATCAAAACTCTTAACACAAACGTGATAGTAACGTTTGCACATTTACAAACTTACGCTCGGCTCTCTGGTCACCAACCGAATTCAAAATCGATCTATAAAATGTAACTCGAAGGGTAATATTTGACCTTATATACCTCAATGGACATTGGCAAGGGCCAACGCGCCCGTGTAATTTTCTTAGGATAAATTTTTGCGTGTGCATGTCACATATTAATGCATAGTGGCACAACAAACGGAGTGCCCACTTAAATGTCATAACACTCCTATGCTTTAGTTAGTCTATGGTTGTAATTCATCGCTCTGTCTCTGACATTAGCTGCCACACTACAAAAAGTATGTAGTTGATTAGGACTATTTTTTGATTCATACTACTAAGGGCATTCCGTATTTTCCTCTATTGTGTATATCTATGGTTGCTCCCATACAAATAGTTTTCCCAGTTGCGGGATTAAATACCTATTACCTAACAACCTGTAGAAATAAAAATATTACACATTACAATTACGAGACGCTCTACCACTTAAATATAATTTGAAATCAAATTTAAAACCATAAATACTATTTTTCACACAATTGAGTTTCGATACTTCGAGGGCATTCTTCTTTCCTAATTTACCACTTCCACATCAAAAATTAAATACGTGCATCTAACAATTTAAATTTATATAGGGTCTAACAATATCAATAAGCGAACGTCCAAGGGGAGCATCTATACATCACACTGAGCATGCTCACCAAATTTGGTCCAGAACTACAGGCTTGTTACCGAGATAATCAAAAAACATTATCATAATTCTACATAAAATCCACCCTTTCCAAACCCGTACAGTTGTACTTCAAGCACACAAAGATAGCCGAACATGCACAATAAACTCGGAGTACACTGAGCTATCTTTTTATTAACGCTTGCGTGCGTGTTGGTAATGATACAGCATGTTTCATGATATGCATTATTTTAATTGATTTAGTTTGTTAGAAAACATAACTTTGAAAAATCACTATAAAACTGGAGCCCATTTTTTGTCATTGTATTCAGAATGATGTATAGATCCCGCTGATTTTGTTAGACCCTGTATAAAAATAAAAGCGTGTAAAATATCTGATGCGTTGGATTATTTATTTATATTATTTATATCAACTACTTTAAAGAGTAGAAGAAAAAAACAATTTATGTAGTATTAACTACAAGCGTAAGAAATAAAATGTACCTACTAGGCATCACCATTTTGTCTTTTAGAAAACTATTGAACTGTTTGAAAAAACATTTCAAATCTACATACAGCAGCTACCTTAAGTGTTAAGGTGGTTAATAATGTTAGTACCTTACATTGATTACTGTACAAATCTAAAGCTGTCAAATAATCACCATCAATATACAATTGGCTTACGAAAACCTTGACCATACTGAGATCTTGTCATAACTTATTTATTTGTTTGAATATCACATGGTATGTAGCCAAGAAATAAACATATTTACAGTGGACATGTGATGTAAGAGAACAAATGTCACAGCACTGCATACTGCTTCCAATATTATTACATAAAAAAAAAGTTACAAACATTACACTAACAATGTTTAGGTAATCTCAGTTCACTTTATTCTTTTACATAGGTAAGTTACTATATTACAAAACGACCCAAACAATTTGCAGCCATGCTAATTGAAAACAAATGAGTTTCACATGACAAGGTCAGGAAGTCGTTAACATTTTCATAAGACAATAGTTTCACAAGCCAATTTGAAATTTTGGTTTTTAAGAAAATGTACTTATCTTTTTTAACATATTCTATCATCCTCTGTATTCAAACAGTGGTTATCAGTTGGTCCACAGCCTCCATCAGTTTAGGAGTATTATCAACTTTCATGCCTCGTTTACGGAGATCATTTAATTCTTCAACCAATTTTGATTTATCACGTCCCAGCGTCTCCCTGAAATTACAATAAGTATTTGTTCAATTAAATTTATATTTTATACATAATTTTAGAGAGATGTCATTTTCCACTGTTGTGTCTTTCACAAGTCTGCAGTAAAGTAAGCTTGTCTAAGTATGATTGTATATTCTATTATTTCTTTGCGGGTGTTGACATGACTAATGCAATCCAATAAGAGATAACATAACATAGATACCTATCATAAGTTCCAACAAACATCAGCAACATTTAGTACTTAATTATTTTTGAAGCAATGAGCTTAGGAACAGAATTTTTTTTTATTTATTTTTTAAATATTTACATTTTAACTTAAAATAAGACATTAAAAAATTTTCTGTAGCTCTTCAAAATACTTCACAATAATTTTTTAAAGATTCATTAAAATGACCACGCGCTATTGTTTTTGTGACAATCAAATACGCGCGAAACCCGCGGCGTGACTCCGTGCGATTCTCTAAGCTAAAGCCTTGATTGCTGCGTTTGCCGCAGCGTTGACGAATGACTCCGTCTCTTTCATATTTATAGAATTGGAAAGAGACAGCAGATCACAGCCATGCGCGCAGCGTCTATGTGTCGCTTAGAGAATCGCATAGCTGATATGTAATCGGACGCCCGCCGGGTGCGGGCGGCGAGAACGGCGGCGGGGACTATCGGATAAGATGACGTCACGTCACGTCAGTCGAGTGCCAGTGAACTAAGCGAGGTAGTAGTGTTTAAACGAATTATTTATGTACAATAACTTTGTAAATTCTTCTCGTATCAAAGTGAAATACAAACTATTGGTTTTAGAATAACGACTTCTATAATGGTATAAAGTAAAAATGAACGTTTTTTTTCATTTTTCCCAAGTCCATTGCTGCAATACATTTTAAACAACATCCTACTTTTTATTAAGAAATATTTTTGTATACTTTCGTAATATTTTAATGCAAATAGCGTTAAAAACGCTCAAATAAAAGTGTCAAGGCGGAGTGGTCAACGCAGCCGCCCGGATTGCGGAGGACGTGGATGTGGATTACATCCGTGCGGTGACGGAGAAAGAATACCAATCGCCGCCCCTCTCTCCGTCCGGTGGGTGTCGTAAGAAGCGACTAACGGACTCTTTCGAGCGATGATCTGCTCCACTGGTGGTAGGGCTTGACCCGTCTGGTTGGTGACCACCGTACGCATGGTGTAAAACCCGTCAAGTGACTGCTTGTCGGTCGCGTTTCGGGATCAGCCAGCGTATAACCAGAGCTCGAGAGGATGATGCTGCGATGTATTTGGTCTGTGGAAGCTTTCGTCAAACCAGTACCAGGAGGACTTCGTTAACCTGCCGACCAGGGAGACCCGTAGAAACGGTTGTCCCGCTGGCCGCCCGTGGCACAGTACAGGGGCCCAAGCAAACCTAACCAGCTCGTGAGGCTGCCTCACCATGCCACGCATAATCTCGGGGTGGTCCGTCGTGCCGGTTGGTGACCGGAAGGTGGGGTCCCGGCGGCCATTCCCGGGGGGGTTCGGGGGCCCTTCCGTTCGGCAGGTTAATAATACTCGTCTGTAGGCAAATTCCTGGGGAAACAGGCCACCACACTTTGACCATTCGCATCGCGGCATCATTTTCTCGATTCACGCCTCTCTCTTTCCACTCCTAAAATGACAGCGCCTAACAACAAAACTGGTACTATAGCGGTGCACACGCCCACCACAACCTTACCGTTTGAGGTGGAGTTCGCTAACATCCGCGGACTCCATGCAAACCTCAATGCCGTCCACCACCATCTTGAGACGGCACGGCCAGCAATGTTGTTCCTGACGGAGACGCAAATAATCCGCCCTGCTGACACCACCTACCTGAACTATCCCTGCTTTGTGCTAGAAGAATCCTTCAAAGCCAAAGCCGGAGTTTGCTTATTCGTTCGGGCGGATGTTTGCTGTCGCCGTCTGCGCTGTCTGGAGCACCCTTCCTTCTCCTACCTAGTGGTACACGTCGACTTAGGCTCTCATTGCCGTGTCTACGTCTGCGTCTACCGATCCCATAACGGCGACATGGAGACAAATCGACTAATTGAACATCTTAGTCGGGTAGCAGATGATGCGCAGGAGCGGTTTCCATCGGCGGAACTGGTGTTTTTGGGGGACTTCAACGCCCACCATGAGTTGTGGTTAGGTTCCTCCAAAACAGACCATGCTGGTATGCGCAACTGGTGAACCAGCCCACCAGGATCCCAGACATAGTTGGCCATGCGCCCTCCTTACTCGACCTTCTGCTGACGAGTCGCCCAGCTGGATACCGGGTGGAGATTCGAGCTCCTTTAGGTTCCTCGGATCACTGCTTGATATCCAGCACAGTGCCCTTGGCATCGCGCCCGCCAACAGCGGTTTCGAAACGCCAGATTTGGCACTACGCGTCGGCAGACTGGGACGGTATGCGGGAGTATTTTGCATCCGTCCCTTGGAGGCAGCGCTGCTTTAGTGGGAAGGACCCGACCGCTAGCGCCACTGCCGTTGCTGCTGAGATAGTATTAGGAATGGAATACTATATTCCACACTCCTATGCCATCAGCAAAGGCAGACGCAACCGCTGGTTCAATCGCGAGTGTGCCAGCGCTATTGAGAGCAAACAGACGGCATATCGCGCTTGGATCAGAGGTAAAGCTCATGGGGATCCCGAAACTAGCTCGCTAAAAGCAGCCTATAATAATGCCACCAAGTCGTGTAAGAGGGCCTACATTAGAGCGGATGCCCAGCGCGTTGCACGAGTAGGCCAAGAACTTCTGACGCATCCTACGGGCAGCCGTAGCTACTGGCGTCTGGCCAAAGCCGTACAATCCAACTTCTGCCAACCCTCGCTGCCACCACTGAGATGTCTTGACGGAACTTTAGCTCACAAGCCGCAGGAAAAGGTAGATCTCCTGGCCAAACTCTTTGCGGCTAACTCCCGGATCGATGACTGTGATGCACAGCCACCCTCAGTTCCTCACTGTGGCCACACAATGTCTGATATTAAAATCAGGCAGTGTGATGTCCGTGCGGAGCTGCAGTCAATCGATGTCCGGAAAGCTAACGGTCCTGATGGCATCCCAGCAATAGTTCTGAAAATGTGTGCAGCGGAGTTGTCCCCTGTGTTAACGCGTCTGTACCGTCTCTCGCTCTCTTCGGGTTGTGTGCCGGAATCTTGGAGAGAAGCTAATGTGCAACCGATCCCTAAAAAAGGAGATCGGTCAGATCCGACTAATTACCGCCCTATAGCCGTAACTTCAGTGTTGTCTAAGATCCTAGAACTAATATTGAACAAACAGCTTATTCGATACCTAGAAGATCACTCCCTAATTCACGATCGTCAATATGGGTTTCGGCCAAAACGGTCAACGGGTGATCTTCTAGCGTACGTCACACATCTCTGGGGTGAGGCTATTGACAAGCGTGGCGAGTCACTGGCAGTTAGCCTTGACATAGCCAAGGCTTTTGATCGGGTCTGGAACAAAGCTCTTCTCCCCAAGCTCCCGGCATACGGTTTGCCCGCTCAGTTCTGTACCTGGATTGCTAGCTTCCTGCATGAGCGTAGAATCCGTGTCCTTTCATATGGATGCGCTTCGCGGTTCATGTCAGTGAACGCTGGTGTTCCTCAAGGCTCCGTTCTATCCCCCACGCTGTTCCTTCTGCATATCAATGACATGCTTCCTCTTGGAAACATTCATTGCTATGCAGATGATAGCACAGTGCATGGGGGATATGACGGGCACCCAACGGCTGGGCGGGTAGACACCGAAATGAAGCGAGCAAATCTTGTCATTGAGCTCGATCGGGTGTTGGACCTCATTTCTAAATGGGGCTCCGATAATCTGGTGGAGTTCAATGCCAAGAAAACACAGGTGTGCGCGTTCACAGCGAAAAAGTCGCCATTCCTTCCCCTTCCCTCTCTTCAGGGTACATCTCTAGGCCTGCAGAGCAGTATTAACATGCTCGGTATGCATATCCGCTGCGATCTGAACCAAAAGGACTACATCGAAACCGTGATTAAAAATGCCTCACGTAAACTCGGTGTCCTGAACAAGGTGCGGCGATTCTTCGTGCCTGATCAGTTGTGTCTATTATACAAGACACAGGTGCGGTCTTGCGTGGAGTATTGCTCTCACCTTTGGGACGGCTCCGCAAAGTACCTTCTCGATGCCTTGGACAGATTGCAGCGCCGCGCTGTGCGCATTATCGGCAATGCGGAGGTCACTAAAACTCTCGAGCCTTTGCAATTGCGTAGAGATATTGCGTCACTCAGCGTCTTTTACCGTTTATACCATGGCGAGTGCTCTGAAGAACTCTTTGACCTCATCCCTCCTTCTCCCTTCCTCCATAGGAGTACGCGTGCTGCTCTCCGGAGTCACCAATTTACAGTCTCTAACATTCCATCACGCACAAAGAAAATTGGTGACTCGTTTCTTTGCCGCACTTCCAAAAGATGGAATGGTCTACCAGCACACGTATTCCCTCCTACCTATGACATAGGGTCCTTCAAACGAGGCGTGAAGAAGCACTTTGTGGGCCGGCAGAGTGAGGATGACTGATGCTACGTCTCTTACGCTGCACCAGTTGTCCTCGCGCCTGGATCTCATTTCCACTTAACATCAGGTGGAGTGAGGTCGATTGCCGGGCTTAGTATAAAAAAAAAAATCGATTTTCACCTGAGGTCATTTTATCAACGTTTCGTTATCTTTGTATGCATCAACTATAAAATACTTACGATAATGACATTAGGGCATTTACATAACATTGTGAAACAAGTAAGTGGTAAGTTTTTTCAAGTTTCTCCAGTGTTTTTTTCACAGCAACACATTTGTTGCGAGACTCCATTTTAATTCAATGTACCATACAATCACAAATGTACAATAGTAATAAAACAATATACTAAGTACTTGAAATTGGCTTAATGCTTCACCAATGATCTTTCTAAGATATATTATATTACTTATATGGATATTTTTTTCAAAAATTCCATTTGAAAGTTTCAGAGACTAAGGAATTTGCACAGCCTTGAATTTACTATTGCAAAAAAAGGTCCAAAATTAATATTGGGCAATAATTTTTCCCATATTCCAAAAGTCAAAATAAAGCCACTGAGATAATTATGATTGTGAACTTAGCAAAATCTTTCTTGCAATTCTGTACTGATATCTACCTGTTTGTGTTGCAAATAAAATAAATAAATAAAATAAAATAAAGTAAATATGCAAAGACTGGCCATCAAGAGCCCTTAATCGCGAAGAGTAGAAAAAGGGAAGGGAGGCCTTTGCCCTGCAGTGGGAACCATGGCTGAAATAATAATAATAATAACAATAAAGTAAATATGTACTTAGTTATCTAAATACAGGAACTGAAATTAATTTAATTTCAAAAATATATTGATTTTATAACATCTTTAAAAAGCTGCATGGCTTAATTTCAATGATAAGCATATTAAGCGATAACCATTTGAAGAGAAAAATAAAATATTTACAAACCATATGGAGATGCAGGCATGCATCAAGGGAATGTATATAAGCAAGAGGTCTGAATCACTGACAGCCTCATAGCGTCTCAGGGCTAGTTGAGCCCATCTCTCCACTGGACCAGCTAGGGCTCCCCCGCTGGCCTCCGCACAGCCCACTATACGGCAAAGTGCACCAAGCACTACACGTGATCTGTCTGTATACAACTGCAATATAAAGAGAATTACATTGTTTTTTTTCTTAAATAATGGCTTCGTGCTATCAGCACATTTAGCCAGTGTCAAGTAAGATATTATAGTGGATATTTTCTTTGCATAAAGTAATAATGATAATGAGTGATAATTAATGTTATTGGTAAATTACATTCCTCCAAACCCCTTGAGACTGTATAAAGCTGTGGGAAATTATTAAGATCTCACATAGACTTCTTGAGAGAATTTGAAAAGTTTATTTGGTCTGTTTTGTTTTATTTGCCAATACTCATGCACATTCACAAACACATAACAGTAAATAATCCACCATTATTTCCCATTCATATTCGACAAAACACAAATTATAGAAAATAAAACCAAACTGCAGACATGGCACTTCACTTTCGCGCCAAGAAGTCCAATTACATTGTTTTTGTAGCTACATATAGGTACTTTTTATTTTACATCTTTATAATATAATCATGACTATTATCTCTGATGGGTTAGTCAGAGACTAGGCAATGAGAGCAACAAAAGCAATCCTCTATTTTGTTGTTATACTTTTTTAATAAAAGCTTTTCTACACTCACACCAGTTAACTAGCCCAGGTTAAGTGTTATTATAACTGGTTTTCAATAGTTTACCAGATAACGGATAAACATACTTAAATACAGACTAATTAATTAATACATAGAAAACAGTAAGTAATTGATAATTTTTTATATTACTGTAATAGATTTAAATACAAAAAAGTAGGTAAATAAAATAACATCAAATGTTAGTAATCTAATCAAACAATAGTGTAAGTATATATTTCAAATCATAAATTGGCTTTGAAGAAACATTTGCATTTGCACTTGCCTTATTCAATAGTTTAAAACTTGTTTCTAACACAGAGAGTGCTTGGTCAAATTTCTTTTCCTCGAGAAGGCGTTTCGCTTCTTGTAATTCTATGTCATGGAAGAATGATATAGCTGCAGGGGAACCCCTAAGACGTGAATCATTTGCTACAAAGCGCAGCAGACATTCAAAAGCAAAACATCGTGTTGATATCAAATTAGGCTCAAAGTTTCCAACCACCATCTGAAACACATTAACAGAATGATGAAAGTCTGGAAGTTACATACACTATACTTTATTTATGTTAGTCATACTCTAGACTTTAGGGAAATAGATTTCTTATCTTTTAGACAAATAACTATCTATAACAGCAAAACAAAGCACAGATACAGCCAGGTCAACAATAACATGTTATTGATTAACAAAATGTTTACTTTGTGGATGTGTGACTAATTGTAACTTTAAATATATATGAACTAACAAACACAACACAGAATACTGATAATTTATGTAAAAAGAGATAGGTACATATGTTGGACGCTCTAGATTCATTAACTGCATATTTTGAGAAAACAGGTACTGTGTTCACTACCAAACACTAAAAGATAACATGTAAATTCTGATTTTAAAAAAAAGAATTGGATGTAAGACTCATTCATTCATGACAAAACTGTGAGACTATCATCCAAATATACAGTTGGTCTATTATAGTCAATGGGTTCAGACTTCGAAAAAGTAATGATTCATCGATGATTAATGCAACAGCTTCTGCATTCACTTTCATTATACCTGGAAAATAGTCATACCTTTCTGGGAAATGACAAGCTGGTCAACAAAGTAGCATGTTCCTTCTTTAATCCGTTGTACAGGTCTAGAAAATGAGTATATCTTCTTTCCACATTAGCTGGGTCAGGATCGTAAACACTGGACTCTTTGTTGTCTTGCTTAACTTGTACCATATAAGCTACAAACTTTTTTTCACTCTCCAAACCTTCTACTATACGAGACGAAACGATTTCAAACTTTAACATGATTAGGTTATGTACAAAAACTAGTGTTAACTTTAGTAGGCTTCGAGGTATTGCTTTGTTTAGCGAAATTGGTTAATCACGATTAGAAGATTCAAGCAAGTCACAATGGTAAATTGGTAAACAACCACAGCACAAACACAAACAAGACAAATATGACAATGACACTGACAGACAGACAAGACAACTGACAGCATTGGCCTCTGAAAAGGTATCTTATGGAAATGTTACAACAACATGTAGATACTTAGTTATGTTATAGTTTAAAAGACGAAATAATAAACATGATGGCGCCTTTGTCTAACGTATGCAATAAAAACAAACCAACTCTATATACAACAATTTCGCTCTAATGGCAACATTTGTCATGACGTCAGGCCTGTGCCATGTCCGCCATATTGTGACGCGCTGGTACTTACGACTTCGCTGTGTTTACAAAAATAAGTTTTATAAATTTCTAGGAATGTGCTGTGATTGTGGCAATATAAAGTTAAAAAACAATACTGCATAATGGCTACTAAGTGCAGCATACTTTATTATGGTTCAACATTAAGCCGAAATCGGCTAAATTTAACATTTCACCGGTAAGCTATTTATCTGTGCTTTACTGTTGTTTAATAGCCTTGTCTTTGATTATATAATGTCTAGATAGTCTCTACCGCGAGCCGGCGTCCAAAAAAATATCAGCCAACTGTTCAGGGGGGGTCAACTTTGTATGGGCGATTGGCGAAATACCTATTGGGGATTGTTCTGTGTTGCTATAGACAAGGGATTTTTGAAATAGAAGTTTTATATTCACTTTTTGTCACTAAAGTTGATTAAATAATCCAAATTCAATTTGAAAAATGTACGTGAAAGACGGAAAATTGAAGTCGTTGGTTATAATATATAAATATCCATTAATAATTACATATTTGTATCTGTGTAGTATGATCTTTTTGTAAGATGTTGGCAACACTTTGATTTTCTTCTTAGTGAATTTTAAAAATGGCGTTTGTTTGTTGTTGATATGTTAAATTATTTTGCGTTTGATACGGTGTTTGAAATGTGGAGAAGTCTCAGGCATTAAGTTGTATAGATTCCCAAATCCTAGACAAAATAACATGTTGCGGTAAGTACAGCACGCAAAATGCGATGAAAGTTTTTATATTAACTTCGTTAGATATTTTTTTTGCAGCTCATATAGGTTAGTTCGATTTTTTGGATAGTTTCAGTATTACATAAATTAATTCACTTTCGAACTAAACTAAACACCTAACTATAACGTCTACACTCGTTACTAATAGTACAAAAAGTTCTTGGATGAATTTTTTGTTGTTTTAGTAATTCCAATTTATCACCACACAAAAACAACTTGAGCGATCATGTTCTTGTTACTGCCACATTTAATATTAAAACCATAAACCACAGTCATGCTTAATTTATTGTATAAGAGCCAATTTTAGTAAACGCTGAAGCAAAAAGAATAACAGCCCAGTGATGACATGAACAATTACCTACTATTTTTCAGTAGGTACCTGATCCATCCCAGCACCCTATAGAGCTTATGTCGGCACCATCAACATCAAGGAATGAATTGATATATACTCAAACGGAGCCATCACATCTACATAAGGCCATTACAAATATTGTACGAGTTGCCAAGGTACCTATTTACACATCATAATTAAAGCAATATTAACCTCTTACTGCCCGCAACCTGCAGTGTATCCAAACTTATAGAAATTTAATTGTAAGTAAACATCAATAAATGTTGCTGTTGGTAACGGGTTAAAAACTAACCTTTGTCTGTAAACAAGCATAATTGATTTAGAAGTTTAGCATTTACTAATTCATAATATATTTTGTTTTTCAGGAAGTACCTGATCCATTACAGCACCCTATAGAATAAAGCTTATGTCGGGTCCATGAACGTCAAGGAATAAAGTTATTAATGTTTAACCAGAGTGATTACACCACAGTTACACTTATTTTATGGACATTACAAACATGTACGAGATGCCAAGGTACCTATTTATACATTATAAATGAAAACAATGGAACTATTAACCTCTTACTGCCCGCAACCTGCAGTGTATCCAAACACTATAGAAATTCAATTGTAAATAAACGTCAATAGATGTTGTGGTTGGTAACGGGCTAAAAACTAACCTTTGTCTGTAAACAAGCGAAATTGATTAAGAAGTTTAGCATTTACTAATTCATAATGAATGTTGTTTTTCAGGAAGTACCTGATCCATTACAGCACCCTATAGAATAAAGCTTATGTCGGGTCCATGAACGTCAAGGAATAAAGTTATATAATGTTCAACCAGAGCGATTACACTTACTTTATGGACATTATAAACATGTACGAGTTGCCAAGGTACCTATTTATATATTATAAATGAAAACAATGGAACTATTAACCCCTTACTGACCGCAACATGCAGTGTAACCAAACACAATAGAAATTCAATTGTAAGTTAACATCAATAGTTGTTGCACTTGGTAACGGGTCAAAAACTAACCTTTTCACTCCTCTTGCTCAAAAAGACCGTTCTTGTAGCGTTCTAGAGCGAGGATAAAATAGCTTTTCTTGCCAAGGGAAAAAGGATTTTTTTTTAAAGTTTTGTCTGTCACATGACAATGAACTTATAAAAACGAAAAAGTATTTAGTCTTAGGTAGAATAATCATGAATAATGACTCGACTTATTACTGTTTACTTAGATCAACAACTTTTTTGAGATAACTATTATTAAAGTTATGGTAAAACACAGACCACGCCCACACAGTCCACGCTTCAGCAAGAAACAACTGCACAGTCTGCACAAGTGAGGGGTTGGTAGTATTGTTTTGATGAGCCCATCGTCGCTCTATGCTGTTGAATATTTGTGCAGTCTTTAGTCCATTAGTCGCCTTTTACGACACCGAAAAGAAGAGAGGGGTTGGTAGTATTATTCTGATGAGCCCATCGTCGCTCTATACTGTTGGATGTATTTTAAGTCTTTAGTCCGTTAGTCCCCTTTCACGAAATCGAAGAAAAGTGAGGGGTTGGTAGTATTGTTTTGATGAGCCCATCGCCGCTCTATGCTGTTGGATGTATGTGCAGTCTTTAGTCTGTTAGTCGCCTTTTACGACACCCAAGGGAAGAGATGGGAAGACTGCACATACCTACTATCCAAGAGCATAGAGCGGCGATGGGCTCATCAAAATAATACTAACAACCCTTCTCTTCCCTTGGATGTCGTTAAAGCAACTAACGGGTTAATTTTTAATAAAATAAACCAATTCATATTGTATTGGATTATTTTATTTTCTCGCATTCGTAGTGAAAAACATAGTGTAACACACGGCGCTAAAAACCCATTAAAACTCGATTTCTATTTACTCCCTCGCTAAAGCTCGGGAGTAAAACTACCTCGTATATAATGGGTCATTTTAGCTCCTTGTGTAACAATCTACTATTGTCTGTGAACAAGCGAAATTGATTTAGCCGTTTAGCAATTAATCATTGATATTTTTTTGTTTTTCAGGAAGTACCAGATCCATCACAGTCCCCCATAGAATCTATGTCGTTTCTATCAACATCAAAACATAAACTAATAGAAGCTCAACCAGCTGGCAAGGTACCTATTAACGTGTTATAATACATATACTATAAATGTATTATCTTTATTCTAATATAATCACGATCACGACTATTATCCCCGAAGGGTTAGTCAGAGACTAGGCAAAGTGGACAGCTCAAGCAGTCCTCTACCATAGTCCACTTTTCACCAAATAGCGACTGCACATGTGTTCAGCGTTACAGGTGGTGAGCCCTTCGTCCATTAGTCGCCTTTTACGACACCCAAGGAAAGATTTGTAGTATTCTTTCACCACTACGCGACACGGTTTAATGTTATATTTGGTTATAAGCATTATTTAAAACAGCTTTTGCCTGCAACTTTACATTATATTTTGATGTGGTTCGGAATATTCACCATACCTTCAGTTATGACTGGAATAAGATGAAACATGGCTTAGATTTTACGATGCACCCAAGCTACCTAATTGTAAAAACCCCTTCAAAATCCGTTTGACAAACATTTATTCGAAAAGAGAGATAAAAGTTCTGTAACAAACGTTTATTCATATAGAGAGATACAAATACAAGTAGGTAGTTAGGTTCAAAGCCTTATAAAATAATCAATCGTACTTAGTTTTTCAGAAGTTTAATTTCATACTCAAACTTCATAACATTTTCATAATTATGTAAAATGAATCATGTCACCTACTCGTATTATCATTATATTTCATATTTATAATTATGAAAACTCAAATTTTAGTATTAGGGCTATAGTAGTAGTAGTAATAATAATTACTATAAATTTAAAAGTTAAATAACGATTTACTTTGCACACCACATTTTTGAGATCCCTCTAACCTTTCTATTCTTGTGTGCGAGTGTCTGTGTGCGATGTAAGCAATAACAAGTATATCTTAGTATTTTTATTTCAGATTAGTACCAGTAATCAAGCAAAATCAAAAAGAGAAGAAGAAAAATATATTTGAAAATTATCTGGAAGTTGTGGTTGTGGGACATTACAACAACATTATTACTGGAAATGAACTTAATACTTACTAAAAATTCTCTAACACTCCCATCATTATACTCGTATATTTTTGAATTATGTAAATTTACCTATAAAAACTCTGATCTATACAATCATGCACAGACTCATAATCTTCGTCATCGCACAAATTAGCAAGACCGTTCAACAAGCTGCATTTTTAAAGTAAGCTAGCAGTGCGATTCTCTAAGTTAAAGCACAGAATAAATAATAAAGCCTTGGTAGCAACGGCTGCCGCAGCGCTGAGAGTTGACTCTGTCTCTTTCATATTCATAGAATTGGAAAGAGACAGCAAATCGCTGCCATGCGCGCAGCGTGTATGTGTCGCATATGCCCCCCCTACACGTCTGCCTACGCATCCGCAAATGATGTCTGCAGATGCGTCGGCCGACGTAAAGAGGGGGCATTAGAGAATCGCATAGCAGGTGCCCAACACATGTCAATAAAAATGTACAACAGGTTACCAAATCATTTAAAAAGTATACAATGTAGCACAGAGTTTTGAAAACGATTAAAGGAGTAGGTAATAAAATAATGTTTATGTAGACTAAACGAATTTTTAGGCAGAATTATATAAAGTAAAAAAGTTATACCCACTTATACTTAATATAAATAATAAAGATAAATACTGTTAACTGTTTTTAGTATAGTGTGTAAATGTTTTATTTTATTTTCTTATTTGGTTCTCCAACAATGAGTACATTTGTTTTAAACTATTTTACATTGTAACAAAATAAATAAGTGCTGAAAGTCTCACTACTTATAGGAGAACACAACATGCACAGTAAATATAAATATAGATTGTTTAAAAACGTTAACGTTAAATGTTTGTTGTTTAGTTTTAATTAATAATATAGCTAAGCATAGATTTAATATAGTAAGTATCTAATTTAATATTGTAATGCCCCTAAAGGGCTCATTTGAGGTCATATTACCTAATCTAAGACCTTAATGTATACCAAATGCAGCAATGATGATTTATGATTTAAGAGGCATATTGCATCTCAAATGTGATTTTTGCGTAAAATGCCCATTTTTACATTTTGTAGTGATTTTGCAGTTGTATTTATCGTTCTTATCGAAATGGGATAATAAATTTATGCTTAATATTACAAATCTCCAATCTGCGAGCATAAGCTGAGTTCGAACGGCTGGCGCATCGCATTTTGTAGTAATTTTGCAGTTGTATTTGTCGTTTTTATCGAAATAGGATAATAAATTAATTTTAAAATCTTTATGCCTCATGAAGTAACAATTATTCTGGTATAAATTTTGCTCAATAATATTATCGTAGATAGGAGAAATTCACAGGTAACTAAAAGCAATTTTCGAAGTTTTTTGGTTTGGAATAAGATTTTTTTTATATAAAATCAATGTTATCTAAAAATTCCGAGGCCGTTACGCACTATACGATTATGTTTTTTTATGTTTTTTTTTTTAGATAACATATATTTTTTTGTATTTCGTTTGTTTAGAACATTAGTTCAATCTAGGAGCTCAAAAAAGTGCCTTCGCGTATTTTATGAAAATCTTTCTCTGTAATTTTGGGTTTAATTAAAAAGTTAAGCAAGTTTTACAAAAATTGAGGCCGCTACGCACTATGCCAATAGCTATTCTACACTATCCAACAAGTCAAAATAATGTATTTTTGTTTCTGAGATCAAGAACGCCAAAATTGACCATTCTTAACAAAAATCACAGCGGAGATGTAATCTTCTATGAAACCGATTGATTCCAAAAACTAGTGCAAAGGTTAACTATATCATTTTGCTGTACTTTTCCAGACACAGCTTAGAAATGCAAGCATTTTTACATTTTACAATGAAAATATTAATTATTTTGTAAATATTGTTTTTCATCTAAATGCATTAAAAGATTTTGTATTTAAAAAATCGCCACTTCAAGGAACAGACATGGACAGTACTTTAAAAAAAATGGACATAATAAAACCTTAATAAAATTTATTAGCAATGTTTTCTTTAAACCTTATCTTTAGTAAGTTTATTAGTTAATCGTGAACTTTAACATTACTTCGAATTTCAAACGTTTCTTCCATGTACTATTCTTCCGTTTGAAGTTTTATGAGAAGTTTCTTATGAAACTACTTCAACGGAAGAATAGTACATGAAAGAAACGTTTGAAATTCGAAGTAATGGTTTAGTAATTTTGAAAAATTTCTGTTTCCCGCCTCACATTTTTAAATCTCCCGCCATACTACTTCGTTGGTTAGTTCGTTGGGGATTGCGACAGAGGCGCTGTAGTCGGGTTTCGTTCGCCACTAATTTTGTATGAAGTTGACATTCTTCTTGTATATGTGTTCTGTGCAACTGTTGGCCGCTAAGCTCAAACCTACCTATCGCTCAGTGCCATTTGTGTCGCCGCAGAAGATGCACATGTTTTGCACGCCTTTTAATTTTACTAAAAATGACGGTTTGCGCTATAAAAATATGCAGAAATTATAAAGGTCGACATAAAACAATTAGAACAATCACCTACCATCGGTAAGTAAACATTGAATTGTCATAATGTAGTTTTATCGTTAATTTTGAGCGAAGCGTATTTTGCCGTAATTCGTAGCCCGCCATTTTTCTGTGTTGCCTGCCCTAGGGCACGCAAAATTCCCGAGTTAGTATTAAATTTGAATAAATATTTATTGAGTAGATGACATTTGAAATGTGCGTATGGCGTATACTGATAATGACTATAAAAGTATGAAATGGTCAACGCTATATAAATATGATAATGTATTTGCAGTCTTTAGTCCATTAGTCGCCTTTTACAACGCCAAAGAGAAGAGAGGGGTTGGTAGTATTATTTTGATGAGCGCATCGCCGCTCTATGCTGTTGGTTGTATCTGCAGTCTTTAGTCCGTTAGTCGCCTTTTACAACACCGAAAGGAAGAGAGGGATTGGTAGTATAATTTTGATGATCCCTTCGCCGCTCTATGCTGTTGAATGTACCTATGTGCAGTCTTTAGTCCGTTAGTCGCCTTTTACGACACCGAAGAGAAGAGAGGGGTTGGTAGTATTTTTTTGTTAAGCCCATCGCCGCTCTATGCTGTTGAATGTATGTGCAGTCTTAAGTCCGTTAGTCGCCTTTTACGACACCGAAGTGAGGGGTTGGTAATATTATTTTGATGAGCCCATCGCCGCTCTATGCTGTTGGTTGTATATGTAGAGTTTAGTCCGATAGTCGCCTTTTACGACAGTGAAGGGAAGAGAGAGATTGGTAGTATTATTTTGATGAGCCCTTCGCCGCTCTATGTTGTTGAATGTACGTGCAGTTTTATTCTGTTAGTCGCCTTTTACAACACCGAAGAGAAGAGAGGGTTGGTAGTATTATTTTGATTAGCCCATCGCCGCTTTTTGCTTATGTTGTAGAATGTATGTACAGTCTTTAGTCGCCTTTTACGACACCGAAGAGAAGAGAGGGGTTGGTAGTATTATTTTGATAAGCCCATCACCGCTTTTTGCTTCTGGTTGTATGTGCAGTCTTTAGTCCGTTAGTCGCCTTTTACGACACCGAAGGGAAGAGAGGGATTGGTAGTATTATTTTGATGAGCCCCTCGCCGCTCTATGTTGTTGGTTCTATGTGTAGTGTTTATTCCGTTAGTCACCATTTACGACACCGAAGAGAAGAGAGGGGTTGGTAGTATTATTTTGATGAGCCCATCGCCGCTCTATGCTGTAGTATGTATGTGCAGTCTTTAGTCCGTTAGTCGCCTTATACGACACTAAAGAGAAGAGAGAGGTTGGTAGTATTATTTTGATAAGCCCATCGCCGCTCTTTGCTTTTGGTTGCAAGTGCAGTCTTTAGTCCGTTAGTCGCCTTTTACTACACCCAAGAGATAAGAGGGGTTGGTAGTATGATTTTGATTAGCCCATCGCCGCTCAATGTTGTTAAATGTATGTGCAGTCTTTAGTCCGTTAGTCGCCTTATACGACACCAAAGAGAAGAGAGAGGTTGGTAGTATTATTTTGATGAGCCTTTCGCCGCTCTATGCTGTAGGATGTATGTGCAGTCTTTAGTCAGTTAGTCGCCTTTTACTACACCGAAGAGAAGAGAGGGGTTGGTACTATTATTTTGATGAGCCCATCGCCGCTCTATGCTGTAGGATGTATGTGCAGGCTTTAGTCCGTTAGTCGCCTTTTACGACACCCAAGGGAAGAGATTGGTTGTTAGTATTAGTTAAATTAAATTAGGTATTATAAAAGATGAAGGTGGGTTGATTTATGTCTCATCTGACGTCTACTCTGTTTGAAAACCACTGAAACAGTTATTCGTCAGTTTATTTAACAGGACTATGTAATGACAAGCACTAATTATATATTATAGTATCCACTGTAATGAAAAAATTTTTTGGAGATCTGAATCTTTTTCCAGTAGACACCGATCATATCTGCGGCATGCTTCACCAAGTTAATTTAATAAGATTGGTTGTAGAAAAGTACTTGTCAGTGAGGTATTATTATAAATTAAAATTGGACAATGTGAATAGCAACGCAAAATCTAAAAGAAAATTATTCAAAATCAAAAACAGAGAGGGATGTAATTGATTTTTTTTAACGTGATACGAATAATTCAAAATGCATTCATTGTCATTGTTTTTTTTTCATTGAATACACAGGTATTCACTGGATATCGAATATTCGAATGTATATTTACCTAAACTTAATTATTCGCTAACATATTATTTTCATTTAAAAAAAAATATTGGAAGTTCGGGTAGGCTGATAATGTTGGTTCATCACGAGAAAGTACATTTCTTTTTATTCCGGATTTTTTATCCGCAAATACCTAGGTAAGTATGCATCCCGTTCCTTTCTTGCCACTGTAATACTGATACTTATACATTGCGATTTTTTGCAGCCATACAAACGCGCGTTTGACAGTCGTGCGACTGCATCGCGATTGTGTCGTTACTTTTATTAAGGCGGTACAAGGATTTGCGACTGTATCGATGCTGCACCGCGATTGTATCGATGCTAAATCGCGACTGAATCGCATTTGTAGCCCGTCTTTTCTCTTTTCTCCAATTTTTAATCTTTTCACGGTTCTACCAATTGAATTTGGCAACTTTCTGATTCAAACCAGCAAGGAAAGAGGTTGCGAGTTCGAATCATAAATTATAAATATACCTATATAGTATAATATGTATTTGTATAGTTATACAGGGTATGAAAAGAAGCTTAACGAAGCCGAGAGCCACGTAATCTGTCCATTATTACGAAGTTTTTTCTGTACTGGGCCATACCTGGGAACCTTCTAATTAGGGAGATATTAAGTGTTAAAGTCACAATATTGTGACTTTGGTTTTGACAAAAATAAAAGTAAAACATGATTACTAAACTTTCTGCTAAAGAAACATTACCAAAATTATTTAAATTTCTTAGTCAAATAGGCTTATGAAATTTCAAAACGCAATGAATGTCGAGCGCAGGCAGCGCAGCCACTGCCGCACACGCACACAAATGCACACGTATATCAGTCCAAATCAGCTGTACCGGCAGCACGCGAAGATACACGACTCAGCACGTCTCGCCGCCGCGGGCAATGACCTCACCATAATTTAGATAAATAAGTACCTACATCTCAGTAACTGTTAACTTATTTATCACTTTATTTGATCGAGCGGTTTTTTATTTTTGACCGAACCTAATACTTCATCATCATCATCAGCCTATAAACGTCCCACTGCTGGGCACAGGCCTCCCACGTGAACAATAGCACGTGGGGATATTGGGCCATAACTCACCACGCTGGCCTAATGCGGGTTGGTGGGTTTTAACGACTGCCACCTTACGACAACAACCGGGACCATCAGTTTAACGTGCCTTCCGAAGCACGGAGGAAGCTCGAAATATTTTTAATTGGTCACCCATCAGGTGACCCTGCATTGCGAAAGTTGCTTAGCGGGCAAGATCGCAAGCCAAACGCGCTAGCCGCTGCGCCATCGAGCTCCTAACCTACTACTTACGCAAACTTAACAATTACGAGTTACTAACAGGTCTTCTGCATGTTAAAAAGTAAGATCACCGTCCTAAATTAAGTTTCATTAACTAAACTAGGAAGAACTAGGAGCTCGATGGCTCGGTAGGTATGTGGGTTGCATGCAAGTACAGCAAACACGGAATACAAATAATAAGACGCGAACGGACAAGCTACTAACAGTTACAAATTTAGTCTAGGTATACAAATTACTTTTACTAAAATTAATGAAATAGATCGACAATATTGTTATCTAGTAGGGTAATAATAGGTAATCGAATCGCTCTTCTCTTTCAAATGATCAAAGGGAAATTGCTACACATTTCACTAAGGCGCTCTGATTGCTTTCAATTGTATGGAAAAATGAAGTTACGTTTATTAGAAATTCTGCGTGATAAGCAGTATGATTTTTAGTAAATTAGAAAGAAAGTATGTAAGTGGTATTATGTAAATTATTATGATTTGATGTAAAGGGTTATTTTATACTTTGATAGCGAGATAGATATTTCCAAGTGCCTTTCACAGATAGAACACATTCCTGTTTAAACGACAGTGAGCATTGCTATTTTTTCTCTCTAGGAGTTTAATGCTACGTTTAGGCTTTGTACTAGGAGTATGAAAAATAAAGATGTTTATTTAAAATCATGCATAAATTGACAACCATGGAGTCCACCAATTGTAAACACTTTTTCTTTTGCCACAAGTTTTAATAATTTATTTGTTTAATTTATTAATTTGCCTCTCCATCGGCACAGTAGCAACAATGTATGTCGTTTTCATTTTTGTGTACCGTCAGTTGTCAGTAAAATGGTTATTTCCGGGGATTTGGTTATAGTGCGCTTCCACCTGGCACAGAGTACAATCTCCACCACGACCGGTCCTGTGCTGCTTGCATCCAGCGGCTACCCTCGACCTTCACGAGATCGTCGGACCACCTTGTTGGAGGCCTGCCCACACTGCGTCTTCCGGTGCGCGGTCGCCACTCGAGAACCGTTCTGCCCCAACGGCCATCGTACTACACAATACTACAATTACTACAAGTGCTTACCCGTTACGAAATAAAAAGAGTCTTTTGAATTGAATAGGTACCTACCATAAAGTAAAGACAGTACTTAATTTACCAATGAAATAAAAAATTTCATTTCATTTCATTTTTCCTGTAGGTACATTTGAAAGCTCTCATGGCCTTAATCTCAACCTGATGGTAAGTGACGATAAGGAATAAGACGATAACGCACTTTGGATCTCCGAAGGAGCTGAGTATTTATTCATTCCAAAACGAGGAAGCGCTTGGCCTTCATCTCACCTGGAGGGTGATAAATGACGAAAAGGCGGAAGCGCACTTCATCTGCATCCCTCAACCACTGAGAGGCTGGCTATCTTATCTCATACTTGGAACACATTGCGCCAGACTTTATGTAAGATGGTAGTAGCTTGCCAGGCGGACTTAGCGCTAACCACTAGACAGCAAAGGCTTCTTCCTAGTCCGTTTGGCTAGCTCTCTACCACCATTTTAATTAAGTCTGGTGTCATAACAATAACGTCGTTTTCATTGTTGTGTTTTGTTAGTTAGAGGTGAGATAGCCAGTTTATCCCACTGCTAAAATAAAAATAATGGACTTTCGAAATTACAATTATGGAAAACTAATTTGAAGTTCTGATTGTAATGATAAACTAAAAGAATGAAGCTCAACCTAGTCATAATGAATGACTAGCCAGCCCCCAGCCGTCTAGCGCGCGCGCTGCTTTTGAAGGGGTGTACGGGGGGCGCGCCTCCGCGCACCCTCCCCCTACCCCCCGTCCCCCGCCACGGCGCCGCCGCGGCGGGCGGCATAAGTCAAAGGAGTACCTAGTTACCTACTAGTAGGGCGGCTTTTAAATTCTTTCAGTTCGGTTTCTTCTGTGATCGAAAGCGCAAGCGCATAGTTTGATAACTTGACTGATTCTTTCGTCTATTTTATCTCTTCTCTTCGCGTTGTGGTTCGTGGTTGTGTAGTTTGTGTGTGTGTGTGTTTGCGTATTTTCTGTGAAAGATACCTTTCCATGCATTTAGTGTTCGCGAATACGTTAATATGGTGCTGTGTTACGGCATGGCCCATGGAAATGCCTCCGAGGCACTAAGACTTTACGGAATTGAACACCCAACCGCAGTTCAGCCTCGCGGCCCGCGAGTTTTTACTCGGGCTGTACAGCGCCTGCTGGACAATCAGCCGATAATGCCGGTTTCAGAGGGAGGTGGCAGGCCAATACGTTTAGCGACAGAACAAGCGATTATGGACGTGGTGCGCGAAAACCCACGCCTTGGAACGCGAACGGCAGCAAAAGTTTTAAGGAGACGCCATGGCCATCGCGCACGACATGTAGTGTCGTATAACACGGTGCACAAAGTGCTCACGAGAGACAGGCAACGACCCTATAAAATTCACAGGGTTCATGCGATTGTGCCAGGAGACAGGCAACGTCGAATGGCTTATTGTGCGTGGGTCCTAGGCCAGAGCCGTCGGTTTGTGGAAAATATTATTTTTACCGACGAGTGCACGTTCACCAATAACGGAATGTGGAACCGCCGAAACGCCCATTATTGGTGCTCGCAAAACCCACACCAGATGCAAGAGACTGGATTTCAGACACGCTGGAAACACAATGTTTGGGCAGGTATAGTCCGTAACCAGATTCTGGGACCCGTCTTCTTACCACCTAGAATGGACGGTTCTGCGTATCTAGAATTGATAAGCAATTATTTAGCGGATACTCTCGACGATATGCCACTGGCACAGCTGCAAGTAACTTGGTTCCAGCATGATGGCGCACCCCCACATATCGTGAGGCCGGTCCGCGAGCGGCTTACGGAGCTATTCGGCGACCATTGGATTGGGCGGTATGGGCCTCATGAATGGCCTCCACGATCGCCGGATTTAACCCCTCTGGATTTTTTTTTGTGGGGCCACGTCAAAGACAGGGTTTTTGACCGCCCTTGCCAAACAGCTGATGAGATGCATCAAAAAATTGTCGCTGTTTTCGAAGAGCTTAAGCAGCGGTCTCTACGAGAAGGAATCCTGGAGTTGGTCCACCAGGAAAATCTGGAACGGGCGCGCTTATGCCTACACGTGGGAGGTCGGCAGTTTGAACCGCAGCTCGTCAGTGTCGAAAGGTCCCTTGATGACATTGATGGAGAGTAGGTAAGTAGGTAGACTAGCCTAGACTTAAACAAAAATTTTCTACAAACAATCATGAAGCGAAAACATTGAGTTCATGAATAAAACCGCGCAGGGTGCGTGGTACGGTACAGACATGGCTCGCGCTTTTTTATCCCACTTATACGCCTATTGACTTCTCTCTCGTCCCGTAACACACACACATGCACACTTTGTTGCACGCGTTTCATTGCGTGTCTTAGAAAACACCCGTTTTTTAATATCTAAAAATTAAAGTAGTTTCCCAGCAATTATTTTTACTGAATGTTTCTTAGTTTGATGTACACTATGTGTATATTACGGCTTCGTTAAGCTTCTTTTCATACCCTGTATATATTTTGTGTATAATTTATGTATGTATATTTAGGCTAGTTAAGTTAAGTGTTTCTTTTTTTTTCCTTATTTAAATTGTTATTCTCTAAATTTTAATGTCACCGCCTACTGTTAGAGAATGCCTTATGGCATTAAGTCCGCCGTTTGCTGTATTATTGGCAATAATTATAATTACAATAATTACTCTGTAAATTTAATTTTAAAGTAATGTGATTTTAGTGTATATAATGATTTTACGTAGTGTGCATGAGCAATGTAACTGTAGCCAGTCTGTGCATACATATTTATGGGTATCAATCTAGCACAAAAATGTTTTAATTGATGTTCTAAATGCCTTTTCGATTGATGTCTGTTGTGATGCCTAAATAAATAAATAAATAAATAATAAAGTTTAAATAAATAAATAAATAAATCATTTATTTGCGAAATATCATGTACACAACATTGAGATGTAAGACAAGGATTTAAGGTATCAACAATATTCTTCCTTATGTGTGTACCCCCGCGCTAGGGCTGTATCCGCCTGTGTACGTAAATTGGAGGAAGAATATTTGTAAACAATTCGCCCTTAAAATAAGTTACCATATCATTTAAGAGATTTTTTAGTAATAATAATATCGATTTTGAACATAATGGGATCACAAACCAAGAAATTTAAAACGGCAGTCACTTTTTCTAATTATATCTTCGGAATCGTGTTGAGTGACCTCTTAGGCCCCCAGATATCGATTTCGATCATAATCAGAGCATAAACACTGAAATTGAAATTGGCGGCCAATTTTTAAAATTCTGACCTCGGAATCATGTTTAGAGACCTGTTAGACCCCCAGATATCGATTTTGAACCTAATTGGAGCACAAACCAAGAAATTCAAAATGGCGGCCACTTTTTCCAATTCTATCTTCAGAATCGTGTTTAGAGACCTTTTAGACCTCCCCGATATGTATTTTGAACCTAATCGACGCACAAACCAATAAATTCAAAATGGCAGCCACTATTTTCAATTCTATCTTCAGAATCGTGTTTAAAGATCTTTTAGATCCCCAGATATCGATTTTGAACCAAATCGGAATACAAACCAATAAATTCAAAATGGCTGCCACTTTTTCCAATTATTATTCTTTATTCAGAATCGTGTTTAGAGACTTCTTAGACCCCCAGATATCGATTTCGATCATAATCGGAGCATAAACACAGATATTCAAAATGGCGGCCAGTTTTTTCAATTCTGGCCTCGAAATCATGTCTAAAGACTTATAAGACCCCAGATAATGGTTTTACACGCAATCGGAGCACAAACCAAGTAATTCAAAATGGCGGCAAAGAAAATAATTCCTAGTTCTCTACACTCTCATGGACTTACATACTCGTACACTCTACACCAATCGTTTTAATTTCCTCACACACAACATTTTATAATAATAAATACCTACCTACCTACATGTGATTTCAAGGCTTCAAATAACTTACTAAACTTTATTAAACTAGCCTGCACTAGCCCGACCTGAAAAATACTCCCATTTCAAGGGGTATTTAGAAACTGACATCCCCGTCTCACGCACACTACGATAGCAGCGCGTCTATTAGATAGAAACGGTACGCACACTAGCCTATAAAACCCGGCACGTTGACAATCGCGTAAATGCAGCGGAAGGCTCCATCTAGACATTATATAATCAAAGAGCCTTGTATATCTCTAGATAGTGGTAAAAAAAAACTGTTAATATTATTTTAAGTAAAGTATTCTGTCTAACTTTACTAAAAATGTTAGGATTTCAGTTTTGTGTACATTCTATTTGTTTTGATTAGTGATGTTCGTGTTGTATCGCACGATTTATCGATTTGTTGCGGACTTCAGTATTTTAGACCATTTTTTTTGTGTAATACTTCTTGTTTACTATTATATCATTAGTAAAGCCCTTCTAAACATAGGAAATTTCAGAAAATAAAAGCTGATATAATTCATAATATAATATAAGATTTTTTTTTCAGACTGCCACAAAATAAACAAACAAGAATTTGGTTGGAGATCATTGGCAAGGAAAATATAAAATAGGGTGATAGGGTGGTCATTATTCATACGGACCGGGAAAAGTGACTAGTTATGCAGTTTTAATTACATTGCCCAGTTGCTATGGGGTTTATGTACACGCGCCGGCCTTTATTCATAGTGACTAGATTTTATAAGTTGCCTATAACAGTATTGAAAAGCGAATTAATATAAATAAATAAATACAGGATGTACGAATTTTTGTTTTTATTTTTGCAGTACCTATCCCAAAACCATATCCTTCTCAATATCGCCATAGCACGGGTACCTGTGTACCATATTATATATAGAGTATGGCAGAAAATGATGGGCGTTGTAGGGTAAATCCTTTAGCTAATTTAATTTACTCAACGGAAACATTCTTTTATTTAAAAAAAATACAGAACTGGAATCAAAGTTTTCCTAAAATTTTCTTTCATGTTTTTTAATGCATTTAGTCAAAACCTTATATTACAGTCATGTACTTCGTATGCAATGGGCGATTTTCTGACAGCCCAAATTAAAAAGTAAAAATTAGTTCAAAAACACTCGATAGATGTCGTTTTATGAAAGCTGGGCTACTTAAGGGCTGTAATAAATTCTACACTTTTACTTGTCTACCAAAAGAATAAAAAAATTGTATTTACTTACCTATTTATATTCAGGACATCCAGAACCTATTTCTATTTTGGAATAGAATAATTATTACGCAGCCATACACGTGCTCTTCATGAACCCGCCTTTTACTAAGCGCCATACTAATCTATGCTAAGCACCATCTATGAAGTCATTTACGAACCAATTTCTTTTTTTTTTTGATCTCGGAAAATCGCCCATTGAAGATAAAATAAATGTTAGCGTTCACGTTTCTTTTATTTCAAAGACTAAATGTTTATTAAAAGAAATATTATCCTGAAAAATAATCCTATCGATTAATGTAATAAATGGCTAGTTATTTTTTTTATGTTTAGCCGGTTTGATTCCAGGGTGGGGTGATTAAGCAAAATTTAAAACAATCTTTAAAAGCAGTTTTGTTTCTTGTTTAAAGTAAAGAAATGTTTCCTGTAAATTGAGCTTACTAGAGGATTTAATGTAGTTTACTTCCAGGGCCCATCATTTCTTTCCACCATGTTTTTTTCGACTTATATATATTAGTACCTTAGATTAAAACTTTTGTTTTAATCTAAGATTAAAACATTTAAAACTCACTATGACTAAGGTAATGTCAAAGTAGACTTCAGTACGAAATCAATACGCTTCATCGATAGTTTTTTCGACAGATAAATGACGAAGTCGATAAGTATACAACACTAAGCCGCCATGTTTAGACGCGGTAATACCTAATAGCTATACAGGTTTTTTTCGTAGGTATGGCAAATCCATTAGATTAAAAGGCATTGGCAGATTAAGATTTTTTTATATTTGTTCCGTGAAGGGACAGGCTAAGGTCAGAGACCATACTGCCTAGTCACTAGTTGTTGTATTTATTTTTTCCCTAGATGATAATGAGTGGTGATTAGGATGATAAATGATATTCCCTCAAACCCCTTGAGTCCTCAGTAAAGATGTGGAACTTTACTGAGATCTCACGCGGACTTCTTATGAGAACTTTAAAAGTGATGTTGCACTGTTTTGTTTCATTTGCCAACACTCATGCCCGTTCACAAACACTATACGGTTAGTAATCCACTATTATTATTACACATTATTGTTCAAAAAAGCACAATTTTTTGAAAATAAAACAAAACTGCTGACATGACGCTTTACTTTCCCGCCAAGAAGTCTGACAGATTTAGACAAAATGACTTTTAATTTTCTTTTTTTTTACGATAACTTTAATGCAAAGGGATTTGAGTTATACAATCCACAAAAAGGGACGAGACGAAAAGTTAGTAATGATAATACACAGACATCTAATAGAAGCAGACCAAACATTATTTCACAACTACATAGATGAGAATAAAACAATATTTCTACTTCTTTCTCTCCAACCACAAATTAATGAGACTATCTCGTTTCTTTTTAATGTCGCAACACTTCCACACACATAGACAAACTGGACCGTGAGGCAAAACGCCATCTTGACAAGCTACAATTAAGCTACAAATGTCTTCCTAGACTTGTCAGCAAAGGACGTACAGGAGATTGTTTTCGCTTATTTTTTGTGATCTAATAAAGTTTATGAACCAAAAGTACTAAAATAAAACGGTGAAGTGTAGTGCGCTCTTGTGCGGCAACTCCTCATATAGAAAAACACCTGAAATTACGTTCCATTGGTAAGTTTTGTTGTGCCATCTAATCTCATAATGTTTTTTTTAGTCATTGTGTGATTATTATTAATCTTTCGGCATTGAAGAAGTAGTGAATAATTGTCATAAGTGCAAATCTCGTAAAATCTTAACGTAAAGTAGTTTCTGAAAGATTCTTGTGGTAACAATAATCATTTTTTTAGTAACTCTGATCTCGTTTGACGTTTCATATACTTGTACAATTTTACGGGGCCGTATTTAGGCTCCAGTTTTGTTTAATAAGTATATTTTTGAAGATTGACTAGATTTAAGTATGCAATATATGTTTTCATTAGGGATAAATTAAATATGAGTAAATTATTTTTATAATATTGTTAACTTAAACCCTATCCTACCCCTTTAACCCTATGGTAGTCGTAGGGATGTATTCTTGTATGAAAATGTGCATAAAATAATAACTTTTTACATTTGTTTTTCAGAATTCATCTAAATCTTTACTAAAAGGTCCGGTAAGAAGCAATGCCAGTGGAGATCATGTTTTGAGGAATTTGCAAAATTTACGGCCGAGTACCTCAAGTGCTGTATTAACTACATTAAGTGAGTTAACGTAAGTATTATATTGTTGTACAGTATTCTAGGGTATTACATGAAGAAGATGGGTCTAAGCAGTCTCTCAATCTCAACTCTGTTACTTTGAAATATACAGAAAATGATAAATTTATTTATTTTCAGAAACCTTCATCATTACTTCCTGAACAGACTCAGTAAAAAGTATCCCGGATATCATTTTTTCGGGTCTTGCAAAATATACAGTAACCCGCAGTCAGAGTCGTTGACTACTCGACCACGCAGCGGTCTTATCACTAGTTTTAAAAATTGTGACATTATTTATTGTAATTTTTATTTTTATTAAAAAAAATACCAGCAGAGTATAATGTATGTTGTTTTTAATTACTTTTTTTTTTTTATTTTACCTAACGGTTCTACTACGAGTATTTCATGCATTTTATTAAGAGATCTATTACATCTCAAATGTGATTTTTGCGTAAAATGCGCATTTTTGCATGTTGTCGTAACTTTTTAGTTATATTTATCGTTATTATCGAAATAGGATAATAAAATCATGCTTAATATTACAAATCTCCACTCTGCGAGAATAAGCTGAGTTCGGACGGCCGGCGCATCTTATTTTGTAGTAATTTTGCAGTTATGTTTATCTTTTTTATCGAAATAGGAAAATAAATTCATTATACAATCTTTATTTCTCAAAAAGTAACAATTATTCTGGTATAAATTTTGCTCAATAATATCGTAGATAGGAGAAATTCACAGTTAACTTAAAGCGATTTTCGAAGTTTTTTAGTTTAGAATAAGATTTTTTTTCTATATAAAATCAATGATATCTAAAAATTCTAAGTCGCTACGCACTATACGACTATATAATAGACTATATAACATTCTATTTTTTTTCATTTCTTTAGAACAGTAGTTCAATCTAGGAGTTCAAAAAAGTGCCTTCGCGCATTTTATGAAAACCTTCATCAATTTTGGGTTTCATAAAAAAGTTAAGCAAAATTTACATAAAGCGAGGCCGCTACGAACTATGCCAATAGCTATTCTACATTATTCAATAATTCAAAACTGGTGATGTATTTTTTTCTTGGATCAAGAACGCCAAAATTGGCCATTTTACGCAAAAATCACAGTTGAGATGTAATAGGCCTATTAAGTTAATGAGGTGGCGTCGCAGCCAGATACAGATACAGACATAGCCTGCCTGGCACTGAATGATAGGTAACTTAGCATCTACTGTAGATTTTTTTTTAAAATTTAATGAGTATCTTCAAATGTCTATAAAATATAAAATTATCCTCTTTACGTAGGTATAACATTATTATAGATAGATAGGTACTTGAGGTCCCTTGCGTGCCTGAGTTCAGCCCCTTTTATTGTAAATGTGTGCATGAAATTTGTCTGTAGGCGTAATGGGCACGCTTTTTTGTTGTAATGTTTGGTCTGCTTCTATTATATGTCTGTGTGATAATATCATAATTATAAGGGTATAACAATATCAATAAGCGAACGTTTAAGGGGAGCATCTCTACAATAAATCACACTGAGCATGCTAACCAAATTTGGTCCAAAACTACTGGTTTGTTACCGAGATAATCAACAAAACATTATCATAATTCACCAAATAATACACCCTTTCCAAACCCGTACAGCTGTACTACACGCACACAAAGATATCCGAACATGCACACTAAACTCGGAGCACACTGAGCTGTCTTTTTATTGACGTTTGCGTGCGTGTTAGTAAAGAAACTGCATGTTTCATGATGTGCATTATTTTAATTGATTTAGTTTGTTAAAAACATAACATACCTAAGTTGTTCACTAATTCTCGAGCTAATGCAAAATATATGACGGGTTTTCAGAATCAAAAATAAGGTACCCATCTAAAAATAATGTTAGGTACCAAAACATACAAAAATTAAAATACACACTGTTTTGGCCATCTAAAGAGGCGCTTACACGGGCAATTTTTTGGTCAATTATTGCTGGCAATACGTATTGATCAATATGGAGCAATTAGTGGAGCAATGTGGAGCAACATCAAAAATTTTCGGCAATTGTTTCGGCAATATTGCTGATAATTGCTCCATATATTCCAATTGCTGACTGTTGCCGACACGTATTGCCGAATATCCATTGAGTCTGGAAATTATTAGCAATTTTGTTTCCTGTCTCGCTTGCACTTATTGATTTTGCGGCGTCTCGCTTCCGTGGGGACAGCGAGCGCTTGGGTGTTTTTTTTTTATAATGGCTTCGTGCGGTCAGCACATTTAGCCAGTGTAAAGTGATATTAAACTGAATATTTTATTTTATTATATTATTACCATATAGGAGACAATAAAAAGCAACGGTAAAACAATAGTAGATTGTTATACAAGGAGCTAAAATGACGCAAACTGACTAAAGACTGCACATACATCCTTCAGCATAGAGCGGCGATGGGCTCATCAAAATAATACTACCAACCCCTTTCTTCCCTTGGGTATCGTAAAAGGCGACTAACGAACTAAAGACTGCACATACATACTACAGCATAGAGGGGCGATGGGCTCATCAAAATAATACTACCAACCCATTTCTTCCCTTGGGTGTCGTAAAAGGCGACTAACGGACTAAAGACTGCAATGACGCAAACGGACTAAAGACTGCACATACATCCTTTAGCATAGAGCGGCGATGGGCTCATCAAAATAATACTACCAACCCCTTTCTTCCCTTGGGTGTCGTAAAAGGCGACTAACGAACTAAAGACTGCACATACATACTACAGCATAGAGCGGCGATGGGCTCATCAAAATAATACTACCAACCCCTTTCTTCCCTTGGGTGTCGTAAAAGGCGACTAACGGACTAAAGACTGCACATACATCCTACCGTATAGAGCGGCGATGGGTTCATCAAAATGATACTATTAACCCCTCTCTTCCCTTCAGTGTCGTAAAAGACGACTAACGGACTAAAGACTGCACATACATCCTATCGTATAGAGCGGCGATGGGTTCATCAAAATGATACTATTAACCCCTCTCTTCCCTTCAGTGTCGTAAAAGGCGACTAACGGACTAAAGACTGCACATACATCCAAACGCATAGAGTGGCGATGGGCTCATCAAAATAATACTACCAATTCCTATCTTCTCTTCAGTTTCGTAAAAGGCGACTAAAGGACTAAATAAATACTGCACATACATCCAACAGCATAGAGCGGCGATGGGCTCATAAAAATAATACTACCAACCCCTCTCTTCCCTTCAGTGTCGTGAAAGGCGACTAACGGAATAAAGACTACACATACATCCTACAGCACAGAGCGACACACATACACAGACAACTATCAGAAATTCTGAACAGATACATGAAACTTTTGTATGAATCCCCAGTAGCCAGAAATCGAAGGGTTAGGGCAAGTTTCGTCGATGCAGAAATTGGTTCTCTCATATTGGTCATCTGTTTCGTAATTAATGGGACAACTTTATTCAAAAGAAATTCAAAATCACTTCGGGATATCCGAGTAAAGTTTTTGAATAAAATGTCATCTAATTCACAACACAACGATGATTGATACCGTCTTGCTATCATGAAATATCTAATGTTCCTTTTCTGTTTCCTTTGCTTGTGATTCATAATAATAAAAGCACTGCAGGCTGCCGCTGCAAGAAAATCGTCCTCCATGGCGAGCGATAGTTTTGTACGTGTATTGCTTCGTATTGCCGAGTTGCTCCATATTGCTCCATATTGCTCCATATTGTTATTGCAAAACATTTCGCCAAATTGATGCTTGTTGCTGTTGCCGTATATTGCTCCATATTTTCTCACGTCACAATCCCCCAGTGTTGCTCATAATTGATCAATTTTAATTTCCCGTGTAAGCGTACCTTAAGACTTGGTCGTTAACTCATGTTCGAATTTAAATAACACCGCGAAATATGAAAAGCGTTGCGTCCACACATCCTTTTCTCATATCCCTTTCCTTCGCCATACTCAACCGCTGCTGGTGTGAGCGAGAAAGCTCCACCGCCAATCAACTACCCGACGGATGCCTGCGACGGACAGCGCCCTCTCCATTTTTGACGAGTACTAAAAAAGTAACGTTTTGAAAAGACACCGTGAACGCGCCGCTCCCGTAAATAATCATAAAATCTCAAGAAGCTCAAACTTCAATTAGGTACTAATAATCATAATAACCTGTTCATTAAGTCAAACTGCACGCGAAGTGAATTTGTGCGCAAAAGGAAGAGGAGATCAGCCCAGGCCATTGCTGGTCGGGTAATCTGCAGCTCCAGATTTTGGTGAGTCCTTTTCTTGTCTGTTTCCTTTCCACTCCCGATTCTACAACGGACAATACTTCCATCATGACTACCTACGACGCACAGTGGAACGACGTCGCGAAGTGTGGACTTAGGGATTCATATGTGTATTTTTGATAATATCTACATACTAATACAATTATTTTATGTTATATGACTTTTTTAACAAACCATTACTTTCAGAGTTATACCAATTTTAATATGTTATAAAAAAAATCTATATTGAGTCTGTAACTCGTCGTAACAGGGTCATTGTTGCAAAATATAATCAACTTTAGACATTGTTGACCTATATCACATTTAGGTACCAATTTAAAAGCTATTCCATACCACCTTACTGTTGGCCATTCGTTTTTTTTTCAAAACGTTCTTCCGCAAGTTTTCTTATCTATAAAGCGCGGCCATTAGCGAGGTATGCCAATCAAAGGGTAGCGCTGCGAAGCAGGTAAAGAAATTTCGTGACGTCATTAAAAATTTTGCTTTTATTCAAAACAAGACAAAACCGGTTTTCTTATCTGTAAACGCGCGGCCATTAGTGACGTGTGCAAGTCAGAGCGTACCAGGAAATGACCTTTTATAAATAGACTAGTTATACGTGAATGAATTGCATTTTAAAATGGCGAAATTGTTTCTATGACGTAATACACGTCGAAAGGGAAAATCATATCATTAGCCTGTTGTTAAAAAGAGATAGACAATATTTTGACTTTTGGTAGGTGACCAATGCGCTCATAGAATCTATGCGCTATCTCGGCCGCCATTGTTTTTCTTTTTCACTCTTACAGAAAACATAGTATACGCTCCTCACTCATGCATATCGGATTGGCGACATGGCAAATGTCATCACAGAATGAAAATTTGTATTTTATATTTACAATACTTACGAATGAAATAAGACATTTTTATTGTCTCTTACGGTTGCAGTATAATTTTTTTAATTTCTGGATATGTAGGAAGGCATTTTAACCATTTAACAAATCAAAAACTTTTAAAGGTTACGATCGTGTAAATCGTGTTGACGTGACACTGACTGACGTGTGACTGAGTGAAACTCGGGCAATTACCTGAGTTTGTTCTAGTCATTACGGAGGGCAGACAACGTATCTACACATATAATATCATTGGTACCAGGTAAAGAAATCGAGAGGGTAAGAAACTATTTGCGATGGCCTCAGTTCGTTGTTAACTACCATAACACACGGACTACCACTTATTTGACTTTCGTGAAAAAACGATTTCCGAAAATTTCGCAAAAATGTTTCGTGATTTAGTCACTAATCTTGATTTATTTGTGAAGTTACGAGTATTTGGCAGTATAAAAGATAATATTTTTTTTGTACAATGTTAATAAATCAAAACTTTCTTCTTCCTAAAGTGAAGAGAATAACAAAAAATTAAAAAAAATTCTGTGCAAAATATTGTTATAATGTTAATAGAAAGTGGGAAAGTGCTCATCGTAAGGACGAAATAAGTATAGTGAGTGGTTGGAGTCCGAAATAGTCTGGTCACATTTTATGGAAGAAGACGAACCTCTACCCAGTACATCTACACAGTTTATGACCCCATCTCCAGTGAAAGTGTGTGATGGCACGTCGACAGATGTAAGTCCTAGAAAACCTTTCATTGAATTAGGTCCTAAACAAAAAAAGAGACGGTCTGAAAATATCAGCACCACTGCGTCCTTAGACGAACTATCATACGCCCACTCTATGAAATTAAAAGCTGAGGGAAATTAAGACCTTGATAGAATACTAGATCACTTGCTTAAGAACCCACAAGATGTACAGAAAGTAAAAGATTGTTTATTTACTACCAAACAAAAATCTGAATTTGCACCAGATGCTGCGTTGGGCTTATTTTTATCTCTAAAATTAACGAAGTGGCAGTATAATACGTTACGGAAAAGTACCCACGAAGTTTGTAATCAAAACATATTTCTCTCTTACTACGCGTTACAAAATGAAAAACTGAAATGTTGTCCACCTAAAGATACTATTACTATAACAGATACATCAGCTAAAATACGATTTTTGCTGATGTATGCTGATGTATGCTGATGCAAGCACTTTTGGATATTACTGTGAAAAGACTAATTACGTCAATCGCAATTGACGAGGCGTGTACGGACCTGACACTTAAAAGTAAATGGGGTTTTGACGGGGCTTCGAATCAATCCAATTATAGGCAAAGATTGCGCACAGATAGCACAGAGGGGGATGATTGTGATGATTTTGATGATTCTAGTATTTTTATGAGTAGTTTGATGCCCATCAAACTGGTTTCTGGTGATGGTATTGTTTGGGAAAATGATACCCCCCCCCCCTCTTCGTATTGGTGTCATCCGATTTTTTTCAAATTTACAAAAGAAAATAAGACGAGCATTTACAGGAAAAAATGCAATAGAGACAGAAATTGATAACTTGGTACAGACAGTTATTGGAAACTTGAGAATAACACATAACTTACTTCTAACCATGATAGATGGTAAAGCATCAGCTACCTATTCTTTGCGAAACATCGTCTCAGAGATGTGATGTCTGCAAAGCTACTGGAGATGAATAACTTGCTTTTAATATCGACAAAAAATGTTGATTGCAACGTGTACAGATATGGTTTTTCATCGTTACACATTTGGATACGATGCATGGAATGCATTCTTCACATAGCATACCGATTAGATTTGAAGACATGGCCTGTAACGGGAGAAGAAGGGAAGGCGATAGTCAATAGTCAATAGTCAAAATATATTTATTCAATAAACTCAACCAATAAGTACTTTGAAACGTCCTAATATTTTTTAACCTACCACCCATTCAGGACATCATTTTTTAACTGTGGCAAAGAACGGGCGCAAGAAACCACAGCGCACAGAAGCAACGACATTTACAAAAAATATATATATTATATGTCGTTACCAGGTCACAAAATACAAAATATGAATTTGAATGTAAATAGTTTAATTAAATATGGTGCTCTATATAAATTAATTATAGGCAATTAGAAATAGCTGTTGGAGTAGGTACTTGGAGCTTTCAGACCTAAGCTGTTTTGTCTTCTGTATAATCCGACACTTTATAATAAGCTTTTTTATAAAGCTTTTCTTTGATTTTGATTTTAAATTTATCAAGATCTAATTTCTGAATATCATTTGGTACCTACTTTGTTGTATAATCGTACACACAGACCCTTAAAAGAATTATTTATTTTATGGAGCCTAGTATAAGGCACTGCTAATTTGTTCTTACTTCTAGTATTTAATTTGTGAATATCACTGTTTTTTGAAAACATTTCAATATTTTTATGAACATACACAAGATTTTCTTATATATATTGTGATGCAACTGTCATTATACTTATATCCTTAAATCTCTCTCTGAGAGAGTCACCAGCCTGTAGGTTATATATTGCTCGAATAGCCCTCTTCTGCAGCACAAAGATAGTTTGAATGTCGGCAGCATTTCCCCACAGTAAAATGGCGTACGACATTACACTATGAAAGTAACTGAAATAAACTAATCTAGCTGTATCAACATCAGTTAACTGACGGATCTTCATTACTGTATAAGCCGCAGAGCTAAGTCTATTCGACAATTTAGCTATATGTGGGCCCCACTGAAGCTTGGCATCCAACGTGATGCCTAGAAACACAGTGGTGTCCACAGGATTCACATTCTTATCTTTAATTTGTACACTAGTTATTACCTGCTTAACATTAGGCAATACAAATCTTACACATTTGGTTTCTCCTTCGTTTAATAGCAAGTTTTTAACACTAAACCAGTGAACAATCTTTGAGACCGCATTATTCACATCGTCATAATATGGGTGTCGTCGTTTCACTTTGAATAAAAGTGAAGTATCATCAGCAAACAATACTATCTCATGACTGTCTTTTACAAAATAAGGTAAGTCATTAATATAAACCAAAAACAAGAATGGACCAAGTATTGAACCCTGCGGAACTCCCATTTTAACCACTGATCCCGGAGATCTTTTACCGTTAATGTCGACCTTTTGAATCCTGTTACTCAAGTATGAGATTAGAAGGCTCAAAGAAGCATTCCTAATTCCATAGTGGTTAAGCTTCCTGACCAAAGTTTCATGTAAAACACATACAAAAGCCTTGGATAAATCACAAAATACCCCTAGGGCATCCTGTGATTCCTCCCAGGTATCAAATATTTGGATTAAAAGCTCAACACCGGCGTCAGTTGTAGAGCGACCCCTAGTAAAACCATATTGTTTACAATGTAAAAGTTTATTTTTATAAAAATGAATTTGCATTTGGTCTAGCATTAACTTTTCAAAAATTTTACTAATTGTGGGTAGCACAGAAATAGGTCTAAAATTAGAGGGGTCAGAAGTGCTACCTGATTTAAATAATGGAATTATTTTACTATATTTCATGAGGTCAGGAAAAACACCACAGTCAATGCATTCATTAAATATGCAAGCTAAAACTGGAGCTATTGTCATAATTACAGATTTAGCGACGTCCACGGAATTACCCCACAGATCAGCAGTTTTCTTTTTATTGAGAGTGTTAAATGTTTTTATTATATCTATAACACAAATTTTTTGCAAACTGAATATACTTTCACAATCTTTAACATTCTCCTTCAAAACAGATTCAGCTACAGTAGGGGAGGAAATCAAGGCTTTTGTAGTTGAAACTGGAATGTCAGTAAAAAACCTCTCAAATGCTGCAGCAATATCAGCATCAGAAGTCAAGGTTTTATTATCACAATTTAAATTGTACTCATTATTACGACTTTTGACCTTTCCTGTTTCACTATTTATAATATTCCATGTCATTTTTATTTTGTCATTACTATTCTTAATCTTAGAACTCAAATAGTTTGCCTTGGCTAATCGACATACTCTTTTGAATAACTTTGAATAATTTTTAACATATAATTTGAAGTCATCGCTGGTGTTATAGTTGCGTTCACCATAAAGTTCATAAAGGCGTTTCCTACTTCTGTGAATACCAATTGTAGCCCATTTATTAAAAGTTACAGTACCACTAACTGATATCTTTTTTTGGATTAAAGGTTTTATTAAATTCTGAACAATAAATGTTAAAAAAATTATTATAAAAGACATTAGGGTTGTCATTGTATTCTAAATAATTTAATTTTGTATATAGATTGCTTTTAAAGCGTTCCAGCCGACCTGCAGTTTTTGGTACAACAGTGATATTCTTTTTCGTCACTTGTTTACGCTGGTGTGGAAAGCTGACCATTTGGCCACAATGATCAGAGTCCAGGTTATTAATAATTTGCTTAGCCAGTGGTTTTACATTTGTATATATGTTATCAATACAGGTGGCTGAAGTGGCAGTTATTCTTGTCGGCTCCAAAAATAAATGATTTAAGTTGTATGATAGAAATAGGTTTTTAATTTTAGTTAACATTGTGGAATTTTCTAACAAATTAATATTAAAATCCCCGCAAACAATTATTGTTTTACCTACATTACGGACTTTATGTAATGCCTCATCCATAACTTTTTCGAAAAAATCATATGATGCTGAAGGAGGTCTGTACACACTTAATACAACAAACTGCTCCAACTCCACACAAGCTATTTCTATTGTTCTCTCAACCGAGAGGCTCACTATGTCTTTGCGTTCCTTTAATTTAAACTTTTTACTAACAAAAATTAAGGAGCCACCATGTATTGCATTTCCTCGACTGAACGAACTTCCTACCAAATGATTCTTAAAATTGAACATGAACTGATGGTCTTTATGCCAGTGTTCTGTTATGCAAAGAATATCAATTTTATTACAGTTCATGAACAATTCAATCTCTAAATCTTTGCCCATCATTCCTTGGATGTTCTGGTGGACAATGTTTAAAGATTGTACATTTTTTAAATTTAATGATTGACATGGGCTTTTGCTAAAGCTATTTTTTCATTAATTTCATTTCATTTTATTAACAAACATTTCGCAAGAGTTTTCCTCTTTTGTCATATAATTTAATTTAAATAATTAATTGGAATGTCAGTAGAAACACTACTGACGTCTATGTCAAATATACATTGTTCAATAGAAGCAACTTGTTTAGCCAAGTTTTTGACTGACGTTTGAATACAATAGGATAGCGTTAAAGCTATTTGTCGCTCATGGAGAATAGAAAAAAATATATTCACGATGCGTTTAAATCGCAAACAGGACTTTTGATTGATATTGTAAAACAGGGTCATGGGACGACGAATGATAGGAATACCGCTAGAAGATTTTTTGAAAACACCGAAATTGCTGCTTCGATCACAGGAGTCAGCGAGGATTTAATAAAACGGTTTAAAACCATATTAGAGACGATTTCTTCAGGTTGCCATATGCAAACAACTAAATTTCAAGCTTACACTGAAGCGACGATAAAATTATATGTAGAATTGTATAATTGGTATTATATGCCTGCAAGTGTACATAAAGTCCTTGCTCACTATTACTGAAAATGTAGGTGGTGTACCAAACAGCAAGTTATCAGAAGAAGCTGCAGAAGCTCGTAATAAAGATTTTAGAAGATATCGACAGCATCATTCCAGGAAATTTTGTAGAAAGGTTACCAACGAAGACATTTGAAATAATTTATTAATAAGCTCCGATCCACGTATTTCAAAAATTCGTCCTAAGCTTTTGCGGAAACACAAAGCCCTGTCTGAAGAAGCAAAATCTTTGTTGATTACGGAAACATCTATTAACGATCACGAACAAGTGGATTTTGAATTTGTCAGTGTAGATTCAGAAACCGAATTCGTTGAATATTAAACATTTTTTTATTTTATTTATTCTTGTCGTAAATGAAGCTGAACGTATACTATAGTGGAATAGGCCTATTGGGGAGACCACTGATAAAAAAACGCGCCAAGTTCTCTACCTCTAGGGTGGTGAGGAATAGAGAATAAAAAAAAATAAAAATAACTATATGTCTTTAACGCAGTACCAAATAAGGTGCTAAAATAGGTAAATAATTTGTGCTATTGACATCTATATGTCATTCTTTGAGAAAGTTTAAAAATTACGAGAAAACCACTATTTTTTACATTTTTTCATACATATTTTTTTTCAATAATTTATAACAGCAAAAGTAAAAGGTAAAACGGAAAGTCATATAACATTCTAAGTTTGTATTGATTAGTAGATTTTATTTGTCTTTTTTATTTGAAAAAATAAGCCAAAAAAAATTTCCGTCCCTATAAGTCTTCTACGGCTTTATATCAGCCCACCGTGCGACGCAGCGCTGTTCTTTTCTACATCCAATTCTAAATAAGTAATAGGTAAGTAATTACTAAATTATTCAGCCGCACGCCACAACATTTATTGGTACGCCTTCGAACCGGATAACTACCTATTTATATCACAGACATTATGTCTGTGATTTATATACATAGAATAACGACTCAGGGGTATGTTGGGCCAATTGTCAGAATGTCTAGTGTGTCAAAATGACATGGCAATAATGCCCAATTGTTAAAATGACCAGTTGTCATAACATCCAGGTGTCAAAACAACAAATTGCTAAAACGTCTAATGGCCATAATGTCAAGTTACCAAAACAACAAATTGTTAAAAAGTCGGATTGTCATAATGTCCATTAACAAAACACCCAATTGCCAAAACGTCTAGCAGACATAACGGCCAATTACCAAAACCAAAAATTGTTTGTCAGCTTTTGCCATTTTGGTTAAGGAACCCTAACCCTAGTACCTAAAAAGGACACTTTGTAATGGTCTTTATAACATCAGCAGCTGCCCGGCTAGCACGATCACGTTTATTCGCCGACATAAAGCATTCGGCCCGTACTGGCAAATATGTGAGTACGACACAGGAGTACGAGTATGAGAGGGACGTGTGTTTTATGTCGGTAAAAACGTGATCGTGCCACCCGGTCTGGGGCCCAAGTCTGCTAATTTACGAATGGCATAATTGAATCGCAATTGGATCGTATTGTAATTGTTTGACACATTTGGTATTCTCTTACTCATATAAGAATACCAAATGTGTCAAACAATTACAATGCGATACAATGGGCGATTTTCCGAGATCAAAAATAAAAAAGAAATTGGTTCGTAAATGACTTCATAGATGGCGCTTAGCATAGATTAGTATGGCGCTTAGTAAAAGGCGGGTTCATGAAGAGCACGTGTATGGCTGCGTAATATTTATTCTATTCCAAAATAGAAATAGGTTCTGGATGTCCTGAAAATAAATAGGTAAGTAAATACTATTTTTTTATTCTTTTGGTAGACAAGTAAAAGTGTAGAATTTATTACAGCCCATAAGTAGCCCAGCTTTCGTAAAACGACATCTATCGAGTGTTTTTGAACTAATTTTTACTTTTTAATTTGGGCTGTCAGAAAATCGCCCATTTGCGATACAATTACGATTCAATTATGCCATTCGTAAATTAGCAGACTTGGGCCCCTGGACGTTATGACTTCTTGGGCACTTGTGCATATTGACCAACGGTCATTATAACCTCAGAACAATAACTAAAGCATAGAAGTAGCGCTATATGGCATAAACAAGGTAAATATAGCTACGCTCTGTACTCATAAAGAAAATTGGTTAATGTTAGAACAAGATAGATAAATAAACTTTGGACAGGACGGCGATTTACAAGGTAGTACCAGTTTTCAGATCTACTAGGGGTGAAGGAGATATAATATCCATCTATATCGATTTTCTCCATTTTGTTTTTATAGGGCACACATACTTTGGATTGCAATCTACCCTTATCTATCAAAAAACCTCAATTGATAGACTGAACTCTATGTAATCGACATTAGGTAAAAAAAAACAGGATAAGACGATGTGATGCTGTCTGTAAAGTCAAAAGCAGTGAGACTATACAGTTTGGATTTTGTACCGCCCTTATGACGGAGGTCAAGTGCTATTATCGAACAGCAAGTGTTTACCGTGTTGTACTGTTGAACGTACAATGGTAGTGCAAATTTAAATTTAATCAAGGATAACATATAACATCGGTACTTTGTAGCTAGTGTGGCAGTGCTAGCATCTGAGCGTAGTTCAGCGAAAGCACTGCCAATGGGTTAGGTGTATAGTATTCAAATAAAACAACCATTATTACATAAATTTATATTAATTGTGTCGAATTTAAACAAAAAAACCCTTTAATTACTAAAGAAAGTAATTTGTAATTTTTACCCGACTAATTATTAGTAGGTAGTTAGGTACTTAACTTAAAAGTGTGAAATAAATAAAAAATATTTAAAGAAATCAAAAAATCTGACTGCGTTAAAAATATTAACTGAATAACAAAAAAAAAGCTTTAATGCGACTACAAGAGTCGAGTGCTTCCACCAATTATTATTGTTTGTGGTTGGGCTGATGTTTTTGGCCTCGAAATTTCCTATTGTAATTTAGCGATGGTGCTGTCACGTTTAGCAGCAACAGATTTTGTTAATTGTTGTAAAACGAAGTTGCTGAAGTCGTAGTGCTTAATAGCTCAGTTGTGTGTGTGTCCTGGAAAGTAAAGAATATCTATGAGTATACAATTCTTTAGTTTTCTGCCTGCCTAGAAACGGTGAAATGGTAGGTATGTATGTACAGTGCAGAACGGCCATGGCTAACCAGTTGGGGAAAATATTACTTGCAGTATACGCTGTTTAGGGGGTGGAGATTATTCCATCATTTTGAACACATTATGTTATGACGACTTTAAGAAATTTCAAAAGGTACTCATACAAAATGGTGCTCAGTTGATTAATTTTTAAACATATCGCTGGCCCCGGGCAATATAGCGGTAAGCGCCGGTTACGCCCTTTTTAATGTTATTTGATTTTTGGTTTCTCTAGGTACCAATCTATTTTTTTTTCAGATTTTTTCAATTAATATTTCTATAGAATAAATGATAATAACCGCTTTATTGCATGGATATAATATTTTTAGGGTCAGAAGTGGCAACGACTTAAAAAAAAACAAGATCTCAAAGAAACACAACTCTTTTAATTTTATTTACAAAAAGCAAAATAATCAATACTTAAGAAACATGTTTGCTAATTTAAATTCACTAAATCACAATGTAAACTAATATAAAAATGGCTCGTACGACCTTATGTGCACCGACAGCGATTCCTCCTAGTAGCTGTTACCGCGCCGACCGCTCAGAGACAAAATGGCTGGCTCACTGCTGTGTTAGCCTTTTATAGGAATCGTGAGGGTAGACGTATGCAAAGGGGGGAAAGTTGCTCATACGGCCTCTCCTGACGAGGTGTCGTCCTCGACATTAGGTTGTAGACTACAACTTGGTCCTGCGGCATCTGCTGACGAAAATCCAGCGCCGCCAATTGTTGAAGGTCCAGCACCGTCATCTAGATCCAGGGATGGCATGGAGAGACCAACTGCGGGAGCTGGAGTAGTCTCTAAATCATCATCTTCATCATCTGGAAACACACACGTTAATGGTTTTTATGTATGCTGCAAATTTACCTTATTCCACACACATCTTTCACGCTTATCTTTCAACTAGTTCAAGCTTCCACATTTGTACAATACACACATCCGCTACAAACGGCCATTCGTCACGCTGTATGAAATAATTAGAGACGTCTCTTTTAAAAATCAAACCGTCCAAAGCTTTAGTACTGTCTGTTTGAAAGGATTCTTCTTTCTTCAACCAGGGAAAACGTTACGCTGGCTCTCGCCTCTCGCCAGTGCTCCATCTGAAACATGACCCGACTAACGGGCCGACACCTCCCGGTGTCCAGCATGACGACAAACGTAACATGCTTACCCGACTAACGGGTAGACGCTGCCAAGCGTCTGCCTGACGACAAACGTAACAGGCTAGCCTGACAAACAGACTGACACTAACGAGTGTCTTGCATGACGACAAACGTAACATGCGGACCCATAACTTACTCTCAAACAGTGCAGCACAGGTCTCGGGACACCATTCGCCACGCCACGGCACCATGTATTGTGCTGCGGCCTGTGTTGTTTTTCCATAGCTGCCAGTTAACAGGCGCAATTCGTAGCGTCCACTCGGAAGAACCTTCGTCACTTTATAGGGACCGCGCATTCCGGGGTCGAGCTTCCCTGTAGACTGAGCATATTTAATGACGAAAACGAGGTCATTAAGATCAAATTTTCGAGGTACGTGTCGTTGTCGGTTTACACGTTCGTCTTGCTGAGCTCGATTTTCCTCAAGTAGTCGACGGATTCTACCCCTGGTAACCTCACGTAATGCTTCTCGATTGGGTGAAGTCCCTTCGACGGCTACGTCGCGCACTAAAGTTCGTATAACTTGGGTGGTTGCTTCTGTACCGATCATAAGGTTCAATGGAGAAACTTGGGTTGTTTTCTGCTTCGTTATGTTTAGCACCAGTTGCAATTTCCACAGAGTGTTAGACCAAGATGCACCGTTATGGTTGGTTTCTATACGAAGCATGTTGAGGACCGTTCGCATATACCTCTCGACCTGGCCGTTGGCGTGGTGCATCTCTGGCGTGATGAAATGCAGATCGCAACCTAACTCGTTTACCCATGATACAAACTCGTTTGACTCAAACATTCGTCCCTTGTCCGTGACCATCAACTTTGGTACGCCAAACAGTGAAATTGCTTGGGTGACTACTCGTTTAAGTTCTGTTACGTCTTGACGGTATATAGGGTACAACAGTGAATATTTAGTGAAGGCATCAACTAAGATCAGAATAAATTTGTAGCCTTCGGATACAGGTAAGGGACCAAGTGCGTCAGCATGGACGGTATGGAAGGGAGTATCTGGTTTTTCCCAGGAAGTAATATTTTGCAATGGAGCTTGAGGGGCACGTTTCTTAGAGACGCATATAAGGCAGTGAGCAATATATTTGCTGACAAATTGTTTGAGCCCCGGAAACCAGAAATGTCTCAAAATAAGATCCAACGTCTTTTCAGCGCCGATGTGCTCATGCTCGTCATGGAACACCCTGAGGAGGCTTAACCGATGCCCTTTAGGGATATAGCAAAGGAGTCGTGGCTCTGCACCTACAGGCGTGTAGCGATAGTACAAGATGTTATTTTGGACTACGTATCGATTGGTATCGAGCTCACCGCTAAGGAGCTTTTCCATAAGCTCTTGGGTCTCGTTGTCGGCAGCCTGCGCTATTTGGGCCCAGTTTCGAGGTCTGGAAATTTGGTTAACGCTACATACGGGATTTCGGCTTAAATAGTCCGCATGTGGCATTAATACACCCTTTCTATATTCAAGAGTGAAATTAAAATCTTGAAGATATATCCACCAGCGAGCGACACGTGACAGGAGATCTTTTTTACGCTCGGTAGATTTAAGGGCATTGCAGTCGGTAACCACCAGGAATTTTATGCCAACTAGATAATGCCGAAAGTGCTGGAGTGCCTTAACAACTGCAAGTGTCTCAAGCTCGTAAGAATGATATTTACTTTCAGAACCTTGCGTTACTTTGCTGAAATATGCTACTACGTGTTTCTTGCCATTATTACGAGTTTGGAGCAAAATTGCACCATAACCAGCACTGCTTGCATCAGTGTGAACTTCAGTTGGGAGACATGGGTCAAATATGGTCAGTAACGGTTCACTCGTTAAGTGTTTAATTAAGTTCTGACGGATAGTCTCATGTTCAGGTGTCCAGTGAAACTCTATACCTTTTCTGGTTAGATGCGCTATAGGAGCGGTTTTTGTAGCATAGTCCCGTATGTATCGCCTAAAATAGCCAGCGAGACCTAGAAGCTGACGTACCTGTTTGACGTTTTGTGGTGGAGCAGTGTTAACAAGGGCTTCTACTTTACGCTGACTTGGCCTAACCTTCAGTCACGACCCTGCCCAAATACTCAACCTCTTTTACTAAAAATGAACATTTTCGTAGGTTCACGGAAAAACCTGCTCGAGTGAGAGTTTCTAATACCCTACGCAATAGCTGTATGCCTTCGTTTATCGAATTATTTAAAAGGAGTACATCGTCTACGTAGACTAAAACATTGCCCTCATTTATTAATTCACGTAAAGTATCGTTTATTATACGTTGGTAAACTGTCGGAGAATTGGCTAAGCCATACGGCATTTTTACGTATTCAAAGTGGTCTTCAGGTGTCACAAAGCCTGTCAGGTGGATACACTCCTTTTTCAGGGGTATTTGGTGAAAGCCAGTGGCCATGTCAAGGCTAGAAAAATACCTAAAGCTCCCTAGCCTATCTATGTGATCATCGATGAGAGGGAGAGGGTATCGATCCTTAACTGTGACACGGTTTAAGGCTCTAAAGTCTACGCAAAGCCTGTCTGAGCCGTCACGCTTTTTGACTAATATTATCGGACTGGCATACGCGGACTTAGATCGCCTGATCACGCCTTTGTCCATTAAGTCTCGGGTTATTTCCCTGACTTTAAGCTTCTCTTGATACGAGAGTTTGTAAGGTCAATATACTATAGGCGTAGAGCTAGTGAGTTTAATTTCCATCTTGCCTGTCGTAACCGTGGTAGTAGCAGTTCCCGATATCAAGAAATCAGAAAATTCGCGTATAACTGACATAAGAGAGTCTAAATCTTTACTCTGCAGCGGCGTATTTACTTCGGGTTGAGCATCAGCCTGAATGGTGTTAATACTAGAACGGGGTGTGTCAGCACGAGTAAGATACTGCTTAAATTTAGTCCTAATGTAAGTAATCCCGTCGCGGTTAAGTACGTCAGTGCCTATTATAATGGGTGCACTCATGTAAACAGATGGAACTACCACTAGGTCTACCTCTAAAGATATTTCGCTAAATTCAATTGTTACTGTGACATATGACGTTGCTACTATTTCTTTATCGCTAATACCTTTTAACATGCATCGTCTAAATTTAGGCTGGCATGAAATGTGCTTGAGAACATCAGAAGAAACTAGGGATACGTCAAGGGCGCCACTATCGATAAGTACGTCAACCGGAATGCCATCCACCACAGCAGTAGTGACGTCACGTGATAAAGCGTAGGGGCGAGAGGTACAAAGATTAACATTGCGTTGGTTTCGTGGATCTGATCGTGACTTCGCAAAACAATTAGCCTCTATGTGACCCTGCTTTTTACAAAATGTACAAGTGTTACTAGGACCGGGTTGAGCAGGGTTAAGAGTAGGGTTAGTCTTGCAAAATCGTCCTACGTGGCCACGTTGCCCGCACTTAAAACATTTGATTGCCATATTGCCGCGCATATTAGTAATAGGTCTATTAGGTAAGCGCTTCTTAGTGTTAGTAAAAGAATCAAGCTGGTTTGCACGACTAATTGGTTTCGTGTAAATAGACAAGAACGAAACAAGGCTATCTGGAGTAAGCTCAGCGTTGGCAGCAGCCGCGCGGACTTGAGGACTATCTATTCCACGAATAACAATGAGTGTTCGAAGCTCGTCACTGAGTCCCTGTACTATTCTCAAACGCAGTAGTGTACGACGTGCATACTCTGCATACGTTGGGTACTTATCCGATGTCATGGTCATAGCATTAAATAAAATATTCGCGTAATCTAATTTACTGGGACAAAGCGTTTTGAATTCTCTTTTGAAATTCGTCCACGTCCTGTCATTGGTCACCCACTCGCTTAACCATACCCTAGCATCACCCTTAAGACAGGAAGCTACGCGTGATAAACATTCATGATCGCTCCAGTTGTTAGTCTCTTTCGCGCGATCTACCTCTTCACACCATACTTCAATGTTGTTTATGGAAGGATCGAAGCTAAAAATAAAATAGTGTTGAGTCTGTAACTTCGTAGGTTGGATAGATTTTATCGCTTCCATTAAGGCATGAGCAAGAGTCGACGCCTCCGAAGGCGGTGCCACTGACTCGGAAATGTGGCTATGCCTTGGTGAAGAATTTTGAACCTCGGGTGCGGGTGCAGCTATGTGTTTATCGTGATTGCAATGACTTTGTTCCCGATGTAAGCTTCGCGAACGAGAGCGTGTTCTACGGCGACGAGAACCCGACCCGTCATGATGGCGAGAATGAGAACGCGATCGGTAATAACGAGAACTCGACCTGTCACGGCGGCTAGGATGAGAGCGCGATCGACGGCGACGAGAACTCGATCCGTCACGGCGACGAGAACGAGAACGCGACCTATCGCAATTGCGAGAAAGATTTCGAGATCGTGCGCGCCTACGTGAAACGTTGCGCGAGCGTCGCCTACGCCTATCATAAGAATCACGCCGGTTTCGGTCGCGCGAGCCACTTTTCTCATCACGTTCCCGATTCCGGCCACTCGGAGTATATCTTATTTCGTCACGATCGCTAACGCAGGTAGGTGAACGTGAAACGCGGGTACTTGGAATATTACATTCGCGGTCTTGTGACCCACCTCGAGTGTGACGCCGTTCACGGCTACGTGACTTTTCGCGCATCATATCGAGCGAAACACTTTACACTTTACACAATATAAAACGTGTACCAGCAACACTTAAATCAGCAAACAAGTAATTACCAGAAAAACAAAACAAACACTTATAACACTAACTGGAATAATAATCAACCTTGTTTCTTTGCGTAGTGGGCTACGAGTCTTTATCCCACTTCTGATTTTAGGGTCAGAAGTGGCAACGACTTAAAAAAAAACAAGATCTCAAAGAAACACAACTCTTTTAATTTTATTTACAAAAAGCAAAATAATCAATACTTAAGAAACATGTTTGCTAATTTAAATTCACTAAATCACAATGTAAACTAATATAAAAATGGCTCGTACGACCTTATGTGCACCGACAGCGATTCCTCCTAGTAGCTGTTACCGCGCCGACCGCTCAGAGACAAAATGGCTGGCTCACTGCTGTGTTAGCCTTTTATAGGAATCGTGAGGGTAGACGTATGCAAAGGGGGGAAAGTTGCTCATAATATAATATATAATGCATTACTCTAACAAACATAACACAAAACACCGGTGAACACCTTTACATTAAATTTCTAAATAAAGAGAAACAGTAATACATTTAACCGCGTTTTATAAAATAAACTTATTTTTATCAATAAACTGTAAACACTAATACGAAGTAATGACAGGACATTTTGTTCTTTACAAGCGATTACGCCTTTCTTCCCGTAAATTTATTGTAGCCTCGGAGAAGTACTGTCATGTTACGCAGAACGTCATCCCTTTCACTCCTACGCATAAATGAATACCGCTTGCTTTCTAACACCATTTTAGGTAAATAATTGATACAACGGCGGGCAGTGTCAGTGCAGCGTGTAACGTCTTGTGCTAATAATGTTCATTTAGCGCGATTGTGTGGTTTTGAATATTACGAAAATACTTCCATAAAATTTATTGTGTTTTATAAATGGCGAAACAATTACGAGAAAAGAAGACCCTTCGCTAGTAATAGAAAGACACGTAAGGGATGATAAAAAGAAAGAACAAGTAGAGGAAGCTACAAAAAGAAAGATAGGAAAGACAATAACCCAAGAAGGGAAGCAAATAGAAGTAATTTATAAAAAGAAAACGAGGAATCCACACGTGGCGCCTATGGTGGTCAAGGTGGCCCCAGCTATATGGCAGCAGCTGACAGAGGCGGGGTCTCTTCAACTGCAATTGGGAGTCTCCAAAGTAGAAAATCAGACCCCGCTTATCCAGTGCTCCCGCTGCTTGGGCTACGGCCACATCAAGCGGGTCTGCCAGGAGCAGGTGGACAGCTGCAGTTACTGGGGGGGTAACCACCTTTACGTCGCGTGTGAGAAAAAGGACAGTCCCCTCATCTGTCTGAACTGCAAAAGAGCCGGCTCGAAGACTGCCACAACACCTTCAATGTGGTATGTCCAATCCGAGCTAAGTGGTACCGGCTGGCTTGAGCGAAGGTAGCCTACAGGTGCTAAGGGCCCCGCGTCAGTTCAAGAAGAGAAAAAAAGAGTACCTATACACGGTCATACAAGCGAACCTCCAACGCAACAAAAATGCCACATCCGAACGAGTACCTATACACGGTAATACAAGCGAACCTCCAACGCAACAAAAATGCCACATCCGAACTCCTTAGTGAAGCAAAAAAGATGAAGATCAGCTTCGCACTCATTCAGGAGCCGTAGAACAACGGACTGGACGATCGGCATTATATCTTTTTATTTTGAACTCGGCGGCATCGACATTGCCCCCTACTGGCTTCTGAAGAAGATGATAAGGGAGTTGGGGTGTGACAGGATTGTTATTGGAGGCGACGCAAATGCATGGAGTGAGTGGTGGGGCAGTGTAAGGAGTGACGATAGGGGTGTGGAACTAATGGGTGTAATAAATGAACTATTACTAAATATTTTAAATGAGGGGTATACTCCAACTTTCGACACATGGCGAGGAGGAAAAAAGTATAAGAGTAGCATAGACGTCACATGCTGTTTCGGCAAGATGATGGGAGATGTTCAAGAATGGAAAGTGGATATTAACCTAACGACCTCGGACCACAACGCGATATAAATAAAAATAAAATTATACAGTATCAGATAAAGTAATAATAATAGGACGACAGTAAGTATAACAAAAAAAAGTAGATTGGGAAACTTTAAGGAAGAGTGTAGGGAAGAGCTGGCTAAAGAGGAAATAAACGAAAAAGACAGAAAGAATTAATGAAGCTAGCGAATTGGAAGTTACAGTAGAAAAATATATTAAAGCTATAGACAACACATGCAACCGAGTCCTAATTAAAAAAGAAAAAAAAAACATCACAATACCGTGGTGGTCCGAGGAGTTGGAGGAGCTAAAAAAGAAAAAAATAGATTTAAGAACAGAATAATCATATTCTGTTCTTAAATATATTTTTTTGCTGCTGCCCATCTGGGCAGCTCCTAGCCGGAAGGCATGTGTCGTAGAACAGTATGTGGCGGAGAAAATGAAATACCAAGAAGCTATGGACAGGGCCAGGATCGAGAGTTGGAAGGAGTTTTGTGGCAAAGAGGATAGGGAAACGACGTGGGAGGGGATATATAGAGTTATAGATAAAACTAAGAGCAGCTATGAGGATCTACCAATAGTCAGGGATGGCAGGAACACCAGCCCACGGGAGTCGGTCCGCATAATGGCCGACAGCTTTTACCCGGAGGATACCGAAGTGGGGGAGAACGAGGACCATGAAGAAACGCGAAGAAGGGTGCCGAAACGAATAAGGGTGGTAAAATGGTTTTTGCGACCCTCCTTTCGTGGAGGCTGAACTTTAACACGTAGTGGCCTCGTTCAACCCCAAAAAAGCCCCGGGTAAGGATGGCTTTACGGCCGATATATGCGCGGCCGCAATAAATACCAACTTCCCTTTGTCTCTGGCGTTGTACAACAAATGCCTAGAGCTCTCCCACTTCCCTAAACCCTGGAAAGAAGCCACTATAATCCTCCTCAGAAAACCCGGTAAAGACAACTTACACACACCGCAAGTCATATCGTCCAATAGGCTTATTAGCAATTTTGGGTAAAATCTTAGAGAAATTATTAATAAGAAGAGTACGATGGCATGTGCTGCCAAAACTGAATCCCGCGCAGTACGGATTTATGCCACAGCGCAGTACAGAGGACGCCCTCTATGACATGGTCTAGTGCATGGATGCACAGACTTATTAAGACTAGGGGCCACTCGGGCAAATTATGAACTGATGGTGGGCCACCAGAAGTATAGGTAATTAAAGACAATGAAAAATTGATAATAATGTATTCAAATTGAAAAAGAATTTATTAATTTGAAGCGTGGCACTGCATAGTGCTTACAATCTTTTTTATATTTGGCTCAAATTTACTTGTAGCAACACGTAAAACTGCTTCCAAACTTTCATTTGCAAGGCGGTTTCGATTTTTTGTTTTATTATTATTTAGGATTGAAAAGGTTTGTTCACATATATAGGTAGAACCAAATAAGCTTGCACATTTCAGAGCGTTTATGCGCAACTCTTTGTACGTATTTTTATCAATGCAGCGGTAAAAGTTCAGCAAGTCTCCTTCGTTGAATTTGTTGCGTAAATCTTGGTCGTTCTGAATGTCGATAATTTCTAACTGCATTAACTCTGGCGCATTTTCAACTGAAATCGTGAAAGGATTGCTAAATATGTCCAACAGAGGTTTCACTGTTTTAAACTCCGAAAATCTGTCTTGAAAAGATTGAATCAAAATATCTAGCTTTTTTACATAACTGAAATTAATAGCAGTTTTTTTGAATTTTTCAGCCATTTTCTTATAATTCGGAAAATGATTGTAATTTCCAGAATTCAATTGCGATCTGAAAAGAAACGCAACGTTAGTAAACTGTACCTACTGATATCGATATCTAAAAACAGTTATCCATATCGATATGAAAACTTCATATCGGTTACATAACGGTTTTGGTGATATAACGAAAACGCCCATGTCTACCAATTAATTACCAAAAATAATTGATAAAATATGTAGATAAAATTAATAACAGTTTTACTTACGATTTCACAACACAATTATACACGGCACTTGACGGGAAATCTACGTTGAATGTGGATCAAAATATATTATAATTATGACACCGGCTAGTCGAGTTAAAATCTACACTAGAACTAACGACACTTTACTCAAATTAAAACCGAACTGTCGGTCGCTGCGGTTAGCGTGGCTTTTATACCACGCGCATAGAGTCGAAAACTGTCTGGAGAAATCTCGAAACCGACTCTGGAAGCTTCGTGTATCTACCTACGCGAGCTATCGGGAATTTGGGACTATTGCTATCTCGCTCGCTCGAACAGTATAACGCGGCGCGCTTCCTCAAGAAAACGAATTTAACCGAGATCAGCACGAACATTACCGACCGCTGTTACCGACGCATGCACGGCGCACCGATAAGATTGATAGAGCGCGCGCGCGAGATTCAAATTACTTTTCGAACATTTGTTATTGGTTTTATTCTGGAATAGAACTCAATATTTTCGAATGTACGAGAGTATTATTTTTGCTGTCGGCGGGCCACCAGTATTCGACCGGCGGGCCGCATGCGGCCCGCGGGCCGTAGTCTGTGCATCCCTGGTCTAGTGGATCAGACGTAATCTGGAAGGGAAGAAGATTATGGCTCTGGTCTCGCTGGACATTGAGGGGGCCTTCGACAATGCGTGGTGGCCACAGATCCGAGTTCAATTAGAAGAAACGGGATGTCCAATCAATCTGCGGAGGCTGGTCTACAGCTAATTAGCAGAACGTACGGTGACGGTGAAGTATGCGGAGGAAAAGTATAGTAAGGGGACGAATAAGGGCTGCGTCCAAGGTTCAATTGGCGGACCCTTATTCTGGAATCTTATACTCGACCCCCTGCTCAATCTACTAGCCAGAACCGGCGTCTATTGCCAGGCCTTCGCGGACGACGTTATTTTAATAGTAGAAGGCAGCACATCCATCGAGGTGTCTCTCTCCCGTATCCAGAAATAGAGCGTCAAATAAACTTAATTTCGCGCCACACAAAACCAAGGCCAGGATAATAACCAAAAAGTTGAAGTTTGACACGCCCCGTCTGGAGATGGGAGCGACGGTTATTGAAATAGTCCGTGAAATAAAAATATTAGGTGTCATTTTTGACGATAACTTATTATTTTAATAGCCACATACAATATATCTGTAAAAAATCACTAAAGGTAAATTATGTGATTTTATTCAAATTAAGGTAGCATAATAATATTCACTTTCTTAAGGGTTTGTCCGTTTTTACTGTTTCCAAAGTTTAATACTTAATAAAAAATATGTGATTTTAAAGGTTTTTATTTAGTTAAACAAAAATTTGGTAGTAGTATAATTAAAAATATATATATAAAATAATACTGTCTAAAAAGGTTAAAAATAAAAATAAATTACAATATAAGGTCAGTTTTTTTACAATGGTAACATAAAATATGTTTCATTGACAGGATTCTAAAATAGCGGTTATTGAATGATACAGCTATTATATTGAGTTAAACAAAAATTAGGTAGGTAGTACCTAGTTACATTAAAAAAATAATAAATATCATAAAATACTGTCATAAATGGTTAAAAATAAAAATAAATTATAATGTAACGTCAGTTTGTTACAGTGGTTACTTATAAAATAGCGATTATTGGATGATACAGCTAAGCTTTGGCTACAATATTTCCCTGAAGAAGGTGGTAATCGGCCGGTACGCTTCTGTAGGGCAAGCACGAATAATTTGCGAAAAAGTATTCGTATCGTCATCGTCAACAATTTGTATGAGAATTGAGAAGCGCCCCTACCGGACGTAAAATTAACTAAATTTGGAAGCACGAACGCTAAGGTATCGTAAGCGTATCGCCTTCGTATCGTAACACCAACGTTACTTGATATGTTTATATGAAAATTTGCGAGCACGAACTTAGTTTTGACGTAAGGTATCGTGGATGACGAAGGCTGGCTAGCGTGAACTTACGAATGTTTCTACACGGAGAATTTGTCAGTGAAAAAAGTATCGTTGTGACTTTAAAATTATTTAAAAAATATTTTTTGATTGTTTCTATGGCCAAAGTGCACTTTCTAGGCATATTTTTCAATAAAATGAAGTTTGCGATGACTTAGTGAGGGGAAGAGCAATATAAAACATGCTAGTAGAGAGAATCAATATCATATAGTTAATTAATACATTTTATTACTTTGTCTACAATTTTTTTATTTTCTTTTATTTCTTATTCTATTTTCTAATATTATAATTTATTTAAAAGTACATCCTAATGTACAAAGTACCTATACTTTAATTATTTATTTATCTTTATTGGTACAGAGCAACACAGCAAGGCGAACTTAATGCCAAAAGATGCTTTTTGCTGTGTATCAATAGTCATAGTCAATTTTATTATCGTTCTCTGCTAGTTTACCATTAAGGGTGGCAGTTGGCAGACAAGGAAAATCGGCGCAATAAAACAATTACAAAATTAAACTTATTACATTTATTTATTTATGTTTTATTGTTCAAAATATTTTAAATACAAATTTTACAACATCAATCCTCAGCAAAACCCTCGTGGGTTTATGTGCCTCCCCCTATCAAAGTACCTAGTTAGTTACCTAACAAACATACATTCATAGCTTCTTTCATGAACTCTAACCATTGCTCCTCCAGGTTAATAACTATTGATACTACTGGGAAACTATAGTAGGCTGCTCGTCTGCTGGAACAGCTACTGTAGGTTGGCTGCTAGTTCCAGGAGCATTTCAATCCCCTGTAATATAAATAAAATTCCTGTTAATAATTAGGACAAAATCTAACATAAAAATATTTACGCGGCCTTCATGCATGAACTTAATATAAATTAAAACTAATTTAAATAGAGGCCTATTTACGAAGAGCATGAGAGAGGCCTATTTACAATGCAAGCACCAATAATTTCATTTCGTATGTTAAAAACATAATAAAATCAATGGGTCAATCTTCGTTAAAGTTTACCTGTGCCTTCCTCCTGCGATGGAAAAGAACCTCAGAATTTGACTCCTCGGGTTGAAATTAAGGTACGGAAAGTGTTGCGTCTTGACCTTGAAAATATTTTATGTGATTTTTATTATTGTTTTTAATATTGTTAGTTTAAAGTTTACTAAATGCAGATTCCACTTAGAAATAAGGCCGCCATTGGATACGTATAGGTACATTGCACAATATAGTCTGTATGTATTTGTTAATTGGTCAAGGATCATAAGACCGCCGGCGGTCGCGAAACAATTGATTTTCAATGTGTTTGATTTTACGGTGCTCAAGGGGTTAATGTGAAGTGATAAAGCAATGGAACCAGCTTCCACAACCACCATCCCGGTAGCAGCTTGCACTCGAGTATTCGTATGCTGCTGACCCTGGTTCTCTAGGTCAGTCAAAGATAATTAAAGAGTTGGACTACCACCGGTGCCACTAGCAGCCCTATGAATTTGACCCACTTCTTTTACGTGCTACTTTTTAAACCACTAAACCTTCACCATTTATACAAAACCAAATACTATTTATGTAGTGTAGTTATATAAAGAATACAAAAAATAATGTTGCTATTGATCAATAATTTTGATTTGTGATGAGTTAGTGTTAGGTCGAGCACTTATGAAGTTAAAGAAGGTACTAACATCTTAGATTAATCAAAATAGCGGAAGATAGGTGCATGCGCATGGACCGCTTAAATCAGGTCCCCGTCGCCTAATTTCCCTCAGTCGCAGGTCTGGCAGGACTCGACTCTGAAGCACACCAGTGTAGCTGCATCGTCCCCTTTTTTAGTGGACGATTATAAGGACGTGCCGTATCTTCCGCTATTTTGATTTAATCTAAGACTAACATGAAACTATTACCTTGCGTAGTGTATATTTTCTTTGACCTTGCGCCACTTTTTTCTGGCCGAGTGTCCTGTCTGTCCCAATGATATTTATTTTAGCGTAAGCCCCTTCCATTTAATTTGAATGAAATGGCGACCTCGCAGGTTCAGATGAATCAGATGATTTCTATAAATAAAATAATAATCACACATCTTAACTATCGAACTTGTAACAATCATACATAAAGTCACAAGCAACAAAGTAAGTATGCTTACCTTTTAAATTTACTTTTCCTAAAACGTAACACTAAATTCACCAAAGATTGTTTGTGATGTGAAGTGCTAATAGAGTAAACAAAGTTGGCTTTGCCGCGAAAGCAATTCTATGTGATTTCGTTCAGAAATCAAAACAAAGTCAAAATATTTCATTAGAATTTTAGGAACATTTATTAATTTTTAATTATATTTACACACTAATAATAAGTTAAATAAACTTTCCTAATTATTATATAGCATTTGACTCTAATATACACAAATAATTGTTGTGTAACTTTTTCAAAACCACTTCATCTAATTTCTGAACGGATCCATTCGTTCAATGTGCTGCGATTGTTCATTCACCGGGCACATCTCTGCTTACGTTATGATGACGTCACCTTCGCCGTCGCATCGAGCTCGCGATACGATTACGGAACTCTTCGTGCTTAGGACTAGCGTTTTCGTATCGTGGACTCGATACGTTTACGTTACGAATTCTTTAAAAGTTCGTGCTTGCCCTAGATCTAAAGTGGAAATTACGTCGTATTATATACTTACATTCCTGAATCTCAGTAGTCGGTGTGTTTATAAAGTCGTTAATGATGTTGCAATTGAAACGGTATCGTCTATAATGTGTATTATACATTTTTTCAATTATTTCATTAAATATGTGGAGGCTTGTACCGGAGCAGAGTGGCAGAGGAGATAATTGAGACAGCGGTGTCGATAATTGTAATGATCTTTATTGGTTTTTTTTTTTTTTTTTGCGCCTGTTAAGCAGGCACCCTCCCGGATACCGAGGGGAGGGACGAGGTGAACTCTGCATGAGTACGACACCAGACGGCTGGCGAAGTTATGTCAGACTCCTACTGACTAACACCCCCTTGAAAACCATAGACCTGGAGAGATCTTTCGGTTCAAAACTGAGCAGTCACCCCCCCGGAGGAGGGGGGGTGAAGCAGCGCTACTCAATAGTCATGAGTAAATGCGCGAGAAAATGCGGCGCGCCCTCTAGTAGGACGCACTCTGTCTGCAGTGAGGCTGCGCAAGCTGAAGGCTTGCTAATTCGTACGCGGCTACGACTCTCCTGCCTCTAAGAGGCGATTAAGATCGACTGATAATTGATTAGGGGGATCCGAAAGTATGTTTTTCGGCCTACGATAATGAGGTCTAGTCGCGGGGGCCGGCTCATACTCCGACGCCTCGCGTATTAAAGGATTAGAGTGCATCTCTGTCGATTTGAAGAATCGCTCAGAGATTTCTTTGATATTTTGCTGCAGAGTTGGAAGTTCCAAGTCTCTGTGTAGGTCAGCATTCCTAACATAATACGGTGCATTAGTAACCTTACGGCAAAAACGATTCTGGACCTCTTGCAATTTGTTAAGTGAAGAGGGCTTAACGTGGCCAAAGACTGGAGCGGCGTACGTCAGAACGGGACGCACGCAAACTTTAAATAGGGTGCGCTTGTTTCTAAGTGACATTTTACTGTATCGACCCAACATACCGTTGAGCCGATGCAAGTAGAATCTCGCATTGCGAGTGACTCTTTTTATGTGAGGTTGGAAGGTCAGGGCCTTGTCCAACGTCACACCTAAATATTTAGCTGTACGCTGCCACGGGATGGGAGAGCCTAATAGGCGGAGCGGACCTACCCCGAACGGGACTGTTTTGGTTCGTCGCTTGACATCAAAGAGAATCGCGACACTTTTGTCGGGATTCACCTCAATGCGCCACATACGAAACCAGTAACCTAACAAATCTATGGAGGATTGGAGTCTGGTGAGGAAGTGGTTGGGTGTCTTGCCCTTGACAAAGAGCGCTGTATCGTCTGCGAAGAGCGCTAGTTTCACACCACGATCGGGGATTGGGATATCGTTGGTGTATGCAGTATACAGCAACGGGGATAGCGCGGAACCCTGCGGCACACCGGCCTTTATCGGCTTCGGGGCAGATAACGTACCTTCGTGTCTAAAACGAAAGGTGCGTTGATGCAGAAAAGAGCTAACTAATCTAACTAACCTGTCCGGCGTCTTCATTTGATGTAGCTTAAAAATAAGCCCTTTGTGCCAGACCTTATCAAAGGCCTTGGCTACATCGAAGAAGACAGCCGCTGTTTTATATTTACGCGGATAGAAACCGCTAGAAATAAACTCAACTATCCTATGAACTTGCTGAGGGCAAGAATGTTCCCGCCGGAAACCAAACTGTTCGGGAATGATTAAGTCATTCCCATGTAAATGCGCTCGTAAACGAGCAAGTATTGTCTTTTCGAATAACTTTCCCATAGCCTTAAGAAGGCTAATGGGTCGGTAACTCGAAGCTACATTTAACGGCTTATCCGGTTTTGCAATACCTATTACTATCGCTTCCTTCCAGGCGTCTGGAAAGTGGCATTGATCGTAACAGGTATTGAAAATGATCGTAAGTATGGCTAGCACTTGCTCGGGAAAGTGCTTCAAAGCCTTATTGGATATGCCGTCAGCGCCGGGCGCCTTGCGCGGTTTAATGCCCTTGATGAGGGACTGGATTTTGTCGGACGAAACCGGATCTGACTCCTTATCTACGGAGAGAGGGAGGGCGCTAAAACGGCGAACCTCACTCTCAACAAATTCGACATGCACCGGGTCGCATTCCTGCGTGCTGATGGAGCATTGGGAAGCAATGCTATCAGCAAAGCATTCAGCCTTCTCCTCGTCGTCGAAGGCCACAGAGCCATCGGGACGGATGAGTGGAGGAATGGCCGCCGTTGCGTCACTACGCAGGGCTTTCGCCACTTTGTAGTACGCCAGGTGAGAAGGTGATATTCCCTCCATAAGGTCCTGCCATTGGTCATTTCTCCACTCATTGATGCGAGTTTTAACCTGACGCTGGAGGCGTCGTGCTCTAGAGCGATACTCCGGTGTTGGATACAATGCCGCTCTCCGGAGAGCGGCGTTTTTGGCTTTGATCAGGTTCCGGATAGCTAGGGGTGGCTTGCGCCCCGGTACGTCTACCTCCCTCGAGTTATCCTTTACAGCTGACTGTACCAAACTAGTAATAAAGTCCACCGCGCTATCCATTTTCTCCGTACTATCAAGATAGTCCGGTGAAAGAGCGTACGGTGAGTCAGGTTGGTCTACGGCGAAAACCAGGGCAGACTTAAAAACCGTCCCAATTTGTAAAAACTCTTTTTATTTTTGTGTTAGTGTGAGGCACTTGCGGACCTAATACTAGTGAAACCGGGCGGTGGTTGGAACCTAGATCATCTAGAGTTTCGATCGCACCTATATTTAATGCCACGTCCTTGACCAAGGCGAAGTCAAGTACGTCCGGACTATGACTGTCGTTATCCGGATAATGAGTTGGGGAGTAAGGACATAAAATGTCCAACCCAAGTGATGTCATTATCCGTAATAACTTAGGGCCATTACGATTGGCCGTTGTGCACGTCCAGTCGGTATGTTTTGAGTTGAAATCCCCAAACATAACGACCGACGCCCCTAACGCCAGTAGCGCTTCGAAGTCACTACGTAACGGCGTTTTGGAGGCCGGTATGTATGCCGACGCTATTGTTACGGACTGATGTCCGGTCATAGCTAGCCGGCAAACCGTAGCCCCCATATTGGTGAGCGGAGGGGTGGTGATGGGAGTGCAGTGTCAGCTATTCCTATAATAAATCGCGGTGCCCCCACTCGGGCGCGAGTTGGCGGAAGGCCTGTCGTTGCGAATTAACTTATATTAAGGGATCGACAGCCCCTTCAGTTTAGTTGGTTTTAGCCACGTCTTCTGAAGGAGTAAAACGTCGATGTCCCTGCTACTGACAAATGATTTTAGTTCTGTGATATTACTAGTTAAACTACGAATATTGAAAGAAACAAGCGACAACCCTACGGGTTTCGTGCGACCGGTTCCTACTCGCGGTGAATTTACAACGGACATATTGGTGAGGTTAAGGTTGTTCGCAGCCATTTAGAGGGCCAATAAAGTATAACCTTCCGAACTACCGCGAACACACAGCAAACAGAAAGACAAAGGGATCCAGCCTAGTGTCTAATCCAAAGAGCAAATCAACGCTTGGTGTTGGCATAAGGCCATGACCCGGTCCCTACCGCAACGGGCGTTACGCAGCTTATCAGCTAGGATGTGCAACTCTCCCATGTCAATGCGATCGAGGACGCCGTAGACGACCTCGGCATCACTGGCAGAGTCGCAGTGCGGAGGTGATGTGATAGGTGCGGAACGCTGAGGGGGTGATATTGGGGTGTTAGGTTGGATTTTAGGCAATAAAGGTACAGGGCGGGGGCCCCATACCTTTGGAGTTGGAGGCGGAGAAGGCAGATTTAGTCCTGCATTAGGCAGGGCTGGAAAGTTTTTGGCGTTAGGCGCCGGAGGGGATGGCCGAGATTTAGGAGGGGTGCGCCTCGGGGCGCGTGGACAACCCAAATAGTTTGCAGTGTGGCCAACTTGACCACACAGACAACACGCTGGGGGGGATTCGGATTCCCTATTACGGGGGCACTCTTTGGTGAAGTGCGGATCTAGGCACTTCACGCAACGAGGGCCCGCGGTGCAGTTGCTCGCCGCATGACCATACAGCTGGCAGCCTAAACATACGGTGGCACTGCGATGGGGTACCGCGTTTGCGTGGCGCTTCGACTTTAAGGTCGAGATCAAATAGGGTGATGCCCTTGAAAATGTCCCTTGAAGAGGGCGAAGCGGGTAAGATGACCAGTACTAGCGGCCACCTCTTCCCGGTGCTGCTGTACATTTTATGTACAGCCTCAGCCGGAAAGCCCTTGGATTTGAGCTCGTTGAGGACGAGCTCGTTATCGAGTTCATACGGAACTCCCCTAATCACCGCACGTACCTTCCGCTCCTCGGGGAGCGAGTACGTGTGGTATGGGATATTACGTGACGACAAGAGCCGCGTGAGGCTCCTGAAGTCCGAAGAGGTGGGGGTAGAGATTTTAATAGACACTCCAGTATTGGAGGCCTTTGTGTACGCTATGCCGTTTTCACGGCAGAGCGTTGAGACATTGGGCCATTGCCCTTTGTCCCGCAAATGAATTGGCGGAGGATTTTTGGCCCCATTTAAGATGGGGTCACAACGCGACGGTTTTTTGGAAGGCGGAGCGCGAGGGGGAGAGGAGGGTGTAATATTGGCAGGGTCTATTCTAATTGACATTAATGCCGGATCTTTATTGGTAAAATGCCCGCATATTTATACAGCTGTTAGACAGGGTAAGAAAATGACCATCTTCCGTCTCGCTCCAACGCTGACATATATACCGCGCGAGTGACGCCCGCGCGCTAGTGTTACGAGGTAGATGCGCGCGTCGGATGTATGCATGGCTCCCATATCACTCCCCCTCAAGCGAAGCGTACGCTTTTCTTGACCGTGCGCCCGCTTCTTGTTATGTATGGCTGGTTGTGGTGTGGGGTCGAGTGGCTTGCGTTGCTCGAGTGGCTTGCGTGGCTTGAATCAGTGGTGCTACTGGTGCTATATTCCTCTGTATCATCATTGCATATGAAGGCCGGTTTCAGTCTGTCTAGCGAAATCACGGTGGTGCGAGTAGGTAGCTGAACTTTCATACATTTGTCGAACCGTTCCAACACTTCATAGGGGCCATCATAGGGTGGTGTGAGCGGTGCCTTCACTGTGTCGTTCCGAACAAAGACATGGGTGCAAGTCGCTAAGTTCTTGTAGATGAACGGCTGCGGTGCAGAGTGCGAGTGCTGAGGGACCGGTGTAAGTGACATCATCGTGCGTGTGAGACGGCGTACTAATTCGGCATCTTCTATCTTCGTTTCCGTAGGTGTAAAGAAATCAGACGGCATGTGGAGCGTGGCACCGTAAGTCATAAGTGCCGGGCTCAACTTGTTATCTTGCCTTATCGCGGTGCGTAAGCCGAGTAGTATTGTGGGCAACTCTTCTGTCCATTGCGTAGTAGCGCCGCGAGCCATCAGGGCAGCCTTCATAGTGCGGTGCCACCTTTCTATCATGCCATTGGATTGAGGGTGATAGGCCGTAGTACGTAGTCTTGTGATGCCAAATTTCTTCATTATTGCGTTAAATATGGTGGACTCGAACTGGCGGCCTTGGTCGGTTGTTATGCGTAGCGGGCAACCAAACCGCACTATCCAGTTGTCGTACAATGCTTGAGCGACGATCTCCGCCGTTATATCGCGTACAGGTACTGCTTCCGGCCATTTGGTACTGCGGTCGATGATGGTGACGCAGTATCGACATTCGTTCGACAATCGGAGGGGGCCAACGAGGTCAACATGGACGTGAGCGAAACGGGGGGATGGCGGGAACTCGTTGAGCGGGGTGACTACGTGACGATGTACTTTGGCGCGCTGACAGCTGATACAGGCTTGTGTCCACATTGCGACTTCTTTGTCTATGTTAGGCCAGAAAAACTTGCTTTTCATTAGTTTTCTTGTTGCTTTAACGCCCGGGTGACATAGATCGTGTTGGGCTTTGAAGGCTTCAAAACGATATGCAACTGGTAAATAGGGGCGTGGCGTCGACGTAGTTGTTATCTCGCACGTGATTGGTCGGCGTAGTCCAGGCAGTGTTATCTCGCTGAACCTTAAGTTATCTTGTTTTTTTAGTTTCTTTAGCTCGAGGTCGTTATGTTGATCGATGCTTAATTGGTCGTAATCTATGGTTGTGGGACATATGATTTCTTCTACTCGTGATAACGCGTCGGCGACTGTATTGTCTTCACCTTTAATGTACCTAATGCTCGAACAGAATTGGCTTATGAAATGCAGCTGGCGTTCGCGTCGAGGCGTGTCGGAGGTACTTGCTGATCTGCTAAGTGCGTAAGTGAGCGGTTTGTGGTCGGTGTAAAATACCACGTCGCATCCTTCTATGAGTCGACGGAAATGCTTCACAGCCGTGTACATAGCTAATAATTCGCGGTCGTACACGCTGTAGCGCCGTTGGGTTGCACTCATTGCTTTGGAAAAGAAAGCTAGTGGTTTCCAAACTGCGTCGATCTTCTGTTGAAGTACAGCCCCTAGGCTATGGTCTGAGGCATCGGTCATGATGGCTAGGGTGCTGCCATGAATAGGGTGGCTTAGTATGGTTGCCTCTGTGATGCTTTGGCGGCACTTCTCAAAGGCTTCCTCTGCTTCTTGCGTCCACTCGATCGGCGTGTTATCGTTCTTTTTTCTGTTGTGCAGGTACTTATTGAGCTCGATTTGTAGCTCAGCTTGTCGAGGGAGGCAGTCACGATAGAAATTGATCATTCCCAGGAAGCGACGTAGTTCGATGACGGTCTTCGGTCTCGGATAGGTGAATATTGCCTCGACTCGTTCTGGTGCGGGTTTGATACCAGCCGCTGATACTTCGTAGCCTAAGAAGTTTAGTGACTCCTTCCCGAACTCGCATTTGTCGATGTTGAGTGTCACGCCGTACTTGGCCAGTCGTTGTAGAACTTGGTGGAGTAGCTTCTTATTTGCTTCCTCGTCGTCAGCGAACAGCAGAATGTCATCCACGAAACAGAAACATCCTTCTATGCCTCTCAGCACCTCATGCATAAATATTTGAAACGTTTGACTGGCGTTGCGTAGGCCGAAGGTCATACAGTTAAATTCATACATTCCAAAGGGCGTAATTATAGATATTTTCTCTGCGTCTTCTTTTGCAATCGGTATAAAATAGTACGCCATTTTTAAATCTTGTTTGGTGAATGTCTTCTTATTATGTAGCTGGTATGTGAAGTCTTGTATTCGAGGTATGGGATAGCGGTCGGGCTGTGTAACTGCGTTCAGGCGTCTATAGTCACCACATACACGTAGTCCTCCGTCCTTCTTCTTGACGACGTGAAGAGGGCTGGCCCATGGGCTTTTCGATGGCTTACAGATGCCCATCTCGAGCATTCGATCGAACTCCTCCTTAGCTGCCTTGTATTTGTCCGGAGGGAGAGGACGGGGGCGGGCGAAAAGCGGGGGGCCCGTCGTTTCAATGTAATGTACTACGTCGTGCTTGACTGGTTGTTTGAGCGACATGGGGCGTAGAACATCAGGGTACTGCTTAAGAATGTCTTGATAGGCTTGGTTACTGCTTATGATATGAACTGACTCGGCTTTCGTTGATATTTCTATTGCGTCGATCGATAGTTCTGTTGTCTTGTCTACTAGTTTCTTCTTGTCTAGGTCAACCAAGAGTTTGAAGTGACGTAGTAAATCAGCGCCCAATATAGAAGTCTTGACGTCTGCCACGATGAAAGTCCAAAGAAAGCTTCGCCGTAGTCCAAAGTTGAGCCTGATGGTTTTCTCTCCGTAAGTTTTGATAGGCGTATTGTTAGCGGCGTATAATCTGCAGGCGCTTGCGGCTGTGATTTTTTTCTTGTAAGTGGCAGCCAGGACGGAGATATCTGCGCCTGTGTCCACGAGGAAACGTTCGTTAGTGTTGCGATCGTGAACACAAAGGCTATTACTGGTGTCCGGGACACCGACGTCCGCCACGGTCGGTGTCGATCTTAGTTTACCAACGGCTTCTTTCTTGTACTGCATGGAGATTCGCAACGCTTCGCCTTGTCACCGAAACGAAAATGATATTTGCATTCCCAATTTTCATCGCCAGGCTTAGCTGTAGACCGTTGGCTTTATGTTGACTTCGAACGTGAGCGTGGGCGATACCGCCTCTGAAAGGGACGGCGATATCGGCGATCTTTGCTGTCGCGGTCGTCATTGCGTCGTTGTAAGGCGGCGACTTGTAGTGTTAGTTTCTCAATGGTCTTCGTCAAAATGTCAATCTGGTTCGATGGTGTTGCCGTAGAGCTTGTGGTCGAAACTGCAGCGATGGTGGGGCGCTCCGAATACTCGAACATCTTGTCGGCCATCGCAGATAGGGTTTCTAAAGGAGCTTCGGTGTTCACGGAGAGTACGACTCGGATTTGTGTAGGTAGATGGTTCAGCCATTCGATCTTCAGCCCTTCATCGGTGATCATTCCGCTGCTTAACTCGCACATCTTCCTTAGCAGCTGCGACGGCGTTTGATCTCCTAGCTCGAGACCACTGATGAGCTTTTGGAAGTTCTTAACGTCGGATTTCTCGTACACGGCGAGTAAACGGTTTTTAACGGTCTTGTACTTGTCTGCGGCCGGTGGGTTGTATAATATGTCCGTGAGATCCTTTCGGTCCATCTAGTCCACTCTATCAAAATGTCCACCGTATCAAAATGTCCATTGTATCATAATGACCACTTCAAGATGTCCTGTTAGTCAAAAAGACCACTGTATCAAAAAGACCACTGTATCAAATTGTCCACTGTATCCGACCGAAGGGAACGTTTACTCTATCAAAATTTGTTATTCGTTTATACAAAAAAAAACATTAAACATGCAACATTTAAGAAACATTTATTAACTTAAACGACTCAAAATTAACACAAGAACCTTACTCATTTTACACTTAAACTTAAGGATTCAAAATTAACACAAGAACCTTACTCATTTTACACTTAACTTTTTAACAAATAAAAGACTATCGGAGATTGATTTTACAAAAAACAAGTAGGTATAGTACAAGAGATAGCGATACCCTGTTTGATTCTGGGATGCGACCCTGATTAACGCAAGATGACATAAACTTAACATTTCAGTCTTAAATAGATAATTTTCCTTAAGAACTGTAAGGGTAACAAAACTTCTGACTGTAGCTTGGTTAAATATCTCTTATATTTTTTGTCGAAATATGTATCTCTGTTTCGCCTATTTTTTTTCGGCGGATTAAACAAAATGTATTTAATTTTATAATCGTAGTGTACAGATTCGTGTAACAAACATTTAATAAAGTAAAATAAATTGGGAGATTTTGATATTCTCGAGTTTAGCCTTCTGTGCCAACCCTCAAGCGAGTTAGTTGTACGGTGGTCATCATATGCAGAAGATACTATGTCAGTTAATAAAGGATACCACTGCCTATTAAAATATGCTTTGAAATTGTTCATTTCCGATATCTCCGGTGCAATTTGTACTATTGATGACCAACCTTCTTGTATGTAATTTGTTGGGAGAAGCGGCAATAGGGAACACAAATTTGTAATATTTCTTCCTTCTCTGGTATCATCTAAACCCAATTCTCTGCTTTTTTAATTATCGCCTCATTGTAGTGATGAAAACAGCCTGAAATGCTTGCATTCGGAAACACATTTCGAACAGCATTTATTTGCGCCCTTTCATAGTCACATTTATAAGTATTTATGTTTAAATGTAATTTTTCTTTTAGCAAAATAAAAAATCGAGTGTATGTTTCTTCAGTCTTCGATGGTAGTAAACCGTAAATTACAGGGAAGACATTTATGGACTTTTCTGAAGATTTTATATCTAAGTGAACTGAAAATAACTGAAAAAATGGCTTCGGGCACGCTTTGAATGTGCCATCTCCATAGAAAGATTTGTTATTGGCATTTTTAATAATTTTACGGCAAAGAAGAGAAGAAAATATCAAAATTTTGTTAGTTGTACCATCTTCGAGCACAAAAAAATCATTAGCAAATGTTTTTGATATCTGTACGTCTTCTAAATTTTCGAATCGTAGCTTATCTGATTGACAAAAACGTTTGCGTATTCTATACAGAGTATTCTTTACTGACTCGAATGGCGGTATTTCTCGTATATAATTGCGCCCCTTCTTTCTCAGCGGTTCAAACATATCCTCGAATATTTTTTGAATCGGTGCTAAGTTTTGACAGACCATTTTTTTACACAATGCGAGAACCTCGGCCACTTCACATTTAATTATATTTGCACTACATCCGTGACTTTTTTCACGTAGCACCTTCACTTTTCTTGCATCTACTGTTAAAGTAGCCAAACATGAATCTCTATTCACACATCTCCATAATGTGGAATCGTCGCGATTTTTTCGGTGTAAGTTGTACTTAAAGCCGCAACGAAGCAGCGTTTCGCCCCCTTTTTGGTTTTCAATAATTTTAAAACACGCCATGCCAAAGTAGGTAATAAATATTATTGCAATTCTATTGTAATTACTTAATATGGAAATCTAGTTAATGTCAATGAAATACCTATGACATGCGTCATTACGATAAAATAATAATTTATCCTCTTTGTACGTGACTTAAGGAGTTTGGATTGTCCAGTAAAAACCTTTTTGTCTCAGAAAAACATAGCTTAAAAATACGCTTTCCGGGGGTTTCTAAGAACTTTGTAACCGAAAGACGAAGAAAGAAAAAGATTATCCGTAAATCGGTATTTTAGACATAAAGATGAGTTTGTTTATTTTAAATATTGAAAATATTTTCGTTTGTTTTTAACGATATTCATTTGTTTTTAACGATATTCATTTGTTTTCAACAATTTTCACTGGTATCAGAAAAGTGGTCGCTTTGGGAAATGGCCGGGTTAGTAAATGACGATTTAAGAAAGAGACGAGTTAGAAAAGTCACAAGTTTGAAAAAATGACAAAGTCGTCCTGAAAATCGCTTGCACCATTTTTTTCAAGCACTTTGGATGATCGATCACTTTCTGATAGTCTTTTGTTTTGCCGTCTTTCATTTGTTTTGTCAGCGTTCATTTTTTGAATTTAAAAATATCGAACTCGTAGACATAACACTGTTAACATTTTATTTATTTATTTTATTTTGTAAAACTGGGCATTTTGACACTGTGGACATGTTGTAAGACTGGGCATTTTGACACTGTGGACATGTTGTAAGACTGGGCATTTTGACACTGTGGACTTTATGATACAATGGACATTTTGATACGGTGGACATTTTGATAGAGTGGACTAGATGGACCGAAAGGCGTGAGATGTTGTAGATCCGTGGCCTGCAGTTGCTGAAGGAGATATCGAAATTTCTGGTCGTCAGACGTCTTCAGCGGGTCTACGACGGCTTCAAATTATATAAACCATGCTCTTGGTATTTCGCGCCAAAACGGTAGCATCCTTGATTGAATTGAAATAGCGCTGACCACTTCTTCCCTCGGTGTCGTATCTTCCAGTTTTGTGTTTTCTTCTGCCATAGTTGCTCGATCTGATGATAGCTCCACTCAATATGTTTCTTGTACGATCACGTCGGGGTCACCAGATGTGGAGGCTTGTACCGGAGCAGAGTGGCAGAGGAGATAATTGAGACAGCGGTGTCGATAATTGTAATGATCTTTATTGTTTTTTTTTTTTTTTTGAGTGTGAGTGCTGTCGGTCGCAGATGACCTTTACAGCGTTACCGGGCTTGTTTGGGGGCGGCGAGAAACTTGAAGCGTTCCTCAAGCCGTGAGTGGTCGAAATTCCCCAGAGGGATTCCGGTGGGGGATGGCATCTCGCAAGCGAGTCTCCGATCCCCCCCCAGAGCCTCTGGGGGTTCGAACCGGTAGGGAGCGGCTAAACCCGAGGGCGCCTCTAGGAGGCACGGTACCTCGGCTCGGGTTTACCGTGTCGTGGGGGGTACGCGAGTAACAGGTACATTATTACGAATGTACCTGCCACCGGGCGGGTGTGAACCGGGTCTTCGCACACTTATTCTACGAGTGCGGTGTCTTGGTCCTAAACTAGTGTGCAAGTTTAGTGTGGCTGGGTGTGTAGTGTCGGGCTTTGGCGCGTTTGCAATCGTTATTGCATCATCGGGGTCGTCTAAAACGTGTCGCGGAAACCGGCGGCGCGGTCCTCTCTGGGGGCGAAAGCTGCCAACATCGTAGTTGGCAGCTCCCGCCACCAGAGGATTCGGATGCGAAAGCGCTTTGTCGAGGTACGCCTGAGAGGCGTCCTTCATAAAGGAACGGACGGTCGGAAGATCGAGATCGCGATGTAAATCTACATTGCGTAGGTACCACGGGGCGGCCGTGGCGCCTCGCATGAAACGGTTTTGAACGTTCTGCAACCGGTGCAGATGAGAGTTCGCGGCGTGAGCGAATACTACACTAGCATACGTCATGACGGGACGGATGCAGGCTTTGTAAATTGTCGTCTTATTTCTAAGAGACATTTTACTCCGCCTGCCTACGAGATGGTAGAGCCTACCTAGAATGAACGCTGCCCTATTTCGGATAGCTTGGATGTGTGGTGCAAACGTCAATCGACTGTCGAAGATGACACCGAGATATTTGACCTGTGACTTCCACGGTATGACGCGGTCGTAGAGTCGGATAGGGGTCGGACGGAGGCGGACGGGATGAGCCCCGATGAAAGTGGATCGCGGCACTTTTCTCGGGGTTCACCTCGATTCTCCAAAGTCGGAACCAATCGCCTAATGTGGTCGCGGCGGATTGAAGTCTCTGAGAGAGTTTGGTCATATCCCTATCAGTGGTATATAGCGCGGTGTCATCAGCGAAGAGCGCCAACTCAACGCGAGGCGTCCTGGGTATATCGTTAACGTAAAGCGAAAACAACAAAGGTGAAAGCACGGAGCCTTGCGGGACTCCGGCACGAATGGGTCGGGGGGAGGAGCGCGTTCCCTCGACGCGAAAGCGAAAGGTGCGATCTGACAAGTAGTCTCGAATGATGTGCACGAGTCTGTCTGGCACGCCGAGTTTGTAAAGCTTGTAAAGTAAGCCATTGTGCCAGACTTTGTCAAACGCCTTCGCAACGTCGAAGAAAAGGGCTCCCGTACCCCGCGGCCGTAATGAGCCATTAAGGCCGCGTAATATGTGCTCCGTGAGGCGGTGCAACTGATGCGTACACGAGTGTTTGGGCCGGAAACCAAACTGCTCGTCAATTAAAATATTATTAGTGAACACAAAGTCCTTTAACCGGGCTACGAGGACGCGTTCGTAAAGTTTTCCCAACGATTTGAGAAGACTAATCGGGCGATAGCTAGACGCGACAGACTTATCTTTACCGGGCTTATGAATGCCGATGACGTCGGCCTCCTTCCACGCGCTGGGGAAGATGGCGTTGGTCATGGCGCTATTGAAAATTGCTGCCAGGAGGTGAATCAACTGAGCGGGTAAGATCTTAAGGATCTTGTTAGAGATACCGTCTGAACCGGGGGCGCTACGCGGTTTGAGTTGCCGGATTAGCGTTTGCACCTCATCCTCCGTGACCGGGGAGAGAATCGCGGTGGGAGCGAGCGAAGAGAGCCTATTACGTGTATATACGTGCTGATAGTGTAATTCACTATATCACACTATCGACTTCGTTATCGACCATGACGACATGGTCTTGGTTGACCGGAAGTGTGCTAGGCGAGCACTGCGACTCTAAGCTGTCGGCCAGGCATTCGGCTTTCTCATCATCGTCGAAAGCGATGGAGTTGTCGGGTTTCTTAAGAGGCGGTAGAACCGTCACCGTGTCCGACTTGAAGGTCCTCGCCAACTTCCAATAAGCTTGGTGAGAGGGCGAGATCTCTTCAAGGAGACCCTCCCACCGCGTGGACCGGAGGTCCCGCATGCGCTGCTTGACAGCACGCTGTAAGCAGCGCATCCGGGCCCGGTTGTCCGCGGTGGGATAAGAGTCATGGGCACGGGTGGCGGCGTTCTTCGCCCTCAGTAGTTCCCTCGCATCGTCCGGCAGTTTAATGCGATGATCCGGCATCACTGGAACCCGCCGAGACGATTCGCTAATAGCGTTCGTGAGGTGACTACTGAGGGCGTCGACCGCGGCCACTGTCTCGTGAGGCGAGGCAATGACATCTGGTATCGTACTAAGCAGCTGACTGTCGGTTGACTCGAGAAGTTTCTCGAGCTTGTCCCAATCAGTCACCAGCTTAGTGACGGGCGTAGAATCCGCGGCGGGCCCTAGTTGTAGTACGACCGGCCGGTGGTCAGACGAAAGCGCGTGGATCGTTTCTATGGAACGCATCCGTAGGGATACGTTCTTTAGCAACGCCAAATCTAAAGAGCTAGGCGCGTGCCCGGCTACGAGCGGGTAGTGCGTGGGTGTCATAGGGACCAGGATGTCGAAGAGCATCGACTCAGAGAGGTTGCTCAAGACCCGGCCGTTACGGTTGGATCTATTGCAACTCCACTGAGCGTGTCTGCTATTGAAGTCGCCGGCAAGAATGACGGCGTCTCCCATAGCAAAGAGCGCTTCGAGATCGGGCTGATTAATATTTTTATTGGGGGAGAGATAAACGGACGCGATAGTTAACGGCGCGTGGCCTGTCATGCCTAGCCGACAAACCGAGGCCTCTAATTCCGCGAGCGGTGGCGGATCGAGCGGGACGCAATGCAATGACCGTTTATAATAGATTAGAGTGCCGCCTCCTCGGCCGTCTCTATCATTACGCACGACATTGTAGTTGGCCATACGGGGCCCCCGATTGGAGGGTTTTAAAAACGTTTCCTGGATGAGGAAAATGTCGACGGAGTGCTCGACTGCAAATTCGAACACTTCATCCCGTTGCTTTAGCAGCCCGGCTGCGTTAAAGAACGCAACCGTAAGTGAACGCGGTTTTACTCTACTTGGTAAGGGTGTAATATTCATTAAGGTCGCGGAATAGAGTCAAGAAGGGCGTGAACGCTATCCGCAAGGGATTGGTGTTCGAATAGGACAGCCGCCAAGGCTGTATAACGGTCAGGGCCAGAGTTTATCGCCTTGATCTTACGAATGATCAAGGCGATTTCATTGTTGTGACGTGTGAGCGCGACGAACTGCATGAACAGAGCCATGTCAGCTATGCTAATTTCCTGCTCGCTATCGGGAGGCGAACGCGAGAAGGACACGGGCAGGGCAGCGGGCTTAAGGCCCTTGCCATTAGATGATGACGATTTCAAAGGTTTTTCCGTGGCCTTAGGGGCCTTGGATTTAACCGGCTTAACTGCCTTCGGTCGCTTGGCCTTAAGGGCCAAGGGCTTCGGAGGCTGACTACGCTTCGCCGGAGCGGGAGCGTTCGCGGGTTGAGTCTGGCGCGGCGGTTGGGCCGATGCCGAGACAGGAGGAGCATCTTCTACTACAGCATCGGGCGCGGGCGCGGGCGCGGACGCGGGGGCTGCTACCGTGGGCTGAACGGCCTTCGCAGGCTGCTCAACCCCTGGTTTGACCCATGGGTTGCGAGGCGGTGGAAGCGGTGCCGCGGGGCGAAGTGTGATTTTCGAAAGCGCAGAAGGCGCTGGAGCTCGCGTCGCGGGACTAGGCTTAGGACGCGAGGCCGACCTGGCGGCCGCGGGCAGACACGCGTCAGTGCCATGGTTGCCCAGGCACTTGACGCACCGAGGACGGTTGTGGCAGTTTCGGGCTGAGTGCCCGTAGCGCTGGCAACGATGGCACTGACTGGGGGTGCCACTCTTATAAGGTATTTCTATTGTGATCCGATCACAGTACATCAACGATTTTATATTGAAAATTTCTTTGCCCTCGGGGGTCTTATCAAGAACTACACGGATATAGCGCGTCGGTTGCTTGTCGCGCCTAAAAATGCGGTGTGCTTCGCGGGCCGGTAACCCTGTGGCCTTAAGGGCCGAAAGCACGTCGGCAGGGTTTGTGGATGTGGGGAGGCCACCTACAACGACGGTTAGTACTTGGTCCTCGGGGAGCGAGTACGAGTGAAACTCTATGTCGCGAGTGCGTAGGAACGCGGTTATACGGCGGTGGTCTTGCGCGGTGGGCGGAAAGATTTTCATCTTATCGCCTCCCTCGCAGACGGCGCGCGTAAAATTCATTTTCTGCGCTTTAATAGTGCTGGATAGTTTATTCCAATCCTTGCATTGCAAGACATGGATTGGCGGAATATCGCGTTCGCGTTTCGCGGGCTCCTCCTGGCTCGACTTGGGCCTTGGAGTGTTAGGGCGTTGACCGTTGTCAGCCTTGGCGGCTTTCGACGCGGGTGGTGACGACGGCGCGGTTTTGCGTTGTCGCTTGCCGGTGCGAGATACGATCGTGTAGTCGGAGTCAGACGAAGCTGAGTCCGACGACGAGTCGTAGTCTGACACTGACGGGCAGACATCCATATCAACCGGGTCGATATGGGACGAGGCGGTTTTAGTTACCGGAAGGGTAACATCTGGCGACGCGGGGTTGTCGTAAACGACAACCATCGGTTGCGCAGAAGGCGGCTTAATCGCGACGAACGCGGAAACGGTCTGCGCTGAAGGCGCTGAGGACGCGGACGTAGGTTGTGCATAAGGCACCGGACGGAGTTGCGCTGAAGGCGCTTTGCACGCGGACGCGGCGGGTTGCGCAGAAGGCGCTGGGGTTGGCTGCGCAGAAGGCGCTAGATTCGCGGCGGCGGGTTGCACTGAAAGCGCAGAGGAGGCATTATTTGAGTGGATGCGGCTCCTAATGAGCTCGACCGCGTCGGGTTGCTCCAGCAAAGCCGAGAGCTCCCCGACGTCCATTGTGGCGGAGTGCAATGCACACAATGGGTGAGTTGGCGTCAGACCCTCCCTGCCTGTGAAGCAGGGAGGCGTGAGTAAGAGGGGAACCTACTGCCTGAATGGCCCTAGGTGAGTCCACCGATGAAATTCAATTCACCGTTGGGTGTGTACCTAGACTGGTTAGTGTGGTTAGTAAGTTGTGAGTATAACTAGGAGACCCCCCAAGGCCAAGGACTCACAACTCTTCCGGAGTGTTTTCCCCCCAGGAGGGTAAGGAGGGCAGCCGGGTCAGTGCCCCAACTGGCTTCGTTGGCACCGTTAAGTATCCACCAGTTGGCTACTAAAATCGTAGTCTTGCTTTGACGTCTTGGTGTTGTCTATAATGAAATAGAGATCTTGACGTCTTGTCCGAAATGAGCACCAATTGACGACTTGTCGATAATGAAAGGGCGACCCCGCAATAACAATTGCGCCGGTACGCCTTGAGAGCGACGAGCTGTGTGAGCGAGACACACAGCGAGAGAGCGGTCGGAGAACCGACCGACAGCGGAGCGAGAGCGCGAGCGCGACACGGACGGCGAGCGGGCGGAGCGAGCGAGACGTGCGTGCGGCACGGCAGCTAGCGCGAGACTCTGGGATGTGTGATCTTTATTGGTTTTTTTTTTTTTTTTTTTTTTTTTGCGCCTGTGAAGCAGGCACCCTCCCGGATACCGAGGGGAGGGAGGAGGTGAACTCTGCATGAGTACGACACCAGACGGCTGGCGAAGTTATGTCAGACTCCTACTGACTAACACCCCCTTGAAAACCATAGACCTGGAGAGATCTTTCGGTTCAAAACTGAGCAGTCACCCCCCCGGAGGAGGGGGGGTGAAGCAGTCTTTATTGGTAAAACGCCCGCATATTTATACAGCTGTTGGACAGGGTAAGAAAATGACCATCTTCCGTCTCGCTCCAACGCTGACATATATACCGCGCGAGCGACGCCCGCGCGCTAGTGTTACGAGGTAGATGCGCGCGTCGGATGTATGCATGGCTCCCATAAATATTTATAACATTACAAATATTATTAAAAGAATAAATTAATAAAAAAATTAGCTTTCATTTGACATATTGAACGCCTGTTTTGGATCACTGTACGCTGAACTATTAACAAATTAGCTTCTTTTATTTTCTCCTGTAAAATTAGATTTTTGATATTACCGCTTTATTGCCCGGGGCCAGCGAAATGATCAAAAATGTTTTTATTGTTTAGAGACTAGAGGCAACTTGGGAACCTTCACGCAGAGCGTGTAGCTGAGGTAAATATTATACGACTTTGTTTGACCGACACTCACCAATTCATCATCTCTCAGTTTACGCCATTTGTCGTCACTGGTAAAACACCCGACAGTAAAATATTTTGAACAAACTCGATGGCGTTTTATTGGTGTCCAACCATCTTCGGGAGACACTGCAGCAGTCCACTGTGCACGTCGAATTTTATCCAGAGGAAATCTAAAACATTTAAGTGAACATTACGATTACTTTTGATTTATCGATACTTAACATTTTTCACAACACTTTCACAACATCTACGACGAAATTGTAAAATGGATTTTTAACTCTTACTACTGTAGTAATTTAACTATTTATTCCAATATAATATAATAAATGGTAACTGGTAATATTTAGTCGAAAAAAGATAGAACTAAAAAAATAAAACAACAGTAAATAAACACAGTAATATCACATACCAGTGGAAGCTGACTATTTCACTGTTAATAATTCTTTATTTCCTATGCAAGATTAACACTTCCAAACGACGCACGCCATAGTTCATTGCTTTATCACTCACAAACAGTATTTTGCAACGAAATTCCAGTACAGAAACGCACGCCAATGATCCACGTAATATATGACATAATTATATGTGTCATTGTTGGCTGACAAAGGCGATGGTTAGAGCGAGTAACTTAATTTGGTAGTATTAAAAGGCTCCAATGGCTCGGCTCCAGTTTCTACAGATCGCCTGGTACGCTTTTTTCTACTCAGACGGTTTCTATGCTTTAGTTATTGTTCTGATATTATAACATCTGGACGTTATGACTTCTTGGACATTCTGTCGCTTGTACATATTGACTAACGGTCTTTATCGAACTCTGACAACTTACCGTGATTGCCGGTAAACTCGTGCCAATAACTATCTAGAATGTCGACACGACGTTGAAGATATTCTGGTGTCTTCCTCTCAGCGCCGTCCTTCTTGAAGTTAGTAAGGATTTGCTCGATAGCATTGGCGATTCGTTGCTGGTTAGCGTACATATGTCCTCTACGTTAGACATGATTTGGTATGTAAAATTAATTGGTTAGATCTTACTTGAAATATTCTGCTTGTTGCTGGTTGCTGCGTGCAAACACACACGCACGCGATGCTGAAAACCTGGTTAGTCGAGCGCCTTGCTGCTCCTAGACTACGCGTGCCTTCTTGATAGCACAGGATGCACCGTGACAAAATAGATGTAGTGCTCACAGTGGTGTGAAGAAAGTCCGAATGGTTGCTGGTCGGGACCACGTCACGTTACAGTTCACTAAACCCGACGCGATTACAGATCACGAAACCGACACGTGCAGCTGATCTCACCTTTCGGAAGGCTCGAAGGACCAATGTTCGGGCTAGAGATAAATGATAAGTTTATGTTAAGTTAAAACTGGGGCCCAAGTCTGCTAATTTACGAATGGCATAATTGAATCGCAATTGGATCGCATTGTAATTGTTTGACACATTTGGTATTCTCTTACTCATTTAAGAATACCAAATGTGTCAAACAATTACAATGCGATACAATTGCGATACAATTGCGATTCAATTATGCCATTCGTAAATTAGCAGACTTGGGCCCCTTGTTTATTTGGAAACAAAAGTAATTATTTAAAATAAATGGTAAAAATGGTAATGAGTAGGTACGCGCGGCGTTTTTGGTAGTTAATATGCGAACTGGTTGTAGCAATAATAATTTAATGAAATGGTGCAAATGAGGTAAATCGAAAACTGATGATATGAGAAAACTGCACTGTACGTAGCTAGCTCGTACAACATTTATGACATACTTTTGTAACCGAATATGTTTAATAACATTAATTTATTCTTAATTATAACTTGATGGACGCCAAACATATATCCCATTCACGATCACTCTAATTTTCTTTCATTTATTTACGTGTTTGACAAGGCCGAAAGACGTTTGTTATGAGTTCAAAATGAATGTGGGTTCGGGCATTCATGAGCAACCGCGGCGCGACGCCACGGCCCCAGAGCGGTGGATTTTGGCGCGAATTGAAATCCAGAGTTTTACATCAGTCCAACGGGTTTCACACCCACGATCAAACTTTGGATGTATATCACGCCATTTGACGCGATACACGCTGGGGCAGATAGCCTCTAAACATACCGATAATTAAAAAAAATAAATGAATTTCAAGACACCCTAATATAATGAATAAGTAGCACACTAACTAAGGTACTTATAGATATCATTTAGATGCTACGCAAAAACCGAGTTCACTTGTACACTACGTCAAAGTTCAACAAATAGCCTGTCCTAATTTTTTTGTGATTTTCTGCATATGTTCAAAGTCAAATCTCTTTAAGTTTATCAAATTTAAGTGTTATCTCGTTATGGAACCTTCTACTTCAGGTATATGATTAAATTTTGACATACTGCATTATGTAGGAATATGCACAGCTTAAGGTAGGTAAGTCATATCAAATAGAGTCCTCAAATTGTTGTAACTGGCCTATTTATTAGACAATTTGTTTAGGTATTTAGCTGATTTTAGGTAAAGGTTTTATGCAACAATATTCAGTATAGAATAGGCTCCCAGAAACTATTAGAACAGTTTGCTACTTTTTGCTACTTTCTGATTTATATCGATGTAAGTAGGTGAAGATTTTAGTACTGGAAGTAAACTGTTTTCTCTTATAATTTCCTCTTATGTAAAATTAACTTATTTGTTGTAGGAATTGCTTCTAATACATTATTTTTAACTAGAAAAGAAAGTAAAAGAAAGTAAGTTTAAGATTCCTACAGATGCAATGTCTTTATTAAAAGCTCCATCCTATAAATACATCGGATGATATTGCCCTAGATGATGATGATGATGATGACAATTAATTGAATTGTTTGTAATATTACGGGTCAAAAAATATTTTTTGTTTTTAACAATCATAAATAAATTTTTATTTTTCAAAATTACATTAACAAACACATATAACTGATCATATTAACAGCATTAAACATGGTCTAAAACCAAGAGTTTATAAAGAGAATTATGGTCTCCTGCCCCAGTGTGCGATGGCGCGACCGTGAATGCCCACCTTTACAGATGACGATGATGACTCAGAAGAGGACGAGTATGAATAAAAAATAAGCGTGGCATGATTAATGCTCCAGGTATACTTTATTTATTATGACTTAATGAACTCATTAAGAATGAAATCGTTGCAAGATGTTATTTAGTGATAACTTTTCGGTCACGAAAAATTTCGGAGAGCCAACATTTCGATATTACAAATTTCTTTAAGTAAATATATATTATTTGATACAAATAAATAAATAACACAATGACGATGTTTATATTATTGCCCCAAATAAAACATACACAGACACACACGTTAAAAGGAGTCTTTACCCGTGGACCCGGTGGGTCGACCCATTACCGGGTCAAGTATCTTTTTAGCTGCGGGTTAAAAAATTTGTACCTACGGGTTTGATTCGATCCCGGGTTGTGAAGTTTTTTAAAACCGGCCAAGTGCGAGTCAGTCAGCCTAGTAATAAGGTCCCGTTTTTACCCTTTGGGTAATGAAACACGATAAAATTTGACCCGTTAATGATATGACTTGGCACTTTTTCGCGTTTCCGGACCACCAGACACTACTTTTCCCCCAATTAAAACACCTGGCATTGTTACATTCGAATTAAATATATAAGGTGACTGCTAGAAACCGCAAAAAACTTCTAGGGCTGGTCAGGTCAAGTGTTTTAAACATGACAAAAATGACAAAAATGAAATTCGTGTTTTTTTAATTTTTTATTAAATAATTCATTCTGTAAATTTTAATTAGATTGTCTTTGAGTATCTTATTTATTTTAAAGCAATAACAAAAGAAAAATAAAATGAAAAGCAATTAAAAATAACGATTATTTACAACGCGCGGGCAACGAAGTTCAACGAACTGCCGGGAGGCCGTCGGTTGACACGTCCGCGTCGTCAGCTGGGCGTTAAGTACCTACGTTTTACGTTAGTCTGCAATCATGAGACCCCATTTATTTTCCTTTAATTGAAATGTGCGTAGGTATAAGGTGCAGTTAAGTCCAACGACTATCGATTGCATCAAGTTATGGCCACATTTTAACTGTAATTATGATAAGTGTTATGTATGAGCGTAAATTCAACTCAATCCTACCCTACGTCTTACAAAAAAAAATCTATCACACATTATGAGAAGATAGGTACAGCTACCTTTCCTTACAAATGAAAGATCAAATGTAGGTAGTTATCTAAGGTACGACCAACGACCGAACGATGACCTTTCATGTCTACGACAACTAAACTAAAATAAGTATGTACCTATTACCTATTTTGTGTTATTGTTAGTCAAGCGTTATTTCACTATTCAGTCTTGCCTACTTACACTAAATTAAGTTAAACTAATGTATCGCATTAAAGGCAACGTTGATACCTAAACTGCTGCGTAATTGATAGGTAGGCAGGTACTTACGTGGTGTTATAGAGCATTCCAGTTTATTACATTAGCGCACAGGAAAGGTGATAAGCTTCCCACTGTCAAACTAATGTAATAATGATTAAATAAAAGTAAAAACCTGTGCTAAAATTTCGTAAATAAATTAAAATTTATTAAAGGATAAACTAGAACAACTTTTGTGATCGGCACATAATTATTATTACACTAATTCGGCGTGCTTTAGGCATTTTTACGCACACGCGACGCGAATGCACCAGACAGAATGCATAACTGCCGTTGCATGTTGACTGCCGAATAAAATCAAAGATGCAAGATGCGCAAGCGAGCGACACGTAGACGATCTGCTGTCTCTTTCCAATTCTATGAATATGAAAGAGACAGAGTAAATTCTTATCGCTGCGGCAGGCGGTGTACCAACGTTACGGCTTTAAGGTGGCCACTGACGATCAGTTTTTCCCATCAGTTGAACTGACGTCAGTCCAAAATTTGATCGTGAATGTCGAATCGTCACTCCAGAGTTTTAACTGACGGCGCGACACGTAAAGCCGGCGCGTCGCGCCAAACTGACCGTGAGTGTGTGATCGTCACTCCAATCGAGTCAGATCGAATTTCTCCAATGGATATATTGATCCTTAGCACCATACAATAAAGTTCAAAATTGATTGTTTCGCGTCAGTTCGAACTTCTCCAATGAATATTGATTCTTAGAGCTAAACACTAAAGTTCAAAATTGATTGTACCGGCCGGTCGAGACTGACGAGCCGGCGTGACGCCAGTGAGTGGGGAAATCTGTTTGGCGTAAAACCATTTCGAGTGACGCCACAGTTTTACGCCTGGACTGACGCGCAAAACTGATCGTCAGTGGCCAGCTTTAACTTAGAGAATCGCACTGTGGCACTGCTGTGCTGAGTCGAGTCACTGAACTCACTTGAGTCTCTTGCGCAGCGCAGCGCAGCAGGTGTGTGCAGTTTCCTCGGGAAAGTTTTGGAGTGTATGTGAGGTGCATTTGTGTGTGGGTGATTAAACTAATAACTAGTATGAGTTAATTAGTAAAGGATTAGTATTATTATGAATAGGCTACCGTGAATAAAGTAATCAGTTCAGTAACAAATTAATGTTTTGTGTAACAAATGGGTGTTAAGTCGTATTAGACTTGTAAGTAGAACAGGTGGTGTTCTTTTAAACACGTTAAATAAGTGTAATAATAATGTGCCGATCACAAGAGTTATTTTAGTTCGTCCTTTAATAAATTTTATTTTATTTACGTTATTTTGGCGAAGGTTTAATTTTTATGTAGATAATATTACGTTAGTTTGACAGTCCAAAGCCTGTGAGGTGTGATGGGAAGCGTATCACCTTTCCTGTTCGCTGATGTAATAAACTGGAATGCTTCTAACACCATGTAAGTAAGTACCTACCGACACCTATTAATTACGCAGCTTTTTAGGTATTAACGTTGCCTTTCATGCGAGACATTAGTTTGACTTAATTTAGTGTAAATAAATAAGTAAGACTGAATAGTAAAATAACCGCTTGAATAACAACAACATAACATAGGTAACTTATCACAATGCTTTAGGCTGTTTAGTTGTCGAGGACATGAAAGGTCATCTGGTCATTTGGTTTGGAGTTAGCGGCAAGTGCTTAGCGTGCGGACGCGATATTAGATAACTACCCAACTACCCATTGATCTTTCATTTGTAAGGAAAGATAATTGTAACTTCTCATAATGTGTGGTGTGATAGATATTTACTAGGATTGAATTGAAATTACGTTCATACATCATAACACTTACCATAATTACAGTTAAAAAGTGGCGTTGGACTTAACTGCACCTTATACTTACGCACATTTCAATTAAAGGAAAATAAATGGGGTCTCGTGATTGCAGACTAACGTAGGTACTTATCGCCCAGCTGACAACGCTTACGGGTCAACAGTCGGCCGGCCAGCCGTTCGTTGTAAATAATCGTTATTTTTAATTGTTTTTAATTTTATTTTTCTTATGTTATTGGTTTAAAATAAATTAGATACTCAAAGACCATCTAATTAAAATATACAAAATGAATTATTTAATTAAAAATTTAAAAAAAACACGAATTTCTTTTTTATCATTTTTGTCATGTTTGAAACACTTGACCTGACCAGCCCTAGAAGTTTTTTGCGGTTTCTAGCAGTCACCTTATATAATTAACTATAATAACACACCAAAAACTCAGAGCCTTTGTTGCCCATCCACTCTCACACCCACCGCTGAAAAGCTGCCAGGCGCTTGAATTAATTAATAATGATAGTATGGCATACTAACTAGAGGGATTTCGTTGCTCTATAAATTGTATTTCTATTCCGTAGCTAGCTCTTAGACTATAGGTATAGTGCAGTGGCAGGCGACAAGAATAAAAAAAAAAGATAATCTCTTCCCATGAGTGTCGTAAAAGGCGACTAACAGACTAAAGACTGACATCAAACAGCATAGAGAGGCGATGGGCTCACCACCCGTCACGCTGAGCACATGTGCAGTCGCTATTTGGTGAAAGTGGACTATGGTCTGCTTTTGCTGTCCTCATTGCCTAGTCTCTGACTACTTTTTAACCAAATAAAATAAGTACCTACTTACTTACCTATCTACAAATTATTAAATACAAACCTTCCTGCTTGATCCCTTGTCTGTCCAGTGACCTCCTTAGTTAAGTGGATGAGGCCCATAATAATTGGTTATTATATTTTTGGACGTTAGCACATATCGCTTTTTCTATTCGTGCTAATAGCAACCTATTGAGTGGTTTAGAATTTGGAAAGTGCATATCATTAAAACGGCGTCTTTATTTTACACTATGTACTGACGTTAATAAAATAGCAAATTCGCAGTTCTCCATGAACGTATTAGAAAACAGATAAGATAAAAATTAAAATTAAAACCAATTATACCAAACAAATAGAAAAACCAACTAGATAGATAATTAGCGATCGACATCGCCGAAAACCACATCTATTGTAGCGATAAGTATAGCCACATCAGCAAGCATCAACTTGGGGCAAAGGTAAGCAAGTCCCATTAAATGAGAATAAGAACAAGGCCTTAAATGCACTCTATAGGGTTTCGAAGTACCGTCTGAGACCATGTAAATGCCTAATTCACCCTTTGGACATTCCACTGAAGTGTAAGTAGCTCCAGGCGGCACTGGGTAGCCCTCTGTACACAGCTTGAAATGATGAATAAGTGACTCCATTGACGTTTTCATCTCTATCCTTGAAGGCAAGCAAATTTTTGAATCATCGGTCTTAACTTCTCCTTCTGGCATGGTATCAATAACTTGATTGACAATTCTTAACGACTGGCGTAGTTCTTCTAATCGCAGCAAGTGGCGGTCATAGCTATCTCCAAAAGTTCCAACTGGTACATCAAATTCGTATAAATCGTAACCATCATACGGAAGAGCAATTCTTAAATCCCATTTGACGCCAGTAGATCTCAGCATGGGTCCTGTGAATCCGAGGTTAAGGGCGTCGTGAGCACTCACTTGTCCGATGCCGGCAGTTCTGGCGTAATACAATCTGTTCTCCGTGACGAGGTCTTCGGTCTCATCACAACGCTCTCCCAATTTCATACATATCTCGTAAACGTCATCCAAAAAGCCAATTGGTATGTCTTGTGACACTCCACCCGGCCGTACATACGCACAGTGAATTCGAGCCCCACACAGTCTTTCGAAGATTTCGTACAGTTTTTCCCTTTCTTCGCACATCCAGAAAAATGGTGTAATACCACCGGAATCAAGAATGGTGCCAGATATATTTAGTAAGTGATTTGCTATTCGGCACAGTTCGCTGCATAAAACGCGAATCGCCTTAGCTCGAGGTGGCGCTTCTATGTTCAGTAGACTTTCTACAGCAAGTGCAAAACATTGTTCGTTAGCCAATGTGGACACGTAATCAAGGCGATCCATAAAAGGAAGGCTTTGGATGTAGTGCTTACTCTCCATGAGTTTCTCGGTAGCTCGATGTAAGAATCCTACGTGGGGATCAGCCCTGACGACAGTCTCTCCGTCTAGCTCAAGGATCAGACGGAGTACGCCGTGCGCGGCAGGGTGCTGTGGCCCGAAGTTAATCCACATGTTTTTTAGCTTGCGCTCGACGGGTCTCAGCTGCGAATTGTAGATCATTTTGTAGTAATTTTCAGTCTCGGGCACAGGGTACATTACGGGTGCATTGAACTGCTTCATGTATTCGACATCAGGGTACCAGCGGTGCCCTCTGGCAGGAGCGGAAATTTTAAGCTGACGCACTGGAACCACGTAGTTTCTTAAAGATAATAATTTCAGATAATGCATTTTGAAAACAATCTCCAAATAATTATCTAATGTCACTCACTACCTATGTTAAAACGACAAATGCCACTGTCATTAAAATTGATTGTCTGTCTGTCAGCTGTCTACCATTGACAATAACTAGAAAAAAGTTATAAATCTCATTTCGAGGAGCTCGATGGCGCAGAGCTTAGCACGTTCGGTTTGCGATCTTGCCCGTTGCCACTTTCGCAATGCCGGCTGGGTCGCTGAATGGGTGACCTCCTCCGTGCTTTGGAAGGCACGTAAAGCCGTTGGTCCCGGTTGTCGTCGAAAGATGGCCGTCCTTAAAACCCACCAACCGCATTGGGCCAGCAGCGTGGTGGGCTATGGCCACAGGATAACTAATAGTACTACGTACAGAAGGTTCGAAAACTCTTTAACGACTTTCACGCGAAATAGAAACTTATCGTGTGACTCGAGCGTCCATATTCCGTTAAGCAACGCTGACTCGATATCGATTTGACGTCATGACGTCAGACGTCACAGAGCGTAGGGTTTACGCGCGCGCGCAGGGATTACGAGTGCGACTCGGCGCTCGGTGTTCGGTGCGTCGCGTCGCGTCGCGAGTGGCAACCTTTACTGCCATACGCCTAGGCGACCTGCCTGGGAGGTGCGCTGGCTGAACGTACCTAAAATGCGGAGTGACACCCCGTTTATAGGTAAGGCTGATGTCAACGGAAATGTACTGGCTGTAGATGAGTGCCAAAGCGGCATTCTAGAACGATCGATTACGATACCGTATTACGGCATCCTAGGTACAAAGTTTAGACAGTGTATAGAGTGCCACAAGTGGCAACATAGTACGATCAGTTACGATGCCGTAATTACGGCATCCTAGTACAAAGTGTACAAACGGCGGCATTGTATCTCGGTTCGGGAACCGTAACATAAGTATTTTTTAATTGCCATAATGTTTAGAAGACAATATTCAAAAGATATTATTAGTATTTCTGTTGTCTAATAAAAAACTTTACGGCAGATTAGGCGGCGTCACTTAATCACTTAACTTACGGTTCCCGAACCGATTGAGATACAGTGCCGCTTGTGGCACTTTTGTAAACTTTTTGAAAACTTTAGTGAAAAATATAATCAACTAGTTGATTCCATAGGAACATATGCCTGAATCGACTTTCACTCTGATCAACTGATTGATCGTTCAGTTGATCGGAGTGGAACGACTGATCCACCCACCGCTTTTTCTTCCCGTCCCGTAGTAATTATAGGGATTCTGTGTCATAACACATATTTAAGCCTCTCTTAGAGTGATATTTAGTTTTATGGTTACCAATTTGGTAGCGAAGGCGGAAATAAAATATAGTCATCCATAATGACTAGGTTTTTCTTAACGCCCAGATTTTGAGGCTGCTTCTATGCGTGATACAGTAGGAATAAATAGTGACAAAAAGGTAAAATAGTATGGGCGCCAACACGGACCCATGCGGCATGCAAAACTTAACAATAGACATTATCGAAGACTGGCGTAATTAAAATCTACAAAGAAAATCACTTAATCATTGCAAAGCAACTGCACCTGGGCCAGAATTCTGCCTAATTATAAAATGTAATCATTATTTTTCATGTGGTTATATAAGATTCTATCGTTAAGTTTAGGGACGGTCAAACAAATTAAACTTATATATTCTTTAAACAAGCATGATTTATTACGACGCTTCCGCACAAATCAATAATGTTATTATAATTTATTCGTGTGGGATGGTACATATACGCTCCAAAGTGCATTAATACTTATTTATATATTTACAGATCAACTCTCATACGACACTTCTAGCGTGTCAAAGGTGTTTATAATTATATAAACATGTCGCATAAGTTAAAATAAATAACTTAATCACTATTATAACAAAGGGTGGTAAAAAATATTAATATAAAATGGATTGAAAACAGCAATCCCTTAAAAAAGTTAATATAGACAAGTATAATTAATACAAAATAATGTGCTCTGTACATCCAATAAATGTAAAATTCCAAAAACAGTAAATTGATAAAAACATTTAATTTTTATAAAATACCACACTTTCATTTGGAATGTAAACATTTAATTAAAATTACTTACTTAATTGTAAAGATATATAATATAGGGATCCCATAATGTATAGAAATATATTTTTTGAATATCATCTAATATTAAAAAGCTATTTTGAAAATGAGCTGGTCTTTCCTGTCTTTTTGTAGCACAGGTGAAATCTTCATTTGATTGGATAATATAATACTTTAGCAAATGATTTCACATTACTTACTATTGAGAGCTTACGAGGCTCTTATTCTTATCTAATACAAAAAAATATTCCAGTCCGGCAATCAATCATCAACTAATATTTCTTTGTAAACATACAGACGGTTTAGTTCCAACTCTATAAAAAGCAAGAATTAATAAATTAAAACTATAAGAAAGAGAGCAATCTCTAAAAATATAATATGCCAGCGAACGATTATGCAACAATTAAATTACCTACTATTTATAGCTATATTCAAACCCTTAGAAAGAGACACACGTACACTGTCTCTTTTCAAAAATAACGAAAATAATGCGTGTGTTTTGTCATTCTGGGGTTTTGTCCTAATATTACTTAAATGAACGGATTTGAGACAAAAATCTTCAGTCAAAATTAAATCGACCGTGGATGTCGATATTTCCTTTAAGTTAGTTTTTAACAACCTAAGTACAGCCACGAAAGGTTGTCCATTTAAAAGGTTGACATGGCTTACATTCACTTCATTTCACAAATACCTAGTACTAAAATACCACGAGTTAAATAACATTCGATAGTATTAGAGTTGACTCCGATAAAATTGGTATGAGATCGAAGCACGAATTTGCTAACGAACATGTAAAATTAGATGGATAGGTACCATGCAAAAGCAATAGTGAAAAAGAATCTCGCACTCGGCACTAAGTAGGCATAGGTGTACTTACAAATTTTTGGTTTGGAAATAATAATAACGATATTATTCTTTCAGAACGATTATAACATAAAATTATTAACAAACCTTATTTAGGGCGTCTCAATAGCCGAGTGGCAAGCTGCGCCGCCGATACCCATTAATTGTGTGGATTTTATTGCCTTTGCTTTGTAGTGGGACAGTGAATAGACTACACTTTTTTAAACTGCGTCGGCAAAAAAGCGACATGCTTTTTTGCCGACAATCAATATAATCCCAGCAATAAAATCCACGCTTGATGGTAAGCAGTTATCGCAGCATATCGACACCTGCATTGCCATAGGTTTATTATGCAAACTTGCTGTGTTTCCATACAAGTTAGTTGTAGTACTGAGCTGAACGTGGCTGAAGAAGAATTCTATGAAAATGTAGCTAATCTGTAAAGCGCCCTCGGTGACAAAGTCCCCAAAATCAATAATCGGGAAGTGCCCTTGGTGACAAAAGTCACCAGTCAAAATTATAAAAGATAATAACAATAATCCTTTGTTGAACAATGTTTAAAGTGTTGTGTGTAACCGGCTATATGCGCATGCTTCATTGCATGCTTCGTGGTGAATATGCGTCCTAACTCACTAACTCATTAAGTTACAGATACATAAACCATTTAAACCGGAATGTGGGACAATGTAGCTTGGCAGCAGAAAAAAATAAAATTAAAGTTCAGGTTCAACGTAGAAGCCATATCACCGGCTAAATGGCTAAGAAATACATTCATAACTACAATCCCAAGTCGTGCGTATAAACCAAAGAGAGAGGGAGATATCTCTAACCGTAAAGCGAGTATGATAGACTTATCTATTCGTTTGGAAATAGTTACCATAATACACAGACGTCTAATAAGCCATAATATTAATTTACACTTGAAACTCGATAGTGACGAGCCTTCGATATTACGTAGTTATTCCGGGTTAGTATCAGTCAACTAGAAATTTTGTAGAGAACGAATTCTGCTAGTGGTAATTTTTGCACTTTTTTAGTTTGTAATTTGCTTTTGTTTTGTATTCGCTGTAATAATATCACTACACACGATGTGTACACTGTTTGTTAGGTTATTGTCTAGCTCAACCTGAAATGCCAAGTATGTTGTCATTAGATGACTGTAACCTGTATGTGTACCTAAACCAAATAAATAAATAAACTAGAAGAGTGAATTTTTCATTTTCCTACGATCACACATATAAACTTATTTTCCCACTAAGATATAAATATTTAATGATCTTTGCCTTCATCTTAAAGGCACAATAAATCTTATTGTGTTTACTATCAATATTTATGTTCGTCAAGTAGGTACCGATACAGTCACTATGTCGTCTATAAATAATACATCAAGTCAGAATTGTTTCTCGGTGAAGTTCCTTTAAAATAAAATCAACTATTTCTCATAAACCTTAAAAAAAATATGTTTGTTTAAAAACTTTGTGCATAAGTAATCATGTTCATTTAGTTGCTAAGCCATTACATTTTTGCCTTGAAAAGTTGTGCCTGAAAATAGATAAACATTCTGAGGTTTTTATTGACCTAAGCAAATTATCAAAACTGAAGAACCCTATATGCACAAGATATCTTTACTTTATTGATCCCTTTTTACATGATTCTGCAATATCATGATCTTGGCTATTATTTTTCCCAATATTTAAGCTATTAAAATATACCTACAACTAAATTCATTACATCAGAGACTCAAACCAATGTAAGTATGGACATTTTCCTAAATGTGGGACGACTTGTTGATTACCTAAACTTAATTGTCTATGATATTATAATATCCAGCACAATAGAATAACTCGATTGGATCGTTCAATTGTCTTACAGCGTTTCATCTATAAACACAAACAATTAATTAAGCTCATCCAATAAATGCATTTAACTATCACTTAATTAAGCGTATATATTGGTCATTTAAATATCGATTAACAAGTTCAATTGGACATTTTCTCCAAAGATTCCACGTAGATACATGAGCAAAGTCTTTGAAGGAACCGTAGAATGCTGGCCGAGAACGCGTTGTAGCTGTCCGGCTTGGTCTCCCATTTGACGCAAAGGTAGTATACTGGTATCCCGGAGAGGAGGATAGCAACGCCGATGGCGGTGTCTACGGGCTGCGTGATAGCCGGGATGACGACTAGGCAGGCGATGGCGATGAGGAACAGGAACGGGATGACGAGGTTCACCTGTGTACGATTTTACAATAAAGTACCAGACGATATTAGAACATTAGATCTAAATAAATTTAAAATTAAAGAAGAGTCTTATAAAACAGCGTATTACATAGTGTCTGACTACTCAGAAGACAAAACAGCTTGAGTCTAAAATCCTCCAACAGCTGTTGCTGTATTTTTAGAATAAATTGTATAATTCTATATAGATTCATCTGTAAAGCTGTGCATTTTCTTGCGCGCTTTCTTCTCCACAGCTAAAAGATGTCGTGAACTTGGGTAGTGGGTAGGTAAACAAATTTTCTGGACGATTCGAAAATAGGTACTTATTAATTATGTTTTCTTGAATAAAGAGATTATGATTATAATTATGATGAGGTTTACCTTGATGGGGCGCGGGATGTCGGGCTTCTTCCGCCGCAGCCATAGCATACCCACGACGGATGCGCCGACCGACAGCCACAGGGTTTGTGAGAAGTAGTTGATTAAGGCGAACACGTTGCTCGTTGTGAGCATGAGTAGGGAGAACAGACACTGCAATGTTTAAAAAGGAAATTGTTGGGCAGAGTTGAAGAGTAAAGAAAAAATAAGAATAAATACCCACAAAAGAGACGAGAGCCGCATTTGCAGCAGTATAAATTGTGCTTATGATAGTTGTGAAACGAATAATCCACACTTTTCTCGTTTCATGTCAAGTAATATCGGTAGTACCTACAGTTTGTTAGTACTTAGGTATCTATTATAGTATTACCCAGCAACATTTTGAAACAAAACCTTAGATCACATATAAAATATGTGATCGAAGAACGAAACACATTGTTTAGCCTACTCTGTCCCATTTCTAGGCAAAAGGCCTGCCCCATGTTATTATCTGTTAGTTGTGGGTACGGGACCCAAAATATTAAAATTTCATTGGCATTTTTCTACAATTTTTAAATTGCCTACAAATCAATTTTATTTTCTAAATGATATTGGATTGTTTAATGTTCAATAGAAAATAAGAAAATATACTGATTTCAAATAATAATTTGTATTTATTTTGTTACCTACGTACATACCGCCACGTACGTAAAGGCCAGCGCCCGGGATGTCCACAGTTCACCAAAAGAAACAAGCTACTGTGTCGTTTGTTTTGATATTATCTATTTAAAGAGTATTCGGGATTATGAACGATCGGGATTTTAAGCATTAGGGCTAATGATTCTTCGGCGAATAGTGTTCGGGCATTTGTGTTTCGGGCTTTTGAGTTTTCGGGCATGTGAGCCATCGAGATTTTAAACGTTCGAGCAAGTGATTCTAGTTTTCGGGCATTTTTTATGCATTTTTTAGGCTTTAGTGTTCGGGCATTTTTTATAAGGGCTTTTGTCATTCGGGATTAGGTACCAAACCCTAAGATAACAATAAGCGAGTAACTAAAATCTTTCCCGTTTTCAAATAGGTACCTACTTTATACAAAATAAAATTGCTCAAACATAATCGTGAGAACTTTTTATGAAATTCAACAAATTATAATTATAAATTGGAAAATGTTGAAAAGAACCACATTAAACATTTTTGTACATTTTCCAATATGTAATTTGTTCACCACAAAATTTGAGTTAAAATTATACAAAAACTATAATGATTATACCAAATAAGCACTACACTGACCGTGAATATAAGGGAAGGTATGGGCGTCTGCCTGTTGACGTGGAACAGCGAGAAGAAGGCGGGCATGTGTCCCTCTTGAGCTCCGGTGGCGAACAGCCGGGCTGAAGTGAACAGGACTCCATTCACACCGCCGAAGGTCGACAACGCCACGAACACAGGGATCACCCATCTCCATCCACCGAACAAGCGGTCGCCGAACACCTGGAGATACATGCATCATAAGTAAGTACACACGGCGTCAGATCAACCTACCCTAAACTGTCAAATTTCTCCAATAAATCATTGTTCCTTAGAACCTAACAATAAAGTTCAAAATTGATTGTAGAAATTTGACAGTTTTAGGTAGGTTGATCTAGTACATAGATCCACGACCACTATCCCTAAAGTTTTAGACAGACGCTAGGAAATGAGGACTGAAGAAGCAGTCCACTGCTATAGTCCACATTTCAGCAAATTACATCTGCACATTTACATGGAAAGAAAATATGCGATGAATCCGTTGTCAAATCAAAATCTGCTAAGGTTACTTTTTATCAATTTCCAAGTTTACACCACTATAACTAACTAATTTACATGAAAAAACTGCAATACGTGCTAAATATGGCCGGTGTACCGATCCTCTATAAAAATGTGAAACAAATCTGCTAACACTTCGCCGTAAAGTTCTTGCAATATGCCCGCATTTTCATGACGATATCCTCGAAACATATAAAAATATCATACTAAAACATGATAATAACTATGATAATAGTTACTATAATGTGACCATGAAAAAATTAAGATTTATTTCCGTAACAATATTCCTATATTTTATAAGTAGACTACAATATAGACTACACCTACTTCACAGCGATAACTTCATTGTAAGTATATTTTATCAACTGTGTTACTGTATCTATTTTATTAATTAAGGTCTGCAATAATGTTTTACAAAAAGGTTATATATACAAACTTGATGAACTTATTGATAGTGTTGCTACCGTAAACACTAAACGTAGTATCTATCAATATGTCGGGAGATCACAGTTCGAACAAGTTGGATAATGAGATAAACTATAAATAGACTTGATACCTACTTCCAATTTTGCGGCATTACTTACATAATACAATTTTATTATTAATAAAGTAACTACATTTTATACTGTTTCATTGACAATATCAATTAATTGTAACAATATCAATTATTGTATCAATTGTAACTTAAGTTACATTTATACCTACGTACACACGGCATCAGATCAACCTACCTTAAACCGCCAAATTTCCCCAATGAATATTGAATCTTAGAACCGAACAATAAAGTTCAAAATTGATTGTAGAAATTTGACAGTTTTGGGTAGGTTGGTCTGACGCTCACTATCACGACTATTATCCTCGAAGGGTTATATAGTTAAAGACTAGGCAATGAGGTAGATACGCAAAAGTAGACCACTGCCCCAGATAGGTTGTGAGCCCATCGCCGCTCGCTCTGTGCTGTTAGATGTATGTGCAGTCTTTAGCTAGTTAGTCGCCTTTTACGATACCCAAGGGAAGAGATGGGTTAGAAGTAGGTATTATATTATTGAGCTGCCACCACTCAGCTCAGTAAGATTTAGATTTACTTCAGTCCTCTACTCCCCATGCATTATGAAGCAAAACAGTCATTTTATTTTTTATTATCCTTACCACAGCTACGGCGGGGTTGGACATCATCTCACTCTTAGAGACCACGGCAAAGTACGCCATATTCGCCATGACGTAGATGATGGTCACCATGGGCATCGCAATCCATATTGCACGCGGTAAGTTCCTGTAAACAAATAAAATTGTGAAGAAAACATTCGGCACATCATTGGTAGAACCTTAGAGCTTTAACCCATTAAGCACCGTAAAACCAGACACAATTGAAAATCGATTGTTTCGCGACCGCCGGCGGGCGGTATGATAGAACAATAGGAAATCGAAGGCGTTGTCTAACGGTAGCCAAACGGTAGCAGTTAACAATAAGTAATATGGGAGCATAGCACCGCCATCTAGTAACTAGCTTGTAACCTAGTTTGAAAAAACTTCGATGCAATACAAAATCTAGTTAACGCTTACACTGTCGAATAACAGAGTTAGCGTAAACTATAATCTGTTAAGTAGAGGTAAAGTTAGAAAGTAGAACTGTTAGTACCGCAGTTATTATGACTGTGTCATCTATCAAACAGTTTCTTGTATTACACAACCAAGCCTTGCGTCCATCGCTATCACGCTGTTTAAATTCTACCTTTCAGTCTGTCGATAGATTGAAGCTTAAATCGAAAATGTAGGACACAATGACAATTACAAAATTATCCCAAACAACGTAACTCAATGGGCGATTTTCCGAGATCAAAAAAAAAGAAATTGTTTCTTAAATGACTTCATAGATGGTGCTTAGCATAGATTAGTACGGCGCTTAGTAAAAGGCGAGTTCATGAAGAGCACGTGTATGGCTGCGTAATATTTATTCTATTCCAATATAGAAATAGGTCCTGGATGTCCTAAATAAAAATAGGTAAGTATTATTTTTTTATTTTTTTGGTAGAGAAGTAAAAGTGTAGAATTTATTACAGCCCTTAGGTAGGTACGGCGCTCGGCTTTCATAAAACGACATCTATCGAGTGTTTTTGAACTAATATTTACTTTTTAATTTGGGTTGTCAGAAAATCGCCCATTGTGTTCACAAGCTTTAAAGTCTTACAGCACAAGAAACTAAGACCAGCTCTTATTTATTAATGACGAAATTTTTAACCATTAAACTTTACCAATTAAAATTGCAGCATCACAACTTTAAGTAAGATCATTGTGCTGTGTCATTCAAATGTTCTTTGTGTGGCCATTAAAAGATTTTCTTTACTTTATCATCATTCGTAAAGTTATGGACAAATTCTACTTCCTACTAATATTATAAATGCGAAAGTTTGTAAGTATGGATGGATGTTTGTTACTCTTTCACGTAAAAACTACTAAATGGATTTGGATGAAATTCGGCATACAGATAGTTTATAACCTGGATTAACACATAGGATACTTTTTATCCCGATATTCCCACGGGAACGGGAACCACGCGGGTGAAACCGCGAGCGGCCGCTAGTCATCTATAAAGAAAAATGAATATCAGTTGAATGCTGTGGCACTATGGTTTAGTTTAATGTAAGAAAAATCCATTGGCGCTTACATACAACTGCGGGCGCTATTGTATTCAGAAATTACGTTGTTTTTCGCACGTGCTAACGTGAAACCAAATCACGGTCAAACTTTACGATAAGAATCACACCAAACAAAATAGATGCAATGCGCAGGCAACGTTTGGCGCTGGAGACGAGCCAAATGTGATAAAACCTATTAATAAACCGTTAATTAAATTCTTACTCCATCACAAGTCAAGGAAATTGCTATCCTTGCCTCTCACAACCATCTTTATGTAGGAGTTCGCTATGAATAAAAGATGCAATAGGGCGCGAGTGGAAGCGTGAAAACGGACCCTTTAGTTACTTGATAAAGCTAAGTGAAGTATTTACTTTATGTACTTATATTAGATGAGACACTGTGAATAAATTTAGATTCTATTTAAAACTTTTATTCAAAATTCTATTTAAAATTTTTAAGTCAAATCACAAAACATGTTGATAATACGTAACGCAGAAGAAAAAAAAGAAGAAAGAAAAAAAATACATACGACACTAAGTTTCTAATTTGATCATCATCATCAACATCAGCCTATAAACCTCCCACTGCTGGGCACAGGCCTCTCACGTGGACAATAGCACGTGGGGATATATTGGGCCATAACATAACCCACCACGCTGGCCCAATGCAGGTTGGTAGGTTTTAACGACTGTCATCTTACGACAACATCGATTACGGCTTATCGGGCCTTCCAAAGCACGGAGGAGCTCGAGGTGTATTTTTTAGATTTGATCACCCATCTAGCGACCCGGCATGGCGAAAGTTGTTTAGTGGGCAAGATCGCTAGCCGTACGCGCTAGCCGTTGCGTCATCGAGCTCGATCGAGTTTCTAATATAAAAAGGAAAAATAAAATTTGCTTTTAGTAGAATTCCAAAGAGTGGTCAATAAATTGTGACAACTTATCCTCCAGGTACTAACGCTGCAGTAGATGTCATATTGCAATATAGTCCGTGCACTACCTGTAGAATAAATAATCAAGAACTGGGATTATTAAATAAAATAATGAAATCCCAGAACAAAAATTTCCATTGGCTTGGCACTCTCAAGCCTCTCTACAATCTCTAAATCATTATAAATATTACGTCGATCTTCTCTACCGATACAAAAACCCAAAAAAAAGCACTTTCTTGCAAGTTTTCTAAGGTTTACGCGAACACTACACATTAAAATGAATGATTTTTACTGATCTAATTCGCATTTATTACTACTACTTTTTAGGTCTTTATTTTAGTCCTGACGTTTCAGACCCTTTACAGAGTACCCTTACCCGTACCCTTTCAAAATGTAGGTTAAAGTTAAAAGAAGTTGATGATTTTTTTTTCCTAAATACTACCTACGGTGCAAACACCAATGACAGTGAATGATGTTGTCTGATTGCCGCTAATAAAGGCATCAGCATCAGGTTAAAACCAACAGTGCTAATCTGTAAAGGCTCGATCCAAAACTCGATCGTGAATCAACAGTGACGTATTGAATCCGCATTCTCTAAACTCTACCCAAATGTCACAATAGTCACTCTTGATCGGAACGTGAGGGTCGAAGTGAGAGGCGAGTTTACGATCAAGCTTTAGAGAATCGTAACGCTAGTTTGAATTTAGATCACGTTTCATAAAAACACGGATATAGTTCCAATTCCAATAGTCCTGTCATTGGGAAGTACCTAAGTCAGACAGCTCAGACGGACTGTTTGCTGATTGATCGCTACGACTGTTTGCCGTACTCTCACGGGAGAGGCTTTAAAGGAACAAAGAAGTAATCACTTAATGTGAAGTATCAAATAGCTTGCTTGCTTTATGATACTTTTCCTTTTAGTATTTTGACTTCGATAATAATTTATTTGAAATATTTCTATTCAGTCTACACGAAATGGGGTGAAATAGTTTTATTTCATCGGTAGATTTGTATGTAATAAAAAAATAAAAATATCTTTGACTTAATTTTATATTCTTCATGAGAATAAAATATGTCATGCATTACAAACCAATATCAGCGTTCATACAATTATTTTGTGTCATAAGCGTGACAGCTCGCGATTTCTAATACAAGTGGAATATTATAGTTTACATAATTTTATAGAATGTAGCAAGATTATTTACAACTATAGCCACATTTATTGGGCCAAATGTGCAAGCAACGCAAAGTATTACCACACAGTAAAGTAGCTACGTACAAACGTTCGGAACGACCCGCACGCTCACAGACGCACGTTTAAACAAGGCCCATAATCGTAGCGCAGTGCTGTCAGCCGCGAGTACCTACTGCATCGAGAAGTAATACCTACTACAGAATAACTAATTTCCACCGGATAATTTTGTTCAATATGTCGAGAAAATGGACGAAAGTTTTCGCGGTTGTTTTCAAAGAGAACACATTAATTCTGTATTCATTTACAAAGAAGTAGACAAAATCATTTTTTTTTGTTTTCCGTTAAGTTATTGAAAAAAGCTATTTCAAAAAGCTATTCTAAAAGCTATTCATTAGAATGAGAATTTTTACACTACTCGTATATTTAATAATAAAGCTTTACGAACATGTCGTAGCAGCAAAAATAAGAGGACAACCCAAACGCTCAATTGGCGCGTAGGTATATAACTCAACAAAAAGGAATAGTTTCGGTACTGCTTTAGCTTATAAAATTACTATGGTATTACTGTAATACTTAGATCAACGGAAACTTTTGCCAAAGGAGACAATATCAGCGGCGTTTATCGAGAATGACGCAAACCGACGACGTGCTTATACGCAACGAAGCCTATTAGAGTCGAGCTATCCGATATCAGATAAAAGATTATACCCACGTGTCTCCTAGACCAGGGGCCTTACCATCAACTCTTGGAGCAGTAAGAGGGTTTACGCATTTCTGTTTCCCATACAATTTTTCCAAGTCGAAATTTTTAAAGACCAATAAGCCAATTTTATTGAAACTTTGCATGCTAAAGTAAAATACAGGGATCTAAATAGTTTGTTGAAAACATTTTTAAAAATGGTTTATTTGGCTGAGTTATTGCGATTTAAAGTCCACTATAGAAAGTTTAAAATTGCCATAACTCAGTTAAAAAAACGTTTTTTAGAAATGTTTTCAACAAACTATTTAGATCTCTATATTTTACTTCAGCATGCCGAGCATCATAGAAAATGGTTTACTGGTTTTTACAAATTTCAACGTGGCAATTTGTATGGGAAACCGAAATGCGTAAACCTCCTTAAGCAAATTCCGATTTAGAAAACGTCCGCCAAATTCCACTTTCGGCAGAAGCAGTTTTTTTTTATAATTTCACTTCAGTTTCGCCATGAATGACGGATGTGGATTTTGGATTGGATTTTAGACGAATTTTGCACAGTGTCGCGTAGCGGTGAAAGAATACTACCACCCCCTATCTTCCCATGGATGTCGTAAAAGGCGACTAACGGACTAAGACTTGCACATACATCCGACAGCATAGAGCGGCAAATCACCACATGCTGAGCACATGTACAGTCGCTATTTGGTGAAAATTGGACTATGGTAGAGGACTGCTTTTGTTGACCTCAATGCCTGTCTCTGACTAACCCTTTGGTGATAATAGTCGTGATTATATATGTATGTAAGAATGTAATTTTGCATAGTATGGATCAGTGGTTAAAATGGGTGTTCCGCAGGGTTCAATACTTGGTCCATTCTTGTTTTTGGTTTATATTAATGACTTACCTTTTTTGTAAAAGACAGTCATGAGATAGTATTGTTTGCTGATGATACTTCACTTTTATTCAAAGTGAAACGACGACACCCAAGTTATGACGATGTGAATAATGCGGTCTCAAAGATTGTTCACTGGTTTAGTGTTAATGACTTGCTATTAAACGAGAGAAAAGCCAAATGTGTAAGATTTGTATTGCCTAATGTTAAGCAGGTAATAACTAGTGTACAAATTAAAGATCAGAATGTGAGTCCTGTGGACACCAATGTGTTTCTAGGCATCACGTTGGATGCCAAGCTTTAGTGGGGCCCACATATAGCTAAAATTGTCGAAAAGACTTAGCTCTGCGGCTTATGCAGTAATGAAGATCCGCCAGTTAACTGACGTTGATACAGCTAGATTAGTTTATTTCAGTTACTTTCATAGAGTAATGTCGCACGGCATTTTACTGTGGGGAAATGCTGCCGACATTCAAACTATCTTTGTGCTGTAGAAGAGGGCTATTCAAGCAATATATAACCTACAGGCTGGTGACTCTCTTAGAGAGAGATTTAAGGATATAAGTATAATGACAGTTGCATCACAATACATTTATGAAGATCTGATGTATGTTCATAAAAATATTGAAATGTTTTCAATAAACAGTGATATTCACAAATTAATCACTAGAAGTAAGAACAAATTAGCAGTACCTTATACTACGCTCCATAAAATAAATAATTCTTTTAAGGGTCTTTGTGTACGATTATACAACAAAGTACCAAATGATATTCAGAATATAGATCTTGATAAATTTAAAATCAAAATCAAAGAAAAGCTTTATAAAAAAGCTTATTATAAAGTGTCAGATTATACAGAAGACAAAACAGCTTGGGTCTGAAATGCTCGAAGTACTCCAACAGCTATTTTTAATTGTCTATAAATAATTTATATAGAGCACCATATTTATTTAAACTATTTACATTCAAATTCATATTTTGTATTTTATGACCTGGTAACGACATTTAATATTTATATTTTTTGTAAATGTCGTTGCTTCTGTGCGCTGTGGTTTTTTGCGCCCGTTCTTTGCCACAGTTAAAAAAATATGTCCTAAATGGGTGGTAGGTTAAAAAAGATTTGGACGATTCAAAGTACTTATTAATTGAGTTTATTGAATAAATATATTTTGACTTTGACTTTGAAGGTAATACTGCTCTAAGAGGTGACAGAAGTGGCCCAGGGGCAGTAGCCTCACAGGTTAGCTGTCGACATTTACTAAGATTGAACGGTCGGCAGAAGTTTAGAAAAAATGCAAAACGAACAATATTTTCTTGTTTTTTTTCGCAATGAAGACATAATATACTATAGTATTCAAGAATTACTGTCAAAACTAATTTTAGACCTGAATATATCTGCACCTGATTCAAGTAAGTACACCCTAAGAGTACCTATGTAGTCATGCATAGGACCTCCAATTTACCTGATATGAAACAAGTTGAGCAACAAGATAAATGTGTAAACAATTTTCAAGAAACTAGCCCATTCCTTCCTTTATTAAAGACCGGCGACGCCTCTGCGATTCCTCTGGTGTTGGGTGCCTATGGGCGGCGGTGATTGCTCTCCATCAAGTGACTTGCCTGCTCGTTGGCATTATTTTTAAAAAAAAGACAATAGTAAACCGCGTCGCGTAGTGGTGAAAGAATACTACAACCCTCTCTCTTCTCTTGGGTGTCGTTAAAGGTGACTAAAGGACTAAAGACTGCACATACATCCAACAGCATAGAGCGGCGATCGGCTCACCACCTGTTACGCTGAGCACTTGTGCAGTCGCTATTTGGTAAAAAGCGGACTATGGCAGAGGACTGCTTTTGCGGTCCTCATTGCCTAGTCTCTGACTAACCCTTCGGGAGGATAACAGTCATGATTACATGTATGTACTTGTATGTACCTATGTAAAAAGACAAGATAGGTGCGTGATTGCCTAAAAGCGTAGATCACACCGTCCATCATTTATTGCTTCCTTGTCCTTAAACATTTTACAGCCCATAGCGATAACAATATAATAAAACACACATGTTAGTTTACACTAAGTGAATAAAGTTATAAAATTATTTCATGAGTCACCAAAGTAAAAACCAATTTTATGGATAAATTTACATTTTCACAGCGTGTTCATGCAAATTCCCAAAGTATGCAACAAGACGATTGGTTTTATGTTGATTTTATAATACTTATATCACTAATTAAAAGTGTTGATAAAGATACCATACATTTAAGATTACTTACCATATAATGTATTTTGAAAATATTATAATTACGCAAATAAAACGTTCTAGATGTTTAAAATGATAAACAAACTCTTCAATCTAGGTTTAAACAAAGCACATAAAAATATTTTATTGATTTGCGTAAGATTTTGACTTCTACTTGCGTCTCGTTTCAAGTAATACATACATTTTTAAAACTATACCTAAATATCTTACTCATTATATTTGTGAACAGAAAAAGTCATGTAAGTTTATGGGTTGATACCCAATAAACATGATGCCTATTTTTCAATGGTATTAAGAAAATCTAGCCAACGAAACAAAAAAAAATCTTTAATCATAAGTGTGGATCTTGATACCTGTCACGCTTAGTTAGCACATGTCTAGTCGCTATTTAGTGAAAAGTGGTCTATGGTAGAAGGCTGCTTTTGCGGTCCTAATTGCCTAGTCCCTGACTAACCCTTCGGGGATAAAATTCGTGATTATATGTATGTATGGTATGTATTTAGATGTAAATTTACCTACTTACATTTACGATAGCGAATATTGTTTTCTGAGGTTCAAGCGAGCACTACACATTGAATTAGAACACTTTTTTACGGATTAACTCGCATTTAATTTACTATTTACATAGTTTTTATATTATCCTGACGTTTCGAACCCTTTACAGGGTCCGTGGTCACAGGGAGACTGAGGTGTTGGTCGTCTCCATAGAGTACTTTGTATATATACTGAAAGTCGTCTCATAGTTAGAAGTTATTTGCCTACCGTCAATCATTTTTATATATAACCGGGTGCGTTCAAGTTTACACAATACGAGCTAACAATATTTTTAGGTCTGGCAATGTGTTGCTGTTGGGGCTGAGATTTGATGACCTGTATGATGGGGTCCCAGGCAGATGGTAAACTACTACTACTATGTAAATAGTAAATTAAACGCGAGTTAATCCGTAAAAAAGTGCTTCATTTCAATGCGATAGCGAAATTGTTAAATATAAAAAAGAACTTACTTATATGGATCCTGCAGCTCCTCGGTGACGAAGTTGAGGTAGTTCCAGCCTCCGAAGGCGAAGAGGCCGGAGTAGAAGGCCAGCGCCACCTTGCCAGCTTCGTACTCTCCTTCGAACGGCCTCACAAAATTTTCGGTGTGTCCTGAGAATACAATACGTTAAAATGTTAATTTTAATTATAACGGACCATAGACTGCACATACCTATATCCATAGAATAGTAACTGTTATTATTCTGAGCATATATCCAACAACATAGAGCAGCAAATGTATTAAATAAAAGAAGGAAATACATAAGAAAACCAATTCCAAATGTTACAATATATAATAAGAAATGTACACATAATGAGAAATGTAAGATGAAAGAAAAGAAATGTACTAGTAAGTAAGAAAATAAATTAAATGTATTAGTATAAAAGAAAGGCTCAACATCAAGACGCGGCTCTCCTCAGTATGCTGGAAAAGAGCCCTTAGCTTCTACGTACATAATATATAGTGCGGTCCTCAAAGCATAATCCAGAGAACCAAGTTATTTTTGGGCAAATGGATCGCAGACGAGCTCAGGGAAGGGCACCCACAAGATGAAGGCGGTGGGCGGCAGCATGCACCGTCCGCTCCACGCAGCATACAACCGCACTGAGTGGAGACTTATCTGTGGTCGCGATCCTCAGCATTGAGGGAACAACGGAGAAAAAGATAAAAGAAAGAATTTTGTAAAACAAAAGAAATGAAAAATGCATTAAAACTTTTCTCTTTGGAAAAATGTAACAGATTTAAGAACTATATTGTATAAAAAGATAAAAACGAGAAAAAATAAAATTGGTTGCCTGTAAAGTCGGTATACGGGCGAAAGTTTTACGTGACAACGACTTTGAGTGGTAAAATAATTTTAATGTGAATATTCATTCGTATAGTAGGAAGAAGGATGAAATCTCTCTCGCTCTGTCTCTCTCGCTCTTAGGCGGGCTAACTGTGCTCGAGTGGAAGGGACGCGTGCCTTTCACTTTTTATGTCTGTCTCTCTCGCTCTTAGGCGGGCTAACCATGCCCGAGTGGAAGGGACGCATGCCTCTCACTCGCTCTCATTGTGAGCGCATAACGTGAGCGGAGCGTAACGCAGTTTCTTGAAGTGTCACCCGGCAAACCAATTTATAAGACGTTGTCACGTCAAAAGATATTAGAAAAGAATAGAAAAGTAAAGAAAAGAAAAGAAAGATAAAAGAAAGAAAGGGTATAGCTCAAGCTTATTTAACCCTAAAATTGAAAAGAAAAAGAAAAACCTGGCGAAAAGCAGCAGCTAGATTTAAAAAAGAACAGCATAGAGCGGCGGTGGGCTGCCACGTAGAGCACTCGTGCATTTATCATTTGGTGTTACGTTGTCTATGGCAGTGGACTGCTTCTGTGGTCCTCATTGCCTGGTCTCTGACTAACCCCTCGGGGACAATAGTCATGATTATATGTATGTACCTATGTATGTAACTTTAATTATTCTTTCTTTTTACTTTTTTTTTTGACCTCCTTGGTCGAGTGGTTTGTACACCGGTTTTCATGGTGTCGCCATCTCTGAGGTCCCGAGTTCGATCCCCGGTCGGGTCAATTTAGAAATTATTGTTTTTCTAAATTATATCGGGTCTGGCTGTTTTCTATGTATAATACGTATGTATTTAAGTATTTTAAGTATAAAATGTTTACTAGAAAAAAAAATCAACCAGTCTCAGAAAGCTCGAATGGGATTCGAACCCACGACCTTTGGATTGGCGGTCCACTGCTCTAACTTTTTTCTAGTAAACATTTTATCTTATATTTATACAGCATTGTGAATGCAAAATTTTAATAATAAAGATATTTTAAGTATGTTTATCCGTTGTCTAGTAACCAAAGCTTCTCTTGGGCTAGATAATTGGTGTGATTGTAGGAAAGATTTTTTTTTACAACTTTTTTATGCCAACAATCCAACACATCTAACTGTTTTATTACTCGTGTGTACTGTCATGTTTCATATGTTTTAACAAATATATTATCTATTTACAACATTTTGTAAGTTTTCTTTCTCTTCTCTCTCAATGTTCGATAATTCAATAATTATTAATAATACTCTAAAGTCAGTTACAAGAGTTTGTAGTATTTATAATTTGATAAACTGACAACGGTCCACGATATTGATGTCAATGGATTTATTCATAACAATAAATTACGATTGAACACGTTCGGATTGTAGGTGGCTCTGTATACTGGCCGGCTTTCACAAGATCTATCAATAAATATACGTTTATTTATTAGCTAAGTACCGCGGCAGCAATAAATAAATAACGGGACTTTATGTTAGGAATGAGAAAGAACTTTGTTCTGTCAGTAGCCAGTAATGTAATGGTATACGTATTTTATAGTTCATTGATAGATCTAGATAGATCGATAGATCATGCCATTAAAGATCAATAAATCTAACAAGATTGATATAGAGATCAAGGAGACTTAGAATATGTTGTGGACAAAATGGCAACTTGCTACAACGATACGATACGACTGATAAAAGCCGGACATGCCTGGCTAAAACCGGACACTTAGCAACCCACCAACCTAACCAACTATGTGCCCACAAAGATTTGCTTGCGAATCAACTACACTTCTGAAATTCATAGATGGCGATTCGCACATTTTGTAGGTATTAAAATTTACAACGAGATTGTTTACAGTCGTTTGCTATTTAATTAAGGTCAAAGTTGAATAAACTTATTGCTTGTTGCTGAAACTAGTTGATTGTTTCAAATTTTTATTGCCAGGTACCTACTCAAAAAAATCAATATTACAGATTACAAAGTCCATTACCCTATCCGAAAATGTAAAAAATGTAGCTTTATTGCAGTACTGACACAAGATAACACAAGATTTGCATTTTCAGATAGATTAACTGGACTTTATAATCTGTTAATAGGGCATTAATATTATATTTTTTTATCCGGGGAATAAAGCACGATTTCTCGAACGCAATCCGTTCGAATCTGTCTTAGGCTCACCTGAACATAAGTAGTAGATGCCGGAGATGATGATGACCACCAAGGCGAGCAGCTTCGATGACGTGAACATGTCCTGGATGCGCATGGTCCACCGCACGCTGATGCAGTTCACCGCCGTCAGCACACCTGACAGACAGAATGTTCTAGAAACATGAACATCTTGATGGCGGCGGCGGTCTAGTATAATTTTTTTAGAGACCGACAGCTTCTTACAACTAAGAAATTTAGAAATAACATCAGAAAGCCACAGGTGCTCACTATGGAAAAATTGTTAAACTGAAATTGTGGTAAGTATGGTTACTTTTTCACTAAACTTAGTCAAATACTACAGAAGTCATTAAATTTAGTTCATCAATGTAACCTTCGAAAACAACTGGCTCATGAGATGCTTTACCGATGAAACACTAAATGAAACATAACACTTTTAACGGACCTGTTTTTCCATTTGTGTGTACCCAAGTACTTCATCCTGATAGTACGGTTCGCAGCTGGTAAAATTGCTACCTATCAGGTTTACTCTTGAAACACAATTGCATTAATCAATTTCCAATTACAAATCTAAAAAATGTCAAATGGCACTTTTGTAAGCGACAATAGCGCCACATTGGAATTAAATTGCGTGGAAATTAATTGAACAAATTATTATTGTGATGGCGTTCCGGAATTATCTTTACTTATCCCAATATCGATACATATTAATCGCATTGGAATTGTATTGAGATTGAGTTTACGTTCAAGAGTAACCCCCCTGGATTTAGAATCGTGGTGGTTTTGTGGGAACGTAACCAGTATAACAGGCTTCTTTTCCAGTAGCCTAGTAGCAGGACAGGCCAGTTGGCCATTATATATATATATATTATTTCAGCTGATTAACTAATCCATGCTCATGCAACTCTCAAGTTGGGCTAGCGAGGCACGTAAGTTATATCAATGGACAAGGTAAAGCAAGTATGATTTCTGTTTTCAACGACCAATAAAATATAGTGAATCTAATAAAAGTAATAAAGTAATTCTGTTGCAACTTGTAACGTGCAACGAAGAGTTCGAAATTTAATGCTCCAGCCAATCAGAACATTATGGAATAAGGAATCAGTTATTAGTTGTCCAATGCCAGGCTTGTCTTATAAGTCCCTTGTGCAGAACATGTCATTCTGATTTATGTTATGTGCGTCACTTCACTTTGTGATGGCTACAAATATATTGGTAGTTAAATATTGCAAATTTTCCACTATAGCGACATAATGTTTTTTCGAAATTATCTGTCTTAAAACACCATGCAAGAAATATGCTAGAGTAAGAAAGTGGGTACGTAATGTGTTAGTCTTTATCATTAAATATGCATATAATCGGTTGCAGGAGTTAATCTTATTGACCTTATTGTCTTCTGGTGAGATAAAAATTAATGACGTGACTTTAAAGATGAGAAACTATGTCAACAGGCAATTACGTCTGTTTTCTCGTTAGTCAATTGCACTAACTGCATAATTATCTCATTCGATTAAAGGTGTTAAATAAGGTACTTACATCTATCAAGCTACACCTGCATTTTAATTATACCTTCAATATGAAGTTTCAAAACCTAATTGAAGTTCAACAACATCAGTTAAATATATAAAGCAACACGGGAGTTATTTGAAATAAGAAAACCATTATTGATGAATTTGATTATTGATAATTATTACCATATATACATACATATAATCACGACGTTTATCCCCGAAGGGTTAGTCAGAGACTAGGCAATGAGGACAGCAAAAGCAGTTCTCTACCATAGTCCACTTTTCACCAAATATCGACTGCACTTGTGTTCAGCGTGACAGGTGATGAGTCCATCGCCGCTCTATGCTGTTAGATGTATGTGCAGTCTTCAGTCCGTTAGTCGCTTTTTACGACACCCAAGGGAAGGGAAGGGAAGAGAGGGGGTGGTAGTATTATTTCACTGCTACACGACACGGTTAATATGACGGATAAATGGTTATTATCAACATTAATTAACATAATTATCAGAGTAATATATAACTGCTTCACCAAAATAATAAATAAATCGTTTGTTTGTTGTTAACACGATAACGAAGTAATGCTACTATCACACTGCACCGCATAGGTAATTTCGTCTAGACAGATAAGCATCTTTAACTGATGGAATCTTAATCGTGTATGTTAACCATTACATATTATCTGTCATCCTGGGACTGTTCCCCTGCATAGACGGCGATGGGCAAACGGAAATGCAAGTGGCGAGTATGTTCGTGTTATGTAGTAGTTATTTATTTTTTATTTACTAGATTAATTTTTGGCTTTAATATAAGATAAGATGCATTGAAAAATCCGAAACACACTTATTGCCCGACCTGGGAATCTAACCAGCGCTTTGTCTCTCCATAAAATTAGCAAAAAATATCCAAGCAAGCACTTTGAAAATAATTTGGATCCTGCCAAATTCCTGTCTACCGTAAAGCGATTCTGTAAAAATTCAAACTCGAACTCGAAAAACTCAGAAGCAGATTGTCTCTGTAAAGTTCGCCATAGTGTAGACCATTTTGAGCTCATACGTACATACTACATATAATCACGACTATTATCCTCGAAGAGTTAGTCAGAGACTACCTATAATAATTGACGACCCCTAATTGACGACCTCCTTGGTCGAGTGGTTTGTACACCGGTTTTCATGGTGTCGCCATCTCTGAGGTCCCGGGTTCGATCCCCGGTCGGGTCAATTTAGAGAAAAACTGTTTTTCTAAATTGATTTCGGGTCTGGGTGTTTTTTCTATGTTTATGTATATTTATCCGTTATCTTACCATATAAACGAGTTTCACAAGAATACTCATCTTGGTCTAGATAGTTGGTGTGAGCGTAAACAAAACTTTAAAAAAAACTTTAAAAAAAAAATCATTGGAGACAGCAAAAGCAGTCCTCTACCATAGTCCACTTTTCACCAAAATAATATCAACTGGACATGTGCTCAGCGTGACAGGAGGTGCGTCCATCGCCGCTCTATGCTTATGAAAGTATGTGCAGTCTTTAGTCCGTTAGTCACCTTTTACAACACCCTAGGGAAGAGAGGGGTTGGTAGTATTCTTTCACCGCTTCGCGACACGGTTATATGAGCTTCTCTGCCGTACCAGACAGAGTCCCTCTAGTAGACTTCGTGACAGACAAGGAGTTAAGTAAGCGTCCTCTCGTGCATGGACTTATTAATTTTTTATATAGGTATATAAAAGAAAGAGGCAAACGAGGAGGCGGGTCACCTGCTGGAGAGTAATCACCGCCGCCCATGGACACCCGCAAAACCAGAGAAATCGCAAACGCGTTGCCGGCCTCTAAGGAAGGAAAAGGCTCGTGTCTTGATGATCCCTAAGTCGTAATGGTCCGGAAATATCGCTGCCAAGAGCTGGTTCCACAACACAGTAGTTCTAGGCAAGAAGTTTCATAAAAACGCACAGTAGTAGACCGCCATCCATTAATGCTCCCACGTCGTTCGTATCGTAATACATTAAGTCAAAATCTCACTTGAATTAGTTCATTTCATCGCCGCTTTGGTCGGTGAAGCGCAGCCGGCATCAGTTCTACACTTAGATGAATGAACCAATCATTAATCTAAGGTTCTACAGCTATTTTATTTCACTGCGGATTCAGCTTTTCGAGTTTTCGCTTTCGCTTTAGCTCAACTGACCCTTAAATGCATACCCAACCGCATGCAGCAGCTCAATAGCTGCTTTTTATTTTCTCATCACAAAGTAGGTAATAATTTAATATATCACAATTCACAATACAACATCGGGTGGTATGCTATAAATATCAACATGCTAGATAGATAGAGAGATGCTTAGATTTTTTTTTTATTTTCCTGATAACTATTATAACTTGGTATTTTCGTTTTTTTTTTTGTAATCTAGCATGTTGATATTTATAGCATACCACCCCGATGTTGTATTGTGATAATATATTAAAAAACATTTATTATTATTATTCTCTTTATGGCTGTACATACAATATTTTATATAAAAACATATAATTACATTTACAATATAAAATATTATAAAAAACTTAACCTAGGTTGCCACCGGCAGCGGGGATAGACCCAAGCAAGCGGTGGTTAGGGCTGCAGAGTGAGGAACTTCCTGACAATACGTGCCGTGTTAAGGAGTACTGCCTTCTGTATCTGACCCTTGACCCAACCTTCTAGCGAGAGCCTCTCTAGATGTTGATCGAGGCTCTTAGCTATAAGACCATGTGCCGAAACGACTGGTACAATAATAGTTGAATCCACATCCCACATGGCGGCAACCTCGTGAGCCAAGTCAAGGTACTTACTGAGCTTGTCCTTCTCGGCTTTCACGAGGTTCTTGTCATGAGGTATGGTTATATCAACCAAAATTGCTCGGCACTGAGATCGGTCGATCACTACGATATCAGGCTTTTTTTTCGAGAACTGGCGCAGGTGCGTACTTATAGTACGGCACCTCTGATTCAACAAGGCCATATCGAAAAGCAAGTGCTGGTGAATTATTCTGGCTACTTGGTTGTGTCTGTGCAAATACTCTCCGCTAGCAAGATTAGAACAACCGGAAATAATATGTCGAAGTGATTCTCCTGGACGGCGGCATGCCCGACAGATGTCGACCGTACCGTCCCTCATAATTTTATTTCTGATAGTTATTCATCTTGATAACTTCATCTTTAATGGCACAGACAAAACCTTCGGTTTCCCCAAAAAGGTCACCTAAACGTAGGCACTTCACCGAGGCAGGCAAATCTACATCGGGCCCAGTTAGAGCCCGATAGTAGCGCCCGTGTAGCACCTTGCTCTTCCATATGTCCTTGCGATCGAGAGTGCTTAGCACCACTGGTTTGCGCCAGTTTTCTGTTGCCAAGGAAAGCGGCGTAAAGTGTCTATCAACTGCCACGACATCCAAATGCATCCCACACTCACTGTTAAGGAAATAATCCCTGAGACTGCACACCTCCCGGCTATGTAGGTCCTTGGCATTTAAAAAGCCCCGACCCTCACATCTCCGCGGAATGTGCAGCCTCATAACAGGTGAGCGCGGGTGTAACATTCTAGAAGTCGTGAGCATTTGACGGACTCTTCTATCCAAGGCGTCAAATTCGGTCTGAGTCCATCTTAGTATGCCAAAGGAGTATGTGAGCAGAGGCATAGGCCCAGCCATTAAAAGCACGCGTCTTATTGCCACCCGATAAAAGACTGTTAAGTACTTTTCTTAGGCGGCAAAAGAATCGCTGCCGTAATGACTGTTTTATGTCCCCATCCTCAACACATTATTATAATTATTATTATTGTTATGTATCATACCATTTTGGAAAACAGGTACAAGCGGACCCAAGATCTACAAGACTTCTCTCGGCATCCTTGTCCCAGCCAGCTCGTAAGAAAACAGTCATAAAATACAGTCCATTACCCGACGGACGGTAGCCGCTTAGCCTGACTCCTGCAGTTAATTCTATCGACAGAACGCATCATAGGGCTGCCGCCGCCGGCGCCGTAATATAATAATATGCCCGCGCGCCGTCCGCCACAATTTCACAGCTCTATTGTCAACGTGGACATTCGACTCGGTAATTTTTATGCAGATTTATAATCACTGTAGGCGTTCATTTACAATTCAATTGACACAGAAACTGATGACTTTAATACTACGTAACTAGCATAAGCCGTTTCAGAATTCTATTATTCACTCTAAACTCTATTAAACCATTGTCAAGTTAATTAACCATTAACATCATATTAAGGAATATTTTAGTAGACTTGTCTATCCTCCTTTTTATACAGGGTCTAGTTTCAAAACTCTCTCTCAGGTAAAAAGTCTCTAGTGTAAAAAGTCTAGTTTGAAGACTTTTTCAGTGATTGTGACTTCAAATTATGGGGCATATGCCTCATTTTAGCCCATATAAAGTTAAAATTCTTTTGCCTCAACTAAACAGTCACATCATCATCATCATCAGCCTATTAACGTCCCACTGCTGGGCACAGGCCTCCCACGTGGACAATAGCACGTGGGGATATTGGGCCATAACCCACCACGCTGGCCCAATGCGGGTTAGTGGGTTTTAACGACTGTCATCTTATGACAACAACCGGGACCAACGGCTTAACGTGCCTTCCGAAGCACGGAGGAGCTCGATATGTTTTTTTAAATTTGGTCACCCATCCAGCGACCCGGCATTGCGAAAGTGACTTAGCGAGCAAGATCGCAAGCCGAACGCGCTAGCCGCTGCTGCGCCATCGAGCTCAGTCACAGTGACCAAAAAAATACATGGGAATGATTCGGGTGCCCATAAATCTAGAGCCATCTGGGCGTCCGCTTGACCCTATTTCTGACACATCCTTTTATAAATGGTTTATCATTATTGAATAAGTCACCGTAAGGGCTTTAGACCTGAATATCATAATCTACGTCACATAATTTTCTCAATTCTCAAGCATCACTAGACTCAGACTCCCAACAGTACGGATATACAGTACCTACCAGCGGGATAAGTGTGAGATATCCGATGACTCCTTGATTGCATTGCGTCTGCTCGTGGACGGACGTCCCCACTTAACCTAATTACCCGTACAGCGGAACTCGCTTCGCTCGAAGACGATACCGAACCGCCACCGACGCCCTCGCAAATTGATCCAGCTCTCACACAACGAAGTTTGAACAGGGTAATTCTGTTCTACGATATACAAACTTCATTGTGTTAATAAATTAGTTTACTTCTGGCTGTGATTTCATTAACTAGATGCTATTTGACAGTATCTGATTTAGAAATTTCATTTTTTTGAGATTTCGTTCTTCTATGACCACTAACATGTTTTAATTTACCAGTTAGGTATATTATTTTTCTTTATTCGATTTAAGCGCGTGACTACGAATGTGAGCGTTTGCTTGTTTGTTTGTTAGCCCTATGACATTATCTAAGCATCGGAAGCTGTCATTAATGGAACATTCCAATTTCCATTAACTATGAGGAGTGCAATTTCAATATTGAATCGACTTCGTCATACATTTTAGGTTATAACCAACTGATTAACTAGTATAATATGATCATAGTCAAATAAAATAGATGTTTTCAGATAGCAAAAACATTTATTTTCATTTCATGCATGCCAAGGCACATGCATATTGCATACCAAGTTTGTGCAAGAAAATAACTTGAATGTAAAATAAGACAGTTTTAATAACCTCTATGATTTGTAGACTATTCATTGTTTTTAGGTTGTACATGCTACATAATATGCAAGTAGCTTCATATGTAGGTACTTAAATGTACCTGAAAAGTCATTTACTTGAAATATTAGGTTAGGGAAAAAGTCTTTTCGCGTTATAGTATGTATGAACCTTTGGTATGAACTTGTAATAAAATTTCTTTGGCTATATCTATTTGTATGTGGCTGGTTTTGGATCATTAAAAGTTTAAATTTTAAACAATATAATTCCAAATTCAAATTAAGGAAAATGTGTGATTTTCTCTATCTAATGGAGAAATTCGATACATTTTTAAATTTTACAACAAAAAAGGTTAAAATCCAACGTAAGCCGCGAAAACAATTGGCCACATGACAGTTTTCGAACAAGTATTTAAAAAATTACAAACGCTTCTTTTATATCCCTTACAATATTTTCTTTCTCGAAAAAACCTTTATTTAACAGAAAAAAACATATTTCTCTTTATTTATTTCATATTTCGTGCGAAAAAGGTTGGTCACGTGACATTTTCCTCTGTGACGTCACATTTCAATAAATATAGAAACATAGCTTGAAACCTAACATTTAGTTTTTGATAATTTTATGAAATGTGACGTCACACGAAGCTCAATCATGGCCGCCCCTTGCCGCCCGTGTTTCGGGTCTTGTAATCCACAGATTAAATATCGCAAATTTATTTTGTAAAAATATAATATTTACAAATTATCTTAATAAAAAAAACTATTGGATAATTATCGTTAAACCTATACTACCATTTACGACATATTTCATATTTTATTGTTACAACAGTCAAATAGCCAATTGGCAATGTTTAGGGACCCAGTGCAGTGCAGTGTCTGTGAGAGTAGCACTTTGGTTTAAGCGTTTTCAATTCGGAAATTTTGATGTCAAAGATGCACGTCGCTCTGGTCGCCCAATTACGGATAAAATGGATGCCATTTTTGAAAAAGTGGAGCATTATCGGCATATCAGTAGTTACGACGTAGCTGAAGAACTGGTCATTGACCACAAAACAGATTTGGCGCATTTGAAAAAAACTGGGTACACAAAAAAGATCGATATTTGGGTACCTCACGAGCTCACTGAAAGAAACCTAATGAACCGTGTACTCATTTGTGATTCTTTATTTCGACGCGACGTAATGAAACCGAACCATTTTTGAAGAAGCTGATAGCTGGTGATGAAAAGTGGATCACGTACGACAAGAATGAGCGAAAAAGGTCGTGGTCAAAGGCCGGTCAGGTTTCACAGACTGTGGCGAAACCCGGGTTAACTCGCAACAAGGTGATGCTGTGTGTGTGGGGAATGGCATTATTTATTATGAGCTGTTACCACCAGGCAGGACCATCGTTTATGAACTCTACTGCGAACAACTGACGAGATTAAAGCAAGAAGTTGAGAGAAAACGGCCGGAATTAATCAACAAAAGGGGTGTGGTTTTTCATCATGATAACGCCAGACCTCACACATCTTTAGCCACTCAGCAAAAATTAAGAGAGTTTGGCTGGAAGGTGTTAATGCATCCGCCGTATAGTCCGTACCTTGCACCTTCAGATTTCCACCTATTTCGGTCTCTTCAGTATTCTTTAGGCAGTGTCAGGTTAACATCACGAGAGGACTGCCAAAACCACTTGTCGCGGTATTTTGATCAGAAGCCTCAAAATTTCTATAACAATAGGATCATGTCCCTACCTACAAGATGGCAAAAAGTTATCGAACAAAATGGCACCTACATACTTTAGTTAAATGTAAATAAACTGTCTTAAAAATGCTTTAAATTTTTTTTCAAAATGCGAAGAAACTTTTTCCCGTCATCAAAGTATGCAAATCCTTTTTCTAAATATGAATTCCATATCTTAAGGGAATCCCTTTTATGCGGGAAAAAAGGAAAAATTGTGCACAGTTCTAATATTTTGACAAACAAAATTTAATCAAAATTTAATTCCAGATTAATAATTAATAGTTCTTTGTATAGCTTACTTAAATTGTGTTACTATTTCTTACATTCAACCGAGCTGCTTCAGATATGATGACAATCCTTACTTCAATTCTAAATATTTCTTAAATCGTTATATATAAAAATGAATCGCCAAATGTAGTGCTAAGCACTAAACACGAGGAGGGCTCAACCGATTTCACTGAACCTTTTTTTGTTGTTTGTAATGGTAAAGTATAAAAATTACATGAAAAAAAAATTTTGGAAATTTATATAAGTACGTACCATGTCGCGAAGCGGTGAAAGAATACCCTCTCTACCCCCTCTCTTCCCTTGGGTGTCGTAAAAGGCGACTAACGGACTACAGACTGTAAGTACATACATCCAACAGCTTAAAGAGGCGATGGGCTCACCACCTGGCACGCTGAGCACATGTGCAGTCGCTATTTGGTCAAAAGTGGACTATGGTAGAGGACTGCTTTTGCGGTCCTCATTGCCTAGTCTCTGACTAACCCTTCGGGATAGTTGTGATTATATGTATGTATATTTAAGTATGTATAATATATGTAATTCGTCATGAGAAATGGGGGGTTCGGGTAGTCACGGGCGGGCCGCTATGAGTAACTGCCTCATGTGCCGCTAGTATTATATAAACCTACACCTTGTACTGGATACGACCTCGTTCCAGTTTTATTGTAATCGCAAGAATGTTATTTATTACTTAATTATAAATAAGACGTCATCAAAACATTATGGATATAGCTTGTGTTTGTATACTATAAAAATAGTAAATAGAACTTTCTGAGAAATATAATACAATAGTAATAGGTATACTTCTCCAGTAATTTACTCTTTTATATACCTATACGACCACGTGGAAGGTACAGACGAAGACAGTTGGATCGTACATAAAAAATTTGCCCGAAATAGCCTGGGATAGAGACAAACGGAAGGACGTAAGGGATACCTTTTCTCTGCAGTGGAGAAGCTCCTCAAAATAAATTAGAATTATTGATTGATTATTAGGAAAACACAGTTTTTAAAAATTTTAAATAAGTAAAGCAAAAAATTGGTCATTAGTGAAAAAAATACGTTTAGTTTGGCAAAATCAAAGTTTGGTTTAGCGATTTGAATATTAGTATGATTTGCGATCGAGATCTTTATGAATTCTTTATGGTGACTTCCTCAGATGGCTGGAACCGTAGCAGGAAACGTGTTTCATTCAACTCCACAATAAGTCGCACCCTAGCTACTCTCAATGAACTCTGATTAAAATCTTAGTTTTGTTCTATTTTTGGACGAATGGAGGTTCTGTACTTGAAATAGGCTATCATTCACAGACATACATACATATAATCACGATCATTATCCCCGAATGATTAGTCAGAGACTACCATAGTCCACTTTTTACCAAATAGCGACTGCACATGTGCTCAGCGTGACAGTTGGTGAGCCCATCGTCGCTCTACATTGTTAGTCTTTAATCCGTTAGTCGCCTTTTTCGACACCCAAGGGAAGAGAGAGGGTGGTAGTATTCTTTCACCGCTACGCAACCATTGAGATCAACCTGGCCGGCGTCACACTGAAGACTGAACTGACATTAGCTAGGCATATGGCTGTGGCCATATGTGAGGTGGCAACGCATTGGCGCGGTAATTGCTAATCTAGTGTAATATATATCAATGGGCGATTTTCTGAAAGCCAAAATTAAAAAATAAAAATTAGTTCAAAAATACTCGATAGATGGCGTTTTATGAAAGCCGACCCGTTCCTGCCTAAGGGCTGTAATAAATTCTACACTTTTGCTTGTCTATCAAAAAAATAAAAAAATAGTACTTACAAATTTTTATTCAGGATCTCCAGGACCTATTTCTATTTTGGAATGGATTAAATATTACGTGTTCTTCATGGACTCGCCTTTTACTAAGCGCCATACTAATCTATGCTAAGCGCCATCTATGAAGTCATTTACGAACCAATTTCTGCTTTTTTTGTGATCTCGGAAAATTGCCCATTACGCAACACGGTTACGCTGGGCTAACTGTTTTGAGAAAATGCTGCAAAATAATTCAGAAGTGGCTTTTGTTTCCAGCTGCTTTTCTTTACAGTAATAGAATCAAACAAGGAAGAGAAATTAGAACTAAGTTAGATAAACTAAATAAGAAATAGAATTAAATCTAAAAACCTAATTTTTAAAATTAATTTCTAGGTTTAAAGTATAATGGTGTCCGAAATAACTGCGACTTTTCTTCACTATTCGACCAAGGTAAGGAACTATAGTTTATCATTGTTAGGATTATAACAGCGGCATAGCGCCATCTACGAGTAGTTGCACACTTTTTCACAATTTCTTCACTGCTCCAATTACTAATCATCAGTTTGCCCTCGAGATAACATTATTCTCATACTTTGGCTCAATGTTCTCGAGAAAGCTAAACACATGAAACGTTAACAAGTTTCTTAGAAACTTTTATCATGATTAATAATCCATTAAGTACAGCTCTTGAATCAACATTGTCATGGGAAATTAACTCAAGTAATTCTATAGGATAGGAAAAGCGCCTAATGGCTTAAGCTGTCCGAACCTCATTCATTAATTTCATCGTTAGAAAATTATGTATGTTGTTAGAATAGAAAGTGTGCAATGATCGATAGTACGCGGACATTAATTTTATTTATCACTCACTACAGCTCGTTGGCCGTAACTTTAGAAAATATGTTACGAGCATTACCATGATATTCATGATTCTAGTTTTAATATTTAACATTTATTAAGATATAGGCTTGTTAAAATTGTACTTCTATTCACACTAAATAACTATCTACGCGCATATTTTGCATTTATCTTGTTATCCTGACTTTAATTATATCAGGCTTATTGTAACTACGGTAACGGAGTGGTTATCTACAGATGCAATAGTGTTACATTTCAAATTGAAGTTTATCTTTAGATATGAATTCAACGATTTTAAACTTCTAACTCTTACTCCCAAATGCGTCTCTGTATGTCAGGAAGCATTATCTTTCACAATCACAACAAGGGAAATGAATGGCTGTCCGTCAAAACAACATTCCCGACAAAACAAAGTTGTTAACCGAACATTCCCATGAGACTGCGCGGTGTCTCACTACAATGATAACAAGATTAGATACTTATAGTGTTTTAGAAGCCGCCTTTGTATGAGTGCTTGTATTTATGAAGATGATATAAAAAGAGTTAGAACATCTTTTTTTAAAGAAATGTTATGATGTTAAAAAGAAAGGGCTGGGCTAAGAAAACCATTAGCCCAGTTCATTCATTCTGATTTGGCTGCGCAACACTTCTTCGGATGCAGCTAAACTGCTGTACAATCTCAGTGGTGGTATATCTCTCTCACTCTCTTTCTCTCTCTCAAAAGGTGTCCAACCTCTGTCTGTTAAGACTGACGGAGTGGCGGGCCAAATGAAGACTTGATACGACTAAAAACTATAACGAAGACGACAAAAATAAAACGATCGGGGCTTTCTTTAGCTTCAAGACCCGATCGACGCGGGGCGGCGCGGGCGCAGACGAGACGTCGAGCTTGATTGACTCCCAGACCGCTTAAGTGATTTCTCGATTGTTCCGTTGTTCACACTAGTAACAATAAGTTATAAGTATTGTTTTGTGCTTGTGGAGTGGCTTGTAATAACTGACAATACTCCAACGTCAAAAAGAAGATGAAGGAGAGAGACAAAGAAGAGTGAAAGAGTTGTTTAGTTATTATGGAATTTGTGTGCAAATAAGTTGCAAAACGTGTGTACTCTAAGTTTACACTTTATACTACCGTATTGACGAAAACAAGAGATTCGTGTCTAACACTGAATCGTTACGCTTTCATCTCTTTCTAACGAGCGTGTGATTCAGACGCTAGCGATAGCGTGGGCAGGCTCTAAACGACTACAGCTAGGTACCCCATATCTTCCGGTGGGTGTCGTCAGGCGACTTCGGGACTGGACTAGTATACACAGAAATCGTAGCAAAACAACGAATTCCAATAACATGTGGCTTAACTACAACAATTGGGAAAAAGGAATAATAGGTTTTAGACATTCGGAGAACACAGATAAGTATGGTACGGGGAAGCGCTTGGCCTGGTACTCACTTGATGGTAGGTGATGGATCCCGAAGGCTTAAGATGGAAGTGCTATTCACACGGAATAATCAAACATTGAGGAACTGGTTATCTCTAATTGACAGAACACAATAATGATTATTAATATTGTTGTTATGGCGACGAAACGAAATAACAACGTTACGAAAAAGTTAATTTTCCTTTGCAAATGTCGTAAACGTATTAGTATAAGGAAAAGCTCTTTTAATGTTAAAAACTGTATAGTAATAGTGTACTTGTTATTAATCCTAAAAGAAATAAGCAAAAGTGACATCGTAACTATTAAATATGTCCGTGAACCTGCTTGTAATTGTAGTTTAAAGTGGCTCCTAGGCCGACTTCGAACTTTCGCAAAGCCGTTAGTGAAATAGTTCGGAGAGCGACCTAAATTGGATCGCAATAAGATACAGTAAGGCCCCCTTTCCTTATCAGGGTTGCCAATTGTGGTCCTTGCGACGATTAGATATAATAAATTGAGCGCCTGTTCCATCGCCTTCGAGTCAGAAGAGAGTCAGAAGTCAATATGGCGAGACATCCAATAAATTAATATGATTGGTATCGCACAAGGGATACGTTCCGGTGTCCAGGCATTCTTGAGCTGAGCTGCATTTTACTAATAAAATCGTTACGTAATCATGAGAAAAGAAAGAAATAGGATACCTACTTAATAATAATTTGGAATTGATAAGTATAATATTCTATTCTATAATGTATTTAAATTTCGGAGATGTTGTGTGCATTTTCAATTGCTAATCTTTACCATTATCCTAGCTAGCGCTAGGATTAGGATAGGTTAATTAGGAATATTGCCGACTAAAATTAAAATCCATCCATTACCGCGCTTTTCACATACCATGTTGGCATGGTGGGTTATGGTAATTTTATTGTTAATGTAGAAATGTCTGATCCCAGCAGTGAGAACTTTGACGTATGTTAATACGTAGGGATGATGATGAATAAAACAAGTAGGTAGGTACCTAACAAAAAAATAAGGTTATTGTATACTCACACAGACAAACAGCCGCCAGTAACTTCACCGAGTTCTGTGGCGGGTCGCATTCCGGGAAGAAGGGCTTCACGACGTAGTGTCCGAAGGTCAAGGCCACGATGGCCTGCGTGGTTGGTCTGATGATGAGCAGCGCTATCCACAGCCTAAGGAACGCTGGGAGAGGCCCGAACGCCGTATAAATGTACGCGTAGTCTCCGCCCGACCTGGTGATTGAAGTCCCCAATTCTGCATAGCATAACGCTCCAAGTGTTGAGAGGAGTCCACAGACCAGCCATATTATAAGAGATGCAGCTACTGATCTGAAACAAATGAGATTTGATTTATGATTTTTTTTATAATATTTAGAGTTGCTTCACACATATCAGTGAAGTCACAGTTCCGACACAGTACCGGCACAGTGAAAAACATTCTTTCATACATTCTCTAAGAATTTTGTCAAAACGAATACGTCCTTGATTTGCCGGTGGCGGCACTGACACTGAGAGCATTATCACTGACAGGTAGGGATGAGTTCATAGAGAATGTATGAAAAACACAGTGCCGGAACTGTGGCTTCACTGATATGTGAGAAGTAACCTATAAGCTTGTCATGAGCGAGCGTGTCCACGCTGAATTGGCCTGATGGATGTCCATCCATCAGGCCAATTCAAGGGCCGTGCCGTTAACTTCATAGAACAGTATTACTCTAAACTTACTATGTTAATTCTCATACGAATTTTGCATAGAAAGATTAAAGTAATACGAGCAGTAATACTATATCGCCTCTCACTATAGAGTTAGAGGCGATGATATGTATAGATATTGCAGTAGTAAGAGGCGACAGTAGAGCCACTGGAGTTCCGTAGCTCCGTAGCTCGTTTGTTGGCTCAGTAAAATAAAATAATAATTTAAAACCCTAAAGAATATTTAATAAACCAGACCTTGGTAATACTAAGCAGTGACGCATTTGTTTCGCTAAATAGGGATATTTTAAGCTGAGTTTTTTGGTATGATATCGTATTTCTCGTATTGTAAGTATCTATAGTAAAAATATCCTTCTCCTATGCATAATACCTATTGCCTTTTTTCCTTCTAATTCTACTAATATTATAAACGCGAAAGTTTGTAAGTATGGATGGATGTTTGTTACTCTTTCATGTAAAAACTACTGAATGGATTTGGATGAAATTCGGCATACAGATAGTTTATAACCTGGATTAACACATAGAATACTTTTTAACTTAATATTCACACGGGAACGGGAACCACGCGGGTGAAACCGCGAGCGGCCGCTAGTTATTTATAAAGTCGTCATCATTGTATTATCCTTAATTAGTTTTAGACTACGTGACATGATTTAATCACAAGACATGTGTACAACCTACTAACTATAATTTACTTATGCATATAAATATAAATCAGTTGTCGAAATGTTTGTACGCGCATCATGGCATATCGGCTCGACCGATTTGACTGATTCGACTGATTCTTAAAATGAAATGAAATGAAATCTTTATTTGTTGTGATCGTAATTGTTAGGATTTAGGTTAGTGTAAAAGAAAATTTGTGGAAGTTCGTCACGGGGTACCTACGGGGTCCATGCGGGCGAAGTCCGGACGGGCGGCTAGTAAAGTATAAATATACCAACTACCTGCAAATATTTGTCTATCTATGGTAGATATTCATCTATTTATTTATTTATTTCTAGGAAGATTCACAGACAAATAACATCAATAGCTAAGGTTAGTAGTAGTAAGTAAACATATGCTATTAACAAATATTCACAATTTATTATATGAGTTATGTTAATTATCTACTATATACATACAGGTACAGGCTGAGTAATTTCAAAGAGTCAGTAAGGAAGTAGGTACAAAACGTAGAGATGTAAAAAAATACCAAACGCTTGCTTTAAAGTTAAATAATGAAAGATTGTAAAATACAGGGGCCCAAGTCTGCTAATTTACGAATGGCATAATTGAATCTCAATTGTATCGCATTGTAATTGTTTGACACATTTGGTATTCTCTTACTCATTTATGAATACCAAATGTGTCAAACAATTACAATGCGATCCAATTGCGATTCAATTATGCCATTCGTAAATTAGCAGACTTGGGCCCCAGGACTCACGACGACGACGGACGATTCCTTCGAACAATATTTCCCCGTCTCTAATAGTTTTGGACTAGCCTCATCCATATTGACCAATCCCAGTAAAATTGCTCACTCTGTAGGTATAGGTACCTACTTCTATGGGAGTAAGTTAAATAATATATTTACTTAACATAATTTTAATAAATTTGCAATGCAAAATTAAAACCTGTTTTCAATTGAAATTCATGTCAAGTAAAAACAGGTTTTAATTTTTTACGTGTTGTTGAAGGAAATCAAGTCTAAACATAGAGCTATATTAACCAGAGTCCAGTCAAAAGTAATAAAGAATTAGTACACATGTTCTGTATATTGTTATTTATTGAATTAACAATATACTTACAGAACTTGCGATCTTGCGACCAATTACGATCTGTGTCACAGAATAACTAATGTATCACAAGTGATACACAGGTCGTAATAGAAAAGCTGTGTAACTTTTTGATACCGTTACAATAACACTGGAGTTTACATACGACTGTTTAACTGATAGAGCTACGTACCAAATACCTACCTATGTACCAAGAATGTTGAAATATTTAGTGGTAAACAAAATATTTGTAAGCATTCAAATGCTTTGTAAAATAATAAAAATAGCATACAATAAATTGTATGTACAAATAATAGTGGAATTGATTTATTCATCGCGTCATTCACATATCTCATTCGTGATTGATAGGAAAGTGAAATACGAGTAAGTACTTGCGCTGGCACATAACTTTCCCAATCCCCACAACGCAATAACCATACATGCGTTGATCTTGAACAACATCACATTTCTAATAATTATGGTGTTACATTGGACCGCACATCGAATATAGCACTATCATCTATGCAAACGTCTTAACCCGTTGCAATAGTTAAGTAAATACATTTACAGACGAAGTCCGGACAACACCATGGTCAGACACCCAAAATTCTGCAATTGACTTTGAACTCAACACCCGACACCTAAAGTTGACTATTGATTGGAGGAATATTAACAGTTTTGTACAGCCTGATATGATGTTGTGTGCACGAGTAAAATCTAAAACTTTCTCTAAGTTTAGATAGATTACATAATTAACCTTTTTACTTTCCCTTTTATGTGAACACCTCCAAACTAAAAGGCATCTGCAATAACTTTATAACTTATCATCAGTCTAATGCAGTCCTATGTAGCTTACGATGTGTTATTTTTAAACATCTAATTAAGCTCCCAAGATATAGTTTAATTAAAAGTAGTCGCTCGTATAGCAAAAGGGTTCTTAGAAATTGCACCAAGGAATTACATAGTAAAAATGTTACTTACCTATATACCAAATAAGTCTAATGCTGTCTTCGAATTTTGTCTCCGTTTAACATTAGGTTTAGCAGAGTTTTTTGCCTTCATATTATTTCATTCACTATTAAAGATCATGGTTTTATCTTCTGACACGTTGAATATTTTCAGATAACTAATGAAACCGTGGGCTACTAGTTATTGTAATGTCAAAAGAATCTGGTGCTCGTTATGGTCTTGGTACAAGAAATGGAATTGTTTAGAGAGATCTTGATATCTCTTTTGATAAAACTGTTTGAATAATCTAAAACAGTTATTAGGAGCCCACGTCGAGTAAGTACTTGTAGTATCACGTATAAAGTGGAATCAATTAATAAACTTGTTTATACTCACTTTGACAAAACATGTTTGATGCCTGTGTGATATTTTGATATATATTTACGAGATAAATATAACATAAAATGCTTGATATTGATACGTACTAATCTATTGCTAAATATTTGTAAAAACATGTCTTTAGGACAATACAAATCTTGATAAGATAAGAAGCAAGCACTTAAAAATTTGATAAGGAAACCAGTTTTTGGAAGTTTCTGTTTGGAAGAGTAGAAGCCTGTTTTGCGAAAAAAGATTATCGTAAGTTGAATTTCCATACAAGATAGTTACTTTTTTATGTGTGAGACAACATAATTATAAAAATCAAAGTTCTTTAAAATTAAGGAATTTTGCATTTCTCGTTCTAAACTATAGAATTATAGGATCTAGATAGATTAGGGTAGATATGTCTAAGTTTTATTTACGTTTACTCGTATTAACATATTCGAATTGTTTTCTTTGGCACAGAACTATTTCCTTGTGAACAATGCACACACAACAGGAAAAAATTTGTAACGCCAACTCTTTAATTCTACGCTAATATTGTTTTTATAACTTCGTCACATAGCAATAAGCATAGATCTAGAATGTTGACATAGTATGGATATGTCCATATTAAGCTTAGTTGTATCCGGAATTCGGTAAAACTAAGTTATTTACTCGTACTTGAGATGATTTTAAGACTGTGGATCAGATCGATTCCTTTTTTTTGGATGAGAATACCCGAAGCTTTATCTGTGCTGTTATAATGTTGTGACGTATTTGCCAGAAAAAACTATACCTAATCCGATCTATGGTAAGAGTAAGAGCACGAATAAGTGACCTTTCGGTACTCTTGCGCAGCCTTGGCCTTGTTGCTAAGCCAACGGCTGCGTTCACCGACCGACTGCAGCTCTACAGGCTAAACTGGACTGTTAAACTGGACATTAGCACCGGTTTGCGAACAAGAACCGAGCTGTATACATTATCAGAACGGATCTACCCCAATTTATGGTCAGACAATACGTAGTTAAAAATAAACATCTGTATATACCTAGTATACCTACCTACCTACAAATAATTTTCTCTGGAAAATTATATAACCCAGGTATTTATTTATTTTTATTTAATTTTAATGGCTCTTTTTAAAATTACATGCCCTGTTACTGTGTTATTACTAAAATGATCAGGATCGTAAACCGCTAATTTTGCACAGTATTAGGAATAACATTATAGATATTCTTAAGATTGTTTATACAAGGACAATCGAAACTCTTGGAAAGTGTGTTAAAATTTATTTTTTCTAACTCAATTGTCATTATCAGCCTATAAACGTCCCACTGCTGGGCTCAGGCCTTCTCACATAAACATAAAAATGTTTTAGTTTTAACATAATACCCCCTTTTGTAAATGTACCTTCGTAATAAGCTTAGTTTGTTGTTTATTCGAGTAGTGTTACCTGTAAGGGACACTGCAGTTTGCTAGCAGTATTTCTTAAGTATTCGTATCACATTCGTTGACAAATAATATATAAATACGATCCTACTTCTCAAATTCACTATCGATTGCTAAAACAAGATTATTGAACAGGTACCGCTAAGTAGTCAATTTATTCGCATCGCAGCCCGATACAATAATATGCTCTACAACCATAAATTCTGTCAATGCAAGTAGAGCTCTTACAACGCAGGTTCCGTTAATTTAAAGTAGTACCTATGATATCTTTATAAATGTTTCACGTAATTGCTTTAAAATAGATGTCAAGTTTCGTGTACAAATCAATAAGTTAATTAGAGACGTTATTTTACACCGGATTCGTAAAATAGTAAGTAATACCCAAAAGGTTTTTACTTGTGGTGATTGTACTCGATTTTACTGGTAGAAAGATTTTGAACATTTGTTTTTTGTTATAAGTACAGTATAACAATTTTTTGGAAATTCAAAAAAGAATACTTACATGAAAATTTGTTTGTAAAAAAAACAGTTTTTCAAAATGTCCGATTTGCAAAATAAAAAAATTGGTGATTTTTATTTGGAGGAAGTTTTAAATTTGTAAAACATGCATAGTTCATAAACATTTTATGATAATATCTAATTTATAAAAAGTTGCCACGGGTCCGCTATTAAAAATGTAAAAGTTTTTTACACAAAAATTAGAAAATTCTTCAAGCAAATTATAACAAACTAACCAAACTAAGGGTAAACTTTTGTATTTTATTACGCAAACAAATTACCGAAAAAAATTAAATTGATCTTATTTTTAATGTTTTTGTTTTTTTTCTTTGTTTGGATATTCCTAATTAAAAATATTATAAATAATAATTTAAACTATAACCATACAAGTGTAAACCAATAAATACTTTTAGAGATTAATATTAAAACCCAAAACATACATAACATGAATAAATAGATTAACTTTTCTGTCATTGTTCGCGACCTAGAGGAACAATAAGTGAGTCATTGACAGATGACAATAACAGAACACCACGAGTACTTCAGTAACACAACAACTTCCTAGTAACTAAAGGGCGCGAAAACGCAACGCCAACTTACCCGGTGTTCAAGAAAACGCCAGTCGGCGAAATAAATATTCCAGAGCCAATAATAGTTCCAATTATGATGCCCACTCCATTGAACAGTGTTATTTTACGTTTTAGAACCACTTTTCCGTCGGCGGCCTGTGATTCTTCGCCCATAACGCAAAAAATCAATCGCGCACACCGGTACTTCAAGACACGTGGGTCACGCCGACACGATCTCGACACTGAACTTGCAAATTACAGACCGCAGTACACACTCTCGCGGAATCTCTTAGACGACTGAATCACTTTCTGTCACCATTTTTACGATCAACAATATTGGAATAGGTTAGCTTGTGTTGACGTCAGCGCGTAGAGAGCGCACGGCCGCTTACTCTGTCGCCACAGCGCATGTGAATTGTGAACTCGGCACTCGCTCCAAGCATTGTGAGGAGCCCCTAGCCCCTACTATCCAAAGACAGTTAGATACATTTTTTGAACCTTATCATTGCGCAATAGAGGCTACTTTACTATGCACACTGCGGTATCGTGTGACGTGTACCCGACAAAGACCGATACCGAACGAAAGCGACTATGAAACAAATTGTACTAGCTACTGAAGTTAATATTGCCGATAAAGTTTTAAAGGGCAATCTACACTACCATTGAGCTGTTTCAGCTAAGCAATATGGTGTCTCGACAACTGTTGGATTAAAAGTTGTCTTAGTTATAGGAAACACTTCCCTAATAAATATTATTGTACTCCATACGAAAACAAAATGCTAATTGCATCATCTTCTCAGAAGGATGGTTGTTATTGTTGTATTCTTATTGCTTGTCCTAAGTTTATAAGAAAGCTTTGAATTAACTGGGGATACTTGTTGACAAGTAATTTACGGATGAGTAATAGAATAAGCCCAACCATAAGTACAAATTGTTTACCGAAATACATACAAGATCACTCACACGGTATTAATATAACTAGCTGAATACATTCGCGCTATTTTTCAATAAATTTGCGTGTGTGAGTGAGTATTTCGAATCATCTACAGTCCGATGCAGTTGCTTGATAAAATGTTATTAAATTTCTAGTACTTTAATATTCATGTAATTTGTTGAGTGAGACCCTGAACGTATCCCTTGCAATTGATTTAATGAGAGTCTGTATAGTCTGAAAGCAACTCCTTTAGTAGAACTCGATACTGCATTAGCCTTTTGCATTCTGAACGAGCATCATCTTTTCCAGTACTTAGGTACCTAGCTCAATTGAAATAGCTGTCGCCCGGTCAGAGGACGGACGTGAGTTCGAGTGTTAACTGAAGCAGGATCCTTCCCAAGGATATGTTCAGTTTTAAGTAAATGAACACATGTAAACTCAAACCTCACAACACCAAAACTATCTGATTTTTCTTCTAATTACAAATATATTACACTTAGTTACTCTAAAGCTAACAAGCTATTTAAAATAGCATGACCTTATGCATGGAAAAACTACGTCATAGATAAAATATTCTGTAAGTAACTTAAAATGTAGAGCTGAATACTGAGAAATCGTTTGCTGATCAAATCAATTTAAGGAAAATCATTCGTTAATTGCAGTATTTCCAATTAACGAAGCTATTTTCGGATCGTTTATTTTCAGAAAGTTAAATTTTTTTAATGAAGTACCTATAGATAGTCACATTTTTTAATATAGTATTATTGAAGAAGAACATATGTATAATTTAATATATTTATTTATTTCATTTTACATGCTGGTTTACAGATTATGCGTTATTATTATCATTACTTATTTTATTTTGTTTTCATTGATAATGTCATGGAAGTGCGGCGCCTCCTGGTAGGTAGGTACATGTGCTTAATGTAGATACTCAAAAGAAGGAATTAACCTATGTTATAGTTTTAAGAAATCTATTGTTAAATAAAAAAAACATTTATTATTACTATTATAGAGCTTGTGCGGTTGCCATTGGCTGGACCTACAGCGGTTTGCAGGCGATGAGAAACTTGTTGATTTCTCAAGTTATTGTGGAAGACAGCTCAGAATAATTTCGAGTTACTAAAGACAGCGAGAAAGAGTGTGACATATTTTTCTCCTTATCTAACACTTCGCTCGATTTCCTCAACTACTAAGAAGCTGGCTATTTTATCGCTAACTGTCAAAACACAACAATGCAAGTATATAACGTTAATATTAAGATGACATCTAGGTAAGATGGTGGTAACTAACCAGGCGGACCAACTAACTAAAACGACCAAAAGTTCGCTTTAACACTATCTTAACCCATGGAAAAAACACAAAACATCTACACGCATATTTTTATAATAGTTTATGTTGAAAAAATGTAGAGATAAGTACTTAGATAAATAAACTCGCAATACTTATTTCCTAGCTTTTTCTTTATTTTTCATATTTTCCTCAAACATTTATGTCGTATACGCATAACTCACGTACGTCACAGCCTCAATATTCAACGGGCCGACGTTAAAATGTAGGTCGTAATATGAAAATTATACGCGTTTAGTACGTGGTCATAAAATTGTTTATGAAGAGTTTGAGGAAATTCTATAGAGGGTACAGGAAAATCGAAATTGTGAAAATTTACGTATTTTAAGTCACTTGTACTATGCGCTAAATTAGTTAAATAGATAAAAAGAACTTATGTAAGGTAGCCTGTTCATTGCACAAGGCTTTGTTGAAATTTGAAACAAATTCTTTACACAATAACAAACAATACATAAATCTAATGACTCATAAAAACATTTTTTTCCACGTCTTTCTTAATTTTACGCATGAAACAATAATTCTTACATGAAAATATTTGTATAGATATTCCGCAGGGCCTATACTTCAAAAAGTAAATTTTAATTTTTAACACAAACGCGTGATGTTTTTGCACATTTCGCAGAATAAAAACATTGCTCTAATTAAATTACTAGGTCTGAAACTTCAAAGCAGAATATTGTTCTAAGATTTTTTCTAATTACCTATGAATATCAATATGATTGATTTTGCTTTGAAGTTCATTCTCGTAATGTCAGTTTTTGCGATCGTGCGGCACCATCTTAGGTCTTGGAGCATTTTTAAGTATTTTGTTCATTTTAATTTAAAATTAAAAAGAACAAAACACATAAGGCTTTGCGCGAGTGTGCCATAGCGCGAGTGTGACATTACGCGAGTATGACATTACAAGAGTGTAAATTTCAAGCGGGACATTCCGCTAATGTGACATTATGCGCCGAGAGGATCAAAATAAAACTCAGGAAACAAGACAATTTGCTAAATCTACACTCGAGAGCAATGAATCCGGGTCACTTAAAGAAACCTATAAATCTCGGAAACTGAAATAAATTGTGTTAGATTAGATTAGATAGACAATTAAATACTTCTTAAATGAGGGTATTTAAACTTCTTAGTTATTGTAAAGTTATGTCATAAAAAATCAATTTGAAAAAGGGAGACTTTGGAATATGGAACTACAAAATCACTGCATTTTTTTGCTTTTGTTTCTAATCTGTCATATATGTGGGTAAGTATATAAACCATGTTGATAGTATTCAATATTTATTATTCAAGCTGTAATCATGTCGCTTAACCCTGAAGAATGCACCAGAATTCACACAAGTCTGGAAACCGGCCGGAGTCAGCGCGATACAGCCAGAACTGTCGGTGTGTCGCTGTCAACAGTACAAAGAGTTCTACGACGTTACTAGGAAACTGGCTCTAACCTACGCAGACCAGGAACAGACAGAATCAGGTGTAACACAGCACGAGAAGATCGATACTTGGTGAACACCATGCTTCGTAATCACTTTCTCACAGGAACTGAACTTACAAATCAGTTTCGACGCCTCAGAGGAAGTAATCCAAGCGCATGGACAGTAAGACGACGACTTGCTGAAGCTAAAAAAAACTTCTGATCTCGCCTTAAAACAAAAATAGGAAACATGACATTTTTTAACTACATTACGATTTTCTTGAATTTTAATAGTTACTTCGTATTGCCTCCTCGCGCTTCAATTACTGCGTTTACGAGGTTTGGCATGCTGTACACCAAGTTTCAACGATTTTGGGGAATATTCTCATATTTCTCTGTGAGAGCAATTTTGAACTCACGAAGCGTGATAGGGGGAGGGTTTCGTTGTTTTACGCATCTCCTTAGCTCGTCCCAAGCATAATCGATCGGGTTGATATCTGAGCTGCGAGCTGGCCATTCACAATCCAACCTGTATGCGGTCGGGCATTGTCATGCATTAAAATAGCATCCTCACCTAAATTGACCATAAACGGACCAAAGTGTTCATTATAGATTTCTTCCACATATCTTACGCTAGTTAAAGAGCCGTTTTCTATGAACACCAGTTCTGTGCGACTCTCAGAAGAAATTACGGCCCAAACAAGTACAAACCCACCACCGTAGGCTACTTTTTCTTAGATGCACGCTTGCTTGAATCTTTCCCCTGGTCTTCCATACACTCTGTGTTTTCCATCGTGCTTGTAGAACATAACTTTTGACCTAACTTCAATAGTTCAATTTAAGTGGTTCTGGGTATCTTAGTCTTGAAATGCGAAGCCCCGCTCCAGTTTAGGGCCGTTTACAGGTCTAAGAGGTTTCAAGTTAGATTCAGTAATTCGTCGTCTTACTGTCCATGCGCTGGGATTACTTCCTCTGAGGCGTCGAAACTGATTTGTAAGTTCAGTTCCTGTGAGAACGTGATTACGAAGCATGTGTTCACCAACTATCGATCTTCTCGTGCTGTGGTAGGTACACCTGTTCTGCCTGTTCTTGGTCTGCGTAGGTTAGAGACAGTTTCCTCGCAACGTCGGAGAACTCTTTGTACTGTTGACAGCGACACTCCGACAGTTCTGGCTGTATCGCGCTGACTCCGGCCGGTTTCCAGCATTGTGAGAATTCTGGTGATTGTGAGCATTCTTTAGGGTTAAGAAACATGATTACAGCTTGAATAATAAATATTGAACACTATCAACATGACTTATATGACAGAATAGAAACAAAAGCAAAAAAAATGCAGTAGTTTCGTAGTTTTTTTTTTCTCTTAAATAATGGCTTCGTGCGATCAGCACATTTAGTCAGTGTCAAGTTTTTAATAGTAAGTAATTATTATTTTCTTTACGATAATGAACGTTTAATGGTAAATGATTTTCCCCCAAACCAGTGATATATTTTACTGTTCCCGTATAGCGAAGTCTAATCCTTATTATAGGTACGCAGCGTCCTCGTTCTATCTTAGTAAAGTTCAACACTCCACAAACCAGAAACTCCCTTTTGGCAGCCGTAATTCAATACATTAAGGATCACCCGAAGGAAAAATTACATACTAGCGCCACAGCCTTACTGTGCTAGCGCATTGGGCTTGGATGATAAGAAGACAGCGGTATTTGTTGCTGAGAATTTGACTATCGAGAACAAAAGTTTACACGCCGCGACTCGCCTCCGTGCTAAGCAACTAAATCTATACTAATATTATAAAGCTGAAGAGTTTGTTTGTTTGAACGCGCTAATCTCAGGAACTTCTGGTCCGATTTAAAAAATTCTTGCAGTGTTAGATAGCCCATTTATCGAGGAAGGTTATAGGCAATAATTTGTTAAGGTACGGGTACGGGTACGGGTAGTAACCCGTGCGAAGCTGGGGTGGGTCGCTAGTTAAAAATATGTGTGGGTACGCAGCGGGCAAATGTATGTGCGTAAATCAGATACCACGGAAGCTGTGTTTATACGTAATATGGACACTGTCAATTATCTTATGTAATGGCCTTTATTTTACTGTTTTTATAATGTTTATCATGTGTTTACTCATAAAACTTTGTCAAAACGGATAAAATACATATTTACTTTCTAAACGTAAGGGGTCTCAGAACCAAGACTGTTGATTTTTATTTTAATTATTATTACCTGCGAATACGATATAATTATATTGTGTGAGACATGGCTGGCCAGTGACATATTGGATTCAGAATTATTTACTGATAAATATTTTGTGTATAGGCGTGACCGGGAATCCAGTGGTCTTCATTGTGGTAAATCAGGTGGCGGCCGGCGTTCTGATAGCGATATCAAAACAGTTGTCTTCCTTTCGACTTTCGAGCTGTGATAGTAAATGTGAGGATGTTTGGGTTTGTGTTGAAATTAGATTAAACAATAAGTAAGAGAAACTTAGTATATGTGGCGTGTACCTTCCGCCGCTGATAAAAGGTGACATAAGTACTTGATAATTTTCTCGATAATGCGAATCGGGTTTTAGAAAGCTTCGATAAAGTATTAATTGTGGGTGACTTTAATTTGGGCTGCATTGAGCGGAATGCGTCAACCGGATCAACGTTGGTAGCACCAATTAATCAACGTAGTATGTTCGAGCTTATGCTTACGGATTTTATTTCTTTAAACAGTCTGAATTAATATAATGGTATTCAAAATAACAAAAACAGAATCCTCGATCTTGTTCTGTCAAGTAGGTATTCCGGTTCACGACCTAAGGGTTTCTAATTCCCCTCTAACAGGTGTTGATTCTTACCACGCACCACTGGAATTCGAATTTGAGTGCGATACTACACAGGATGCTTTGCACATTAACGAAAAGTATAGATATAAATTTTATAAAGCAGATTACTGTAAAATTATACACGAATTAAAATCAGTTTCATGGGATAAAGAATTTGCAGAATGTTCTAATGTTGACGCTATGGTAGAAGTATTCTATAATATTTTAAAAGCTGCTATGACGAAATATGCTCCTAAGGGTAAACCGTCTACTAACAAATACCCAACATGGTTTAGTAACGATCTAATCCGTTTGCTGAAAGAAAAAAATAGATATCGTAAACTTTTTTTAAAGTATAAAAAAGATAACGTTTCACCTAACATTAAGGATAGGTGTTTAAAAATCACACATAAAAATTACAAAAATTACATAGCCTCTATTGAATAGTCTATTGCTTCAAATCCAAAGCTTTTTTGGTCATTTGTAAAGAATAAGCGCAATAATAGCAGCGCATATCCAGCTAGAATGCATTATGGCAACACATCCTGGGATTAAGGTTTGCGATCTCTTTGCTTTTTGTTTCTCTTCGGTTTATGATTGGGATAAATGTCTCGCATCAAGACAATTTGTGTATCAAATTACTGGTCAAACAACTTTTAGCTATAATTATTGCTCTCTAACACTTAGTAATCTATATACACTTTTAAACTTTCGCGTTCCATTATAAATACACATTTAGACGGGGATTAACGCTAACTACAAATTATAGGCATACTACGCATACCGAGTTGCACCGGTCGAAACGTCGGGTATAAAAAGGTATGCGTAGTATGCCTATAATATGTAGTTAGCGTTAATCCCCGTCTAAATGTGTACTTAGTAATCTTTCTTTCCAAAAGGAGACAGTCGAAAAAGCGTTAAAAAGACTTGACGTTAGAGGGTGCTGGCTCTGACGGACTTCCTTCGTTTTTCATTTCTAAATGTCGTGAAGTCTTAGCTGACCCACTTTCCATGCTCTTTAATGCGTCACTTTTGACAGGTATCTTCCCATCTGCATGGAAAGAAGCACTAATTGTGCCTATTTTCAAGTCGGGAGACATGACTGCTGTGGCTAATTACCGACCAGTATCGATTTTGACAGTTTTTGGCAAAGTATTTGAGGCTCTCATTTATCCAATTATGTCTTGGCATTTAAGACACATCCTCTGGATTCCCACAAGGATCGCATCTAGGACCAGTATTTTTCAATATTTTCATCAATGATGTGGCTTCTTGTTTTCTCCACTTACGTATTTACTTATACGCAAAAGATCTAAAAGTTGGAAAAATAATAGGGGACGACAACGACTGTAGTTTGCATCAGGATGATCTGGGTAGGTTTTCGCACTGGAGTGATGTAAACAAAATTATACTAAATACCGATAAGTGCCACTTTGTACACTTTTCTCGTAAAAAGCAGCCTTATTTTAATACTTATAAAATAAATAATAATTTAATAAAAGAAGTAGACGAGATAGAGATCTTGGTATTCATTTAGATAATAAGCTTCGTTTCCACAAACATGTTAATAAATTAGCAAGCAAATGTTTTAAATTATTAGGTTTCATAATACGGAACTGTATGGATTTCAGAAACCCTTCAAGTAAAATCGTCGTTTAGAGTCGATACAAAAAAGATTCTTGTGGCACTTTTCGTATCAGTGTGGAATGGCTAAGCAGCTTCCTTCATATAACTCACCCTTAAAATATTTTAAACTTCTCAGCCTCGTCAGTAGAAGAAAGATTTCTGATCATTTGTTTCTATTTAAATTAGTTAATGGATATTTAGATAGTTCGGATTTGGCGTCACGATACTTACCATTTACAGCGAGGTGCTCAAAGACCAATCTTGGACATTTCTCTGCTATTAACAGAATGCAAGCACATATAGTCACTTGTCACGCTCGTCTGCAGTTAACATTGACATGTCTTATCCTAAACGTAAGTTTAGGTCCATATTGATAACCGAATTAGATAATCATTGCCTGGAGGGGCCACAACCACAAGGTGATTAATACAAAATCAGCTTGAGGTTTCTTTAATAAATCTTGTAGTTATTAAGTAGTTTGTTTAAAAGTGAATGATAGTGTGTGCATAGTTTGCTTCCTAATTGCTTTATTTTAGTTTTTGCAGGTCGTGGCAACCTCTAATTAAGACAGCGCCCTAAAATGTAACCCAATATCTGTTGTTTTATAAATGTACACGGTGTTTGTTTTATTGGTTGTCCTTAAATAAATAAATAATGAGTGATAATGAACGTCTAATGGTAAGTAAATGATTTTCCCTCAAACCCCTCGAGACTCAATAAAGCTGTAAGAGTTTATTGAGGTCTCACACGGACTTCTTGAGAGAATTTTAAAAGTGATGTTGCACTGTTTTGTTTTATTTGCTAACACTCATGCACGTTCACGAACACTTAACAGTAAATAATCCACCATTATTTCACATTAATATTTGACAAAACACAAATTAAAGAAAATAAAACAAAACTGCAGACATGACGCTTCACTTTCGCGCCAAGAAGTCCTCCCTTTTTCAAATTGATTTTTTATGACATAACTTTACAATAACTAAGAAGTTTAAATACCTTCATTTAAGGAGTATTTAATTGTCTATTAAACACAATTTATTTCAATAGGCTAGCATTCTTATTTTCAGATATTTATAGGTTTCTTTAAGTGACCTGGATGCATATTTGCTGTCATGTGTATTAATATTACCTAATAAAAATCAATTGCTGAAATGTTTGTACGCGGATGCACCAATTTAGATAATTCTTTTTTTGATGTTTGTAATTGTCAAAAAAAAAAAGGTTTGTATGAAAGAATATTTTTGGAAACTCGTCACGGGTTACGGGGTCGTGGGCGGGCCAGTATCTAAATAAAATATAATCGTGTACAATAACTGTAGTTGTGAATCATAAAGCTCTACATCGACTCCCAATCGTCGATTGCGGCAGTCAGGGGATACACGGCGCCATTGACGACCTCCGTGGTAGAGTGGTTAGCGCGCCGGGTCTAGCGTCGCGCCATCTCTGAGGTCCCGGGTTCAGCTCCCGGTCGGGTAAATTTAGAGAAAACTGTTTTTCTGAATTGTATTCGGGTCTGGGTGTTCTTCTGTATTTATGTATAGGTTTTTTTTTATAATAGATGGTGGCAAACAAGCAGGCGCGTCACCTGATGGAGAGTAATCACCGCCACCTATGGACACCCGCGAAACCAGAGAGATCGCAGACGCGTTGCCGGCCTTTAAGGAAGGAATAGGTTTAGGGAAGGAATAGGAATTGTGAGGGGGGAGGGAGGGACCTCCGGAACTGTCACTCGCCGGACGAAGCACAACAGCACCAAGTGCCATTGTTTCACGCCGAATATTCGTGAGAGGGTGGTATTACGCCGGACGAGCCGGCCCAATGCGTGCTGCACTGCAGCGTGGCTCTACCACTCAGTCAGTGTCACTCATTTAGCACCACCCACGAGTAGGGTCTCAAAGGTAAACCTACGGACGCGAGTAACTCATATATTCATATTCATATACATTTATTGCATCTTGTTGTATAAAACGTTTATTTGACTGACTCACTGCTAGCTGGGGAAATAAGCGTCGAATTTGGGCCAAACCTTGCACTTTTGTCTCGGAAGACGCCACTTGGCACGATTGTTCTCTAGGTCATTCTGAGCAGATTTAGCCCGGTAGCCACGGAGGTGGGCACAAGGGGGGGAAGAATTTTCGTCTCCCGCGTTGCAGTCGGTGCATAGTTCCTCTCCACTTATAGCTACTAAGTTTGGTAACGTTTTCATATAATGTAAGGATGGAGAATCCATTTCTGAAACAAACTTTTTACCCCATCATAGAAAAAAACGAAAAATTAACAAAAATGTAAACACAAACAATTTTTTTTTAAATTGCCTTACTACGGCGATACCACATGGATTTTCGTTAAATAAAAAATATGATGTTATAGCCTATTTCATTCTGAACCTAAAAAGTATTACTCGAATGATTGCTTCTGGATAAAAAGTTCGTCAAAAAATATTTTCATTACTTACGCAACCTTGATTTCGCCTGTTCGTTAAGGGATTTGATAGGTATGGGGTGATCACACTTTTAAAACTCACCATAAATCGTCAATATGATATTATATTTGTAAACAGGACTAGGTACCGCCGTGTTCGGAATGTATATACCGAGAAGAACATTCAAGAAACTCTATAATTACCCTCTTCAATTGCCCATTTTATGTACATAACATAGTTATTTTGTCAAAGCTTATCTCTAGTCATACAGTTAGCTCTTTCAGACACAGGTAAATTAATATTTTAATTGCAAAATTAAGATTGCTCCTCATGTATTGTACTCATACATGATCCGCGCCGCATCACCCACACAAAAATGTACACTTTAATTGTCTTTTGGTACAGTCGCATCTGTTATTTCCGCAGGTCACATTGCACTTGCATCTTATCAGTTTCAAACATGATTTAACAGCGAGCGGTAAATGTGGTCCAAACAGGTTTTCAAGTTTGGTCTCCTTTGCACCATCCTCACTTAGAAGTACATGGCAGGTCTTGATGGGGTTCTAAGATTTGACCCCACACATACCCTCCTTGGTAGACAGCTGGCAATAGATGCTGAGTTAAAGAGTCTCGAGTCGGCGGTAAGTTTTCAATGTCGGGACCCTTTTCGTAAATTGATGTTTGTGACAGCTATTTACATCGGTGCAGGAGTCAGATCTAAAACAATGGATGTTGAGCACAAGGACGTATTGGGTGAGAATTTAAAAAAAAACAGACAAATAATTTTGAAGTGAATGTTGTGTTTTACTTACTTATCGTACATATAGCAATGACAAATTTTTCAAGTACTAGAACCGCCTGGTCAATGTCACCTTGAACGGAAAACGTGAAGCTTTCAGTAGCAGTTGGGTACACTTCGCAGGTTTTAAAAGCAGTTTTTTTACCTTTACTGCAGAAGAAAGATGTGGTGTCACCGCCAGTAAAGGCGTGAAACATTGGCAAAGCTGGTCATGAAACAAAAATACACAAATTTCATACGTGACGTGAGTCAAATTGATGCATATTATAGGTATGTATATGCTTTCTTACTGTACCTAGAGACGCTACAAACCCTTGGCATGACACAAACTGATGCTTTTTTCCTGTTCCTATAATTTGTACCCACAACTCTTCCAGTTCAGGCAAATTAGGAACGATGGACACTGCTAAAACGACTAGATCTGTGTCCACCGATCGTAGCACAATTTTTGAGTAGCTTTCTGCAACAGCATCGAAAACGTGGACCATCATTCATCAACCTTAAGGGTATGAAGATTGTAATCATGAAGAGGCAGACACGAGAATGATCGTCCACGTTTCCGATGCTGTTGCAGAAGGCTACACAAAAATTGTGCTACGATCGGTGGACACAGATGTAGTCGTTTTTGTAGTGTCCATCGTTTCTAATTTGCCTGAACTGGAAGAATTGTGGGTAGGTACATAATTGTTATAAGAACAAGAAAAAAGCACCAGTTTGTGTCATGCCATGGGATTGCAGCGTCTCTAGGTACAGTAAAAAAGCGTATACATTTATTGCATCAATTAGACCCACGTCACGTATGAAAATTGTATTTTTTTTGTTTCAGGACCAGATAAGACAAAGTTTTTGCCAATGTTTCACGCCTTTACTGGCTGTGACACCACATCTTTCTTCTGCGGTAAAGGTAAAACAAAACTTCTTTTGAAACCTGGGAAGTGTATCCAACTGCTACTGAAGGCTTGAGGTTTTCCGTTCAAGGTATCATTGACCAGGCGGTTATTTGTCTGTTTTTTTTAATTTCTCCTCCAATATGTCCTTGTGCTCAACATCTACTTGTTTTAAATCTGACTGCTCCTGCACCGATGTAAATAGCTGTCGCAAACATCTATTTACAAAAAGGGACAGGAACATTGAAAACTTGCCGCAGACTCGAGACTCTTTAACTCAGCATCTATTGCCAGCTGTCTACCAAGGGGCATGTGTGGGGTCAAATCTTACAACCCCAAGACCTGCCATGTCCTTCTAAGTGGGGATAGTACAAGACCAAACTTGGAAACCTGTTTGGACCACATTACCGCTCGCTGATGATAAAGCATGTTTGGAACTGATTCTTTTCGTTTTTACATTTTTGGTATTTTTTTTGTTTTTTTCTATGATGGAATAAAAAGATTGTTCCAGAAATGGATTCTCCATCCTCAAATTATACGAAAACGATACCAAACTTACCAGTAGCTGTAAGTTGAGAGGAACTATGCACCGACTGCAACGCGGGAGACGAATAATCCCCCCCTTGGTGCCCACCTTCGTGTATACCGGGCTAAAATGGTTAAATCAGCTCAGAATGACCTAGAGAACAATCGTGCAAGTGGCGTCTTCTGAGACAAAAGTGCAAGGTTTAGTCGCTTATTTCCCCTTCTATGCGATTTTAATATTTCTATAGTGGACTTTAAATCGCAATAACTCGCAAAGTTTTAATAAAATTGGCTAAATGGTTTTTAAAAATTTCAACTTGTAAGTTTGTATGGGAAACCGATATGCGTAAACCCTCTTAATTAGTCCGGATTTTGGAATATGAGTAACAAAACTACATTTTAAGTAATATCAAATTAGTCTTAAATCTTTATTAACTTCTCATATATCTAAAAACAAAACATAAAAAGTGAGTAATGTTTAAATTTTGTGACTAAAAATTTCGAACTTTTATCGAAATGTCAGGCTTTTAGTCAGGACTTTTCAAATTCCTAAATGATAACCCTAATGGCAGCTTTATGCTGTTGGATGTATGAGCACAGAATAATATTACTAGGTATGAGTGGTAGTCTTCAGTCCGTTAGTTGCCTTTTACTTCACGTAAGAGAAGGGGTGCGTTGGCAGTAAGTCTTTTTTTAATGAGCCGGTCACATAAGACTAGATGCGTTGGTAGTTTTTATTTATTTACTTTAGGTACCTACAGCAACAGAATACAAATTACAAGAAACACATTAAAACAATATCAAAGACGCATAAGCTAAATTTGCACTGCGATTATAGCTGAACACAGCATTTTCTTATTAAACTACATAGTTTTACTTAGATACAAAAAAAACAACTGAGATGCAAAAAGAAAGCAAAATTACACATATTACTACCTACTTATAAAAATTTTAAAAGTATTCTTCTAATAATGTGCCGCCCGCCACCACACAACTCTATGTAAAGATCCCCAAGCAGCAAAATTCTCCTATAGTTGTTGACTTATAAGACTAAACATCTTATAGCACACTAATAGACGCTTTGATTAAAATCACTGATCTTGTTAAAGCAGCTTAACGGACTATTTGCGCTACAAGCACTTTCGATCCTATTACGCAGTCTTAAAGACGTTTACGAGAACATCTTATTAGACTATTTACGCTACAAGCACTTCCGATCCTACTACGTAGTCTTATAAACGTTTACTGGATTACATTATATGATGCTTATAAGAACTTAAGTCTTATAAGTGCATGTTACAAAAATAAATATCAAAGTTCCTATAAATGCATTTAACAAGACTATTTATTCTTGTTCACGTTTTGTTTTATGCTTCTATAAGAAAAGTTCTTCTGTAAACGTTTTAGGTATAGCTACTATAGGTCGAAGATATTATAAGATTGATTTGACTTTGTCGTGATTTCTAAAGGATTTCTAGCACCAAAGTTGCACGTCCTGCTACTGTTATAGGTAAGATTCTACTTATATGGGACCTGCATTTGCTATTATTAGAGTGATCAGCTGTTGACATCAATTAAACAATATGGTGTCCAGGACTGTGATCCTATAATAACATTAACTTTGACTAAAATGCATTGTAAAGCTCCTGATAAATGCATGCAATATTGACCGCGATCCGATCTGATGACGGGTATATTTACTAATAATTAATTAATTTACAAATAATAATTATGTTTACTTTTGAAGGCGCATAAACATATGTTTATTATCATCGAAAACTTTATCAATAAAAATTATTTTGCAAGTTAATTTTTTTTTAAAACAATGAAAACACAAAAAGTTATCAACCTTTATGATAATTAATAGTAATAAAGATAACCCTTTGCAATTCCAATATAATTATATTTTTTGTTTGCCTCCACCATTAAAAATTTATAAAAATAAATGCTCTAGTTATGACATCACAATTTCCACTGTTGGATAAATTACACCAGTAGCGGCATGCGCCAGATTGTTACAGGACTAATCACGCTGACTCAGTGCGTGTACCTGATCTTTATAGGACACAGTGATCTTGTAGAAGCACTCAATAAAATAGTAATAAAATCAATTTGTACTTTACCGGACTTTAACAAAATAACTATAGGTCGCAATAGTCCTGTAAAGTGCTCCCAAATGCGGTCCTGTAAACGTTAATAGGATTTCTATAGGACTAAAAAATATTTGGTCCTAGGATACTTACATGACCACATTACATCCTACATGTAATCACGACTATTATCCACGAAGGGTTTGTCATAAGGACAGCAAAAGCAGTCCTCTGCCATAGTCCACTTTTCACCAAATAGCGACTAAACATGTGCTCAAGTGGTGAGCCCATCGCCGCTCTATGCAGTTGGAAGTATGTGCATAGTCTTTAGTCCGTAAAGGTTGCTTCACACATATTAGTAAAGCCCACAGACATATAATAAGAAGTAAAGCCACAGTTCCAACACAGTACCGGCACAGTGTTTTACATAATTCCCTATGAACGCATCCCCACTTGTCAGTAAAAATGCTCTCAGTGTCAGTGCCGCCACCGGCAAATCACAGACGTATTCGTTTTGACAAAATTCATAGAGAATGTATGAAAGAATATTTCTCAACCTTTAGTCGCCTTTTACGACACCCAATGGAAGAGAAGGGGTGGATAGTATTCTTTCACCGCTACGCGACACTGTAATAAACGTACAAAAATGTAACAAAACAAGAGGCATCAGTAAAAATCGATTCCACTACATCGAATGCCGTAGTACCTAAATGTATCTTTAAGAGCGTTTTAAGTCGTTGTTTTTGTTGATCATATTTATTTTGAAACGTCGTACGATTTAGGGTGGATTCGACAAAACTGAAACAAGGTCTTATACCTAGATTAAACGCCGAATTTGTATAGACGAATCTCGGAGTAAGTCTTATTCCAGTTTGGTCGAATCCAGCCTTAGGTACGTAATTTAAAACGTCGCATGTTGTAATCATTTAACTAATTATCTACATAGTTTGAATATCATTATGAAAATTAAGAATTGGTTAATCTAAGTTGTCTATCAATGGGTGCTACAATATATTTTTAGATAAGTGGTATAATTTAAATAAATTAAGGAATAATCGATGTTATTTTACATATTATTAGATAGCGTCGATTTTATAAAATTTTAAATGATTTCAATGCTATCTTAAAAAGAACACTAGCTACGGCTAGCATCACAAAAAAAAGATTTGCACGGCCTAAACATTAAAATAAACCAAACAAAAATGTATCTACCTAAAGAAGTCGATTTCGAATGAGCACAAAAATAAATTATGAATAATTAGCTTCAGTAACGATCTTATCTAAGTAGCAGAGATAATGTGCCTAGTTACTTGGTGATGGAACAAAGCAAACCTTTGCATGCCCTGATTTTAATATGCAACATAATTTATGACACTAACAAACTACTACTATAGTATTATGGACATTTTCAATACTTTAAAGAATAGGTAGGCACATTAAGAATAAAGAAGTCATGTCCGAAACATAACATTAAATAAATTATGAACTCACCAGCTCACAAATCACTACCAAGGCAAATTAAGTATAAGAAACCGGTGTGCACTTACCTCAATAGATGTGCAACTAATTGTTATCTATTGTGATTTTGTTTTTGAAGACATCGCGGGAGACATCCTGAAATAACATGATTTTGCAGTAGTGGCGCGATGCGCCCGCGCGCGGCGCTACGGTCGTGCGCTTATCCGACGCCATTTTCACAGTCTGCGAGCTTTCCCTCACCAGGTATGTGCATTGTCTCCGCATTGTCATCCATTATTCGCCACTTGACTTATTAATATATTACAAAAAATAATCCATAGAAATCGAACAATTTTATTCAGACTCACAAAACGAATTCACTGACCGACAAATTCAGTCACCTCTCAAAAACAAGAACATTGACCCTCGACAGCACACGTAATAGTTAGCATGTTTTTTGTTCGTAACAATAATTGCTGAATATAAAAACACAGTACATTATCGAGGATTGTAGTAAATAACACATTGCTTGTTTGAAGAAAAGCTAAACACAATTTGGTCACTCTTATAATATCGAGGGCTAATAACATCTAAAAGTGAACTAAGGAATGTGACCGTCATGTTTCGGTTACATCAACGCATAGGTGGACAACACTGCACTGCCTAGTTAACTCGACAGGCTGATTGGATAGTGTGTTGTGTTATGTTCGAAAGACAATCTATTTATGTCATCATGTCCTTATTTTTTTAATAGATCACCAAGCATCCCCCGCAGTGGCAGCGTTGCGAGACACGAGTCGTGTCGCAAGCTGCGGCGCTCATCGCACGTGCTGACGATCCCTGTCTGATAGTACTCAACTCGAGCTGAAATTAAGTGTACCTACTCTACGAGAACCGCTCGCTCCCCGATGACTCTCATTCATAGTGAAAGAGACACACCAATGGACGCTCTGGGTAAACTGCAAACCAAAGAAGACGGAGGAAAATCATCAAGACCTGTGAGAAACAGGCGATACACTCGGTTGGTGCTCAAATGACTTATTACTTTCAGCTTCAGTGTTTATACTATTTTCTTTGTGCGTCACTCACGAATCATAAAACAAAACACGAGTCTCCTTTGTAAATTTCTATGTCATTCACAACGTCATACCTACTTGTTCCGTAACAAATGTTCATGTTTCGTGCTTTTTCATAGCTTCATGTTTTAAGCCACGTTTCATAGTCATCCTATATGTTTCAGACGGAGCCTAGTGGCTGGCCAGAGACCTCAGAAACGTCTTTTCACACCAGAAATAAAGAGGTACCTGAAGGACTGGCTCGTGCGCCGGAGAGAGAATCCGTACCCAAATCGAGAAGAAAAGAAATATTTAGCCCATGAAACAGGACTCACGTACATTCAAGTAAGTGTAGAAGATTTAAAGAATATTTAATACTAAGTATCATCGATAGATTAAACAAAGTTTTAACTTTTACAAGTACTTGAAGTGATTCGCGTTTAAACAACAACCTAATTGGCCCGATGCCAAGTATCGCTACTTATATGTTATACCTATCTACATAAATAGGCACTATTTTCGTAACAGCTTTGTTAACCACAATAGTTATTTTGTGTCAGTCTTTATTTCGACTGTTTCCAATTGAACTTGTCGTCAAAGGAATGAGCAAATTGTTGAAGCAAATACTTCATTCGTTTATTACTTATATTAAGTAGGTAGTTAATTTATTAGAACCGATAAAGTTGAAAGCTATTAAACTGTAATAAGTAAAATAATATAACATTCGATTTTTTTTTATGAAGCTACCTACGTGAATAAGTATCTATATATTTAATATTATACTTGAAAAAAAAAACAATCTTTCACGTACCTAACTACTCTAAGATCTTTTCGCGTTCAAGACGGACCGACGCGTATAACCCTACCTAAAGAATACCTAGTTCGCGTAAACTGGGGAAAACTAATTTAAAGATCCCTATATTACGTTCTGTTAACTTAAGTTCAGTTTAATAGTCCTGGTACCATTCGAAAAAGCGGTTTCCTTTCGTGGCTACAGGGATTGAACCTCGATTTCTCGCATTCGAACCGAGCATCTTGCTGTTCAGTTCAGCTAACCGCGCTAATATTTTTTTTATTTGGTTTTTATTTAAATACACATAATTTAATAACAAGATTTTTGAGCCGCTATTAATTTTGTACCTACAATAACTAGCGGCCCTCTCTTCGTCGACTTCGACCATAGAAAACAGTACTTCGACTTCGTCCGAGTGAACACAGCGTACCCAGTGACAAAGGAGAATGACCATCATTTTACTATGGGAGTTAGGCTAGTTTTGTAGCTAACTATAGCGTAACACAGCGCTTTAATGAAATAAATAGTAATAAATAGCAGCAATGCTCTGAATTATGTAGAAAAAATTACATTACAATATCATGCGGGAGTTTGAAGCTATCTTCAATTTTAGCTTAAGACTTTTTAGGTATTTTGAGGTTATGACAACAGTTTAGTTCAGCATTTATATATCAGTTGACTCTTAACGCGGCGTTCTATAGAAAACCTTTTTTAACAGTAATCATTATAACTTAAGAGAACACTTTTGATATGTGAATGATTAAGACGCAATAGATATCGAATAGGCTGGTTTGGTCATTCTCCTTTCCAAAATTTCTTTATACAAACCTTGTCCAGACTATTACGAACACAATAAAAAAAGGATTAGCCAAATAGGGCCGACGTTCCGAAGTGATGCGCGTACAAACTTTCCGGCTATTGATTTTTATTAATATAGGTGTTAACTTATTCAATGACAAAACTAATAAACTATTTAATTTTCAGATTTGCAACTGGTTCGCTAATTGGCGTCGAAAATTAAAGAACGTGAACATGGAACGCAACCAGCAGACGTGGGGCCACCTGATTCGCACTTATAACGACCGCGCGCAAGGCAATGTGGAACAATTCAGCATTTGCTCGGACGATAGCATTTGGAGCGAGCCCGAGCACACTAGCGCCAGCGAATCCATGGACATTATGGAGACACGGTATGCGGATAGTCCAGATTTAGAAGCTACAGACTACCGAAGAGGGGACTCAGATTCGTCGTCCCCCTGTGTGAAAGAAAAGTGTGTAGGTTTCAACAACAATGTCGATGAGAAGATCAGTCGTGAAGAAACCAAATCTTTAACGAGCCCGCTACTGCTAAGTAAATGGTTGGAAAGCGCTGCACGGTTTCAACCGAGCGAGACGAACTACTCGTGGTGGGCCGACGATAAGCGGAGGAAGACTGACAAAACAGACGGGAGAGTTCATAAGCTGTCTTTGAAAACGACGCGACATGACAGAGATGAAGTGGAGGCCGCTGTGGCTTTGACCGCACTCGCAGGCGCTACCAGTCGCCTCACCGCAGCTCCTTGAAAAACATATAGTATGAATGTTCGGGATGGTTGCAAAAACAAACCTAAAGAAATGTTAGTTACTCTTTATTGGGACAAGAGTTTGTCAATTCCAAGTCATAAATGAATACCTAAGATTAATTTTAAAGAAAACTTTTACATGTTATTGTAATTTGGTTAGGTTCCAAAACATGTCTTATAATTAATGTTTTTTATATAACTATACTTATGTAAAATTTTTAAACACTGAAATAAGACGACCTCTGTAGCCAAGTGGTTAAGGCAGCCGCCCGGAATACGGAAGGTGCGTGGTTAGATTCCCGCCTGAGGTTGTAGTCTGTTTTCAGTGTTTAAAAAGATTTTACTTATGTTTTATGATGATCATGTTTGTAGCTAAAGTTTTAAAAGTTTGTGCTTGTAAAAGCCATAGTAAATTTACTTTACTGAACACCATAATTTTGCTCAAGTATTATTAAATGTTAAGCTGTTGTAAGGTTAGGTTTAATATTATACTTATTTGATCTCCTTTAGTTTAGTACAATGATATTTGATTAACCAAAGAATTGTGAATAGTAAATTTTTATGAAATATCCAATTATTTTTGTTTTCCTTACAATGTAAAATAAACCTTAACCCTTTATCAGGCAGAGGGATGTATATTTCCACCATATCTTGAACTTTATACAATTGAGATAAGGTCGAAAACCAATGAAAAATTTGAACATGCTGTGCCCGTTAAAAAGGGTTAAGCAATTATTTTTGCACTTCATATAGGAATATAAAAGAAAATTTTCTAAACTTTCTATACATTAGAACTATATTAATGAAAATTATAATGATCTTTATCTACAATAAGAAATGGTGTTATATTTTATTTTCAGTATTTTGGTTAGGAGTCTGGATTTCCACATGTTTTTCAAGGTGTGAGACGAGGGTCTGTTGGCTTTGATTGAGTTGGCCCACCAGGCATGAACCAGCACTCTCCAGGACTGCACACAATTGACTTCTGGCCACATCTATGTTAGGGAGTTGACTGTATTCAACCAGCTCGTTACGAGACATTAGTCTGTCATGAATTATTCCAGCTGCAAAAGGAATGTTAATGAATTATTAAATAGGTACATAATGTGAATCAAGGATTTTGTATATCTTACTAGAACATGATGTAGATATATATTTTAAGCAATGTTAAAATAACAAAAATTACTAACCCATGACAACCATCTGAGGGGTTTTCTTGAGGATTTTAAATAGTTTGTCAGCTTTATCTGGCTGACCAAATATTACATTCTGATGTGATGTAAACAGATGGTTTACCGATTCGTAGCGAGTGCCCCTGGTAGCCATACTCACTATCTTTTTGCCATATGACCTCAAATGCATATCATTTTTCTTTAATGCTGCAAATATAGGTGTTTTATCCTCCATACTTATAGAATTCATGTGTAAAAACACCACCATTTTGGAAACATTGAACCAATTGAGACATTCCGTGGCTAAAATCCTTTCGAATGGATTGTCGATTTCTTTTTTGCTTTTATTTACGCCTGCGTTACAGAATGCTATTTCAGGCAATGTGTATTTTGGTGGTCCATAAACTGGTTTTGACAAATCAATAAGCAGTTGCCTCTCGAAGTGTGGTTTTCTCGGTCTCTGAATATTTATCTTTCCGCGAAATCTTTTAACAACTAAGAAAGGAGATTGTGTCCGAAGTAATACTGGAATGAAAGATTAAGAAATTATTATTTACCATACACAGAACTTAGAATACAATAGGTACCTAAGTACGGAATCAAAGACACAGAAATATAAAAAAATAAATATTATACAAGTTACCATTGTTTAATGATGTCATTTTATCGGGTCAGTATGTTTTATGTTGTCGTGTGTTTTTATGTTATGTTTAAAACATAATTAGTTTAATTTATAACCTAAAATAAAACAACTGACAGTGACAGGCAGGCAGACATTTATTTACCCGTCCGTATGTCGAATCGACTTGACGTTCTTGTCAAGTGACGTACATATTTTAACGTTTGTAACCAATAAATTCTAACCTCTTTGCTATCATATGTTTGATCACGCTGGGGCCCAAGTCTGCTAATTTACGATGCAATGGGTGATTTTCTGACAGCCCAAATTAAAAAATAAAAATTAGTTCAAAAATATTGAATAGATGGCGTTTTATGAAAGCCGAAGCGTTCCTGCCTTAAGGGCTGTAATAAATTCTACACTTTTGCTTGTCTATCAAAAAAATAAAAAAATAGTACTTACAAATTTTTATTCAGGATCTCCAGGACCTATTTCTATTTTGGAATGGAATAAATATTACGTGTTCTTCATGGACTCGCCTTTTACTAAGCGCCATACTAATCTACGCTAAGCGCCATCTATGAAGTCATTTACGAACCACTTTCTTTTTTTTTTGTGATCTCGGAAAATCGCCCATTGTATCGCATTGTAATTGTTTGACACATTTGGTATTCTTATAGGAGTAAGAGAATACCAAATGTGTCAAACAATTACAATGCGATCCAATTGCGATTCAATTATGCCATTCGTAAATTAGCAGACTTGGGCCCCTGTTTTGGTAAAGAACGCGTAACTTTTATTACGAATGCGTAACGTATAAAAATAATTTCACAATAGATATCTCGGTCCGATTTGGTCCGAGATATCTATTGTGAAATTATTATATTGTTTTTTTACAACATTTGCCAGTTTACCACTGACATGACTTCATTTACATATTCTGTGACTTTACATAGCGTTGCAATAAAAAGGCTTTAGCGCTCCTGTACACCATGCCGCCACTACGCCGCCGCCGCACCTCTACACTGAGAAGTGCGGCGGTGCCGGTGGCGCGGCGGCGGCGCGGTGGCGGCATCGTGTCTCTGAACAATATGCTGTAGTTATTGTTCTGAGCATCGTATACAGGAGCGCTTAGGCCACAGACGTACGTCTGTGCTTTAAACAAGTGTACCATAAAGCCCGGTCTCCTGCGGCACTGTTTTGTGTTTTCTAACACCTAACATCTAGGTATGTTGATAGATGTTTGATGTTAGGTGTTAGAAAACACAAAATAGTGTCCACGCAGGAGACCCAGATAAAGCCAGGAATCCAGGATATTTATTTCATTGGTCAGGGCCTCAATCACAATAAGCACCAACGATATTACCAAAACTAAACCTTTACCGTTCAGCGGACTTCGTATAGCGCTATCGCGTGTGTCAAACGCGATAGCACTCTAAAAGTACGTCTAACAACTGCGTTTCAGTTGTGGTTTGGTTGAGATTATTTAGCGTTTTGGCGTGATCCTCGGAGAGGAGGCCTTTGTGCAGCTCTGGGTGTTCTTCGGCTGATCATGATAATGATGAAGATCTACATAGTTTTTGCAGTAAGCGTATCACGGACCCAAAGAGCCTTAAATACCTAACTCGGACCACAGGCATAATGACAGGACTTCTTGGCGGGAAAGTGAAGCGTCATGTCTGCAGTTTTGTTTTATTTTCTAACATTTGTGTTTTTTCGAATATTAATGTGAAATAATAGTGGATTATTAACCGTTAAGTGTTTGTGAACGTGCATGAGTGTTGGCAAATGAAACAAAACAGTGCAACATCACTTTTCAAATTCTCTCAAGTAGTCCGCGTGAGACCTCAGTAATAGCGATGGTCGATTTGAACCATAAATAGTTATTGAAACTATTTATCGGTGCAATACCCAAAACTATGTATTGGTCTACGGTGAAACTATTTATCGATAGAAACATACAGATATTCAATACCTGACCTTAATACAATACCCATAGCGTTTACAAAAACTGTACCGTATTTATTTGTGCAATCGTCGCAATCGTGTAGGTTTGGCAACGTCGCGTATTACCGCGCAATAAACGACCAAGACGCACAACATCTAAATATTTATTTTAAGCCCTATGTGTAGGGATTAAAGTTAGTTATTAAATGTATCAAAATTAATGAGATAGAAAATAAACTTTTTGCAGTTATTGCATAACAAATTAAGACCCTAAGATGATATTTAAAATCAATTTGTTTACATTTTTTTATGACTGACCGCGCGCAGCTCACGGAGGTGCGAGAAATTACAAATTACATACTAATACATAAACGACAGTAAATCTAAAATACGTAGGTATACCTACTTACCTACTGTGAAAATGTAAACAGGTGTAAAAACAAAAAATAATGTAATATCTCATCAAGTTTAAAAAGTAGAAAAAAATACAAAAAAGAACTTAGATTGCAATTTTAAAAATGTAAATAGTGCCAATTAATGTAAAAAGGTAACAACAAAAATAAACAAACTGATATACTTAAAATTAAATATTTCATCCTAAAAAAACAAAAAAAAAAACTAAAAAATGTAAATAACACAAAAAAACTAATACATATAAAAATTAAAATAGAAGTCCTGTGTAAATAATGTAAAGCAAACAAATTGTATATAAAATCAATGAACTTTAAAATACACCTATATTTATTGACTATTTTATGCAGCCAGACCTAGCCTGGATGAAGTATGAAGGAAAGTTCATTTGAATACCTACTTAATATTCGATAACTACCATAACTTTACTCTTTTAACATCTGAGGGCCTAGTCAATCGGCAAACAAATTAAACGCTACGAAATCTTCGCTACGATAAACCGAATGTATGGGATTGACATAAGCAAAAGTTACCTACGACGTAAAATTTACGCTAAAATAGACCTAATTGACAGTTTGACAAGCCAAGAATCGCTAATCTAGCGATCACTCAAACATTGAAGATAAAAATTCACACAAAATGGCGATTGTTTGATCAGCTGATGAAGGAATAGTTGTGTTGTGTTGAAAGTTTTGTTTAAAATGCTCTTTTTAGGGCTATTGTGGACTGCGATAATCAAGTGCTCAGGCGCTAAGGAAGAAATGTTTCCCTACGTTACTTGGAGCAAATTAACGAAATCGAGTTTGTTGTACTTGTGAATAGTTCTCGGAGTTCTCGTTTACGAACTTTCAAATGTCTAACTAAGGTCTGCCGGGAATTGCATGCTGATATAGTTGTTGCGATGTGAGTGACCAAATAAATGTGTGTCATGCAACATTTTCCGCAACGAAGAGCAAGTCGCTGCATAACAATTTGTAGGGGCTCTCAAACCATACAAATATTTGGGCCAAATAAATCCACCTAAGTACCTTTAATCATGACAAGAAAGGTCAAGAATAAGACAACAGTAAGGGACTTTTTGTATAAATATTAAATGTAACCTATCCATAATGTCCATTTATCAATTTATAACTTAGATTGCCTATTTGTTTTACAGGTTCCAATGAAGACTTAATTTGCCAGGTAGCTTAGAGTATTAAACCAAGGCTCTAAGTGTAGTAAGGTGTACCTATTGACTATACCCTATAAATCTTATACAGACAAGCATCTTTCTTAATAGGAAAAGATATCAGTCCTTACGTTCAAACGGTAAGTTTTAATAAATAAATTATTACTTACATAATAAAGGTAAGTATTATGCCTATTATTATATTGGGATTTACCAGGAAATGTCAGTTTTGTTAAAATTGCTACAATAAAGAGTATTGACATAAAGATAAAACTATTTTATGTGGTTTTGCAGATTTGAGACGACGATTCAAAAATCTTAAATGTTACCTCATAATTTGGAGGGTGGACTTCCTCAGAATGGTGAACAAACATGGTTATTTGGTAAAAAACAATATCAAGCAATTTTGTATAATACATAGGTACTTACCTACTAACTTTTTATCTATGACAATTTTCTATAAGTAAGTATATTGTTCTAACTTCTTAGGAGATTCTGGATACCTTCAAAAAGCATGGTTAATGATAATAACAACAATATTTAATGCTGCATCAGACTCACAAGAAAGGAGGGGTGTGTACCACATGTCATATCCAACAATGAAACTGCATTGAACATGGCTTTGGCATCGTTGAATTTAGTTATTTATATGATTTTTTTTTGTGGAGCTCTAATGTTGACAACGTTTTTATTCTACAAAAAGGAGCAGTCTGTGCCATAAATATATTTATCCATAAAATAGTAATTTGGTTTATTTGATGAGGAAAAATTAAGTATAAAGTTAATTTAGTTCTAAGTTTATTGTGCTTTATTTAAAAAGATTTACTTATGTACAAAAAAACAGTACCTTCGTTGACAACATTTTTATTTTAAGAAAAGGAACAGTGTGCCATAAATATATTTAACCCATAAAATAGTGATTTGGTTTATATGATGGGGAAAAATTAAGTATAAAGTTAATTTAGTTCTAAGTTTATTGTACTTTATTAAAAAGATTTACTTAGGTAGGTACTAAAAAACAGTACCTTCTTATACACACAATTGGCATTTATTTTTATACACATATAGTTTTAATGTCAATAAGAGAAAGTGAAGCCTCATATTTAATAAACTTTGACTTTGAGAGAGTTAGGTAAGGAAATAAGAATATATTAAGAAATACAACATTAATGTTATTTTTTACTTGATATTTAATTTTACTTGCAGTAGGTACCTAAAGAAAATGTTTAAGTACCTACTTATATCAATTTCTACTAGTCATAACATTAAGCTATTGAAGTTGTACTTGATTCATTATCAATTTACAATAATAATTATATGTATAAACTTGCATTATTATTATCCGATTATTAAATCTGGTGGGTTCTATTGTGTTTGTTATAATATTGTTTTTTCTTTAAATAGGTGGCTTAACATAAGGTGGCTTGTTATACTTATAATACAAATTAAGTTCCATATCTAGCATACTCTGTAATAGTTTAGTTATTATCAATTTGGCGATTGTGAAGTAATCGATTGTAATTGTTGCTTGAGTTTGTAATGTTACTATCACATTTTTATTTGTGTGAATCTGTAAATGGTTTGCTGTTTCACATTTTCAGTGTTATACTTTTTATAGAACTGTCGATTCACCTGTGAATATAAAATAAATAAATAAAATTAATTGTTTTTAAATTATTTTTGGTAAATATATACTACCTACTAACTTTTTATGTATGACAATTTTCTTTAAGTAAGTATATTGTTCCAATTTCTTAGGAGATTCTGGATACCTTCAAAAAGCATGGTTAATCATAATAACACCAATATTTAATGCTGCATCAGGCTCACAATAAAGAAAGGATGTGTACCACATGTCGTATCCAACAATGAAACTGCATTAAACATGGCTTAAAGTTGTACTTGATTCATTATCAACATACTAGGGTAATTATATAAAATTAATTGTTTTAAAATTATTTTTGGTAAACATATAAATAATCCTATGTTTTATTTCGAAACATTATCAACCAACTCATAATGAATGGCAGTGAAATAAATAATGTAAAATAAATAAATATTTTAACTTGTCGCGTAGAGACCACGATCATGTCATTGTGTCTGTAAAGGCGTATATTTAATAAATGATTTGACTTTTAATTTCAATTATTTTCGGTACCTACCGCTATAAATAAGTAACAATGAAACAATTCTATATTAAGGCGATGTTGTCTTCATCGTCATCCTATGAACGTCCTGAACATTCCCACATGAACGACAGCACTAAGGCAGACTGGGCTATAACAGGCTTAAGCCCTGAGCCAATACAACCGCAGTGTGCTTTACGTGCCTTCCAAAGCACGGAGGAGCTCGAGACACTTTTTATTTGGTTACCCATCCTTTAGCTCGGTAATGTGAAAGTTGCGTAACTAACTGGCAAGATCACAAACCGGTGCGGCGCGGGCGGGGACTTTTTGCATTAGTTGAACCTCTAGCATTACCTTTCAAGTAACAGTAAGTACATTGCTTCGCTAGTTTGCATATTTTAAAATTAGTTTTAATTTAACTAGCAAAACTTTAGAATATTAAAATTAGAAAAGTAATGTGATAGGTGTTGTAGTTAGACAACTAAACCCGAAAGCCTTAGCCGCTACGCCATAGAGTTACTTTAGGCGATGTACTCATACAAGATGCAAACGTTTTAATCACTACCTAGTGGGTACTCGCATCTAAGATCAAACTGTTTAAATGTTCGCGCGGTTTGTAACATTTAGTGTTATCACTTATTTCATTACAGACGGACGTCAAGTTGTTAATATTTGAGAAATTCTTGGCAGCAAGCGTTTGCTTGTGGTCTTCAGTCTTAATTTATTTATATTATAAGCTGAAAAATGGGTTTGGTCTCATATCAATATCATATTATGGTAGCTAAGTCACTCGTCATCATTATAAGTACTTATTTACAAACGTGCTTGTCTGGCGAACTTCCAGCGAAAAAAGCGATTGATTCATTTTTCAAATTGTCATAAGGAGTCTACCCGAATTTCTTAGTAAAGTGACATTCAATTCACTAAAACTCAAAAGGATCGGTGTGGTTACTACCTATTTATTAATCTTACTTAAGTGTTACATTATCATCAAACAAAAAAATACTAAGACAAGCCTGTATGTTCTATATCCCTTAGCTTATCGATATCGATGTAGCCTAGCGAATTTGATGAGCGATTTTGACGCTGTCACCGGTCGAGCGTTTGCCAGTTGACTATGCCCTCTGCAACCGCAAACAGGTATCATGAACTTACCAATACCGTACAATAAACAAGTTATTTCGGTATTCGGTGCCGCCGTTGGATTGGCAATACCATACAACGTCTCCGATAAATAGTTTCAAAAATAAATAGTTTTGAAAACCGTTATCGAAAACCAATACATAGTTTCGGTTCGGTACTCGAAAAATCCGTTATTACCCATTACTACTCAGTAAAGTCCCACATCTTTACTGAGGACTCAAGGGGTTTGGGGAACATCATTTATCATTCATCTTAATCATCACTCATTATCATCAAGGGAAAAAACAAATAAAAAACTAATGACTAGGCAGTATGGCTCAGACCTTAGCCTGTTCCTTCATGGAACAAATATATAAAAAAAAAAAAAAAAGGCCTAATGACATTCATTTGTGTGACATTGACAATGAAATCTCAGCAATAGTCTGTGGGGCTGGAGTCTCTGAAAAACTACCTACCTAATCAAAGGCTGGAGTGGATGGATACAGGAACACAGCTCATGCTTTTCATCATCTTTTCATGAGGTGTTTGACTTTTGAGAAATTTGTGTAGCAAAAAATATAATTTATTTTAAGTAGACTGATAACCTTTTGCACTGTAAGTCCTTATTTGCTTATCTAATTCTTGTTCACAGCCTTTATGTTATGACATGACATTTGAATTAGGTTCATAATTACTGTATTTCCGTTATATTTCACAATATTAGTTAACTTTTAAAGTTTAATAAGGCATTATCAATAAAACTGAGTATGCATAGGGAGTCCACACTAATGCTGTTTTGGTGAAAATCTTATTTTACATTAACTCTAACCTCAACACTATAATTTTCAGAAAAATGAAGGCTAATCAGGAAGAAACGCCACCATCCTCTTTAAACGGGGACGAAATTTTAACTATGGATGAAGATGACATAATGTACTATGAGGAAATGGAGGAAGTTCAGTTAGAGGATCTAATGGAAGGCGAAGAAGAATATACATTAATGGAACCTCCTGAGGATCACGCAACTCTTGTGTTTGACAAGCATGTTGGGTCAGTGTTCTGTTGCAACCTGCATCCGGAGGGCAAGTTAGCGGTGACAGGCGGAGAGGATGATAAAGCATATGTCTGGTCAACAGAAACCGGAGAAGTAGTCTTCGTGTGCAATGGTCACAAAGACTCTGTAGTTTTTGCCGAGTTCAGCTTTGATGGAGCATTCCTAGCTACAGGAGACATGTCTGGTGTGATCAAAGTATGGAAATGTACTGAAGGAACTCAACCATGGCCTGTAGTCTTTGAATATGAAGCCGATGATATTACATTGGGGTTATGGCATTTTGGTGCTAGAGTCTTGATAGTGGGCACTGTAAATGGTGATATATATGTATTTAGAATACCCACAGGTGAAACTAAGGTGTTGCAGGGACATAATATCAAGATTGAGTGTGCTAAGGTGTGTATTTTTATAATAAGATAAAACTTTTTTAAAGTAATAATATTGTTAATTAGTAATTATTAGTGATAGGCTGAAATTCGTTTCACATTCGGTTTAACCGAATTTCGGCAGCTTGAACCGAACTTCGGCATTCGGCCGACATTTGGTTCAAATGCCGAACTTTCGGTACCTACAAGAAAATATTGAAATAACACTTATCTTTTCTTACACTCATTGTATTTGCAACAAGAAAATAAATCTATTACTTTATCTATTCTATAATGTAAACAATAACGCAATTGTTGCATGTATAACATATTTGCTAATGGCCGGTTCGGCCGAAGTTCGTATTCAGTTCAAACCACATTTGGCCCATCCCTAGTAATTATTCATTGTTAAAAAGTCCCTAATGTAATCTCTAACATAGTTGTTAACATGTTAATGGAATGTAAGATTTGGGTACTATGTAGTCATTAACTTCTCTGAGTGTGGCAGTTAAAAATAATACACAATCATTGCTATGACTTTTAAATTTTTTATCATGTCAATCTCTGTCTGATATGATTCAAGGTCTATGATTATCAAGGTTCTATTCACAAACATTTTCATAGGTTTTTCGTGATGGGAAAAGACTAGCAGCTGGATATGAAGACGGAGCATTAAAAATATGGGACCTGAAAACCTGCCAGTCCATCCACCATATTTCATCCAGTATACATCAGATGAGAGTGACAGATATAGACACCCATCCCGAAAATAATATGCTGGCATCTATTTCAACTGATGGTAACTAGAAAACAAAACTTTTTTTCTCTAATCTAAATGTCCGCATCCAATATCTTTTTGATATTCTTACTTCTTGATAATTCCATATAAATCTGCCATTTGATTGATTTTGATATTATTATATTTTAATTTAATTACAGTCTGTTCCATAATTAATCACACATTCAACCTAGAAGCTTGACATAGTTAGTACTTGTATGTGCTCAATGTGTAAGTTTAATCTGAAATTGAAAATATAATTTTACAGGTAAGCTTGTTCTCACAGCATGCAATAACGGCAAAGTTGTAAATCAACTTCAAACAGAAAATGACTTAGAAGTGGTTACATTCTCGTCGGACCCTCAATTGGACTATTTTGCAATAGGTAAGTTATAATTGTTATTGAAGAGTTTGTATATAAGTGGTTTGGTTATATTATTAGTATTCCTATGCCTTCTTTCTGAGACCTGGCGGTCATTGTTGGATTGGGTTATTCCACAATGATCACATTCCCCGAGGATCCTGTCCCGGAGGATCACGAATGCGATAAATGTGATTACATTTACTTTTGTTATTTTTCTATTGTGTTTAACTTGTACCGTTAACAAAAAATATATTAATTTATAAATATATACTTACTTATTTGTAATTAGTATTTACAATAAATATTAGATCATAGTTTTGATAACACAATTTATATTTTATAATTTATGATGGGCTGAAAAGACTGATTAAAAAGGCTTATTCCCCGAGGATCGTGTCCCGGAGGATCACGATTTGTTTTTATCTTCATGAACCTAATCAATACTATGTTTTGCTTAAAAGAACCATCAACAGAAAAAGTGGTCAATCAAATTTAATATACTTACTTAAGGGGATCCTGCACGAAATTGTGAAAAATTACGTATTTTTAAGTTACTTCTACTATGTGCTGAATTAGTTAAATACATTAAAAGAACTTACGTAAGTTAGCCTGATCATTGCACAAGGTCGTGGCCTTGTTGAAATTTGAAACAAATTCTTTAAACAATAACAAACAATACATAAATCTAATGATTCCTAAAAACATTTATCTTCGACTACTTTCTTAATTTTATGCATGAAACAATAATTCTTACTTGAAAATATTTGTATTGATATTCAGCAGGTCATCCCCATCTTAAAAAAGAAAATTTTAATTTTTAACACAAACACGTGATGCTTTTGTACATTTCACAGAATGAACATTGCTCTAATCAAATTACTAGGTCTGAAACTTCAAAGCAGAATTGTTCTTTTAATTATCAATATGATTGAATTTGCTTTGAAGTTGACTTACGTCAGTTTTTGCGATCGCGCGGCAACGCGCGGCACCGCGCGGCACCCTCTTAAGTAAAATTGAAAAAAGTAAAAGTGTGCTATAATTATCTATCGCAGGTTGATTTATTATCACAATGTTTCTTTTTATAATACAAAAAATACAAATGGTACTTTTTAATCGGTCTTTTTAGCCGGTCATAAATTATAAAATATAAATTCTGTTTTCAAAACTATGATCTAACATTATTTTAAATATTAATTAAAAATAAGTATATATATTTATAAATTAATATATTTTTTGTAAACGGTACAAGTTAAACACAATAGAAAAAATAACAAAAGTAAATGTAATCACATTTAGCGCATTCGTGATCCTCCGTACAGGATCCTCGAGAATGTGATCCTCAGGGAATAACCCCTTTGGACTGACACTGTAAAGGAAAGGGAGAAGTTTTTTTTTATATATTTAGATGATATAATTTTTTTGGACTACCTATGTTAAATGGTAACAACATTTTCTCATTTCAGGCACCTTAAACGGCTCCATAAGCATATGGGACAGTTCTCGGCAAATGGTGCGACACCACTGTTCCAAATCGAGCGACGAGAACGTTGTAGGTGTCACCAAGATGCTGTGGATCAAGGAGCACTTGGTGACGGCTGGCTTGGACGGCGCCATCACTGTGTACACAGGCAGGTCCGGAGAGAAGTGCCACGTGTTCACTGGACACCGATCCGAGTTACTGGACATATCGTACAATTCCAAAACGAACATACTCTTGACCACATCGGATGACGGTACAGCCAGGATATTTAAATATGAATGGAAAAAAGACAACGATTAATATAGTATATTGTTTGAGTAATATTTTAAGAAATCGCCGAATGTTATAGATACTCTATTACTATATTTTTTGTATTTGTTAATGTTGTCATTATTATTAATGTAACTATAATGAAATACATAAGTTATAATTATTACACATACATTGTTTTACATATGTTAACTGTAAAATTGTCACCATCTATTTTCTTCTTCAGTCTTTGCGCAGCTGTGGGACAGTATCAGAAACATTAGTATCTAGGCCATTACTTAGTGATACAGAAAAGGATTACTGTTCAAAAGACAGTCCGGCGGCGTCAGCATCTAAACTTCTGAACTAGTGAACCTATATTCCACTGCTGTGCACTGGCCTTCCTACATGGACTACTTTACAGCACATAGTAAGTTTGGGTCATACATAAACCCACCTCGCTGGCCTAATGCGTTAGTAGGTCTTGACGACTGCTATCTTACGCCAACAACCTGGATAACTGGCTATAATTGTCATCATAAAGCCGTTGATCCCGGTTATATAAATTATTTTGCCATCCACTGACTGGATTCCAATAGTTGCGCAACTGATAAGACCGCAAATCAAACGCCTTGCGGGTCGCTACCCGTTCACCCACCAGTGGGTGCACGGGTAATCACTGTTTACCCGTGCACCCACTATGGCGGGAAAATATGTAGTATATTATAATTTATATTATGCTGTGACCCTCAAAATCAAGTGTCCCAGGATTGACCCACGTGTGCGAAATTTTAAGTTTCTAGCAAGGGTGTGTTTTGTTTAAAACTCATCCCCTATTTTACACACACTTAACCCCTTACTGCATAGCATGTAGTTTCCGACTTTTCATTTAATGTTGCCTCAGGAAAAAACCATGCACCTTTAAATGGGCGATTTTCTGACAGCCCAAATTAAAAAGTAAAAATTAGTTCAAAAACACCCGATAGATGTCGTTTTATAAAAGCCGTACCTACCTAAGGGCTGTAATAAATTCTACACTTTTACTTGTCTACCAAAAGAATAAAAAAATAGTAAGTCCTTACCTATTTATATTCAGGACATCCAGAACCTATTTCTATTTTGGAATAGAATAAATATTACGCAGCCATACACGTGCTCTTCATGAACCCACCTTTTACCATGCGCCATACTAATCTATGCTAAGCGCCATCTATGAAGTCATTTACGAACCAATTTCTTTTTTTTTATTGATCTCGGAAAATCGCCCATTACAGCTTGAAAATTCTTAATGTCCGATATGGCATGCTATGCAGTAAGGGGTTAACACTTGATTTTAAAGGTCACAGCATAATATATATATATTTTTTTATAAATTTTGTTTTACGCTTACACCAGTTATCTAGACCAAGATGAGTATTCTTGTGAAACTCGTTAATATGGTAAGATAACGGATAACTATACATAAACATAGAAAAAACACCCTGACCCGAAATCAATTTAGAAAAACAGTTTTTCTCTAAATTGACCCGACTGGGGATCGAACCCGGGACCTCAGAGATGGCGACACCATGAAAACCGGTGTACAAACCACTTGACCGAGGATGTCGTCAAATTATAATACATATACAACATGTTTTCCCGCCATAATGGGTGCACGGGTAAAACAGATTACCCGTGCACCCACTGCACTGTGGGTGAACGGGTAGCGACCCCGCCTTGCGCATGAGGCTCCTCAATAACAAATTCCTAACAGCAAGCAGTAACAGTTTTTGGGGGTTAAAGTCACTCGCGTCCCTAGGTTTACCCTTGAGTGGTGCACTTTACACGTACCCCTAGGTGGTGCTACATGAGTGACACTGTCTGAGTGGTAAAGCCACGCCGCGTTGCAGCATGAACTGGGCCGGCTCGCCCGGCGTAATACCACCGTCTCACGAAATATCGGCGTGAAACAATGGAACTCATTGCTGTTGTGTTTCGTCCGGTGAGTGAAAGTGGAGGCCCCCTCCCGTTCCCCCTCACAATTCCTACTTGGTTCTCAAAAATCCTATTCCTTCCTCTAGGCCAGCAACGCATCTGCGACCACTTTGATGGTTTTGCGTCATGGGCGGCGGTGATCACTTTCCATCTGGTCAACCGCATGCTGAAAAAAGCAACTTATATTCATCTACCCAGAGAGAGTATAATGGGTCTACTTACAACCTGATTTTCTTCGTTGTTTGCCCTACAATCATATTCACTAAGTACAATCATCAAAGTCATACTTAAATACTAATAAACATCTTTGACTCGGTCACAAATTGCTCGTGCTCATCACAAACGATTCTTTACAGTACGATTCGAACCCGCGACGTTGGGTTTCGCAGTGAGGGTCGCTGACCACTTGACCTTGCAAGAATACAAAAAATTGAATGCTTGGAAAGGTTTGCGCTAACGCAGACTACCTACCTATTGATACTCTGCCTGTCGCCGTCCCCGTCCCCGTGTAGTTGCTAGGGATATATATAGTATATAATACCTTCTATAACAACCAGCAATGTGACGGATGTGTTCGTTGAATCGCTCACAAAGTCGGCGATAAAAGTCTCCAATAAATTCGGCCTAATCATCATTAGACCTAAAGGTTTCAAGTGGGCGGGCTCATAGTCTCCGAGCAAGGGAGAAGCCTCGTCTCGTCCCGTAACCATTGGATTATTATCTTCGTTGTTTATTACAGATCACCTTGTTACTGATATTACCTACACTACAGTGACATAATGCGTGTACGGAAGAACTAAAGTCACCGACGCACACTGGGGCCGCCTGTATGGGAGCTTTACCCATAACTCAATTATGCTCAGTAATGATAAAGAAAGTGTTTTAAATGAAATAAAAGGCATGTACAGTTACATTAAAGATTATATTTAACTTTCTAACATATTTATAACTTCAATATCAAGCGATTTTCGATTCACAGTAGGTAAATTTCGCATAAGGCTTAAAACAGGGTCGGATGAAATGAATAAACGATTAATAATATCTGTACGATTGTCTGTTCGTGAAGTTTTTCTTGCAAACTGCTCTCTATAAGATTTAAAATCTTTATTTCGGGCTTCCTGGGCCTCCTCACTCAACATTTCTATTGGCAGTAGTGCTTGTTCAACTATTTCAGGACCATGAATAAGAATCTTATGTAAAGTTGGTGTCATCGGCATCCACGAATATAAAGTGACATACAATGAAGCTGTTTCCAAGCAATATTGTTTAAATTTTTCTATGTTTATCTTGAAACCACTAGAAATAGTCTGCAATATTATATAAATACGTTTAATAAGCTGCTGATCAATTTTGGTTATAGACGAAGATATTATAAAATTTTGAAAGAATTTGCGGGCAACGTTCCCATAATTAGTATTACCAAAACCTGGTTTTGGCTTGTCAACTATCAGAAAGAGTTCACTTTCAAATTTGGTTTGAACGTCTTTCTTGGTTTCCTCAACAAGCTCCTTATTTTCTTTAGTAATGCGCCAAGAACGAACAGGTAGTTTATAACTTAAGTTTAATAGAGCCTCAAATAGTCTTATCCATGCATGTAATACAGAAATTCCGAAAGACACGTAATCAGTTTTTATAGGCCTAACCAATATAGATTCAAGATTATTGAATTCTTTAGATGTCGAATCGCATAAATAACATCTCATATCGTGGATTTACTTTCAGAGACAATATTGCATATTTTACCATCTACCATTGTAAATATAGTATTGTGTTCAACAAAATATTTTTGACCGTCTAAATTTACTTCGGTGAGAATCAAGTTTTCGATTTGATTATCCATGTCTGCTTTTTTAGACTTCACTAATTCTTCAGTTTCTTTCATATATTGAAGGCTTATAGGTCGACAAAATCTAGGTGATGATGGTTTTGGATTTTGCCATAAAACCATAATTTGACCGTTATATTCCTTGTAAGCCTTAATGGAACAAGACAAGTTAAAAACATGTATTTATCATCACATGATTCCGACAAAAAATTTTGTTTATATTGGGTGTGACTGGAGCTACCATCAAATCCCCATTTTGAATGTAATACAATTTTGTCATCAAAACACAGAGATTCCAGAACAGGTTTTTGGGTTTGAAGTAAACGCGTAGCAGTATGATCTAATAATTACTGAAAGGGAACTTCAGCAACGGTCTCTGTAACTTTAATATCTTTTGGATAAGAATACTGTTTCTCAGCTTGAACAAGTTTGTATGAAGGGAAAATTTCTTTGGCGTAATTTCTAATTATTTCATATTGGTTTCGAGACAGCTGAGCTTCAATTATCAATGAAAGGGCTTCTCGGGGTGAAAGTATTTTAGTCTTTGCAGTAGTACTCAAATTGAAGCAGTCTTTTGCGTATCGAGGTGTCTCTGCAACTTTCTTAATAACATCAGCCTCAGTGGACTTACCAGAAGACCTCATTTTCATTTGTGCGGCATATGTCAACAAATCCGCATCGAACGCAGAACGTAAATTCAAAGTCTTTAGCGTTTCGTATTTTTGCTAGATTCATCGAACGAAATGAAAGGCCTCCCGCCTTTCCTAGGCGAAGAAACAGTAAATTCATGATTTTCATCTAGCCATGAACGCTCACTACATATAAATCTGTCTTTATGTCTGTTGTAACGTTCCAATTTCGATTTAAATTGAGATTTAAAGTATCGTAGCTGTGACACTAAATTAGGTCGCATTTGAGAGGAACAGTTAGTCTTAACGGCAATAAAGTAAATTAATTCATCAAATTTTCGTTCAAACGATTTATATTTACTATCCCAAAAAACTTGTAACATTGTTTGTCTCTTGATAATCAACTGAGGCTGCGAATCTGGAAATCCATATAATGCCTTATTATAAGTTCATAGCAAAATATATTTTTTATTTCAATTGGCGCAACTTGCAATTACGTTTTACTTCTGTTCTAGATAGAGGAAGGGTTGGGCTATACACTACTATTTTTACTTTAAATTGCAAGTTGCGCAATTATGTAATAAAACCTTATGATTTTTGAAGACGCGTTTTTATAAAAAGTACTGAAAATCTCCCACAAAACATTAAGAACAATTTATAAATAAATACTAATTAATTAGGCCATACCTTGTTCCATATTGCATATAACTTAGAATTTGTTTGGGTCGCACAGTTTAGTTGTAAAAAAAATACGAAATGTACGTTATTACGTTATTAAAACTTAAAACGGTCTCGAATACTGCACTTTGTAGTTGTTTACTCGTCGCTTGATAACCTTTAGAATATAATGAACATTACTAAAAGATACTCGGGTACCTACACTATGCATAGCATGTAGTGGTTTTCCATATACCCTCATTTTGATATTTTGAGTTAGGGGCATAGCTCCCATACTGACAGCCCCAGTGTGCGATGTAGCTCAAAGAATCTTCAACCTTAATGCCCGCCTTCCACTAAGAGCGGAGTGGGCTCCGTACGGACTCAGTTTAACTCTCAACGGCAATCCTCATAGAAGTGCTTCCACTGTGAATGAGCGGACGGAGCGGATCATAAGAGTAGAAAGAGTTACAAAAGTGGTCACAGAGTACAGCGGATTTCTAACACTGGAAGGCTAATTCTGAAACTCTTTCTTAGTGGACTTCCAGCACAACTATTTTTACTCCGGCTCGTTCAGATCATTAGCTCAGTTTCCGCTCATTACCCTTATTTAGAAGGCGGGCATAACGGCTGTGGGCGGGGCACATTGCAAAGAGATCTGACAGCAGTTGAGGGAGGCACACATTTTTCGAATTACAACCTACTTATTAAGTTTAAGAGCTAGAATATCAGTGCCGGTAAAACTAGTCGCCACCACCAACAAAATGCAAACTTCTTTTGGGTAAATGGCGGTACCACAGTGATTTCACCTCAGAACAATAACTAGATTTCACGAAGTCTACGATGGCACGAAGTTGTGGTAGATGTCGAATACCTACTCTTCTTACAATAAATGTGTGATATGACAAAATAATACTAATCTTAGTACTTGCATTGACACGTTGTTTTACTAAACTGAATCGAGTTAAATTAATGGATTTGAATGAAACGAAAACGTGCAAGGACCGCCCAAGTAACACATCAAAGCAGTATAACAGCCGCATTACAGCATTTCTGTATCGTTATGGCATTTTGAGTTTGGTTGTATAGTAGCATTACACATGTGTATACGGCTACTGTAATGCTTATTTGGGCACAAACTATATGGCTTTAGACCCTATATAGGTCTGCAAATAGTTGTTTAATTGCATTACAGAGGTATTATATTAGCATTATTGTGGTCAAGGAAGGTAACAATGGCATTAAAGAAGCATTATTATGGTCAATGAAGTTGCTAATCGCATTACAGAAGCACTAAGCTAGCAATATTTTTGATAATGAAGATGTTCAGTGCATTACAAAAGCATTAGACGAGCTATTTAAGTGTTCACAGTTCGAACTTAATAAACCCTACATCATTGCAAAACATCTCTAACACCACGGTACAAATGTTTATAATACATTGACGTTGTAATTATTAAACTATATTTTGTCTCGCAATATTAAATGGACGAAGACATGTCAAAACGCGTGATTGTGAAAACAACATTTTATAATACAGGGAAAGTTTTTTTTGTTATTTATGCCATCAAATATTAATGCGCAATGCAGTTTACTGTAAATGTTTATAAAAGTTTCATTGAAAATTTTCACGCGCCTTCGATATTTTGTGGTTTTGGTCTAAAATGTTAATTAAAGATATGTGTGGAATAAATAACCAAAACAATTGTGTATTTCTAGTCTGAACGTATTTTGCGTAACTAACATAACAGTATTGGTTTGGCAGTATATTAAATTAGGTTTTATCCTTGTTTTATAGGTTTATAATAAAAATATATAATTCTAATTACAGTTCGTCAATGAACGCGTGGAATGAAATAGAAGTTTAATATAATCCTAGCCATACCGCTGTAGGCGGTATCGATTCTTCATTGCTTTTATAAATCGGTCCGAATGATAATATTTTAGGTTATAAAATATTTACAAAATGGTGTCTGTCTAAAGCAGCCCAGTGAGCCTTTATTAAAGCTATTTAATGCCGCCAGCAGTATAAATAGTCACACGTGAACAATTATTAAGCCAGAGGCCAGAGAGCAGACTTTTGATGTATCACTGTAGTGCCATTGTCTTTAAAGTAGTTCTATATGAATTCACCGATATACCAGTAGACTCGATGTAGACTGAAATAATGCCATTACTTGAACGCCATTTTGGGGATCCTTGACCAAAACAATAAAACCAATTTCAAAATTTTTGTACTACCTACCAACTTGAATCTGTTTGCCAAAATAATTTTCGGCTGCTTCGTTGTGTTGGATAATTTTCTTTCTGACTTCTTGGCGAGAAATTGAGCTTCATGTCAGCAGTTTTGCTTTTTTTCTATTTTTTGTGTTTTTTTTGTCGAACATTAATGTAAAATAATGGTGGATTACTTTCTGTTAAGTGTTCGTGAACATGCATGAGTGTTGGCAAAAAAAACAAAACAGTGCAACATCACTTTCCAGATTCTCTCAAAAAGTCCGCCTAAGATCTCAATAGAGTCCCACACTTAGAATAATTTATTCTAAGGTCCCACAGCTATATTGAGTCTCAAGGGATTTGGAGGAATATCATTTACCATTACCGTTCATTATCACTCATTATCATCTACTTTATTCAAAGAAAATATGCAATTTAACCCATTGACCGTCAACGACCGACTTCGTAAAATTAGACAACAGATTTAAAATGTTTGCCTTATTTAGTTTCAGTTTAGATAAAAGTATAAAAAGTCGATATTTTACTTAGGAGAACCATTTAAATCAACTTAGAAATTTTAAGTAAAAAAATATGCACCATCATCGCCATAGACGTCTTAAAGAGTCGACTAGTAAATATAGAACTGTAGGTGAGTAGATTTTTTATTTTTTTACCTACACTTAATTAAATTCTCAAATGTTCTGCCATTTCCAGTGTAGTTTTAATAGTAAATATTTCTAAGAACGTTACACTTCATTTGTTAAAAAAGTGAAAATTAGTAATTTTATTTTAATTAATTCTGCTAGTACATCTAGTCAAAAAATACTCGGCCACGATAAAATCCCTATTAATATTTTAAATACGATAGTAGTAACTCTGTCTGTCTGTTACGCTTTCATGCTTAAACAACTAAACCGATTTTGATGAAATTTGGCACAAATATAGATTAGATCTTAAGAAAGGACATAGGCTGTTTTTTTTGTTTTATTTATTAGCACGTTACAATATGTAACTTGTGACGTCATAAGCGGACGCCTTCACGTGTCCGTGGCGTAGAAATGTCAATGATTATTAAAAATCTAGAAATATATAAATGAACGTACCTATATTTTCGAAATTTGTTTTTTAATGACAGTAATTTCTCGTACCCATGATGTTTAAGTATTTCTAATTCATTTAAGTGTCTGCGTGTGTCACCATGACTACTGAAAACTATACAGAAGCAATCGAAAACAGCCAGGAAGGCGACGACGGCTCAAGTTCTCCATCTCTTTTGTATGGCAAGAAAATAAGAAGCAACATCAAAGGCAGCCCCACCAAAAAGACAAAGGCATACAAACCGAGAACGTTCTTTTCCAATATATATTATAACGAGTGAAGATGACTTCCAAAAGTCCCATTTTTACGAAATAAAGAATATTTTACATATTTATCAATATCACTGTCATCTTCACTTTCGTCGGAGCTCTCAGGTTTCAGCATCAGGCGGACAGGAATAAACACGATTTAGTTGAATATTCTAATTATTCACAATAAAATATTTTTCAACACACGAGGGATCCATTGTGTATATTTCCGATGTTGACAGGTCTTACTCGTCCTACGGAACCTTCTGTAATATCGCTACAATAACTCGCTTCACAGCAGTCTTCGCGCGAATCATTTTGTTGTCGTGTATTGTCTGACATCGGATTCGTAGACATCAAAGGAACCTGCATAATTCTTGCATGTTCCTTTAATATTTTTCGCCTCATTCCTTCAGTTCTTACTTTTATCTTAAAACTTTACGAATACAGTAATTCGAATGTATTTAAACAGCCATAAGCATTACAACTAGTCACGTGTAGTTGATTAAAGAGCTGTTAGCTATACAATAGAACTCAATTGATCTTTAAAAATGCAAGCATTACATCGATTCACGTTTATGCTTTTCTAATGTACTAGGCTTTTGCTTACCACTTAAAAGTGCTATTATACAACCAAAGGCACTAAAACAGCTCAAAGCTGTACAATGGATTTAAGGGACATTGTAATGGTACAACTTTATGCCATTAAACAGTCTTAAGCATTTATATATTATTCAAGAATGCTATTGTATATCCAAAAGTACTTAATACAGCTGAAAGCTGTATAGCTGCGTTTAGATGTGCTGCGCTACGTCTAAAGGCTTTACAAAAGCATTTTGATATGACATTATCCAACCGTTATACAGTGTAAAGCATCATAAAGGTTTTAAGATGCCAAGGCCTTAAGATGCTCGGTGAACTTATATAAGAGTTTATACGGGCCTTAAGTTGTACATAAATGTACTATTCGTTTCTTAAAATGCTTTCTTGTGTTACTACGGTAGCAGATGGCGATCCATAGACTCTGCCTTTCCTACCCCTATGGGGAACAGGCGTGAGTATAAAATAATGTATGTATTCATCGAGTTAAATGAGAATAATATTGAGGGGGTTATGTGGTCTGTGATTGAGGTTAATATATAATAATAAAACAACTAAACTAATATTTTTCTCTACTCATAGATAGTATCTCAACTAGTGTCCGCTTGGTTGTGCTAGAGCTGCTGGTTGCTGGCGGCGACTCTTTGCGCTGCCATGGTGAAATAGAGCCCTATTAAGCAGTGCTTTTAAGCAAGGCCTCCACACCAAAAGCAGGTCAGAAGCATTGACCTAAAAGTATAGACAAGAACGTTCATACAAACCATTTGTTCAAATTCTGTGATTCTGTGATTCAATGACCAAAAACATATGACCTACAGGAGTAGGGCAGCTGGTATTTCTGTTGTCTTATAAAAAAAAACAACCTCGAAATTCAAGACAATCGCTACGCAACCATCACGTGACCTGCAGGAGTAGGGCAATATATGTTCTAGTGGTGATTTTTGAGATCAATGTTAGAGTACTACACTTACTAATTATTATATGTACCTACTTAATTATGTATGTAATTACAAATAAACGACGTTTAAAATACCATAGAAAAGCTTTTTTGTCATTTCACGGAACCAGTCTGGTATTGTTCAAATCCCTAGATTTGTTTAGGGAAATGATAAAATTGTGTTGTTATTTTAACATCCTCCGTGATCCCTTTGGGAATTGATCAAATCTCCGTTTTTAAGATATCACTGCGACATATATATCGCTGGTCAGAAGCAGCCCAGCTTGAAGGCGAGCAGACACGACACGCAGTGAGTAGTAGTAGTAGGATGTGGTGGTTACCACATCCTACTAAAATTATAACGCGAAAGTTTGTAAGTATGGATGGATGTTTGTTACTTTTTCACGTAAAAACTACTGAATGGATTTGGATGAAATTCGGCATACAGATAGTTTATAACCTGGATTAACACATATATAGGATACTTTTATTCCGATATTCCCACGGGAACGAGAACCACGCGGATGAAACTGCGAGCGGCCGCTAGTATCAAATATAAACGCGGGCCTGTGGAAAACTGCCACACAGCATTTGACATCCATCAACCTGCCATTCTGTGGCTACGGATACACCCATGAACAAAACTAGAGTCTGTTAGGTAGGTATGTTAAATTGCCTTATTTTCATAGCTTATTAGGTACCTACTTCTACATTCTAGTCATTGTCGCAGTAATCTATTCAAACCAGGAACTTACTATAATATCTTTGATTCAAACATGGTAGTACCTAGGAGCATAAATCAATCACGTATGCAGTGAAAGATCCCGACAGCGAAACTGACGTTCGATCTCGCACGAGATAAATGTGTGCTTGATAGTGATAAACAAAAGCATTTGTACTCGAGTCCTTCATGTTTAATTATACCCTTTAATTAGGTTTGTTTATCTTACTTATAAAGAGGTTTTTACAAGATGTGCTAATAATTTGGAATTACAAAGTTTAAATTGTTGTGAATAATTACTTATGTCTTACCTAGAAGAAAACTATGTTTTACTTTCATTCATATCATCCTGTAGGATCCAAAAGTTCCGGTACCTACCTATTCAATATCGTAGGTCTATCTATTGACTTCTGTGACGTGAAAAGATGACCTTACTGTCATGTTTGCATTGTGTAGTACAATGTACCTACAATCATATACGGCTGTCATTGACCTTTAAGTACTTAGTGTGATATCAAGGAATCGCTCATATCCTGTCCATGTGAAGAGACTATCCTCTTTGTATGACGTACTGTCTTCGTCTTATTCGTACACGCTACCCATGTACACACGTCAATCTATCCAGAACTGTCAGATTTCTCCAAACGATATTGATCCTTATACCTAAACGATAAAGTTCAAATTACTTTTGAAGAAATTTGACATTTTGTGTTAGTTTGACCTGCTGGCAACTGTACTTACGACCGTATGTAATGTTTTATTAGGTAAATTAATAAAATAACGAGCGAATTCGTCAAATTAATAATTTGTACACATGTGATTGTCTACTGCTAAATATATGATGCCCTGATAAAACTACATAGGTACTACTTAGATCAGATGGCACTAGCACCAAAATCACCTGCACTTTACAAAAAAAAAGTGTGCCAAGCGTACACGTGGTGGTATCGGGCGAGATAGCTAAAAGAAGAAAAAAACAGTTGTTCAAACTTGGCAGTGAAATGACGTGGTGGCACGCATTTCGAATTTACATCTTAGCTGCTCGCGCGTAAGGTCGACAACCGGCCGGCAAGCGGTTACACCCATGTCGTTTTAGGAATCGACTCGTCTGTGACGATGGACGGCCGCTCGTGGTTAACTTTGCAAGCATTCAACCGACTAGTAGTGAAGCAGCCGAGCGCTGTATGTGCGCGCTGCTGCCTGCGACCGTCTGGCGGCCAATAAATTCGATCGCGGCCGGCATTCCGTACATAAAATTTTAAAAGACGTCGTAAAAATTCGTTTTAAAGTCAAGAATCTCATTTTTATCCTTTAAACTAGTTTCGCGGTGACCTTATTTCATAGTGATATTATTTGTGATGAACAATATAACCTACAACTTGGAGAAATACATGCGGCAATAATTCACAAAGTGCCTTATCAGTATAGCAATTTATGGTGGTATAATATTATTAAAATCGTTATCAGGTAGCTGCCTTTTCATGGTACACCGCAACGCACGTGGTGTTTCCCGCCATGACCCATAAGTTAGTGTGATGCAATGTTTGCGTGAGGATACTCAGACCTGCCTGCATAAAATTATAAGAACGAACATGTGTTCATGATAGTTCACCTGTTTGCGTTGGGTGTTTTGAATAGAAACTTTTTATAGTTTGATAATTTTAAAAAATGGCGAAAGTGTCAGCTACGGAGGGTTTATCGCCTAAAGCGATGGACGTGGGTTTGGAGAGCGGTGATGATGACAAGGACTCTGGAAACGGCGTGCGTTTGAAGAAGGAGCTGAGCCTGTTGAATGGCGTGGCGATAATCGTGGGGGTGATCGTGGGGTCAGGCATCTTCGTGTCCCCTAGCCTGGCCCTAAAGTACGCTGGCTCGAAGGGCATGGCCCTCATAGTGTGGGTGCTATCCGGGTTCCTGTCTATGATCGGGGCGCTCTGCTATGCGGAACTTGGTAAGTTGTGATTGACGATAGGTACATCTGAAGTATTATTGACGTAGGTAACAATAATTCGGAGTAGGGTTCCTCAATAAAATCATGATTATTTATTTCAGACTTTCTGATTAACGACTCATAAACCATTATCTGATATACTTAGTGTCCTAAATGTACTCCTAATAAGTTAAAGTGTGTATTTTACTAAAAACATGTACTCTTAGTCTGAATAAATACTTATTATTATTATTAATGAAGCTTTAAATAATATAATCATGTCGACGTCCGTCTAACTGTCTGTCCGTCTGTATTTAGTAAATGAGTTCTTAGATTCATCTTCTTATTAGATTCATATGATCTTACTTCAAAATGATTTAAATTTCTGCAAGATTAATCATTACTCAGTATCTACCTTACATACGTAGTTAGGTTGATTAGTAGATACAGTGATTTCTAACAGTTAGAATAATTATTAACTTAGATTTAGACTGAAGATCATGTAGAGAGGAGGAATGATTCACCGTTTAAACAGTTCTTTGTATTTTGTATACCTAACCAGCAGGTAAATTGTGTTTAAATTATACAGAACTATTGTATTTTAATCACAAGTAAAGATATGTTAATAAACATATTATTTATGTAAAGCTATGTATCGTTGTGTTCCACCAGGTTAGAAGTGAGATGGGTATAGCCGGATAAAGTGCGGTTTTGTATTCTATAATCTCGGCCCTACCGTCACTTACCGCCAGGTGAGATTAGTGGAAGCAGAATGTAACGGTACAGAATGAATGGTATCCGTCCGTTAGTAAGGAATGCATGGGAGTAGCACTAAAATAAATATTAATGCGTAGCACCATTAATAATAAGCATGAAAAGGGAATAATAAACTAGTTCAGAATAATGGTCAGTGGTCTAGCGCTTTATCTTTAGTTTGAATTTCGCGGGGACTGCTCTGTGTGCTCCTTGCGACATAGGCGCCGTCTAGCGTGAGTTATTTACTTGAGCTTCGTGTTAGGTTGGCAACGGGCTTTATCTTTATTTTGAATTTCGCGGGGACTGCTCTGTGTGGCCTTGTGACATAGGCGTAGGTTGGCAAGCCGGTAGACATACGGGCGGGCGCCACCTATGGTCGGAATACGGAACTTTTTATAATTTCACAAAATACAGGATTATTGGCTTAAGTGGATGATTATTGAGAGGGAATTGTTAATAGAAGGCTACATTTAGATATTCAAAGATGTAATATTGGCTATCTGACGAGATTTGGTTAGATTATGGAAAAATTTTAGAATTGCGCGGCGAAAGCGGCAATGAGCGAGCGAGAGGTTGAGAAAAAGACAGAAAGAGAGGTCGGATGATAGCTCCACGTGGCGCGACGCGAAGGCGGGGGGCATCGGGGAAACGGCTAGCGATTGGTGGAAGGGAAGAAAAGTGGACTCGCGCGGGCGTATGTTAGGCGCGCGTGGCGCGAAAGTTAAGATGCTTGGGAAAAAGGGCGGAAAAATTAGCGGACATTCAGTTTTGGGACGTCAACGGAGCGGTCCAACTTAAGAGTGCGGTACGACTCATACGGGAAAAATAGTGTCCGAGCTTTGATAGTGCGCTAAGTGATATTCGAGCTGCGATATTAATTAAGATTTGTGAAATTGAAAGTTATTAATAAAGTAAACTATTGCGATCGCAACTCGAATCCGTTAACAGAATGAAGTATTCTGGGGTACATCGGCGGAAACGAGTCACGGTGACAACAAAACCCTATGTACCTTTCAACAGACTTCGGTCTGGATGATCTTTGATTGTATTTAATAAGATCGGCGTTTTACACTATTACGCTAAACAATACACTATCTTCGACGGAGTAATGGGGGAGAGACAGTTGTCTCCCTAGTGAAAGTTGAAGATAGGTCAGACACCATTTAGCTGGAGGTAGACCCGTATGACCCAGTCCAATCTCGAGTCTATCTCCATACATACAGTGTAGTGATAGGAAAATAACACACTGAGTATACTGGCTCGACTGATAGAACATTTAGGAGTTAGTTGCTTTCAGGGGCAATGCGACTCTCACCACACACCACGAATTTAAATTAAATGAGGCTTGGCCTAGTTTGCAAGGTACACAAGAGGGACTGTTAGTTCGACAAAATATAGGCATTTTCAAGTGAGGAAAGTTGTAGGAATCTATAGGTAGGCGGATATATATATGGTTAGTTATTAATTCAGACTAATAAGGCAGGGATAATTAAGTTACGGCGCTAAATAAAATTATGATGAAGTGATGTGGGTCCTAGCTAGGCAAGTAATCTGTTACCGCAGGCCGGTAAAATTCTAATTGTTTTCCTAAAGTTGTTACCAATTAATTATTCATTTTAAATAATTAACAGAAGTATGATAATATCGTACCATCATTACTTTGGAGTACCTAAAAGTCTAGACTGGTTTTCTATTACAAGAAAAATACTAAAAAGTTATAGCAAATAAGCTTAGTCGTACTGTGATGTTTGATTTCTAACACTGATATGACCAAACAGGCATTTGTTAGCTTTCCCTGGGATGCAATACGATCTCACATGGCTATACTCTTCAAAGTATGGAAAATTTTACATCCGATACCTTAGCAAAAATAAGCTGATACAAACTGAACAACTAAAACCAGTTTAGAACCTAGGATAAGTCGTTGAAAGAAGACATTGCAAGCTATGAGCTTCTAATAATCTGAAACATAGAAATAATTGATTGATAACAACCAGCTAATTAGCCTGACAATGGTCTACTAATACCATTTGAATAGACCTCTTAAGATATGTAAGTACTTACTTCTAATAATATGAAACATAGAAATATTTGATGGGAACAATCTAATCAATCAGACTAATACCTAGTACAGTCTAATTTATACTTATTAAAGTGAGTAAAAGATAACTTCTAAATGTAATTTATTTAATGATTAACAGTGATAATTAACTACCTAATTTACTACCTACTAAAGGTATATTGACTATGATTTAGTAGTCTATCAAATTAACCACTCAGTCTGAGAGACAGAGGGTGGAAGTTAATGAAAAAATAATTAACTTTAGTTCTCTTCCTAAAAGTCAGGGATGTTGAATAAATTAAACAGCTTTCAATAAACTTGAGATGTACTTATACTTTATATTATAAAGTTTATAAGATCTGTATAATGAACACTAAGAGTAACCCAAAGTAATTTACTTCAAATGATAGTATTCTATTTCAGTTCACTTCCTAAAGTCAAGGATATTGAATGAATTAAACATCCTTTAATAAACTTAAGATGTGATAATCTGCCAATGCTGCCAATCCAATGTAGTTATATTGGAACTTTATAAGACCTGTATAATAAATACTAGGAGTAAATAAAAGTAATTTTACCTGTATTAATAGCATTCTACTTTAGCCACCGCCTGAAGTGGCGTTTGATTAAATTATCCACCCTTTATAGAACTGAATATAAGTTATTGCATTGAATAATTAAGTTCTTAATGTGAAAAGGATATTTGGATGATAGCAAGCCTTGAGATAAACTCTATTGATTTATGTGGAATAATAAGAATTTAAATTGCTAACACATAGTTCATAATGTAAAATTGAAATTAGATTTTGAGAGGAGATGTAAATTCTCAGTTTGAAAGAATTAAAGCTACAAGCTAATAATTAATGTTAAAGCCAAAGTGGACGGGGCCATAATTAAACAATGAGATGTAATGGCACGCTATGGAGCGGCGGTTGGAGCTCATAAACTTCCACAAGACTCTTATATTTCCACAAGACTGTTAAACTTCCACAAGACTCTTATATTTCCACAAGACTGTTAAACTTCCACAAGACTCTTATATTTCCACAAGACTGTTAAACTTCCACAAGACTCTTATATTTCCACAAGACTGTTAAACTTCCACAAGACTCTTATATTTCCACAAGACTGTTAAACTTCCACAAGACTCTTATATTTCCACAAGACTGTTAAACTTCCACAAGACTCTTATATTTCCACAAGACTGTTAAACTTCCACAAGACTCTTATATTTCCACAAGACTTTTAAACTTCCACAAGACTCTTATATTTCCACAAGACTTTTAAATTTCCACAAGACTCTTATATTTCCACAAGACTTTTAAATTGCACAAGACTCTTATACTTCCACAAGACTTTTATAATCCCACTAAACCTTTATATAAATTGCACCAGGCTTCTTATGTATCATGCTACTGATAATAAATAATAATACCTACAAGCTAAGCTATCATCTGATTACCTTTGAGTGGTTACAAATCTTCCCCGCAGCTGCAGTGAAGGATTTAGGTCACAGTTCAGACGGAGTCATTGCTAGGCTACACATATTTATGTTAGGATTTATAGACTGGTAGGTAATTAGGTCAGGAGAAAATAATTTAACACAAGGATAAGCCAATTACTAAACTTTCACGAAAGAACTTGAGTTACTTAAATGCGGTTAACAACGGAGGGTTCACTAGACGATCTGGCCAAAATAGTAGTTATTATAATATTACATTGCTTGACTGAAATTCACTGCAAATAGAATTAAGCTATGCTAAGGTTCCATCTTCATACAAACGCTACACACTCTACAAAACTCCAGACACAACCATTAGATTGTAGATAAATTAGGTTAATTAGTTTTAAGAATTAGATAATAATTTAAGTTAAGGTAAAGCGGCGAGGATGTGTGTATGTATTATAAGCTAGCTAGACATATAGGTGTGAAAGGCATTAGATTTAGGTTTAGATTTAGGTGTAGCAATTTAATGTTGTGGGGAGGTTACAATTTGGTAAGCCATGACCAGGATCAGAAAGTTAAGTTATAAATTATCATTAATATAGTTGTATTGGATTTCAGTCAAGCGGTAATACTTTAATTTAGAAGTGGGATTTTTTCCCACAAATTGTTGTCGTGTTGCGATGCGTGAGTTTAGAATTGGCTTAATAGGGAATAATTCAATGAAGATTAATTAATTCAGAGATATTGAAGAATTATAATTTGACACTTTTCACAATAAACGTTGTTATCTTCTAAAGTTGATTCATACACTTTGTATTACGGGCTCTTGATAATGGGTGAATTATAATTTGACACTTTTCACAATAAACGTTGTTATCTTCTAAAGTTGATTCATACACTTTGTATTACGGGCTCTTGATAGTGGGTGAATTATAATTTGACACTTTTCACAATAAACGTTGTTATCTTCTAAAGTTGATTCATACACTTTGTATTACGGGTTCGACCAATATTGTAGACAGTCGCAATGAGAGCTGGAGCTAGATTTTGTTGTACGAAATCTGTAACAAAAAGATTCTCAGGTTAGGTTAAAGGTCAAAGGAGGAGATAAAGCTACAAAACAATAGCGTAATGAGTATTATTTGAAATACAATACCTTTCAGTTATTATCTTTTTCTTCTTTATTTAATGGCGGATTTCGCCAGCATCAGGTACCGTGCGTTGTTGGTTTTCCAAAGTTTAATGAGTGAACAAAGTACTTAGATATAGTCAATAACCAAACTATTCCGGGGGTCTGGAGTATTAAATTTTAAAATTGTTGAGTTATCTGTGAATACTGAAACCTTTAGTAATTGTTTCCTTGAATACTGAAACCAGGTATCCAATTTTTGTTGTTGACGTTAGGAGCTATGGTAACTGTAGTTTTGTTTCTATTCCTGGTGATAGATTTCATATAGGCATAGGCAACTGGTTCATACAGCCTTGTGTTGAGTTATTTTTAGGATCGTAAAAAGTCGATAGGGTGACATAGTTCAACATTTATTGATTTAGAAAGATTTGTAGAATAGGGGGCGGTTTAATTATTATTGCTGTCGGATGGGAAGGCTAGGGGGCGAGATTGGACAGAGGTAACCAACTTAATTATTGCTGGATTCAATTTATATTATAGGACGGCGATATGCTGTACAATATTATAAAGTTATGACGCTAACAGCATAATATAAAACTAATAATAATTATATTTTGACTAATAATCGTTGAGCGATTGCGGTTTTTAGTTGATGTGCTATTCCACGTATTATAATTTATTTTGTTGGTTATGTTAGAGAAAAAAAAAATTATAATAGTGTACTTGAGTCTCACATCTGAAATCCATAGAGTAGTTTAGGCTAGTCAAGGACTATAACGTTCTTTGTCTATGGTTGGACCATAGAGACAAATGATTTAGCGAGACCATAAACAATCTAGAATTAGGAATGATTATAAAACATGACGTCATAAAACCAATCGGAGAGGAAACTTCCATAACGCGTAATCATGTGATTTTGTTATAGCAAGTGGAATCACCTGTTATTTTCCATACCTGTTATTTTTAATACCTGCGATTTTTACATTGAAAGAGATTTTCCTAATACTTATCACGTAGTAGATTAGAATGCAATGACATGGGAAATGCCGCTTCATTTTGTTAGTTCGCTAAAATCCTAGGAAAAGTAACATAAAATAGTATTACGGTTCAAAATACACGCGTTGATGAGGAATCGCGATTATAAGTAATAACAAGTAGCAGGTATGTCATGTAGGGGATAGAATCATATGACTATTCATTGCTAGTAGGAATTTTGGTTTAAAAGCAACGTAGTTTGGGATGCATAATGTAAACGGATAAATACGTCTAGTAGGCGATAAAAGTCGTTACCGTCTGGAAACAACTATCTAATATCTACTCTATTGTGGGGAGGTTACCTATTAGCGAGGCTAGATGGCGTTGGGTTACCAATAAAAGATTTTATTTTGGATGATGGTAAAAGGGTGCTGTCTAATAATAATATGTATAATTGAAATACTCTTGCAGCGTTGTAAGTAGTCGTTACCGGTAATCATTGCTTCTTACCGTATAGTTGAAATCGTGATAAATAATTAATTATGAAGATTTATAAAGGATTATTATTAGCTTAAGATGAGGTTAACGTACGCAGAGGTAAAGCTCGCTGGGCACAGCTTACTATACCTACTTACCTAATATTATCAGTTGTGAGTTACCTAGAGATATCTAAGTCGGGAGAGCGGTGAAAAGAAAAGACTTTACTACATGACTAATTAGTTAGGATAGGTAGAGATAGATAAATCATTAAATTCACTGGGTTGGATTAGCCTATTAAGAAGGGTACCTTGCACAATTGTCTATCTCCGTTGAACGATTAAGATGAAATATTTCTCGAGGATACCTAAGATTGACGGATGATGGATAATTGTGGAAGGTAGATATTAATTGAGCTTGGGAGCAAAATAGGGGTCGAAAGAAAAATACAATAGTAAAGAAAGAATAATAAATTGGAAAAAAAATAATAGTAGAAAAAAAAAATAGTTGACTGGCTTGAAGTCGAGATTTAACTGCAAAATTAACGAGTTATAGCACTGTTATGCTATAGGGATAACAATAGCGTATGTTATCACATCAATTATAAAGGCGAGTTGCGGGCGGATGTCACGTCATAATCAATAGTTAACTCGTTTTATTATTTTAAAAGTTAACGCAAGCTACTTATAAAACAGTGATCGATTTTATATACCACAATTTTAAGTTGTAGGATAAATTTAAACTCATAGTCCGCAGAAACATTCAAGCCGGAAATAAAGCGATGATATTGCGAGCTGAGAATAAATTTCTTAGTGTAAACTTTATTAATAAGTAAATCCCTGATATTGCGTTATCGAGATTACAATACAAAATTAACTATCACAATTCGAATCATCCAAAGTAATTATTTAGATGTTGTCTCGCGTCGACAGGTACAAATTTTAATTTAGATGGGTAAACGTAAAGACATTAGAACTGAAATGGGTTTCGGATGTGTGACGTTCTTAGGACACGTACTGTTTAGTAGCATAATTTAAATTTAGTAAAATCGGCCGTATTGGACATATTTCGTTTTGCGGATATATATATTTAATCGAGATTATTGTGGAGGTAGCCATAGTTCAAAGTTTACTAAACCCGACCTAGAGTCATAGCCTATCTTTATATGTCAGAAGAAAATAATAAATTTATAAGTAGTATATTTTAAAGTCAATAGTAAATTTATTTTCCCGAGGTGCGACCTGAAACCTAGTTCGCACTAGGCCATTCAAATACTTTACCCGGTAATGTTGATTATAATAAATAAAGATGTTCGGGATTTATAATAATATTCTAATACTGCTATATTAAAATTGTTATTATGAAATTAAATAAGTTTGCTTAACAATTGGCAAATAATTATTAACTCAAGAATTTGTTTAGTACAAAGTAAATGTCTACAGGTTTAGAAATGATAGGACGAACGAAACGCGGTTTTGACTTGTGGGAAGGTCAGCGCAGACTGTCAAAGCGGTATTATCTTGTTTTGGTTATTTATTATATTAATATGAATTGCTAGAATTCTTAAATAATCTAGATTATTGGCATCTAATATGTACGTGATGAAATTGTAGATGATTAAAATTAGTGCTAAGGTAGGTTATTGTCGAAATTATGGCACAACCTTAAAATTGTTAGTTAATGTGAACTGCATGTTGCATCTAGATTGTTTTATACAAACTAATTGATTGGGAGTTTTCACATATGTAGGCCGGGACATTGAGTTGATGAAATAGTGTTATCAAAATATTATTCATCACGGAAAGATAAAGATATTTTATTTGCAAGTGTGAATACAAAAGTTTACTTCGGTTAGTATTATTCGGTTCTAGTCTAGTTTTGTGGTAGCGTTTTACCTAGGGTTGTTCTAAATTATAAGTAATTAAATATTAATTGTCTGTTGCTGTCTTCTACGTTAGAGAAGGAACGGAGAAAGATAAGGGGGACTCATTTTGTTATAGTCAGCTGTATGATAGATAATCCTCCTAGTAAATATTTCTTGTGATTGCGGTAGCAACATAGAGTGTTTATAGGATGTTTTGTTCATTAACTAATTATCTTCACCGCAGCTGTGGATAGGGATGGCTAAAGTATGTGAACAGGGGTGGAGAAGATAGGTCATTATAAATTAAAATAAATACTTGAATTGCAATATGCCTGACTAAATAGTGCGAAGAGATGGAGTAACTATGTTAGAGAAATTCTCTATTGCATAATATTCGAACTTTTGACATTTTCAATTGTAACTTTAGAATTTTGATTAGAGTATTTAACTAAGCGGGTCCAACGAAGAAGGCATGCTGAAAGCGAGGTCTTTGGTCGTCTATGCACACAATAAAATTATAGATGACACAAGGGAGCATTCTTAATTGGCACTGTTAAATTAGTAAAAGTAGCTTGTTTAGGGTGTTCGAATATTTTTAGTCGCACAGGGCACAAATAGAACTTAGTTAAGCGTGTAGGGTTTATTTTGATTTACCTGGTGAAGTAATTGAATCGAAGTTTCGGAACTGTGCTGTAGAAGTGGGAATTACTCAGCACACAATAAAATTAAGTGGTTTCCATTTAGCTTCATTTCCTAAACTAGCCTTTCTTAAAGTTGCGGAAATTCTGCTGTAAGGTGGTTCCTTTGGGGGCGTCTTGTGAAGTCTAAATCAGGACAATTATACTTGACTAACCTATAGAGAGATAATGTCTTAGGCTGCAGAAACAGAGGCCATTGATGGCATTTCATTTTGGCGTGGTCAGGGGATCTCGTGTTGCTGGGGAATTTCACCATCTGGACGGAAGGCTGAAAAGTAAAGTAGAATGCATAATGAGTAACCAATTAGAGTTACAAACATTCGGGAGATTACCATCTTAATAATGTGTCTTGTGCGAGTGTAAAATTAAAATCATCTAATAAAAAAATAAAAAATAAAAAGAAACTAGCACTATTGAATCACGCAGTTTGGAATTCAGTAAATACGAGAAGGAACTCACGATATTAATTACCATGAATACTAAGACGAAGTGTCCCCTTTAATGACTTATTATTTACCGATTTGACCGATTATTAGTAATATAAAAGGTAGGAAGTTAAGTAGAGTTGTGGGGGCGGATAAGATAGTTACCGGTCTGTTTAATTTAAAAAGAAAATGATATTTTTCAAAGGTATAGGAAAGTAAGGGGATATTGACGTATTATATATTAGCAAATGAGACTAAATGTTGTCTTTCGTGCATAGTAATAACTAGGGATGAGACATAGTTACTAGATAGGTTTTGGCATAAGTATTTGCTTATACGTATAAGCTCAGTACTTGTCAATTAGTATACAATGTCCAACACGTACCGGGGTATTAACAAGTACTTATCGATGACGCATACATTGACAGTTAGATATACATAGCACACAAACTTCTAATAGATCTGAACTACGGGGTAGCTAGTTCAAAACTCAAGGACGTGTTTCGAGATGCGTACCCCCTTAGAGTGAATGAGTTTTTCCTAAGTATTTACGATCGACAACCTTATTGTAAGGCGTTAAGACCTCTATTTGTATGCACGGTGAGTGGGTGTCACTGCGTACCGGACGGAAGCGAGTCTAGTATTCTATCTCGGTTATTTGTAGGATTAGACATAGATGTATCTCATCTAAAATAAAGTTATAACTCTTGGGCGATGATGGTATGCCTACTGGTTTTGGTTGATATGGGGGTTTGGTTAAGATTTCTTATCCGCGGAGAGGAAAATAGGGTTCCGTTAAAAGAAGTAGCTAATTAGGAATTGTGGAGGACGCGGGTTCGATCCCTGCCTGAGGTAGACAATTGTTCCGACGTTTCGTTATCTTAGGAAATTATATAAGCTAAGATGAGATTGGTAGCGTTGAAGTATGAAGGAAAGTTTTAATTCAAATTATTAATTATTATTCATTAACCTAGTTGGAACTAAAAGACCATGACGGCGAAGTGGTTGATGCTTCACCCACGAAAGATCCCAGGTTCGATCCCTAGGTTGCAACATTTAGATGCGGAACAAGTTGTAAGAAAAGACGTAAGTTAAAAGAAGGCCATGATGACAGATGTACTTGAAATTATTCTAGGAAAATAATTTAAAGAATAGAATAATTGAATGGTTCGGAAGATGTTATAAACTTTACGTCGGAATCGTCATAGAGTTGAAGAGTTTCCGCTAGGGGGCGTTAGTAGACAGAGCAAGAGACTGTTATATTGATTTATATTATATTATGATTTGTTGTTATGATGGTAAACAAAAGGCAAATCATTATTCGGAGGTTGTGTATGATTGAAGAAATGGTAGATGTCTAAGTTATTGGGAAATATTTACCGAGACTAAGTTTACTGGGATTTCGTTTCGAACACGAGAACTGGGTATGCGATTATGATTTTGTGTCAGTTGAATAGAATGAGGGGTGTGGGCTATTTTGCAATAAGAAAGCTTATGGAGGAAGGAGTCGTTAGGGATTTGGGGAGGAACTATAAATAGTAGGAATATCTTTGAGGGCTAGGATGACAATGAGGTTGGCTAGGAAGGAGGTGCTATTTTGTACTTAATTAAGTACAGGGTTTAGATATAATTCGCCGCAGATAAGAGTGGTACTTTATCTGCTTAAATTCTATCGGGGGCGGCTGTAACGGTACAGAATGAATGGTATCCGTCCGTTAGTAAGGAATGCATGGGAGTAGCACTAAAATAAATATTAATGCGTAGCACCATTAATAATAAGCATGAAAAGGGAATAATAAACTAGTTCAGAATAATGGTCAGTGGTCTAGCGCTTTATCTTTAGTTTGAATTTCGCGGGGACTGCTCTGTGTGCTCCTTGCGACATAGGCGCCGTCTAGCGTGAGTTATTTACTTGAGCTTCGTGTTAGGTTGGCAACGGGCTTTATCTTTATTTTGAATTTCGCGGGGACTGCTCTGTGTGGCCTTGTGACATAGGCGTAGGTTGGCAAGCCGGTAGACATACGGGCGGGCGCCACCTATGGTCGGAATACGGAACTTTTTATAATTTCACAAAATACAGGATTATTGGCTTAAGTGGATGATTATTGAGAGGGAATTGTTAATAGAAGGCTACATTTAGATATTCAAAGATGTAATATTGGCTATCTGACGAGATTTGGTTAGATTATGGAAAAATTTTAGAATTGCGCGGCGAAAGCGGCAATGAGCGAGCGAGAGGTTGAGAAAAAGACAGAAAGAGAGGTCGGATGATAGCTCCACGTGGCGCGACGCGAAGGCGGGGGGCATCGGGGAAACGGCTAGCGATTGGTGGAAGGGAAGAAAAGTGGACTCGCGCGGGCGTATGTTAGGCGCGCGTGGCGCGAAAGTTAAGATGCTTGGGAAAAAGGGCGGAAAAATTAGCGGACATTCAGTTTTGGGACGTCAACGGAGCGGTCCAACTTAAGAGTGCGGTACGACTCATACGGGAAAAATAGTGTCCGAGCTTTGATAGTGCGCTAAGTGATATTCGAGCTGCGATATTAATTAAGATTTGTGAAATTGAAAGTTATTAATAAAGTAAACTATTGCGATCGCAACTCGAATCCGTTAACAGAATGAAGTATTCTGGGGTACATCGGCGGAAACGAGTCACGGTGACAACAAAACCCTATGTACCTTTCAACAGACTTCGGTCTGGATGATCTTTGATTGTATTTAATAAGATCGGCGTTTTACACTATTACGCTAAACAATACACTATCTTCGACGGAGTAATGGGGGAGAGACAGTTGTCTCCCTAGTGAAAGTTGAAGATAGGTCAGACACCATTTAGCTGGAGGTAGACCCGTATGACCCAGTCCAATCTCGAGTCTATCTCCATACATACAGTGTAGTGATAGGAAAATAACACACTGAGTATACTGGCTCGACTGATAGAACATTTAGGAGTTAGTTGCTTTCAGGGGCAATGCGACTCTCACCACACACCACGAATTTAAATTAAATGAGGCTTGGCCTAGTTTGCAAGGTACACAAGAGGGACTGTTAGTTCGACAAAATATAGGCATTTTCAAGTGAGGAAAGTTGTAGGAATCTATAGGTAGGCGGATATATATATGGTTAGTTATTAATTCAGACTAATAAGGCAGGGATAATTAAGTTACGGCGCTAAATAAAATTATGATGAAGTGATGTGGGTCCTAGCTAGGCAAGTAATCTGTTACCGCAGGCCGGTAAAATTCTAATTGTTTTCCTAAAGTTGTTACCAATTAATTATTCATTTTAAATAATTAACAGAAGTATGATAATATCGTACCATCATTACTTTGGAGTACCTAAAAGTCTAGACTGGTTTTCTATTACAAGAAAAATACTAAAAAGTTATAGCAAATAAGCTTAGTCGTACTGTGATGTTTGATTTCTAACACTGATATGACCAAACAGGCATTTGTTAGCTTTCCCTGGGATGCAATACGATCTCACATGGCTATACTCTTCAAAGTATGGAAAATTTTACATCCGATACCTTAGCAAAAATAAGCTGATACAAACTGAACAACTAAAACCAGTTTAGAACCTAGGATAAGTCGTTGAAAGAAGACATTGCAAGCTATGAGCTTCTAATAATCTGAAACATAGAAATAATTGATTGATAACAACCAGCTAATTAGCCTGACAATGGTCTACTAATACCATTTGAATAGACCTCTTAAGATATGTAAGTACTTACTTCTAATAATATGAAACATAGAAATATTTGATGGGAACAATCTAATCAATCAGACTAATACCTAGTACAGTCTAATTTATACTTATTAAAGTGAGTAAAAGATAACTTCTAAATGTAATTTATTTAATGATTAACAGTGATAATTAACTACCTAATTTACTACCTACTAAAGGTATATTGACTATGATTTAGTAGTCTATCAAATTAACCACTCAGTCTGAGAGACAGAGGGTGGAAGTTAATGAAAAAATAATTAACTTTAGTTCTCTTCCTAAAAGTCAGGGATGTTGAATAAATTAAACAGCTTTCAATAAACTTGAGATGTACTTATACTTTATATTATAAAGTTTATAAGATCTGTATAATGAACACTAAGAGTAACCCAAAGTAATTTACTTCAAATGATAGTATTCTATTTCAGTTCACTTCCTAAAGTCAAGGATATTGAATGAATTAAACATCCTTTAATAAACTTAAGATGTGATAATCTGCCAATGCTGCCAATCCAATGTAGTTATATTGGAACTTTATAAGACCTGTATAATAAATACTAGGAGTAAATAAAAGTAATTTTACCTGTATTAATAGCATTCTACTTTAGCCACCGCCTGAAGTGGCGTTTGATTAAATTATCCACCCTTTATAGAACTGAATATAAGTTATTGCATTGAATAATTAAGTTCTTAATGTGAAAAGGATATTTGGATGATAGCAAGCCTTGAGATAAACTCTATTGATTTATGTGGAATAATAAGAATTTAAATTGCTAACACATAGTTCATAATGTAAAATTGAAATTAGATTTTGAGAGGAGATGTAAATTCTCAGTTTGAAAGAATTAAAGCTACAAGCTAATAATTAATGTTAAAGCCAAAGTGGACGGGGCCATAATTAAACAATGAGATGTAATGGCACGCTATGGAGCGGCGGTTGGAGCTCATAAACTTCCACAAGACTCTTATATTTCCACAAGACTGTTAAACTTCCACAAGACTCTTATATTTCCACAAGACTGTTAAACTTCCACAAGACTCTTATATTTCCACAAGACTGTTAAACTTCCACAAGACTCTTATATTTCCACAAGACTGTTAAACTTCCACAAGACTCTTATATTTCCACAAGACTGTTAAACTTCCACAAGACTCTTATATTTCCACAAGACTGTTAAACTTCCACAAGACTCTTATATTTCCACAAGACTGTTAAACTTCCACAAGACTCTTATATTTCCACAAGACTTTTAAACTTCCACAAGACTCTTATATTTCCACAAGACTTTTAAATTTCCACAAGACTCTTATATTTCCACAAGACTTTTAAATTGCACAAGACTCTTATACTTCCACAAGACTTTTATAATCCCACTAAACCTTTATATAAATTGCACCAGGCTTCTTATGTATCATGCTACTGATAATAAATAATAATACCTACAAGCTAAGCTATCATCTGATTACCTTTGAGTGGTTACAAATCTTCCCCGCAGCTGCAGTGAAGGATTTAGGTCACAGTTCAGACGGAGTCATTGCTAGGCTACACATATTTATGTTAGGATTTATAGACTGGTAGGTAATTAGGTCAGGAGAAAATAATTTAACACAAGGATAAGCCAATTACTAAACTTTCACGAAAGAACTTGAGTTACTTAAATGCGGTTAACAACGGAGGGTTCACTAGACGATCTGGCCAAAATAGTAGTTATTATAATATTACATTGCTTGACTGAAATTCACTGCAAATAGAATTAAGCTATGCTAAGGTTCCATCTTCATACAAACGCTACACACTCTACAAAACTCCAGACACAACCATTAGATTGTAGATAAATTAGGTTAATTAGTTTTAAGAATTAGATAATAATTTAAGTTAAGGTAAAGCGGCGAGGATGTGTGTATGTATTATAAGCTAGCTAGACATATAGGTGTGAAAGGCATTAGATTTAGGTTTAGATTTAGGTGTAGCAATTTAATGTTGTGGGGAGGTTACAAGAAGCTTTGCTTTCTGAAAGAACAGCTCTTAGACAGATTATTTGCCCCAAAGGAAGAGTTACTGAATTCGTCAACGTTAGGGGAATTAATTAAAACCATAACAAATATCTGAATTCCAGCAAAATTATCATTTTAAACTAATATGATCATTAGAGAGTTTCTGTTTACTTCTTTTAACGATGGTGTGGTTCACGTGTTTTGGCCAACGTAAAATTGGGGAAAGATGTTTATTTTCCCTTTGAACCGTAGGTTCGTAAAAATCTCCGTGTTATTTTAAATGTGACGATAGATGCTGAATGGTAAATGAATGATGTAAAGATAGATTTCTTAAGAGAGTTAGACAATAAACAAAGAAACGTTGTAGGTACTTTGTTGCGGCATTTGAGAATACTAAATTAGAGAGTTTAGGTATGCACACTTATCGTGAAACAATCTACAATTATTTCAAATTGAAAACACAAATTTTAATCTAAAACTGCACAGCCCCCTTACTCTTGAAACCAATCGCTATTGAATCGGATTGGTATTGTGAATTTTCGTATTTTTACGTTACGACACCAGCGCTAATTTGGATTCATATTGGGTGAACTAAATGGCATTGAGTATTGCATTTTTTTTACTCAATATCCACGCAATATGAATCCATATTAGCTCTGGTATCGTAACTTAGGAGTACGAAAATTCACAATATCAATCCGATCCAATAGCGATCGGTTTCAAGAGTAAGGGGGCAGGTCGGTCGAAATCGGGAGATGATATTATGTTTGTCTGAAAAACAATGATTTAACATGTGCATTTCAGGTCTTGTCTTTCAACTAAACACTTTCGGAAGTACACCCAATTATTATTATTCTAACTGACATAATTATGAGGAAATAATCACTTAAAGTCATTTTCACTGAACTTCTAAGTTTTCGATAATAATTAAACTGGACAGCATGTATAAATTAGGATAGTCCTCCTACCTACCTTATTAGCATAGTACAAGACGTACGCGTTCCTTAACTGAAACCACTAACATCTCGTCTGAAAAACGTTGAACTTTCAGTGAGCTTGCTATTACGTGAAGATAGGTCAAGCTGTTATTAATAGACCTGTTCAAAAGTAATATATTATTGTATCACTAGATAACTCTTAAACATTAATAACCCTTAGTGATAGATCTCAAATGAAGAGGTTGGATTGGATAGGAATTCGGATGATAATGTAAGGGGCTAGAGCTAACTTCCATCATTCCTTCCACCTTCTTTAACCTTCAACCCACCTTTTCAGGACGCCATTTTTTAAGCTGTGAAGAAGAATAAGCGCAAAAAAATGCACGGCTTTATACAGAAGTACCTGTACGTACATACTTATAATGACATATGTATGACGTACATATATATTAAACGACTATTATCCCTGAAGGGTTAGAGACTAGGCAATTAATGAGGACCACAAAAACAGTCCTCTGCCATAGTCCACTTTTCACCAAATAGCGACTGCACATCATGCACATGTGCTCAGCGTGACAGGTGGTGACAGAAGTAACGAAATTTACAAAAACAAAAAGCTACCTATATCGAAGATGAAACGTTGAACTACCTCAGGTGCGGGAATCGAATCTACGTCCTCCGCAATTCGGGCGGCTGTGCTCGGACGTGGGTTCTATTCCCATCTGAGGTAATAATTTTTTCAACGTTTCGTTAATTCGAGTCTATTTGAGATAATAAAGTAAATAATCAAAATTTACGAAAAATATAATAATGTAGTTACCAAATCATAACAAGATTTTTAGAAGCATGATGGCTTCGATGATCCATGAAGTGAAATTCCATCTTTGAGCCTCCGTCACTGCTATCAATTCAGAGGCAATGTGCTGCTTTGTTGGGAATGTTGTAAAAGTTTTGGGTTTTGTTTTAATCACTTAGTTACTTCGTTAGTGCTATGATAATACTTATTTATATTAGCATTATCATTATTAATTGATTAAGTTACTGATAAGCGTCTGACATTATGAACTCAGGGTTTATCAGTAATTTTAATTATTATAACCCAAAGCTTTTAGGCCAATAAGTCTCCAATCCATTCTTTTTAAGACCTTGGAAAGAATGGTAGACAAAGGACATAATTTTTATGGGCCTTTTCTGAAAGTGCCGGCCAACAAAAAAAATGGTATTTATTGTTAGAAGTGAAGTTGTAGGATTGCTCCGAGCCAAGTTATACAAGTTCGAAGATTCATCATTTTCATACATTTATTGATTCATAATTTTTTTTTGTTTGAACGGAACAGATCATGACCCACAGCTTTTGCGCTGCAATGACAATTGCTTTATATCATTAGTTCTAGCAATACCTATCATTATTTTATGTTTCCCAGTTCCAGCACTTTCAGAAATCAATAAATGTATGAAAATTATAAATCATCGAACTTGTATAACTTGGCTCAAAGCAATCCTACAACTTTTGAACCATATTAACTATTACTCCAAATGGCTAGTTTTAACAATACGTACTATTTTTTTTTGTTGGTCGGCACTTTTAGAAATGGCCCAAAAATGTATGGAGCCTGAAGAGGGTTTACGCATTTCGGTTTCCCATGCAAACGTCCAAGTCAAAATTTTTAAAAACTATTTAGCCAATTTTGATGAAACTTTGCATGCTAAAGTAAAACTTATTATTTTTAGCTGAGTTATTGCGATTTTAAGTCCTCTAAAGTTGAAAACATTTAAAAAAAACGTTTATTTAAGTGAGTTATTGCTATTTTAAACGTTCTATACGTTTAAAATAGCAATAACTCACTTAAATAAACGTTTTTTTTAAATGTTTTCAACAAACAATTTAGATCCCTGTGTTTTACTTTAGCATGCAAAGTTTCATCAAAATTGGCTAAATAGTTTTTAAAAATTTCGACTTGGCAGTTTGTATGGGAAACCGAAATGCGTAAACCTTCTGAATGATCTCCTTTATCGGAGCGAAACCGTTGAAAAAATTCCCACTTCACGGACTTCAATGCGCGTACCAGCCAGGGAAGTCAACAGAAACTACTCTCCACCATGTGGTGAGCCGAGCGAAATCAGACCTGAAGAACAAAGAGATCTGCGTCTGCACATTCGTAGACATTAAAATTTGAAGGTGCATTCGATCGCAAAACCTTTGACTCCATTAATGTGGCAGACAGAGATCATGGCGTGACACAACCGATCTGTAAATGGATTGAATGAATGTTAGAAGGTAGAATCATATACTCAGAACTGCTTGGGGACAGTTTACTCGCTAAAACAATTAGAGGGTGCCCGCGAGGGTGGGGGGTCCTCTCTCCTCTGCTATGGAGTCTTGTAGTTGATTGAATCATAGTAAAACTGAACCAATATACAGTTGGTTATGCGGATGAACTGGTCTTCACGGTCAGTGGAAAGTTTCCCTCCACGGTATCGTAGCTAATGCAACGTGCCTTGGATTTGATGGAGAATTGGTGTAATACTACTCATCTATTCGTAAACCCGGGAAACAACCGCTATCTCCTTCACGAGGATGAAAAACATCACGAAACTGGAAAACCTAAAGCTTTATAGCACCCGGCTTCCCTGGTCCAGAGAAGTGAAATATCTAGGCATAACACTAGTTAAGGAACTTATCTGGAAACAGCACATGGACACGACCGTGGCCAAGGCCTATAGGGTATTTGGTATGTGTCGGTCCACTTATGGCAAAACGTGGGGACGCAACCCCAAAATCATAAGGTGGATTACATGATGATGGTGCGGCCGAGTCTCACATATAGCAGCATCGTCTGGTAGCCCAGAACCAGGCTGAAAATCTGTAAGAATGCTTTAAGCAAATTTTAGAGGACAGCGTACATGGCGATTACTAGGGCATTCAGAACCACACTGACGGCAGCTCTGGAGGTCCGTACGGACCTTCCACCCCTACACAGTGTCATAGAGACGGAGGCAAAAAAAGCGCTTCATAGACTAAAGGTGGCCGGGCTGTGGGACGCATCTGAGCCTCTGACTAGACAAACAAAATGGGAACCTAATGATACTCTTGATAGGATCATGGAAATGGGGTGTGACATGATTTCCTCCAAGTATATGTTCGAAAAGATATTAAATGTGTCCCAACTAGGGATGAATGGAAACAAGGACCACCGTCTCCAGAGAAGAACAGCCTAATCTGGTACACCGATGGATCCAAAATGGAGTCGGCTACTGGAGCCGATATCTTTAGCAATGACGTCAAACATTGTCACAGCAAGGCAAAATTCGCAACTGTATACCAGGCCGAAACTTTTGCAATTCTCATATGCGCTATAAAGAATTAAGAACTCGTCCTCAGAAAGCGTAACATAATTGACTTGACTTGGAGAGGGAACGCAGGGCGTTGGCGGTAAGAGGTAATATGTTGGCCCGCAGGTTTGCTCGTTGCTCGTATGACACTAAGGTCACACTATTTAAAGCATACTGTCAATCTTTTTATACCGGCGGCCTGTGGACTAACTACACACTCAAATCGTACAACGCGTTACGTGTGCAATACAATAACATCTTCAGGGTGCTGTTGGGGCTGCCACGTTATTGTAGCGCATCCGGTATGTTTGCAGAGGCGCGCACGGATGACTTTTATGCAATTATGCGTAAGAAAGCTGCGTCACTGTTATCTAGATTGCGAGGTAGTACTAACGGCATCTTGAGGGTGTTATCTGAAACTTGCAACTTGCATTTTCTCCGACATTGGGGAAAATTGCTTTTGTAATAGTTTTAATAGCTGTAACTAGTTGTAGCTACTAACATAGGTTTTAAGGTAAAATTGTTACTAACAAATATGGATCACTTGTGTATTATGCTTGTAATCTGAAATAAACTAATTCATTTATTCATTAATTCATAATAATATTCATCCTGAGTGACAGCGAAGCCGCGCTCCAGTCACTTAAATCGCCTTGGATCGACTCCAAACTTGTACTTGAAACAACAAAAGCTTTAAACAAGCTAGGTGGACCACAGGATGAGATTGATCTGGGTAACAGGCCATATGGGAATCCACCATGGCAATGAGATGGCCGATGCACTTGCCATGAAGGGCTTAGAGACCCCATATAATGGTCCTGAGCCATCTGTTGCACTGGCACCGAGCACCATCAACAAGACCAAATCTAAAACAGGCATAAACCGAATAGGAAAAGCTACCCGGTATGATATACTCAAAATCCTTTATAGGCGGAGACGCCCAAGGACGGAGTAAAATCATATGCGGAGGTAGTAAAAGGCAGGCACGAACAATCATCGGAGCCCTGACCGGGCATAATGCCACAAAACAAATGCTCCATAGAATGCAACTAGCAACAGACAGCTTGTGCAGGGCATGTGGAGAGAAAACGGAGGCCATGCAACACTTACTGTGTGACTGTGACTCCCTTAGCTAGGAAAAGAATGAGCCTCCTGGGATTGGTCTACCCGAAACCAGATGATTTAAGGCTCTCCGCCCTCAGAGACATTGCCAAGCGTATGGCAGTCATTTTCACTGAGGAAACAAGAGTGATAGGACGGGGTTGCACAAAAGATCCCAATGGGTCGACGTGCTGCTGCGAGATGGAGACCTCTGCAGGTCCAAAATAAATGACAAATAATTGAAATTTTATTAATTATACCTTAGCTACAACATAATATTTGTAATGTTACGACATAGTTTTTATGGAAAATGAGACGTTTGTATGAAAAAAAAGAACATTCAGTCTAATTGAGAACCTCCTCCTTTTTTTGAAGTCGGTTAATAAGTTTACGAATTAACAAAATTATGTAAAAGCAACAATCTGGTATTTAAAACTTCGTCATACCGTTTTTGAACAATTGAAACTCGTACAGGAAAGTTTCGAATTTATGATAGGTTACCGATATTTGGTGAAAAGTAAACTATGGTAGATGACTGTTTTTGATGTCCTCATTGCCTAGTCTCTGACTAACTCTTCGGGGATATTAGTCGTGATAATTTGTGTATGGATGTTATATGTAAGTATGTATGAATTATAAAAAATACTTTTTCTCTTTTTACATCTTGACTATGATTTTTGCGTAAAATGTCCATTTTCCCATTTTGTAGTAATTTTGCAGTTGTATTTATCGTTTTTATCGAAATAGGATAATAAATTAATGCATAATATTACAAATCTCCACTCTGCGAGAATAAGCCGAGTTCAGACGGCCGGCGCATCGCATTTTGTAGTAATTTTGCAGTTGTATTTATCGTTTTTATCGAAATAGGATAATAAATTCATGCTAATATTACAAATCTCCACTTTGCGAGAATAACTGAGATCGGACGGCCGGAAAATCCGAAAAAACCGAAATAACACTTCACACTAATATTTTTGTGAGTGTGTATGTTTGTTACTCTTTCACGTAAAAACTACTGAATGGATTTGGATGAAATTCTGCAGACAGATAGTTTATAACCTGGATTAACACATAGAATACTTTTAATCCAGATATTCCCACGGGAACGGGAACTACGCGGGTGAAACCGCGAGCGGCTGCTAGTTCATTATAAATTCTTTATTCCTCATGAAGTAACAATTACTCTGGTATAAATTTTGCTCAATAATAATATTATCGTAGCTATAGGAGAAATTCACAGTTAACTTAAAGCGATTTTCGAAGTTTTATGGTTTAGAATAAAGTTTTTTTTATATAAAATTAATGATATCTAAAATTTCTGAGGCCGCTACGAACTATACGACATATAAAAGATTTTTTTCAATTGTTTAGAACAGTAGTTCAATGTAGGAGCTCAAAAAAGTGCCTTCGCGCATTTTATGAAAATCTTTCTCTGCAATTTTGGGTTTAATTAAAAAGTTAGGCAAAATTTACAAAAAGCGAGGCCGCAGTTCGTACTATGCCAATAGCTATGCTACATTACTCAATTAGTTAAAATTGTATTGTTATATAATTATATTAATGTATTTTTGTTTCTGAGATCAAGAAGGCCAAAATTGGCCATTTTACGCAAAAATCACAGTCGAGATGTAATAGGGCTCTAATAGATTTCTGTAAATTATACATGATATTAAAAAAAAACTTTTAACTTTACTTTAAAGGTTACACTTTAAAAAAAATATTAAAAAACCTTCTACATAGGCGGTGGCGGGAGGTGGTTCCACATCCTAAGGAGTCATCTCCTTGTGATATGTAGAAGATGGATAATTATATTTTATTTATGATAGAAATATATGTAACTAGCCTTCCGCCCGCGACTACGTGCTTGTGGACACCCGTATATGTATTTTTATGATCATAAAGTATTTTTTCATATAGAAATTGTATCTAAATTTGTTTGTGAAAAAGTCAAGAAAATGATAATTATTACACGAAACTACCCAGAGTTTCATATATAATGTTTATTTCAAAATATAGGCGATAAACCCTGACTCTTTGCACAATAAAAGATTAATGATTTTCGGAAACATCACCTCTTGTCATGACATAACAAATAAAAATCTTCGTTGGGAAGCGCAGAACAATCGTTTTGGCAAATTTTTGTTTTACATTATTTGAAACAGTTTAATATGGTAAGTAGTACGTAAGTTATAATTTAAAAAGTTTGCCGGGAATATTTCCTAATTCTATAAAAACTAAACCACTTTTTTCATAATCAAATAATTGCAATTATAGAATCTCCCTTCTTCTCACTTAATGGTAAATGACGAAAGTACATAAATTAAAGCTGACCTAAACTACCTAAAAGACCTAAAATACTACTTAATCCTAATCTCTTTGCCAACTAACAGAATACAACAATGCTGTTTGCATTGTCCAGCTAACGATTAAAACCGGTTAGACATCGATGGCTAACCAAGGCATGCTTAAAACGGAACACAATTTCTATTCACTTCAAGAACCGTAGACGATACCTCTGGGTTTGAGACCAACATTTAACTAATAGACTGAAGAAACAGTAAAATTCACATCAACACAAGTAAAAGTACCTAAATAGAAGGAAAATTGGGCAAAATCCTTAAATACCACAGTGCAATTGTAATTTGGCAAAATGTGGACTGTAAGTGTGGAAGTGCACTGCTTTTGCTGACTAATTGCCTAGTCTCTGACCAACCCTTCGGAGACCATAATCATGAGTGTATGTAATTAAATATGTATACTTGAATAACCTTTAAACGTTTCAGGTACCATGATCCCCAAATCGGGCGGCGACTACGCGTACATCGGCGAGGCTTTCGGGCCCCTCCTCTCATTCCTGTACCTTTGGGTGGCGCTGTTCGTGCTGGTGCCAACAGGGAATGCCATCACGGCACTGACCTTCGCCCAGAATATTCTCAAGCCGCTGTGGCCAGCCTGCACGCCGCCCGCAGACGCTGTGAGCCTTATAGCAGCTCTTATTACCTGTCAGTATCACTAAAACACAATTAAAACATTTGTCTGCATGCAGTGTTCATTTCATTTTCATTTCACAAGTAGTTAACTTTAGTACTAACTCTTCTCTCTCTTTCGGTACCTTAACTTACTTTATCAAGTATTAGACTACGGTATCTCCTTTGTTTCGCACATTTTGAAATTCACATATTTTTACATTTCTCTAAAATATTAACGGATCACGCACTTTTCAAAAAGTGCTACTCGTGTGCATCTCTTTTTGAAAGCAATACTGTGCCCATTTAATAATTACATTTCCTAATAGAGTGTCGTAGTTATGTAGTTTTATTCCTTTTCTCCTAGTTCGATTGTGATGTAACTATAATTTATTATGACGATAACCGAGTATTGTAAGAATCATCGTAAGTAGAAAGTGGCAAGAGACATAATAATATATCGGGTTCAATACCCATGCAAATACTCAACTGTTTGTAAATAGATACAAGAATTGAATCAACTACAACAACTACTCTTGTGATACTCTTTGTTACCCCATTACACTCCAAACCATGAACTAAATTAAGCCTGGTTTTCAACTGATTCTGTCTCTATCTGCCATTACTTACAAATAAATTTGTAGCTTGGAGTCCCACCAAAAGGTAGTATTTTTTTAATTCAATAGATAATTTTCGATATGACCATTTGAGTTACTGTTTGTTATTTCATATAAGAAGAAAATCAATTATCCCCAAATACCTTATTTATACCAAACTTACAGCATTAAATATTCGGTGTCTTTAAAAATTCTGAGAAACCGTTGCCGCCTGCTCGGCATGCAAGTAAGTATACAAAGGACCATGTTCTTGCGTGTGTAATAATAAGTGCTTTTTGCTCGTCAATAACTTACCAGTGTTATCCAAAATCTGTAACGCGTTGCGCAAACTTGAATCCTACGGCTGTCGTTTTAAAGCACATCGAATTTGGTTAAACAACATCTCTAAAGGGAAGGGTTATGCCATTCTTTACCCCTTGCGGAGCGACAAGCTGTGGACCGGTTTAAACTTCAGCAATTTATAAAGCTGCTTCTTCACAATTCATCAGTTCTCAGAATGTTGATTGTTGAGCCCCAGAAAGTTCAAACCTGTATTTTGCAATGTTACGAACCACTCATTTAAACATTCTAAATGTTTATTCTAATACGCGGCACCAGACAGACTAGAACTAGACACAATAGAAATCCTATTTATTGAGCACTGATCAGTGCGCGGCCACGCTGTTGAATGGTTAAACTAGATCAATATGGATGATTAATTATATTAAGGCAATATTTATTACTAAGTATCTATGATTAATGGTTTGTTTTGTCAAAAACTAGCCAAAAGAGATTCCGAATTGGTAAAATGAATTAAGTCAGAAATATACGAACATAGCAAAATGAGGAAACATTTCAACATACTATAAATATCCTGTCCGTTTGCCGAGGTTTGCTTGCATGTTTATATTATTATCTCGTTTGTACGAGATAATAATATAAACATGCAATGTAAAAATATAGTTATAAGTAAATATAAGTACTAAAAATCCATTTCGTTACGAGACTATTATTCAAACAGTAAAAATGCGAGTGACACTCGATGTTCACAAAGAAAAAATAAAAAGAAAAAATCATTTTTTTTTATCGAAATTGGTCATTATAAGTATAATTGGTACTAGATGCCAAGTCGATCGTGCAGTTCGTTATTAGACGAGGCGTCATCGCCGCATCAGTTTTTCGAGGGACGACAATGACGAAAGTGTTAATTACACTCATTTCTATCTTTGAATAGAAAGGGTGAAATAGATGCAGTTTGTTTAAGACCCAATTAAAATCATCTCAAGCTCCTCCGTGTTTCGGAAGGCACGTAAAGCCGTTGGTCTTAGTTGTTGTCGTAAGATGGTAGTCGTTAAAACCCACTAACCTGTATTGAGCAAGTGTGCTGGATAGGTTACGGTCCAATCTCCCCATGTTTTTTTTTGGAGTGTCCTTGCTGTCGGTCGCAGATGACCTTTACAGCTTAACCGGGCTTGAGTCTCCCCATGTGTTGTAGTTCATGTGCCTTTTCCCAACAGTGGGACGTTTATAGGCTGATGATGATGATAATGATGAAATAAGATGATTAATATCTTATAAGTAGTACTTCTTCGGCACATGTGGTGCAGTCGCTATTTGGTGATTTGTGGACTATGGTAGTGGACTGCTTTTGCTGTCCTCGTTGCCTAGTCTCTGACTAACCCTCCGGGGATAATAGTGGTGATTATATATATGTTTGTTAAGGTACTTCTCCGTTCTGCCTACTTCAACCGCGAAATAAGCTATTATTTGCAGTTTTGAATATAATATGGAAACAGTACTAGCAGTGATCGCTCCAATAACAATTTTGTTATACATGGTGACATCAATTCATTAGTGGTAATATGAAAATACAAAAAATTTACTTACGAACAAAAAGCTAGGTCAAGAATTGATTCAAAAAGTCTATTTGTTATTCAATTTTGTGTCCCGAAATACGTTTACGTTTGTACGGTACGTTAAACATAGATTCGGCTAAATTTTAAAATGCTACCAGCATGTCCGACAATGGCGCAACTTTGTTCACATCGCTCACAGCTTCGTGTGTGGTGACCAGGTCTAGTAATTCTACAACGTAAAATTACTGTGCTTACTTTTAATACCTGTAAAACGACCATATTGTACCTTACACTTAACTCTGCCACAGATCGTGTCAAAGTCTGAATCCCTTGTAAACAAGATTGATCATAATGTTTTAGATGCATGCACCCGTTCCTTTGCCTAGTTCCGTCCCGTTTTCTAAATTCAAATGCCTGGTCACGACGCCACAGACTATTGTGGCGCGGCCGAGTGTGCTGATTGCTCCTGACAGGATAATGAGGGCTTCCTCCCGCATCGCACTGACACATACTCTTGTATGGAATTATCTTGGATATCACACTATATAAGGGCACCTAATGATGCCACTTTCAAAATGAGCCCACATTCGCAATACATTTACAGACGGACTTGTCTTTATTCCGTAAACGTTCGTGGATTTCAGAGTTAACAATCAAGAAAGTGTATCTAAAATTTTAAATGTTTCATTACAGGTTTATTAACCGTCATTAATTGTTACAACGTGAAATGGGTGACAAGAGTGCAAGATTCGTTCACAGCGGCGAAGATCCTTGCCTTCCTCATCACGTTCGTTGCCAGCTTGTGGTACTTCTTCTCTGGACACACGGAGAACCTGGAGAACATGATGCAGGGCACCAACACCCAGCCGGCGAACCTGGCCATCGCTTTCTACACTGGCCTCTTCTCATACTCTGGGTGGAACTATCTTAACTTTGTGACGGAAGAACTCAAGGAGCCCTACAAGTAAGCTCGCTATTACTTAAGTTATTACGTGCCTGAGTATGATTTTAAAATTAATCTGTTCCTGTGCATTATTACGATTACCTACATTATTACGATCTTCTTATTCTTATTCTATGAATTAAAAGGTATTCAGTGAAAAAATAACAGAATCCTGGATACACGTATTTTTTTAATTTAATAGATATCCTTTAACGGACTCTTTCGTAGATTTTTGTAGTATTTTCAGAAACATACATTAAACTAGCTACGTAAGGGCAGTACTGTCAAATTCAGTTTGATTTACACTAAGGGTGGATTCGACCAAACTGGAATAAGGTCTTATACCTAGATTAAAGGCCGAATTTGTATAGACTAATCTCGGAGTAAGTCTTATTCCAGTTTGGTCGAATCCACCATAGGTGCCTTACAAATAAAATAAATATATAGAGAATAAGGTCGGAATAGTTATTCCGTGTTTTGTCTTTTTTACTAAACAAAACACAGCATAACTATTCGTAGCTTATTCTTTGTTTATTTGTAAGGCACTAATATTATAGCTAAAGTTTGTAAGTTTGGTTGAAGATGGTAATCTTCGAAGCTACTCATAAGATTACAATAATCTTTTATCAAAGGGACCGATGCTGCCCAGACCCCAGCGGCAAGTGAGGGGATGTACTTGGGTCTTTATAGTGGTATGCCCCCCCTTCTCCTGAATCATTGTCGAAGTCTTCGGGCCTGGACAGGGAGGCAGAAGCTAGGGGGAGAACCCTACCTACATAACCACCCGTGCCACCCGGGTACCGTACGGTGGTACTCAGTATGAGTTTTCCCTAGTATAAAAAATACATAAATGTATTTTTTATACATAATCACGACTATTATCCCCGAAGGGTTAGTCAAAGAGTAGGCGATGAGAACAGCAAAAGCAGTCCTCTACCATAGTGCCATCAAATAGCGACTGCACATGTGCTCAGCGTGACAGGTGGTGAGCCCATCGCCGCTCTATGCTGTTGGATGTATGTGCATTTTCTCAGGGAGTAGGTAGTAATATTCATTCACCGCTACGCGACATGGTTAAAAAATACTAATAATAATAAAAAAGGGTGGACTTAATATGCTATGTATAAGCGAAGAAAAGGTAGACAATAGTATGCCATACTGCACGGGTATTCTTTAACGCAGACAAAGCCACGGGAAAATCATGTATAAACTACGTAGGTATATCACAACTCCTCCCTCATTCCAGGAACTTGCCACGAGCCATCTGCATATCAATGCCAGTGGTGACATTGGTTTACGCGTTGACCAACGTGGCCTACTTCGCCGTGCTGACCAACGACGAGATCCACGCGTCTGAGGCCGTGGCTGTCACCTTCAGCGAGAAGATACTCGGCGTGGTGGCCTGGATCATGCCACTGTTCGTTGCCATGTGCACTTTCGGCTCGCTGAATGGTGCCATCTACGCCTCGTCACGACTGTTCTTCGTTGGAGCTAGGAATGGCCATCTGCCGCTAGCGATATCCCTGATCGACGTCAGGCGTATGACTCCAGTGCCTTCACTAATATTTATGGTGAGTGTTTGTTCTGTACATAAGAGTAGAGTTGTGTGGTACAGCGGCTCACTAAAATAACATTTCCAACCCCTCTCTTTCCTTGGGTGTCGTAAACTAATGGCCTGGTAAAGTAATTCTCAGAGTACCTTAAGGTGGCGTTCTGGGCCCTCTTCTTTTCTAAGTATAAGTAATTTATGTGTTAAGTTTGCAGATGATGCCACAATTTTTATTTTAGATGACCCAGTAAACTTCGTATCACCTAGGTACATTATATTTGTGAAAAATATGGTCAAAACTTAATATGTACAAAATTTTTCGGTCAGCACATTTAGCCAGTGTCAAGTTAATAAGTTATTGCCTATAGTAGATGATAATGAATGTTAATATAAGAAAACGATTAATGGTAAATGATATTCCCCCAAACCCTTTGAGACTCAATAAAGCTGAGGGACTTAATTGAGATCTCACACGGACTTCTTGAAAGAATCTGAAAAGTGATGTTGCACGGTTTTGTTTTATTTGCCAAAACTCATGCATGTTCACGAACACTTAACAGAAAGTTATTAATCCGCCATTATTACACATTTAATATTGGACGAAACACAAATTAAAGAAAATAAAACAAAAGAGCAGACATGACGCCAAGAAGTCCACTTTTATTTACCAAACCATATTACAACGCTGTAACTTACCTTGCAAAAATTAGTGCGCACTGTATTTTTGCTAATTTTAATGCACACTTGCACTGCTTGACATTCGAAGGTAAATTGCGGAAATATTTAAAGAGTTATAATGCTGCTAATTTAGGGAGATATTCGGTAAATATTTTAGGAGGCATCGATTTTTCAAATGAGTGGTCTAAAGATTCCTTATTATATGGATATAACAACAAAATGGCCGAAAAACAGAGGGGGCGGTAAACCGGCTAAGTTACCCTACTATAGCTATGAAACAGACAAATTTCTAAACGCACGTCTATAAATATTTGACAACCAAGTGACAATACATATAAAGTCCTCGCGCACTGACTAACTGATGATAGATTTTAATAATCGTCTTGAAATTTCCGAACGCACCTATAAATAATTGACGAACAAGTGTCAAATTCTTTTATTTTTAAAAAGACAATAAAGACTTTAAATATTTTACAGCTATGAACATTTTGTATTGAAAAATTAAATTGTCGTTTTTAGTATTTTCCATTACCTAATTTATAATATTTATAGCTTCCACAAATATTTCAAAATCGATATTAGCCAAATCGGTTCAGCCATTCTCGAGTTTTACCGAGACAAACGCACAGCTATTTATTTTTATATATACAGGGCGTCCCACGGATATGCCACATGGAGCGAAAGTACCTTGAATATTGTAGACGAAACATTTTACTGAAAGAAGACATTATTTAAATTTAAAAAACAATTTAAACTGCATTCATAGATATTTAAATAATTACATGGTTGAATAATCACACTGTAGCTTTATCATACCGATCGAAAGGCTTCATCATAAGGATTATTTTTTCTAAGTGACATAGTATCACAAATAAAAGGAAGACCATGAATTTTAACATTTTTAATACAAAATTAATCAATTCATGTATGTATTTATTCCAATGTCAGTTGTACGTCCTTACGGAAATGTCAGCTTTTCATTTTTCTGAAGAAAATTTCACATCAAATGTTATAATTCATGGTCTTCCTTTTATTTGTGACACTATCTTATTGAGCAAAAAATAATCCTTATGATGAAGCCTTTCGATCGGTATGATAAAGCTACAGGTGATTATTTTTCTCATGTAACGGGTTCGATTCCCGGTTCAACCATGTAATTATTTAAATATCTATGAATGCAGTTTAAATTGTTTTTTAAATTCAAATAATGTCTTCTTTCAGTAAAATGTTGCATCTACAATATTCAAGGTAGGTTTTCCCTCCATGTGGCATATCCGTGGGACGCCCTGTGTAGATGATAGTGAAAACAGAACTGTCATCGAAAATTAAATTAATAAAACGTTAAAACATTTGGTTGACTGACTAGCTTAAAACTTTGAATCTTAAAATAAATATGAATAAGACTAAATTTGTACAATTGCGTAATTACAAGACGAACTCATTTAAATTAAATATTCAAGATTATGAGTCTAACTCAAAAATAGAAAAAAATAACGAAAGCAACTTTCTTGGTGTTTCGATGGACTCAAATTTAAATTGGATATACTCATATTAATAACATAAATAGAAAGATTTCTAGTTATAGCTATGCATTATCTATTCTGGCAGACAATTCCCCTTCTGAAATTGTTCAAGCTGCGTCTTTTGGTAATGTGTATCCTCTCCTAACGTATGGAATTTATTATTTATTGGGGTAATTCTGTTAATTCAAAGAACTTTCATACTACAAAAGAGAATGTATAGGTACGCATAATTTACAACATGTATTATAATTACACCCTTAGAAATGTATTTAAAGAAAAGAAATTACTTACTCTATTTGTGTATTCATTAAAAACAACATAGAATTGTTTAACTCTCCGTAACCAACGTTTAAAGTTTAAATATAATTTAAATTTACCAAATTGTTAATAATAATGTTTTTGATATTATGAGTACTTTCATACCATGGTATAGTGTAAATCATTTACCTACTGATTTAAAGGCATTGAATAGTCATTATATTTAAACTTAAGTTAAAAAGTTGGTTATTTAATAATGTTTTCTATACACCATGAATACTATGAATTTTAATAACTTGATTGTTAAATTCATGATAGATTTATTTTTTATTTTTAATGTTAATGTTAATAATAATATTTGTGTACATTGCATACCCGATCATGAGCAAACTGTTGATACTACCTACTTATTTGATTATTTTAAGAACTTGTTACACAGTTAAAGCAATAAAGAAATTCTATTCCATTCTATTCTAAAGACTCGCACATACATCCAACAGCATAGAGCGGCGATTCCGATGGGTTTGCCACCTGTCACGCTGAGCATATGTGCAGTTGTTGTTTGGTGAACGTGGATTGTGGCAGTGAACTGCTTTTGCGGTCCTCATTACCTGGTCTCTGACTAACCCTTCGAGGATAATAGTCGTGATTATATGTGTGTACTAGCGGCCGCTCGCAGTTTCACCCGCATGGTTCCCGTTCCCGTGGGAATATCGGGATAAAAAGTATCCTATTTGTTAATCCAGGTTATAAACTATCTGTATGCCGAATTTCATCTAAATCTATTTAGTAATTTTTACGTGAAAAAGTAACAAACATCCATCCATACTTACAAACTTTCGCGTTTATAATATTAGTAGGATGTATGTATGTAAATAAGTATGTATGCCCACAGCAACGCAGTAATTTAGTGCATTACTGTATTTCATCTTGAAGTTTATGATATCAAGTAAAATTACTGAGCAAAGTGGCATAAACCTTCAGGGATGCAAAAACCTTTATGCATTTGTCGACTGAGTCAAGTAAAAAATAATTGTAAGTAATACAAGTTTCAATTACAATCATAATCAGCTCTTTATTATAGCTAGTTTGTGATTACCTACACTACACGAGATCGTTAAAGTTTCTTTTTTCCATCAGGACTCTTGTTTTCCAGTTTTTACGACTCTTTATGTTTTAATACTTCTAACTAGTAAGTAAGAGATTGGTTATGCCAATTAGTTGTTGTAAATAGATGTGTTTGGAATACATCAGAAATGCTGTTATGTAGAATGAGCAATCTGAATGGACAGTATGATGAAGACAAATACTAAAAGACATATTAAAAGTAAACAAAATAAAGCAAAGCTGAAATAAATCAAATCCTCGCCTACGCACAACTGGGAATCGAATCTGGTGAGATCTCACAAACATCTAAGCAGTGTTTACACAGCACGGATAAATATAGTATTCGTTTCTTTTTCACAAGCCGGGCAAGGTACCCTACCCCTTTTGTTGGCATTAAATATGTTTTCTAGTTAAAGGACAAGTTCAAAAAAAACCCAGGCCCGGCGCAAAAGAAAAGTAACTCAAATTATAAGTAAAAATAAGTAATTAAATAATGCTAAAGAGGCATCATCGAAATCAATGGCTATATGTGTGAAATTGCTATTCGAAGTTTTATAGGGGTAACATATTATGCAGCTGGGAGCTATGGTTTAAAGTGCTATCTGCAACACCGAGCAAGTAAATATCTTTTACATAAGAATAATCAATTCCGAGGTACCTACGGCTCGTGACTTTGGGACGCGGGGTAAGCCCTGTCCCAACCGGGCTAACTTCTCTTTGACAGCGTAAAATATAACAATTAATTAAAAAATAGCTCGGTTGGTCATAGATAATTCGAGCATCCCGCATCATTTTTGGATTATGTCGTATTACACCTAGAAAATCGGTAACTTTAGTGCGTAATTATTTAAATAAAAAGAACATTTGTGTTTTTTCTTTTATGTGACATTATTTTTAATGATTAACTTGTAAAAGTAGGTAGTAGAGTAAGTAGTAGAGAAGTTGCCAGTAACATGTAATTATATGTATTCGCTTTTAAACCGCAACTGTATCTGTTTACTGCTCCTTTTACAGATACATTATGTAACCCCTGTAGAACTTCGAATAGAAATTTTACACATACTCGTACAGCCATCGATTTCGATGATGCCCCCTATGCAGTATTTAATTACATATTTCTCCCTATATTTTTAGTTACTTTTCTTTTGCGCGGGTTTTTTTTCCATACTTCATGAGCATTCTTCTTTCTTTTGTGGATGGTAAACAAAGAAAGTTAAGTATTTGAATATATTAAAATGTTTATATACATTAAATGTATGTATCTATAGAGTTATATTAAACATAGTAGGTAACTATAATAAAAAAAATACTCAAAGAATCTTGCAAATATATACATAAATTGTTAAATACGGACCTGCTAAATATTTTAAACATATTCTAAAGCATCGTCATCTTCTTCATCATCATCGTCACAATATAAGTTAGAAGATGGATCTTTTAATAAATATAGATAATGCTCTTTTGGAAGACTCCGGGGGTTTTTCTTTTTTGACTTTTGCTTGCTTGAAAACTAAAAATGTCTCTACAGGATTTTTCTCGGCTACATTTTCTTGAATTATGCTCCCTGTATCACTTGAAGTCTTTGTTCCTAGGCTCTTGCGACTCTTCCGTTAACTATCCTATAGGCAAAAGTGCTGAGGATATAATTTCTGGTCCATGCATTTTTGTGTAATGTTGGAGGTTGGAGACATATTGTACCAAGGGTACAAGGAAACAAAATATCTGGCTGTAGCATGCGCATATGATCTGTATTTCTCAAAAATCATTTTTTTTTATTGTTTTTCAAAACTTTCTTCTCCCGAGCATCGCATTATGTTAACGAGTTCATTTCTTGAAATAAATATTGTATTTGAACTCGATCGTAAAACCAAATAATTAATTTTGCATAACGGAAATTAAATACGAGTAGTAAAACTACAAAAATCGTTATTAGATGTAAAGTAGCAGAAAGTAGATTTTGTTTTAGTTTCAGTTGCTGATATTGCATGGGTTGTTTACAAAAAAACTAAAGTAGAATTCACGGGAAAACTCGACTAAAACCTTTGCCGGTTTATAATTTAGTGAAAATTGTAGTAATTATAAATATATTCCTTGGTTTAATACGTTTATTGTATTTATTTATTTAAAATTTGGCAACATTATAATATTACATGGCGGACTTAATGCCTGAGGCATTTTCTACCAGTCAACCTTAGGGTGGTGCAGAGATAACATAGAAGGTACATTTATTTTCGGTAACAAATAGTGGAAGAGAGCATGAATATAATTTTTAACTTGTAAATAACATACTAAAAATAAACACATACATATACAAATTCACAAACACATAAATAATTATACAAATGTATAAATTTACCTACATACACTAAATTACACTACATAATTAGATAGGACGTTACTGAGATGATTCTGCCATGGTTTTATCTAACAGGAGCATGTGGACTTTCTTTTTAAATGCATCACGACTCGTAGCCATGCTGATTTCCTGAGGTAGCACGTTCCACAGGAGTATGTACTGAATATAGAAGGACGAATGAACAAAGCCAGAAGAATAAGAAGGAGAGAAAAGGAGAAGGTTATTTGAAGACCTGAGATTCCTGTCGTGAGAGGTGCAGAGATATTGGAATTGGGGAGTAAGGTAGGAAGGAGCATTTGGAGAATTTAGAAAGGAGAAAAGTGTAGTAAGGCCACGCAAACATCTCCGCTGACGAATGGTAACCATTTCAGATTAGACCTATCCTTTGAGATGTGGTCGTACTCAGGTTAAAGATAAATCGAATACTATTGTTTAGCAGTCTGTCAAGCTTATTAAGCAAGTCAACATTGAGATCGTAATTACACACGTCACCATAGTCGATTATGGGAAATATTAATGACTGCGCTAGCATTACCTTCGTCTCGAACGGTAAAAAGTTTCTCAAGCGGTTTAAAGAGCTCAAAGTGCAGGTCACTTTTTGGCTAACACTAGCTACCTGAGACTGCCAGCTGAGTGTGAAATCAAGATGTAGGCCAAGATTTTTTACAGTATTACTAAATGGAATAATCGTTTCGTCAAACACTATTGGCTCAAGAGAATTCAGCTTCAATTTACCCATCGATCGCAAGCTGCCAATAAGTATCGATTGCTACTTTGTGAGATTGACGACCACACCAAACCTACGAGACCAGTCGTTAATTACGTCTAAATCCCGATTCAGTGTTTCAATGGCGTCCGGCAAGTCACACGTGCTTGGTAGTAAAGCTGAAGGTCATCGGCGTACAGATGATACGAACACTGAAGGTGGTGTGAGATGAATAAATATTGAGGATAATAGAGGAGAAGGAATACCGCCTTGTAGAACGCCAGCATCCAAGTTCCACCAACTTGATGATGTCTCATCAATGCGAACTGACTGCTGACGCTCTCGAAAATATGAAGGGAACCCCATGCATGTACCTCAGATGAAACCATAAGATGGGAGAGAATAGAAAGGAGAACGTCGTGACTGACGGCATTAAAGGCATTTGAAAAATCAATAGGTACCAAGATTGTGACTTTCGTATCCTCAATACCTTGCCTAATGTCGCTAGCGACTTTAAGGAGAGCGGAGAATGTGCTGTGCCCGGGCCTGAAACCAGACTGTAAAGGACTAACGAGGTTGTTTCAGTAAACCTCGAAAACTGTTTATGAACACAGGCCTCGATAGCTTTAGACAGAAACGGAAGAATGGATATGGGCCGAAAATGGGATGGCTCGGAAGGATTGGCAAACATTGCAACCTTTGGCAAGGGTCGCACATAGGCTTTACGCACAGACCACTTAGCCCATTACGCCACTGGGAGAGGAATTGGCCTGAGTCAAGGGAAAAATGCTCAATATTGGGACGAGACAGACTTGCAATATAATCCACCGTTTGACAAAGGGTTGAACGATCCGTACTAGTACCTACAAGTAGTGGTGAAATGTAGGTTTATATCATCCAACGAAATTGTGTTAGGGAGAATAATATTACGCGTTCTGCCAATACCTAGCGTTCCAAAAAACTTCCAGATATCAGCGGGGGAGGAGGATGAGATGTTTTTAAGGATATGACGGCGTTTACGCGAAGTTAGGTACCTACTTAATCAAAGTTTTAATAATTATTTAATATCCTAATGCTTTTTATAATTATTTCCTCTTTTTAAACTATTTTATAGCTTATTTTAATGCAGCTAAAGCACATTCACCGTGCTTTCGATAGATAATGAAAATTGAGCTCATGCAAGCAGTATTTTTAACCGCGCTACTAAAATTAGAAGCCATTCTATTCAGAAAAACCGAACACATTCCAACACGATTCGCATTAATTCTCATTTCGCAAGCAGCGTCATTACATAGAGAAACGTCATTCAATTATATTTACATCGTCACATTGTAATCAAATAATTGTATTTTTTTGTCATAAATACATACATTTTAATCGCGACTATTATCTCCGAAGGGTTAGTCAGAGACTAGGCAATGAGGACAGCAAAAGTATTAGTTCTCTACAATAGTCCACTTTTCACCAAGTAGCGACTGCACATGTGCTCAGCGTGGCAGGTGGTGAGCCCATAGCCGCTTTTACGACACCCGAGGGAAGTGAGGGAAGGATTACATTCATCTTACATTCAATACAATTTTTGCAATTTTATTGAATGTAAGATGAATGTAATCCTCAATTTATCCGACGTTTTTAATTTTCCAACTTATAAAAAAAATCTCGCTCATCGTCTCTGTCACTTTATTTTGACATATTCTTCATAGTCTGGCTGGCATCATACATCCGGAATGGCTCTCTGGATTCATATTCTGAATTGATATCATTAATACAGAAAGACCGGAATACAATAATTATATCAGTATGCACATGCTGATTTTTCCAGATTATTAATTTCTCAGATCGATCTGTAAGAATGATACTGACGTGCGTTCTGAATTCCGGATCGAAATATTTTCATAACGCGCGTATTCGCGGCAGCAGTGTTTGCGTTTGCATTTCTTTTTATATTATGTAGAGCCAAAAGCAATACAATTAGTATTAATTCCTCTTCTTTAAAGACGGTTTGCATGTGCCGGGCTACACAAGACTACTGATCAATCTGATTTTTTAAGATATATGTGAGGCAAGGTGCCGGAATTTAGATTATGAATTTTAAGATTATGAATCCAGAGAGCCATTACGGTGTAGGAAGAGTGCCTTTATACACTGAGATTTTTATAGCAATGCAAACGCGCGTTTTTGAAACACGATTTTGTAGCGATGCAACAACGCGTTTGTAATTTGTATCGAAGTAGACCTGTTATGTGACATGTATTATTAGTATACTGTGCCTGTGGAATTGTTCTTTAAACATGGTGCAAGGTGGTATCACAACTGCATCGTGTGTAATGTAAAGGTAGGGCTAGCGGCTGCATCGCTACTCTTCGATCAACAATGCTACTGCATCGTGCCTGTATCGCGTTTTCAACGCTACAAGAGTCGCAGTGTGAAAACTAATGGTCCTTTAAGTCAAATTCAGGCCCATAAGACACGGTACAGTATGTTTCAAAATAGCAGAATCGATGCCATAGTAAAGCCCAACTGCTACAATTTTTTTAACACACTAGCACGTAGAGTGGCTCTCATTACACCGATTTCAGCATCGTAATGTAGTTTATTACACACTAGTGCGGTAATGTAGTAAATAGAATCTTAACATAGAGTTTTTATAACTAGATTTTTTTTAAAGGCAAACATTTTTAAAATATGAATAAATAAACTGTTTTAGATAAATAAACACGCAGGAAATTCACCAAATTATTTATATTGTCAATAAATTAACCTTAATTCCGAACATTATTGTTTATTATATTTTTAATAGGCTGTTTGGCTGTTACCTTTTGCCTTATTATTATTTTTACTTGCATGCGAGAAACAGCGTTCGTAATAAAATTTGCGGTCTCTTTTACATACCTATATTTTGTTGATTCATACAGCGGCTTATTGTTCGATAATACCTTGAAAGTTTAAATATGTCTAGTTCTAGTAATGAAGAACTAAATTTACAGTCTACACCGCCGAAAAAGAGTGAAGCACAAAATGTTATTGACAGCCTATTACCATCTAAGTCCATCTCATCAGTCCAGTATCAAAGTAAAATATATGTTGGCTTACCAAAGAAATATACTTACACTAGAAAAACAACAAAAACACGCAGTCATTTTTAGAAAATGTCACAAATCCTTAAAAGTGTGTTAAAAAACGTCGTATGAAACGCGTGTGCATTAGTACTGACAATCCTCGGCTCCATTAATAACACACCTCGATTGTAATGACCAACATAGCACACTAATATCATAATGTACTACTAAAAGGCAAAACATACTGTTTTGTAATTTAAGATGTTTAGGGCCGTCCATTAATTATGTGAGGCAAATCACGAAAGGGGCTAATAAAATCACGAAACATCAAAAGGCGGGAGGGGGGCATAGTGAGATAATCACGTGTATTTATTTTTTCAGTGAACGCGCCCTTGTTAAAAATTGCTAATTATCGTCACGTGATTAATAGACGGTCGATTTAAAGAGATGTCGGCACACAAAATACAATTGAAATTAAGATATCATTTATTTTAATCATAAGTACCGTACCTATACACGAGTGAGCAATTTTCGGTAACTTTCACACAATTGAAAATTTTGGGTCATTCTCATAAGGACAGATTCCCAAAAAGACAGATTCTCAAAAGGACAGATTGTCAAAAAACCGAAAATGGTACAGGTGCACACAAAAATTAATAGAAGGAAATATCTCGCACACTGTTTCCACATTATAAATAAGTATTTTTCCTAAACTAACCTACCAGCTTGTACCTACTATGGATAACTGATAAATACATTAAAAGGTTAAATTATAACAATAATTAAATTTAAATTATTTTTAAAAATTAATTTAACAACTACTTAGTGTTCATTACTATTAATAATTATATTTTTTTTAATAATACAAACCTCATTTTTTCTCTGAAAATAATAACAATATTAAATTTTTCTCTTTAAGTGCTTACGTGTACTCCTTCCTTTTGAGAATCTGTCCGAATGAGAATGATCCATAATTTTCAGCTGGACACATACATATTAATATTTCAGTTAACATACAAAACTGTTAAAATTATTACCTACCTTTTATGTAGAAATATATCTGAATAATTTAAATAACATTTGTTATAAATAAGGCCTAAAGTATAACAGCTTTACACTAGTAATTAAGTTATTCTTCTGCATCGAAACCTCTGCAACTTCTATTTATAATAGACTTGCGGCCGCTCGCGGTTTCACCCTCGTGGTTCCAGTTCCCGTGGGAATATCGGGCTAAAAAGTATCCTATGTGTTAATCCAGGTTAAAAACTATCTGTATGCCGAATTTCATCCAAATCCATTCAGTAGTTTTTACGTGAAAGAGTAACAAACATCCATCTATACTTACAAACTTTCGCGTTTATAATATTAGTAGGAAGTAGGATATTTATATAACCAAGAACAAATCCAAGTAACATTTACCTACACGCTAGCTGGTAATCTTAACCAAGAATTGTAAGTTCAAGACTGATAGTCTCTCCACTACATAAACAGTGATCGTCACCTTTTTTGATAGGTATTTTTAACTCAAACATTCAAAATAATTGTTGTTTTATTCCAGTGCCTCGTCACCCTCATCGTGCTGGTGACCAACAACATGGAATCTCTGATCGTATACGTGACGGCAGTGGAGGCTCTGTTCACGCTCTGCTCGGTGGCCGGCCTGCTCTGGATGCGGTACACCAGGCCGCAGCTGCTTCGGCCCATCCGCGTCTCTCTCCTACTCCCCATAGCCTTCCTCATTATATGCACTTTTATCGTCGTATTCTCCTGCTTCACCCATCCCAAAGAGGTCGGCATCGGCGTCGCCTTCACCGCACTCGGCATCCCTATCTACATGGTCTTCATCAAGTGGCAGAACAAACCCAAGTGGCTCCAATCAGCATGCAACTCATTCAACCTAGCCTGCTCCAAACTCTTCCTCTGTCTACCAGAGAACTCGAAGGAGTTATGATCTCTACGATCCATATGCGATCTCATAGGAGATTCCAAGTGATTCTATACAATTATTACTTACGTTTAAGTAATTTATATATATCATTATTTTTAATTGTGCGCTGTGCCTAATATAACTCGAATATTGATGATCTGTTTAATTTTAAAATTGACGATACGATTCCTATGCATTATAGATTAAGTTTGTAATACTTGTAGACATTTCGTTTTAAATAAATGTCTTATAAATTAAATCTGGTATTTTTTTCTTTACAATTCTACAATTAAGTAAGTATGCCATTCTCTAACACTCTACAATAACAGCGTACCACAAAAATGTACAAAACTTACATTAACATTTTATTTAAACTTACGTTACACACGTGGTTAACTTTTAACACCTTTCTGTAGTAGGTAAAGCTCTACGTTTTTATATTTCTAAAAAGTTCAACTACTAAAAAGCGTTCTAATTATTATCGGCTATTGCCAATAATAATTAAAATGCCTTTTCTCAGACAAATGATTATGTGATCAATGCATGGACGTAAATACAAATCAAATGTATTTGATGTTTCAAAGTCCTACTATTGATAACCATAACCAAAAACGAAACGTAAAGAATTTAAACTGTCTAACATAATTGCAATAAAAGTTGTTGAAAAAAGAACACATGTGTTTTGACACGTCTTATGTTTTGCTTTTGCTTTGCCTTTTGCAGGGTTCGTGCTCACAGGAAACATTCGGGGTTTCGTCATGGACATGGACATATGCTCAGTGTGACAGGTGATGAGCCCATCGCTAATTAAATTCAATAAACTATAAATAATTAAAATAACAATGGAACCGGCAGCCTGGTATACATATTTCATCCTTCATTCCGGTATAGGATATGCGCTTAGCCTCAATTATCTGACATCCTTAATATGGGAACAGTTCCATGACCATGATTCCTTTGCTGCTTCAAAAACTCCTTCTTTTGAGGCAGGATTAATCTATTGATTGAAAAAATAGGAAGAAGTCATTGATTTGGCAATATTTTGCCAAATCAATGATTTCTTCCTATTTTTGAAGTATAATGAGCAGATATTCTTTGCTCTGAGGGGCTGACATATCCACTATTAATTAAATCCAAATATCCCATGACAATAATCCTAAACAAAGAAAGTCTTTAAACAAGTCATACCATTAACCAAACCGAATTCACCGAGTAAACCCTCCCGTAATCGAAACTGGGACTTCTTGGGTTCAGCCAGTTGTCTAATTACTAGACCACAGAAACTGTCAAATAGGAGAAGTCTTTAATTGTACTTTTCAAATTTCGTATGGAAATCTGCATAGTAAAATTAAAGACTACAAGTTCACCTTCAGCGTCTCAGCTTACTAATTAGAAGTAGCGCTAACTCCAGTGTGTCGGGTCATGAGGAATTCTAATAATGCGCTATAATACTAAATAGGTACTTTATGAAGTTATTCGGGAGGGCCACCAGCCCAACAACTCCTCATCATCATAGTCAGCCTGTAAACGTCCCACAGCCGGGTACAGGCCTCCCCACATGGACATCTCCCCACATGGACAGCTCCCCACATGGACAGCTCCCCACATGGACAGCTCCCCACATGGGGAGATGGGCCCTCCTAACCATCGTTGCCAGATGCCCCGTTTGCGGGACGTCCCGATTTCTAAATAAAAATTAAATATCCCGCGCGGGAAATGCTCAGTCCCGCTTTTCGAAGATAACACTATCGACCGTGTGTGTAATAAATACATTTTTCATTCCTCATACTCGGAATGTGGGATGAAGTTGCCTGAGGAGCGGGTGGAAAGTAGTACTTTTCCGCCCTAGGGAGAATCTTTTTTCTGACATGTGTAATTGTGACTTATTATTAAAATAATACTAATAACACATCTCTTCCCTTGGGTGTCGTAAAAGGCGACTAACGGATTAAAGACTGCACAAACATCCTACAGCATAGAGCGGCGATGGGGTCATCAAAATAATACTACCAACGCCTCTCTTCCCTTCAATGTCGTAAAAGGCGACTAACGGACCAAAGACTGCACATGCATCCAACAGCATAGAGCGGCGATAGGCTTATCAAAATAAAACTACCAGCCCCTCTCTTCTCTTTGGTGTCGTTAAAGGCGACTAACGGACTAAAGACTGCACATACATCCAACAGCATATAGCAGCGATGGGCTCATCAAAATAATACGAACAACTCCTCTCTTTCCTTCGGTGTCGTAAAAGGCGACTAACAAACTAAAGACTGCACATACATCCAACAGCATAGAGCAGCGATGGGCTCATCAAAATAATACTACCAACCTCTCTCTTCTTTTTGGTGTCGTAAAAGGCGACTAAGAACTAAAGACTGCACATAGGTACACCCAACAGCATAGAGCGGCGATGGGCTCATCAAAATAATACTACAAACCCTATCTTCCCTTGGGTGTCGTAAAAGGCGACTAACGGACTAAAGACATTCATGTTTTTGTTTTACTTTCTTTATATTTGTAATGAAAAGTACAGTGTTTACCTCGGGTGATAGATTTATTTACTTCCTCGAACTATTAAACCCCGTCTCGGGAGTGAATAAGCTACTTTCACCCCTAGGGTAACAATGTACTATTCTATGGCTATTTTTGCTATCAATTGTCACGTAAACGCATGGGCGTGATAAACAAACCGTAAACGTAATTTAATAATCAATTTAAAAGATAAATATTTAAAAATATAGTAAGTATTTAACGACTGCACATTTTGGAGCCGTGTCGCGTAGCTGCTCATTAAAAGACTACTACCACCCCCTCTGTTCCCTTGGGTGTCGTAAGAGGCGAATAACTGACTAAATATTGCACATACATCCAACAGCATAGAGCGGCGATGGGCTCACAACATGTCACGCTGAGCACATGTACAGTCGCTATTTGGAGAAAAGTGGACTATGGCAGAAGACCGCTTCTGCGGTCCTCATTGCCTCCCAAGTAACTAAAACTTCTTTAACCAAGACATTTTATCACCAAACAGTGATATAGTAGGCCTATAATGGTAATCATTATGACTGCTTGAACCATAAAGGGTTTTAACACAGCGTTTTGCTTCTATAAAATTTAATGAGCATTTCCGTTCTATAATTTGGCTCTAAGAACGCTTTCAGGACTATACAAAAGAATTATTAAAGTGTTGCACTGTAATAGATACGGTAAAAGCGATTATGTTACTATTTAGTACTATAGACGACCTTATTGACAGTTTCGTGTACTTATCTATTTTGCAATAATAATGCGTGAAAATAACTTTTATAACACATTTGCTCGTAAGTGGCTCTTATTACACCGATTTCAGCATCGTAATGTAGCTTATTACACACTAGTGCGGTAATGTAAAATTAGTAATAACACACTAGTGCGGTATTGTAAAATTAGTAATAATTTGCATCTATGGACAATACAGACCACGCCCACACAGTCCACGCTTCAGCAAGAAACAACTGCACAGTCTGCACACGTGCTTATATGGTGAGCCTTTAGCCCGTTAGTCGCTTTTACGATACCCAAGAAAAGAGAGGGGTTGGTACCTATTATTATATTGAAGAGCCAATCACCGCTCTATGCTGTTAGATGAATGTGCAGTCTTTAGTCCGTTAGTCGCCTTTTACGACACCGAAGAAAAAGGAGGGGTTTGGTAGTATTATTTTGATGAGCCCATCGCCGTTCTGTGCTGTTGAATGTATGTGCAGTCTTTAGTCCGTTAGTCACCTTTTACGACACCGAAGGGAAGGAAGGGGTTGGCAGTATTATTTTGATGAGCCCATTGCTGTTCTATGCTGTTGAATGAATGTGCAGTCTTTAGCCCGTTAGTCGCCTTTTACGACACCGAAGGAAAGAGAGGGGTTGGTAGTATTATTTTGATGAGCCTATCGCCGCTCTATGCTGTTAAATGTATGTGCAGTCTTTAGTCCGTTAGTCGCCTTTTACGACACCCAAGGGAAGAAAGGGGTTGGTAGTATTATTTTTATGAGCCCATCGCCGCTCTATGCTGTAGGATGTATGTGCAGTCTTTAGTCCGTTAGTCGCCATTTACGACACCCAAGGGGTTTGATGGAAAGACTTCATACCTTTCACACACCTATATTTTGTCGATTCAAACAGCGGCTTCTTGTTCAATAATTACTTTAAAAGTTTAAAAATAATTATGCCTAGTTTTAGTAATGAAGAACTAAACTTCAGTCTACACCACCGGAAATAATAAGTGAAGCGCAAATTGTTATTGACAGCCTATTACCATCTAAGTCCAAAGAAAAATATGTTGGCTTACCAAAAATTATGCACTAGAAAAACAACAAAAACACGCAGTCATTTTCAGAAAATGTGTTTTCCTCGGAAATATGTTATAAAACGTCGTATGACATACGTGCGCTTTGATAATTACAGCCTCTGCTTTCTTGTAGCCCTCGCCTACGGCTCGGGCAAGCAATATCGCCTCTGCTGTAATTTTCAACTTACCGCACTTATATCATAATGTACTATTACAGTACTAGTATTATAGGAGTGTCGAAAACACTATTACAGGATCAATTTGCAGTATAAAAGTACCTAGCACAACCATTACGTAACGTTATATCTTCTTACAAGCTCCCTCAACATCGCTATGGAGATAGTTCTGTAAAAATCATGATCTCTTCTACAGTACTTAACAGTACCATAGCTACTGGTGCAGTTGCTAAATAATTTCTATTCTAAATAACTCTATAAATCGTGACCAATAAGAACTAAAACAGCAGTCATAAATAATTAATCAAATGTGGCTGCTGTTTTCTGCCATGATAGCACATTAGCAGCACGGCTGGTGCCAATGTGTACTATAGCAGCCATAGTCGGGAAAAGTACTTGTTTTATTAATTTTAATTTAATTAAAACAAGAAAATTACGAGGGCGCATTGTCAAATTTGAAATCGGCAATAATGATTTTATCAATACAATTAATTTCGCAAGTGCAAGTTACGGCAGAGCTACGTAGTGTCCTTTTCCTTTTTATTAGGGTAAAAGCCGGATAGTTGTATCAGTGGAATATTTGCCCCGGTTTTTAATACACTATGTTAAGGACATTAGTGGCGTTAGCGCTTTTCCATAATTGTAAGTACCCCTCCCGTGGACCTCAGTGTCATGTAAACCGTCATGAAAGTCTTCCGCGGCGAAACTTCGACAGGGGTTGAAACTAATTTGGTTAGTAATTTCTATTGAATATTTTTATTACAGTTTGTTGTTTCAGCCCACTTTTTATTTCTTTGCATGCATCAGAGTCTAAATTACACTGTTTATTACGTTTTATTGATGACTAGTTTTTATTTATTTTGCGAATAAATAGGGCAAGTATCTGTATCGAGAAGGATAGTCGCCCTAGTTACTTTATCGCATAGTTGCTCTAGGGGCAACTATCCGCAACTATAATTTATTTCACGAGCAAAGACAGATTTTTTCTTTTGGTGTTTTTTTTTTACTCATTGTGTCTATAACTTAGCTTGAATAAAATAAATATTTAACAGTTTTGTGCATTCATTCTAGGTGATTAAAATGCCGCGCAAGTAGATATCAGCGTAAATAAGGAGTGGTGCCGCGCTACATAAGCTAGACAGAAAATAGTTTAGCACTTGCGTTAAAAGGGTTGCATAAAAAACAAAAACGAATCAAGCAAATATCGCGAATATACCCTGGCTTCTGATGATTAATTAATGCTAATGACAAAGTTGATTGTGTCATATTGTACCTTTAAGGTAAATAATAAGATTATATTAATAACTTATCTAACTTAACATTTGGAAGCTATTTTTGTTACATTTTTATAGTTTTGAAGCATAAAGTTCAATAATATATTATAATGTTGATTAGTACTTCATAAAAAAATGCAGAAAATAATTAAGACTGATTACTTAAACTAATATAAATTTGTTTTTATTAAAAAAAACATTGTTAGGAGTCTTTCCCCGCATGAGCCAAGTATCCTCCGAAACATTTTTAACGTTAGGCAACTATCCGCTAGAGTAGGCAACTATCCTTTTTTTGAGAGGTTACATAAATCAAGATTTACTCAAAACCATTATTAATTAAGTTCACAAAAATGGGCTTCTATAAATAGATCTAAGACTTATGTTTTGATATATATGTTGCATTATTCCTATTAAGTACATATTTATTTATAATAGAGCTTTTTTCGAATGAAATAAAGCATAGATATTTGTTTATGTTATTTGTAGATTTTTGTTGGAGAACACACGACCGAGGTATTGGTGAGACTGAGACCTATAGAATTTTTCAACGCTTTTGACTCTGTATTTATAGCAACAACAGTTTCTCATCAAACTTCTTTAGAATTTACATCGTAAGAGATCTGAATGAAAATATTTTACAATATTTTAAACATTCAGTTAAGATAAGACTGCTTTATAGATTTGTAATATAGCTATGATGTTTTTGCGTTAATAACGCTCAAATATAAATATATTAAAACGTTGAAAACAAATTAAAATTAAAATTAAAATTGCTTCATATCCCAATATCGATAAGTAAGTATAACAATATTTTGAGTCATCCCAGGGGTAATAGAATACCCGTGTTGGGGTTGACTCGCTCTTTCCCAAGACAGTAAGTAGGTGAGATATTGTGATAAGAAATATTAAGAATAACGAAATAAAAAACAACATGGTAAAAGATAAGCGGGTTCGATTAAATAATTAAAATCTTTGTCTTTGATTCCCACCTTATTTATTTTTTTCATCGTTTCGATATCATTACTATATTTTAAGCTTTATTGACGCAAAAACATCAAAATATTACGGAGACTATGAATGTCAGGTCTTAGCGGCTGCTCAATATCGCGCACAGTTCCTCATAACCTTCAAGTACCGCACTACCAACACTGGAGCTCTAGCACGGTAATATGCTCTAATAAGTTGCTAATACATAAGTGATAAGTACATCACAGATTTACGACTTCCCTAAAGGGTTAGTCAGAGACTAGGCAAAGGGGACCGCAGAAACCGTTCTGGAGAGGACCAACATAGAAATTCAAACAGGTATCGAGATGAAACCAGCAAACTTCGCTGAATTAATAAAAGGAGTGCACAGAAACACTTTCATTAAATATTGTAGGAAAATCGTTATCATTGTCAAAAATCGAATTAAGACCTAAAAATAATGAATAGTGTAATAAATGTAAATAGGAATAAAACTTAATATACTCTGAATGTACCTATATGCTTTAATGTCCAAATAAAATGTAAAGTAAGTGTTAGATAATAAGAATTAGTAATTAAGAAACATGTATAAGCATAAAAAAGTTAAAAGTGTAATTACAATTGTAATTAAAACATAAATTTTGAAAAAAGTAAGAGTACAAACTCATTTACCCCGTGTACATAGAAATAAGAAATAAACAAACAAAAAAATAGGCCAGATAGACAGATTAGGAAATACAATAAGCGAAACTCCCACCGCTATGGAATGAATGGTAATGGTCGAATGTGAGCTATGCTGTATAAAAGTGCGAGAGGAATAAATGCAAGAAGTTTTATGAAAGAGAAATAACATTACAAATAAGACAGCGATCTTGTTGGTAAAAGACGTAAAAAAAGTATTATTTTAATTAGCCGCTACGCGACACTGCTCCACGACACGAAGTTGCTCATGAACACCGATATAGAGAGCCTGGAGCTAAATAGCATTCAGGTCAGCAGCAAACATGGCAATTTGGCTAATCCAAGGTTGCTGGTTGCTGGTCACTGACGACTGACGCTGACGGAGTTATAAGTAAGTAGCTACTTACATACGTAAGAAGCGTGTTTCAGTAAATAAGATAGCAAATCAAGATCTGTTTACAAAAAGCGGTCCGTCCACATGACACATAGGTTGTTATTATTTTATAGCTAAAAACCTGAAGTGCGAGAAGTTAATAATTTTTGTTCGACAAAAAATATGGCTGCCATTACGCTCGCAAAAGTCAGGCACGACACAAGCATCAAGGTCATGGAGAGATTGGTTTTATTCTCAAAACAGCCGCCGCTGAGGCGTGAAGCCATCGCGGCTCGGCGGCATGTCCGCACGTACCCACATAATAGTTGCCAGTAAGCATAATGGCAACACCACACCATTGTACCACCTCCATTGTGTGCCGACTGAGGAAATTGGCAAAATTCAACTTATGTAACGGTCACGGAAATCGTGTCCAATTGAGTGCGTGGTTTTCCTTAGTCCGGGGTTAGGTTGTGTCGAATTTTTTGTAGAGACCTCTTTGCAGAAAAAAATTGCCATTTCTCACCAATAACCTATGCAGCGTCTTCAAGTTTGTGGGCCGCGTGAAATGGGTGATTTCAACAGGTCCATTGAAATCTTCATTTCCGAGGATTTTTTTAACTTAAAGTTTTAAAAAAAAAATTCGCGGTTATCTAAGTTTTTGATAATGTATATGTTTTCTTACTTAATATCTGGCAGATAACTTAAACTAATGCGAGATATACAAGATCACAAATTTCGTGCCACGGCGATGAAACATGCGTGCACGGCAATGAAACAAGCGTTCAAGACAATTAGAAAACATAAGTCACGGTATGAAACACCTGGCCACGGCAATTAAACTAAACTGTTATACGAGGCAGCGTCTTCAAGTTTGTGGGCAGCGTGAAATGGGTGATTTCAACAGGTCCATTGAAATCTTCATTTCCGAGGATTTTTTTAACTTAAAGTTTAAAAAAAAAAATTCGCGGTTATCTAAGTTTTTGATAATGTATATGTTTTCTTACTTAATATCTGGCAGATAACTTAAGCTAATGCGAGATATACAAGATCACAAATTTCGTGCCACGGCGATGAAACATGCGTGCACGGCAATGAAACAAGCGTTCAAGACAATTAGAAAACATAAGTCACGGTATGAAACACCTGGCCACGGCAATTAAACTAAACTGTTATACGAGGCATGGTAATGATTTTTTTTTAATTGCCGTGTCTTTTTTTTTATTGCCATAGCAAATTTTGGCCACGGAAACCACTGTAATGAAAGCACGGCGATGAAAATCAAGGCAAAAATATAAAATAACAAAAAATCTATTAATTATTTGAAGTAATAAACAATGCCCAAACAAACATAAGAGAAATGGCGTTCTATCGAATGCTTTATCAAGAGGACAAACATATTTAAATAGAAGTTATACTTACCTATCTACTGTGATGAAAGAAAAAATGTCCAGTAACATAATAATGGAATACATACATTGATGGCGCGAAAACGCAGGCACGTGTGTACGTCCTTCCACGTCGAGCACTTAGGTGGCACTGATATGCAACGTTTGGCGCATAGGGGAGGGGGTAGGACGCAAGTCGTTTGATAAAACAATATTCTTATATATGTTTAGGACACGGCGATGAAAGGTAGTTCTGAGACAAATGAATTTTTCTTAACCATTCGTTGTATTGTTTAAATAATTGAATAAATGTATTCCGTAACAATACTTTAACTATTTACGTATCAAATAAAACTAGGTTTTAATATAAATAACCAGTACATTTTTATCAATGAGGTATAATACACATCAAGGTGACGTGTGGACAAACACGGCAATGAAAGATTTCGAGGTTTAATTAATTTTTTGGAGTACTTAAGTATTAATCCCATTAATTAAATATTTAGTGCTACACATAGATAACTATTTTACCTAACCAGAAAAAAATGTTAGAACATTATAACTATGTTTTTAGTACCGATTTCATCGATGCCACGCAATTTTTGGTCCCGGGAAATTCACCCAAATCTGGTTCTCGATCTATACAGTAGGTGTTGGTGGATTTTTAACAAAGAACTGCAATCTTACGACAGCAACTAGTGGCACGGTACGTGCTAGTGGTCTCCTAGTTTTTACGTGCCTTTTTTACATGCACGGGGGAGCTCTTGATGTTTTTAATTTTGTCATTTGGTCACCCATCCAGTGACCGGCATTGCTAAAGTTGCTTAACTGGTAAATCGCAACAACATAGCACGGTTTTCTTTCAATTCTGGCAAACAGTAATTCGTGATTAATGAATAACGCTATAAATGTTTTGTACAATTTCAGTCGTTCGTCAATTTTTGTCGTGTGTCGATGACCAAAGTCCTTTTATTTAAGGAATATTAGTATGTGCAGTGCAATCCTGATCCTGAATAAAAGAGGAACTTAGTCCAAAGGTCAACACTGTCGAGGTCATATAAAAAACAAACAGCTTGGATGACCTTTGCTGGCTGATGCTTCCGGAGGACATGACATGGCATTAAAGGTTATTGGGTACTTTTGTCATTAAGTTTAACATGTGAGTAAACACTCTTGTCTGCTGGATGAAAGCCTCCCCTAATGAACGCCAACCAATCGGTCTTGGGCAGTTCGCATCCGCCCATTGTCCGCCATCTTCCTTACATCACGGCGCTCTACTCTGCGTTTGCCGAGACACGGTCTCCACTCTAGGATTGCTCCAACGGTCATTCGTCCTTCTGCAGACAAGACCGGCCCACTTCAAGGTGCTAATTCTGCGAGCGATGTCGGTAATGTTAGCTCTCATTTTATCCGGCAAGTAAACATTAACTTTTACTAATTCCAAGTGAGCTTCAATCAATAATTTTCAAATATATTTACTACGATACGCGCTATCAGTGTCGGTGGCTGGGAATGTTTGCATTAGGCGCAGTGGGCAAATAGACATAGCGATTACGATACCTAGCCTACCCATCAACTTCAAACGACTTCTATTAAAAACTACATTAATGTTGCAATTTCCAGTTTACGTAATAAAAAAGAAAAGTAAGTTAAAGTAAAGGTTCCATTCCCGGTCAAGTAAAGGTTAAATTGATTTCGGATTCGGGTGTTTTCTATGTTCATGTATGTTTATCCGTTATGTTATCTATTTTAGTATTTATACAAGTTTCAAAAGGAGCTTAACTGTGCTAGATAATTGGTGTGAGCGTATTACGTAAGTTTATTTTCATTTTATTATCCCTATAATTATATTCGAACTTTTTTTCAGTAGGTATTAGAAACTTTCTAGGTTGGGGAACGCGCAACTACATTCGTTTGAAACATTGGGTATGAAATGGTTTGCGTAAGATGCAAAGTTTAATAAGGGGGTAAATATTTTGCTTCACACTCTATCGAGCTTAAAATGTTTCCCTATTGACCATTTCCACACACTTCGAAAGTTTAGAAGAGTACGCAATAAAACATTAAAAACGAATTTTTGGCGAAATCGTATAATTGTACTTACAATAGTAGCGGAAAGTGACGATATGGTAACTATGTACTATATTAACAGAGTAAATAATAAGTAAATAGTTAGTCATAAATAGTTACTTTATAGCGTAGCGGTGAAAGAATACTAACCCCTCTCTTCCCTTGGGTGTCGTAAAAGACGACTAACGGACTGACTGCACATACTTCCAACAGCATAGATTATCGATGGGCTTACCACCTGTCACGCTGAGCACATGTGCAGTCGCTATTTGGTGAAAAGTGGACTATGGCAGAGGACTGCTTTTGTGGTCCTCATTGCCTATACAATGTTTCATTTAAGGTGTCAAGCCGATAAGTGGTGATAGGGAACTACCATACCTATCTATTGAACCCCCATGTATGTTCAGCGATTTTTGATAGTTTTCGACTAAATTTTTTTCTCTTTTCTAAGTATTTTATGACGAATGACTTTATTTTTATATTTTTTTTTTGCGTAGACATTTCTGAACATTCTTTTTTTTAACTAAGTAATCATCTTCCAAATATCAATACAAGTTACAAAAAAATAAAAATTAAACTGACGTCGTAATAAAATACGTAGAAAAGAAAAATAATGATAGCTCGACTCGAAAAACTACCAAAAATCGCTGAACATACATGGGGGTTCAATAGTCCCCTATCACTACGCATCGGCTTGACACTTTACAGGAAACACCCTGTATATTCTCTGACTAAACCTTCGGGGATAATAGTCATGGTCGTGATTTTAAGTATGTATATAGTTATTCATAGTAAATTACTTACAATCAATTTTTAGATTAGCTACCTAATGGGAGTAAACACACTTTCCGATGCATTACGTAACACATAGGTAATCTACTTTATCAAAGTGACACTTCCTGTTGAATTTCAACTTGCGGGAAAAGTGTAAATATACAAACACGGGGCGGCCTACCGTATAAAAAAGTACTTTCACATACATCATACATTATATTCACGGCTATTATCCCCGAAGGGTTAGTCAGAGACTAGGCAATGAGAAAAAATATTTTTCTTTTATATTTTACATAGACTGTCAAGATGAGTGTAAATGAAGCAGAAAAGTGTGTCAGGATCACGAAACAAATGTAAAGTTTGGGGTCTCTACATATAAAACGGCGTAACGTATAGTATTTATTACTTACTAGCGGCCGCTCGCGGTTTCATCCGCGTGGTTCCCGTTCCCGTGGGAATATCGGGATAAAAAGTATCCTATGTGTTAATCCAGGTTATAAACTATCTGTATGCCGAATTTCATCTAAATCCATTCAGTAGTTTTTACGTGAAAGAGTAACAAACATCCATCCATACTTACAAACTTTAGGGTTTATAATATTAGAAGGATTTATTTACATAGATCGATCATTTTCTTATTGTATGCTTTTTATATTGACTCTAAAAACAGTTCATAGATTAAGGAAATTACATTGTAATAATACTCACTTATCATAATAAACAAATAGTTAACGATAATGCCACTCAGAAAGTCCTTCAGCTGAATCGATGGTGTAAAATGTGTCCACTTTCCAGCTTACCTGTTAATGTTTTAAATAATCATGATAGTTAGCTAATTACCTAATAAATACTGACAATAATATTTTTGTTTGCGTTTGTATTAAACACTAATTTCCAAAAAGTTTATCGATAAAAACAAATGACATAATTAGATAATCAAAGAACGAAGTGGCACACGAAAAAAATGCTTAGTTATCAGTACTAGATAGTATATTTTAAAAGTTTTATATTATGTAAAAATATATAAAAATTGTTTTCACAACTGTCACGCTAATCATTCAGCACCAAATTACATAAATACAAACATCCATGACTCGGTCACAAATCGTCGTGCTCATCACACAAACATTTGCCCCTACCAGGATTCGAACCCGAGACCGTGGGTCGCTGACCATTCGACCACCAGGCCGTCAATGTGTGACGAAAGATGAGATTCTTCAATTAAACCATTTACGACCTCCGTGGTCGAGTGGTCACCATGCCGGGTCTGGCGATGCCACCTCTAAGGTCCGGTTGGGTCAATTTAGAAATAATTGTTTTACTAAATTTTCTCGACTAGGAGTTGAACCCGGGACCTTAAAGATAGCGTAACGCCAGAACCAGCGTGATGCGCGACGACCTCTATGGTCGAGTTGAACATTGAGGTCGTCAAAATCGGTAAGAGGGTGGAAAAAGTTCTTTTATTTACATAATGTAATGTTTGCTTTAAATAGTAGTTTGTATTAATGATTATTGTTAAGAGTTAAACTTGTCTTCGCATGAGGGATTTACGTAACTATTAAGTATGGACTTGCTTTCCCCTTTTTACAAATTAGTCAATGAGATGAAGTAGACTTTGGTTATGTAAACAGTATGGCAGATTATTTAAACTTATTGTAAAGATAACACAGAAAAGCCAATTGAGTCGGTTAAATTCAAACTGTGACCAATCCAAATTGTATTTGATCTAGTTCCACCACTTACTTTAACACGTACACTCATAATATCTATTTAATGATGAGTCATTTTATGTAAACGGATCATTATATTATTGTCTTATTATATTAATTTAAAACATTATTTTTAACTATTAAATGGCTACTAAGTATAGGTATATTTTGTCCATTCAAGATGTAAAAGCTAACGTAACAACAAAAAATTATTTCAAAAACTAACATTTAGTTATTTTCTTACGCACTTAGCCTGAAGTGGTTTTAAACTGTTGTGATCCAATTTTCGTTAATAAAGCAGAAAGACAGCATTATCAACTTTTGTTGACGTTTTGATCCTAGAATGTGATTACCGTTTGTAAGTATCGAGCAACCTACATCAGGCTTCTTCACAACAATGTTTTAGCGTGGTTTTAGGTTGTCATACGTCTACTAGGCTAACCAGAAGACATAAGAGCCGTATTACATCTCGACCGTGATTTTTGCGTAAAATAGCCAATTTTGGCATTCTTAATCTCAGAAACAAAAATACATTAACAATTTTGACTCATTGAATAGTGTAGAATAGCTATTGGCATAGTTCGTAGCGGCTTCGCTTTTGGTGAATTTCTCCTATCTACGATAATATTATTATTGAGCAAAGTTTATATACCAGAAAAGTTAATTTGTTAGAGAATGAAGTTATCCTATTTCGATAAAAACGATAAATACAACTGCAAAATTACTTCAAAATGCGATGCGCCGGCCGTCCGATCTCAGTTATTCTCGCAAAGTGGAGATTTGTAATGCATTTGTTTGTAAGCATGAATCTATTATCCTATTTTGATAAAAACGATAAATACAACTGCAAAATTACTACAAAATGCAAAAATGGGCATCTTATACAAAAATCACAGTCTACTCGTAGATGTGATAGGGCCCTTTAATTTTTTGTAGCCTTCATTATTTTTTTTGGTGTGTGTTCGGATTTTTTGATGCACAGCCCGGGCTTGTGATCACCAATCCGCATTTGGCAAGCGTGCTGATTATATAGGCCTTTGCCCATCAATTATAGCGAATACATGATTTCAATGATGGACGCCTTTTCCCAGCAGTGGGACAGTTGTACTTTACTTTACATCCTTCCTACTTCCTACTATAATTATAAACGCGAAAGTTTATAAGTATGGATGGATGTTTGTTACTCTTTCACGTAAAAACTACTGAATGGATTTGGATGAAATTTGGTATACAGATAGTTTATAACCTGGATTAACACATAGGATACTTTTTATCCCGATATTCCCACGGGAACAGGAACCACGCCGGTAAAACCGCGAGCGGCCGCTACTTTAATATATATTAATGTTTGTTACTCTTCCACGTAAAAACTACTTAATGGATTAGAATGAAATTTGTCATACAGATATTTTATAAGCTGGATTAGCACATAGAATACTTTTTATCCCGATTTTCCCACAGGAATGGGAACCACGCGGGTGAAACCGCGAGCGGCCGCTAGTACTACATATAATAACGACTTATTATCCCCGAAGGGTTAGTCAAAGACTAGGCAATAAGGACCGCAAAAGCAGTCCTCTGCCATAGTTTACTTTTCACCTTATGGCGCCTGCACATGTGCTCAGCGTGACACGTGGTGAGCCCAGCCGCTCTATGCAACAGCATGTATGTGCAGTCTTTAGTCCGTTAGTCGTATTTTACGACATCCATAGGAAGAGGGGGTGGTTGTATTCTTTCACCGCTACGCGACACTGCAGTTTACTATCTCTTTTAATTGGCTCCACAAAGAGCTATAACGGCTTTGCACAGTAATGGATACAATGCAAAATTACAAGTATTTAGAATTATGCCATAGGCCATTATTTCCCAACTTTCTTTCAAACTTACACAAACACATTATCTAACTCTGAATGATTCGTCACCTGGACCAGCAAGTTGGCCTACATTACAGCGGCATTTTACATTATTTCTTGATTTTATAAAACCAGATATGGATTTCATCTTATATTTAATAATCTTAGATTAAAACATTGTTTTAATCTAAGTTAATAATCCATTTATCAAGAGAAGCGCAACCACCAAGTTAGTAGCATCAGTAGGAAACACACGTGAGTACAATTCGTGAATATTAATGCCATCTGAACGTGATATGATTATCGAATGGGTATATTCGCCAAAATTTATTACGAAAACAATGCGAAACTCTTAAACAATGTAAATAATATGAGGCATTTGCAACAGACGCAACGGATACCACTTGTGTCAGAAAACGAAATAAGTTGATAATTGTAAAAACAAAATTATATACTTCCAAAAGTACCCTCAATTTAGTGCTGCAAATTATAACACAATTGTAACAAAATAGTTTGCAATTATAATAAATAAGTGTGGATTACCTACTGGGAATTAAATGCATATTAAATAAGGTCGAACTGTGTGCTGCAGAAAAATTTAAGGACACAAAGTTGGCAATATAACGCGGAAGAGAGCTTGGGCCTGCGCACCGCAACAATATTATGATCTTGAGAAAGGTTCTGCGTTCATTATTGTAGGAATATCTGCGTTTAGGATCTAACAAAGTGACTTCCTTAACCTCTAAGAAGTTTAATATTATGATTAAGTGTGCAAGTGCCAGCCAGGTAGGTAGGTATGTTGATAACTGATATGAATGACCGAAATGATCTTATTGATACGATCAGTAAACATTGTCCATGCATGGAACTATAAAAACGAATGTTATTAAGCAATTGAATTAAATATGTTTCCAAGACACGAGAAATAATATTTTGTTTTATTTACTTTTGCATTATCTACTAACTTTTTAGGGAAGGGCAATTAGTTTGAATGACACCTTGTACACCGTGCACCTTGAACCCAACCTCTCACTCTGACGCGTATTTACTCGCAAATTGAATGGCTGACACCGGTCACCGCGTAAAATATACTTTATTATCAGTAACGGTCTGTCTAAACCGGCCTCGAGGAAACCATCGAGCCGCAGGTGAAAGTCTCAGACGCACACTTCACTTCAAGTAACAAGCACGCTTGCTATCAAACGAGCCGATACGCGATTTCGCCGATAGTTATCTGAAAATAAACAAACAAAAGAGCGGGAGCAGGCAGACTGGCGATGCGCGGCCGCGAGACGCGTCACCAGTTCGGGCTGGGTGGTGCAGCGATCCTCTCCGCGCTGATAGTGTTATTAGGAGGCGCGGGTCCGCAGACGCGTGCGCGCGCGCACCGCGGCTCAGTCGCGACAATGTTCACGAGCTGCGTCGTCGTAGCGCTGGCGCTCGCCACTCCGCTTTCGGCCGCGGCGGACCTAGCTGTCCCCTTACTGGAAGTTGTTGCCAACAACCTGGACACCAACGTCACCACGCTGCCGAACGAAACCTTCGCCGAAAGATACTTCATCAACAAAATATTTGACAAATATGGAGACAGAGGTGTCATCACCTTCGAGGTAAGTCACAATTACATGGTATTTATTATTAAAACACCAAACAAATTTTTATGTAACAATGAACCAATTAAAACAAATTGTAAAACAAAAGAGCCTGTGAAAAATAACCTCTATAAAAAGCCAAAACATTTGTTAGTAGGTACCTAGTTTTTGTTATTACATTTCGTTCCGTGTTTAGTGCAGTACAAACAAATCTTAGAAAATAATTTGAAGGTTGTGTCCTCAACAATAAATAATCATACGTCGTCGATTACCTAATCATGATAACGTTTCTAAATTAATCGCACAAGAAATGTTAAATTGATAAACCGGTCAAAACAAACTACTCAGGACGCGAGGGAAATTTACAGGTGCACACTGCGACATTTTCATAACCACCTTCCTATTTCCTATTTCGTAAACCTAAGTTCATCGAACCTATAAGACCGTTTATTTACTATTAAAAGATAGTTTCCTTATCTGAATCGGAACACTTTTTCGCCCGTATCTGTGTTTAGTTAAATCTATCGATCAATCGATAAGTTATTTGGGAGTGCCTTTTATAAATCAAATCCTTATGTGTATGATGTTTTACAGGATACTGTGCTACTTTCCGAAACCTGATATTGATATAATTACATTAAGTTTTATCGTGCATTCTTTTTCGTATATGAATTTCAATGGTAGTTCGTTCCACAATAATAAACCCTTTCATAAACATCAAACACCTTCATAAATTGAATAACGCGAACGTGAAGATAACAGTTGAACATCTAGCAGATTACAGCGGATATCTTGCTCCGTGGACGTGGACATTAATTGCGGATGTCGCAGATTCGAGTCTGCACTATGACAGACAACTTTATGTTCCGTCTCCGAATTATATAAGTAACTAAATTAATAGCCGACAGTCCCACTGCAGGGCTAAGGCATCCTTTATTGAAATCGAGTCATTACTAATAGTACCTACCTCAGTATTATGAGCTCACCTGTCGTAATACATGACACAAAATAAATTAAATTGTTAGCAATCTCTAGGAGTCGTCGGGATAGATACCGTTGCCAGGCGTCCGGATAAAGCCGGACATAGTTAGGCTTTTTGCATTTCGTTTTTCAGTCCGTTGCCAGGCGTTCCGGGTTTTGTTACGCCCTTTTACATTTCGCAAACGAGCGAGCGCTGAGCGTGGCCGAGCGCAGGTTAGTCGACTGTCGGTCGCTCCTGCTCTCGAAAATGTGGGGGGTCCGGCCTTTTTACCCAAATGCCCGGCCAAGCTGGCTGGTCTGTCCGGCTATTAGGTTTAGCGACGTGGCAACCCTAGTGACAGACAAGGGGTGTGCTTAGGAAGGCAAGTAAAGCCGTTGATCCCGGTTGTTGTTGTAAGATGGCAGGCGTTTCAACTCACAACCTTCGTAGTGGGTCATGGTCCAATTTTCTGTATCCAGCAGTAGGAAGTTTATATGCTGATTATGATGAATAAATAAAGAAAATATTATGCCGCGACAAAAATTCCGATTTCTCAACTACATAATAACGTAAACTATGCAAACAGTGCTCCGGGCGTCGGCGGCGTGACTGCCGTTTGTTTGACGTACGATTATGTCAAATAATGTTGTGTCTACATTTTTTTATTTCGTTACGCCGTTACCTCAGTAGCTAGGTGAAGATTTAACGTCAGCTGTAAGATTATTTACTGTATATTCTACTGTTTTCGTAGTTATACTTTCATTAAAATAAATACTTTGAAATAATGATTACTCGCAACTTTGATTAAACTCTGTTGTAATAAAATATATTGTAAAATGTATGGTCAATACGAATTTCTAAATGTATGTTTTGTTTTGTGATTTGGTTCACACTAAAACTGTCCTACAAACTAACTATCATGTCTCTATACCGGAATGAACATACAAGAGGTCTACCAACAAAATTTATTCCTAGCTAGAAATCGAACTTAGGACTTCTAGGTATAAAGCGTGTGGTCAAACCACAGAGCCAATTGTATTAATTACTTTAAAAAAGGGAGGACCTAATGATGATTTTAACAAGATAAACCTAAAAAGCCCTGCGTAACTATTGTATTTCTGAAATACAACTTAAAGCAAAAAAATAATAAGTACATTGTTACCCTGGGGTGAAAGTAGCTTATTTACTCCCGAGACGGAGTTTGGCGCCCGAGCGTAGCGAGGGCTCCAATAGTTAGAGGGAGTAAATAAGTCTTTCACCCGAAGTAAACACATGTGCTTTTCATTACGAATATAAGGAAAGTACACCCAAGGGAAGATAGGGGTTGGTAATATTACTTTGATGAGCCCATCGCCGTTATATGCTGTTGAATGTATGTGCAGTCTTTAGTCCGTTAGTCGCCTTTTACGACACCCAACAAAAGAAAGATGTTGGTAGTATAATTTTGATGAGCCCATCGCCGCTCTATGCTGTTGGATGCATGTGCAGTCTTTAGTTCGTTAGTTGCCTTTTACGACACCCAAGAGAAGAGATGGGTTGTTAAGTATTATTTTAACAATAAGTCACAACTACACATGACAGTACCTGTCAGAAAAACGATTCTCCCTAGGGCTGAAAAGTACTACTTTCCACCCGCTCCTCAGTCAATTTCAGACTTACTTTCCATGTATGAGGAATGAAAATACATTTGTCTCGGAAAAAATATGAAATACTATTCCATAGCTTTTCCGAGACAAATGCACAAGAAACGCCACCGCTAAGATTACCATTCCTTTGTTTCAAACCAAAGTACTGGAATATCATTTGAATCGTAAAATAATAAATGTTTTGAAAGCAAATGGAGCTAAAGATGAGATAAGAATGCAACGGTTGTAAATGAAGCATCAGGCAAAATAAAATAAACGAAATAACGGTACACGTGTTTCAAATGGCATGCGCCGAAATATAGCAGATTATATACTTTTTGAGCATGTGTTTTTCTTTTTTGGGTAAAACTTTTTCTTTTTTTGTCGGCATTAGATTTTTATAACAATATATTTTTTCGTTATAACGAAAAAATTACTCCTTACCTGAAGTAGTTGATGTTTTCAACATTTCGTTATCTTCTGACAATTTTTCCTTATTTATATTTCTTATTACAAAACGAACCCACAGAGACATTATTGAAGCCGTGGAGTTGAATTACGAGTAAGTGATCGGTTTTAAGGTGACCGATATCCAAACAATTGAACATGTGTACAGACTACTACAGACTAAACAGCTACCCAGCGACTTTACCTTTTGTAAAGATTTTGTAGACGTGTCACTCGGAAAAGTTTTCTACAATCTTTTATTTATTTAAAAGCTTTAAAGACAGAAGCTTATAGGAAAAAAACAACAATAATATATTGCAAAGTTATGCAAAACTAGCGAACTGCTCGGGAATCCCTCTAATAAAAATATATTATATAATATAGAAAATATTTTATAGCCTATGTCACCCGGAGATAGTAGCTTTCCAACGGAATTTCCAATGGAATTTTTCAAATCGGTCTAGTAGTTTCGGAGCCTATTCAATCCAAACAAACAAACAATCAAATCTTTCCTCTTTATAATATTAGTAAAGATGTAGACTAGATTTCGCCTGCTGCTTCGCTCGCGTTAATTAGGATTTTGTCAATCAATTATGATGAATCAAGAACCAAGAAGCCTAATTCAACAATTTTTAGGGATAGTTTGAAATAAATTAAGTAATATGCAGACTTGAATCACTCATTTTATTTTAAACAATATTTCAGGCAAAGTTAGCAGCAAATACGACACGCCATAAAAAGTTTTATTTTAGCGCAAAAAGGAGCCTATAACCATCCCCGGCGCCATCTATCTCCATCCCAAAATTTAACAAAATCGGTTAGAGGCTTAGGTTTGAAAACGTTACAAAAACACTTTCGCAATTATAATATTAGTAAGATGAAGCACGCGCAGCCAATTAATTAGTCCCGGTGTACCCACCAACCCGCATTGGGCCAACATGGTGGTCCTTGTCTGTGCCCAGCAGTGAGACATTTTTAGGCCGAGATGATGATAAAAAAAAGAAAAAAAAAGCGATACCGGATAAAAATTTAAAAAAATATTTATTATAAATTTTTTTAATCGACATTGAGTTTCCGTTACTCAAAATTTACCTTTATGAATTTGTTTTTCTTTCCTAGCATTGACTTTCCTTACGACTGTAAGGAAATACTAATGTGTATCAACCAGACGTAACGTATAATAAGTAGAGTGCACACATGAATGATGTGTTTTTTTTTGTAGATTAGTTAGCACGTTCATTGGAGAAGCGAAAATTACACCTCGTGTATTGTTCTCCCGCAGAAAAGATAAACACAGCGTACCTAATATGACTCGACAGATGTTTCGACAATACGAGTACCTACACTTACGATTGGGGCGGCCACGAAAATATTCAGCGATTCAATGTGAGACATCCTGCATGTTGAGGACGTAATACCGATACTTGTTATTATTATTATTATCCTAAGGACAAAGAAAACCAAAGAAAAGATAGATGGATTGTGTGAGGGAAGCAATAAAAGAGAAGGGATTGGATGATTTGATGACGAATATCTGAGCTGTATGGAAGAAAAGGACATACTACGGCGACCCCAAATAACAAATCAAATCTAAATGTTTTATTCAACATAAACCTTGCAGGCACTTATTGACGTCAAAAAAATAACAATTAATTAACGTGTAGATAAATCTTAAAAACTAATCTTACTAACTAATCCACCTACCTACTTAATCGACCTACCTAATTAATCTACCACCAGTTCGGATTTTGGAAGAGCCTTCGACTGAGAAGAACCTGGCAAGAAACTCAGGAGGCTTTTCTTGTTCCTCCCTCTAGGTCACAGGTAGTATAAGCTCTTTAAATCGTGCACAACATAATTTTGAAAAGAAATATATGAATACAATAACTAATTTAATTATACTCGTACGTTACATGCACTATGTCCATACATGTTCCGTCATTTAACATGGGAACAACATTTAACAATGATAATTATTATTAGCCTATATTTTCCTACTGCTGGAAAAACGCCTTTCTATTAATTTTTAACAATCTTCTGCTGTCAAATCCTTCGCATAAGCATACCATGTAGTACTATTATTTATTCTGTGATACAACTTACAAGCTCGTCCCTCTACCTGTGTGTAGGTCTGCCTCGCTGCCGTTTCACCCAATACTGGCTAATCACGACTATTAACCCCGAAGGGTTAGTCAGAGACCAGGCAATGAGGACCACAAAAGCAGTCCTCTGCCATAATCCACTTTTCACCAAATAGCGAATGCACATGGGCTCAGCGTGACAGGTGGTGAGCCCATCGCCGCTCTATGCTGTTAGATGTATGTGCAGTCTTTAGTCCGTTAGTAGCCTTTTACGATACCCAAGGAAGAGAGGGGGTGGTATTCTATCACCGCTACACGACACAGTTAAATGTGTTAAATGTGAGTACAAAGATACATTGCATCAAAATGTTTACTGTTTGATGCAATGTATCTTTGTAGTATAATTCACGAACCCGCTTTAGGACAGAATGGTGGGTTAGCGCCCAATATCCCCACGTGCTTGTGCCCAGCTATAGGCTTTAATGATGATGTAAATGCAAAACCTAACTTATAAGAAGGTACATTTATTGTGTACTTACTCTATGGTAATTATGCAATAAATAAATGCATTAAAGTTATAGTATTCACAGCTCGTGAGCAACAATGTATGTTGATATGATAATACAATTTCAGAAACTGAAGTGTTGTCTGAACAATATTTTCATAGATACCAACAATACATGAAGGTACCTACGTTCTTTGATGTCCTTTATATTATTCTGTTCCACTTAACAAACCATTAATTTACTCTAGACAAGAAAGTAAATCTAGGCGCACTGAGCTTCGCATTTGTTATAATAAAAGGAAAAATGGACATACAAATACATATTATTATATACTAGCTTATTTTAGCTCACAGCAGGCCAAAGGCCTCCTTTCCTTCTTTCCACAGTCAATCAATCTATAACAATCTGTAATAAGTCAATCTAGTTGACATGTCCAGCTCGTCACATCTCGGACCAAATATCTTGGTCCGAGCGTCACATCGTCTTCGCTTATTTTTTTTATTTTTAATATAACAAAAAAGTTCTTTATTTTAGTAGTATGTAGGTAACTGTACCTACTACTAAAGTCAAGGAGTTTTTTATTAGTACACAATGTGTACCATAGGTAAGTACTAAGTAGACATAATCAGTAACAGTATCTAATGCCTTACGAGAGAAACATTCAGTATGAAAAAAAAGCAATTACTTTTAGTACCCAATTAGACGCGCTCACTAGCAAACAAATAGCACAATACAATTGCAGTTTATTATTATTTGCGAGTGACGAATGCAAATTACAATAAAACAGTTTATCTGAACTAAGCCATTTTCATTCTTAAAATGCAAATGCGTCAGCTCGGCTTCAACATCCAAGATGATCCAAGTAATCCTACTTATTTGTAAACAATGAATCGTGTTTTAAGAGACAGCTGAGTTCTTACCGAGTTTTATTTATCATTCGATCTCAATTTTGTTAAACTTCTGTTACTTTTGTCAACTACAATTGCATAGAACCTAACTCAAATAGAGCTGTACATAGACGACTCCGGAAGCTAACAGAATATTAAAATAGTATGTGTAACAATTGATTTCACTAACCACTTTACTGACGAGGCGGATTCAATGTCTACAGATAGTAAACTCAAAAACGTTATCAGTGATAAAGAAGTAATACATTGTACATGTTACAATGTATTAGCTTGTAATTATCTAAAACTCATAATGACAGATAATAAAGCGAAGCACCAATAGACCGAAATCATTACGTACTGTAGGTATAAGTAGGTACTAAGTATAAATATTGATATAGTATAAAATTACTATGAATGGAAACAAAGTGCAGGTAGGTAGGTAATATTGAAGAAGTCATGTTTCTGTTATGTATGTCGTTATGCGTAATTGTACTTACTGCGTGCTCATTTATATAAAAGTGTAAATTTTCCGGAACCATTGCAATTGCAAACAAATGATATTTCTGTAGTGTTTCTGTGAAAAGATTTTCCATTTACTTAGTTGATTTTTTTTAACACTTTTTAAAAAGATCCATTGTCCCATTTCTTGATAAATTCTTGGTGATCATTTAGTGTTTTGATTGTCTGCCAAGGAGTAACTGCGAAATTGTAGGACTAATAAACAGCAGTTTATGCTAAAATACATAATATACAAAATATTCATCTTCTAATATCAAAGAAACACAGAAAGAATTTTGTTTTTCGAAATCCTCAAATAGTCACATTGTCGTGATTTATAATTTTAAAGTCACTCACAACAATCAATGGTATATCGAATTAAATATTTAAGGTACAATTGCCTCAGGAAATCAATGACGTCGCCGCGCCCGGGCCTCTCTCAATTTCGTTTCTTCTCTTTCGTTTTTGTGAAGGCACGTTAAGCCTTTTGGTCCTTGTCGTTGACATAATAAGGCAGTAGTTAAAACCCACCAAAAGATGATAAGTAGCATCTAACAAGTAGGTATGTATGATAATTACTTTAATTTATTTTTAGACAAGGAATTTTACTTGCCAATTACATAATGAATGCGTATTATACATGCGGCAGCAATAAGAAGTTAAGTGATAAGATATTAACTAATCTGGCGAACTTAAGTCTCGCGCGGTATCAGCAGCTCAGAATAATGTCCTTCAACTTGGCATTGCTGTACTAACATGGCCACCACAAATGCGCAATTAATGTAACTATTTGGATGAAACCGAAATAAACAATTTGTATGTTCGTGAAAGAATGTATGGATAATCTTAAGTAGTAAACAGTTAAACACGCATGTCATCCTTCTTTCAGTTACTGCTTGCTTATAAATAACTTTATCAAAAACAAACAATGAACACATTGTCTATCGTATTTTCGGGTTATTCCGCTTATCCCCATTGAGTTTCCCCATTAATGGGGATTTGTAGACTTTTCTTCCATAAATCCCCATTTTCTGTTTCTTGCGATCATGATGGTGATTAGTGAAAAAATTAAGTGCATAAATCCCCATCGCCTTAAAAATTAAACTCAAACAACTTTTTTATTTATTTTATTTTTATTTAAGAACTTCAGTATAATACAAAAAAAGACAGAAAACGTCAAGTTACAAGAGGTGCTTTTATTTAATTAATTAATTTGGTTTCCGTCGGAATGGCACCCTAAATAAGCCCTTGTGCGATTCCTTGTTGGAGAGCCAACTCGCAGCATTGAAGGCCTACGCCTGTGCCTTGCAGAACATAAGTTTTGACGAGGAATCCTGCCAGTTATTTTACCATACTGTTGACATCTTGCCATCGGTCACCAAGGCAACCACCGAAAGAGTTGCGCAATATGCGCCAATGACAAACCATCGCCTGTCAATATTTGTTTAATTCAGCCAATAAAAACTCTGCGGCAGCCGTCACACGACTGACGTCAACAAAAAGTCACCGGTCAACAAGCAACCTTACAACAATTATTTATTTTAATGTACAAAGTTATGCTTTTTGGATGTATTTTTTTAGCTATTTATTTTTACTATGAACATACATGTAAGTGCAAACACGGTGCCACCAAGCGTCCACGAATCGTCGGAAAACGTAGTGCAGTGCCCAAGATGTTCCCAGCCCCGTTTTTTCAAAGGCCAAAGAGGGTTGAAAATCCACGTAAGTAGAGTTCATAGAAACGTGGATAATCAACCCTCCGCAAACACTTCTCCTTCGCCACCTTCTCCATCCTCTATTTCCTCTCCCTTTTGGAAAACACTCGCCAAATTTAAACAATCATTGCCAATAATAAAACGTATACCACGAGGAGCCCGCGTAACTGTAGCCCAGACTCTCTCTCATATAATTTCTAAAGTTGTCCAAGAAAACTCCGTCCGGGCCTGGGAGCATCTATTCGTCTTCCCATACAAAATTCTTAGTGTTAAACAAGATCAAAATCATACATCTTTGACACAAAAAATTAAAGAAAACTGCTCTCCGTCCTGTCCTTTCCCCAATTTTCGACCTTCAGTCCATTCATCAAGACTTGGCAAAAAAGATAAAAATATCCATCTTTTAGTAGAAAATAAAATCAGTGACGGAGATATACAAGGCGCAGCACGTCTGCTTTTCTCCGACGATTCGATCGCCCCTGACTCTCCAGATACCCTTTCGGCCCTGCATAGCAAACATCCACCTCCAGCCCCCAATATTCCATTTCCCGACCCTCCCGATTTTTCAGACCCCTGCTTACAGACTACACCGGAATGCATACTTAAAGCCGTCAATTCCTTCCGAAGTGGCACCGCCGGTGGCCTAGATGGACTCACTGCACAACATTTAAAAGACCTTGTTGGCGGTAGATGTAGTGATGCCGGCGGCGCTCTTTTGAAGGAATTGACGGCCCTTATTAATTTAATGCTTTCAGGAAAAGTCAACCAAGAAATTATTGACATATTATACGGTGCCAATCTATGTGCCCTTAAAAAAAAGGATGGCGGCATTCGCCCAATAGCCGTAGGCACCACCCTTCGACGACTGGCTGCCAAGGTATGCTGCAGAAATATGTCCGATAAGCTAGCGGAATACTTTCAGCCAGTCCAATTAGGCTTCGGCCTGAGCGGTGGATGCGAAGCCGCCATTCACTCGGTAAGGAGCTTTATACAAAACAACCCTGACGACATTCTGCTGAAGGTGGATGTCAAAAATGCATTCAACTCTGTGGATAGAGGTACCTTGCTGACACAGGTTAAGGAACAAATCCCGGACGCCTTTAAGTTTCTTTGGCAATGTTACGGAACACCTAGCAATCTGCTATACAAAGATAACTTGATCACGTCCGCAGTTGGGTGTCAGCAAGGTGATCCTCTAGGCCCAGCAATTTTTGGACTTTCAATTCATCCGTATATAAAACAACTAGATTCTAAATTTAATGTGTGGTACTTAGATGATGGAACCCTCGGAGGCGACGCTAACACCGTATTGGCTGACCTAATATATTTAACTCAAAATTTTCAAAAAGCCGGTTTAGAACTAAATTTTTCTAAATGCGAGCTCTTTATACCAGAGACATGTAATGACAGTGACAATATTAAGCAACAGTTTAACTCCATAGCTCCAAGTATCAAAATCATTAAAAAAGAATCTTTACGCCTCCTAGGGTCCCCCATCCTAGAAGAATCGTTCGCCCCTTTCGTTGATGATAAATTAGCCAGTTTAAATTTTGTTTCGGACCGCATAATCAAAATTAACGCTCACATGGCTTTCACCATAATAAAATTTTGCTTATTTGCACCCAAATTCATATATAGCGTTCGATCCTCGCCCTTTTGGAATCACCCAAGCTTGACATCAAAATTAGATGATTCGATTCAAAACATATTATCTCTGGTACTAAACATCCCTTTGGACAGTCAAGCATGGACCCAGGCTTCCCTACCTATCCGTTTTGGAGGCCTGGGAATACGTAAAATTTCGAGTGTAGCTCTTCCAGCTTTTTTGGCTTCAGTACACAAGACGGAGGGGCTGATCACAAGCATTCTATCGAAATCTCCGCGATACCATCCAACAGCCCACGTGTCTGAAGCCTTAGATGTGTGGAAGAGCCAGTGTGGCGATGACGTGCCCAGTAACCCGTCATCGCAAAGGCAGTGGGATGAGCCGCTTTGCAGACTAGCGCGGAATAACCTTCTTAATACGCTAGCTAGTCCTGCAGATCAGGCCCGTCTCCTTGCTGTGGCCCAATGGGAATCTGGATTATGGCTCCACACCCTTCCTTCTCCTCATCTTTGCACACTCCTGGACAACAATACCTTTCGCCTAGCTTCCTCACTTCGTTTGGGGGCACCGTGTAATGTCCCACATCGCTGCCCATGCGGTGACATGGTGAATGAGCTTGGCCATCACGGTCTTTCCTGCAGCAGAAGTGCGGGGAGAATTCCCCGCCACGCCGGCCTTAATGACATCATCCGCCGGGCCCTTGCTAGCGCTTCTATACCAGCCGTTCTAGAACCGAATGGCTTGTTACGAAGCGATGGCAAGAGACCCGATGGCATGACCCTGGTTCCGTGGAAGATGGGCCGGCCCTTGGTGTGGGACGCAACCTGCGTCGACACCCTGGCCCCATCCCACCTTCCCCAAACCTCAATAGAGGCCGGAACTGCTGCTGCAGCAGCAGAGTCGCTCAAGCGGCGCAAATATGTCGATATTAGCAACACCTGCATATTTGAGCCGTTTGGAGTTGAGACCCTCGGACCGTGGGGGCCAAGCGCTCACCGTTTATTCCGGGATCTCGCCAAGCGTTTGGTTGAGTCCTCGGGTGACCAGCGGGCTGGGGCATTCTTGGGTCAGCGAATAAGCCTGACCATCCAGCGAGGGAATGCGACCAGCCTTCTGGGCACAATGCCGCTCGGGAACGATTTGGGGCATATTTTTTTACTTGTAAGTATCCCTTTTTTTTTTTTTTTTTTTTTTTTTTTGTATTACTTTTAGTAACTTTGTAGTTAATTAGTTTTTTATATAATATTTAAGTTATTTATTACATAGAACTAAATTAAGTATATAGTAACTTTGTAATACGAATGAAATAGAAAGGCTAAATACTATAATTTGAATAAAAGTACAATAGTTAAAAAAAAAAAAAAGTATAATACAGAACTTCGTTCTATTTGTCAAAAAATATTTTAAAACCTAAGAAAAAACGCAAAGACATTTTTTTTTTAAATTCTGTGTCAAGCTGTCCTCTCCTGTTTCTTTAAACTCTAAAAATACTGTCTGTCATTCTGTAACCCCAATATTTTACGGGTATGATTTAAGCTATCGCCAATTTAATTGGGTTTGCATATCTTAATTAATAGGGGTTTTCTTCTTCAAAATAGTAGTAGATAGTGGATCTGTCGGCATAATCGCCAAACAATGTAAAAACAATTCTAGAATAAATCACAGTTAATCATTGTGATATACCTACTATTATCAAGTGTCAAATAATTAGTTTTGTATTAATTATAATAGGTTAGTCCTGATAACTGAATAAGCAAATTAGTTAAAAACGATCATTAAAAAAATCATAAGGTGGCAACAAAAATTTGTTTTAACGTCGTCGTCGTAATCGTTTCAGCCAAAAGACGTCCACTGCTGGAAAAAGGCCTCTCCCAAAAATATTATACAATCATTTTCTAGTAGAACAGTAATGAATTACAATTAAACACAGAATTTATTTCAAGTCACAATAATCAATATTTTTATTGTTAAAATAGCAATAAAACAGCGAATGAAGTAAACAACCGTGCATACGACCCATCGTTGAGGCCAGATTGGTAAAGAAAAATGGGCAAAACTTCCCTCCTTGTAACACTTATATCTATGCATCAAACGAAAGTACTTGAAAAGTGAACCATTTTTTATTGTATGACAGCAAATCTGTCAGGCATTGGAGAAAAAAGTTATTGAGAAGAAAAAATTAAAATAATAAATGATAATATAAAATTGAAGTCAAGATTTTTTCTTGAATTTAACTATTACACCCTCATTATTCACTTTATTTTTCATTTTGCCTTTTTTTTTTCATTAATTCATTCGCTCGTTCATATTTGCTGTCCTTACAACAAAATACACTATTTATTTCAAAACTTACCATGTTACAAGGGGTGGGACGGGTTTCATACAAAAAGCCCATTCTTGTTTTCATAGCGCACTAATTTGGAATGTAATGTAATTACTGTACCGGTGACAAAATTACAAATAAAATAAAGTCGCATTCTGAGGGCGATAATCGATTTATATGGCGACAGATCTACAATTCTGAGCACAGAACACAACCTATTATTTAGGGAATAAACCTATTACTTTGAGGGCAAAATTTTTATTCACGGACTGAACTGACTGAACACTTTATTGATAATCCATCTCTTATTTTAGATACATTTGGGCATTAATTTGGTAATTCATACCTGAGAATTCAAATACTTCTTGGCGATAGATCTTACAAGCTGATGACAAATATAAACTTTGCTGACAAAAAATATAGTTCTCATATTTTACTTGTCTTTCTCGTTTTTTCATTTTTTATTTTTTGTGTCGTGACATAAATATATTACACTTAATTGAAGATAAAAGATAAACTGTGTTACTTACCGCAGTTTGTCTGGCTACAAATTGTACCGTACCTAGTTATTTATCTGTTGAAATTGTTAAGTGTTAGTTAAAAAAAATGTTTTGTATTTTAAACAAGTAAGTTTAAAAAACATGAAAATAAGTTACGGACCACCTTGCCTTTAGTAATAGTTACCTACGTGTAATAAGTACACTCATTATGTTATTATGTCATTAATTGGTTTAATAATATTATAAAAATAGTCAATGATTATTAGTAAGCACAAAAGACTGCTGGGATAACATCTTAAGTTGTTCAAGTTTATTTTTTAAAGCATGGGGATTCATGCACTTTATTTTTCCACTAATCCCCGCCATGATCGTAGTAACAGATAATCGAGATTTAAGGAATAAGAGTCTACAAATCCCCATTAATGGAGAAATTAATAAAAAAAAGATTAGGTGAGAAAAAGCCCTTGGCCTTCATCTCACCTAATCTCACCTAAAGAAGCGATAAGGCCGAAGGTGGAAGCACGCGTCACCCGGAGTTCTCATTTACTAAGGAGTACTATCAAGTCATAAATAAATTATGATAATAATATCTCTATTCAAAAAATCCTCATTTTCATAGTCTACAAACAAAAGTTCGCTTTGATTTGCAGGTTCTTTAAATTAATTAATATAAACCTTTCTCCTTTAAGTAACGCTCTTTCCCTTAATGAAAACCGCAAAAAATCCATTGCGTGGTTTAGACTTAGAGCATTAAACCATTTAATGCTCTAAGGGTTTAGAAGAAGAAAGCGGATATACAGACCCAGAAAAATGGCAACTTTATTTTACACGGGTCCGTTACGACGCGTAGGACAACCACACTTTTGCTTGCTGTCAGGATTTTTGATTGTTTTCCAGGGCTAGGTCCACCACACTTTCGCTTGCAGTCAGGGTTTTCTTTTATTTTTCAGGGCTTCGAGCACCTGCTGGACAGCCTGGGGCTGGGCGGGCGGGTGTTCAACTCGCCTCACGACGTGGAACTGCATCGCATCAACGGCACCTTCCTCCGACTGCACGACACGCAACACCGGCACAAACGATCGCCGCCTGTCAGTAAGTATTTATAACTCCCACGTCTCCTGCGCCTCACGTTACTGTAGATAGGGAAAAGGAAAGGGAGGCCTTTGCTCTGCAGTAGGACAGATAATAAAAAAATAACGTACCTACTAAAACAGGTTTGATGCAACGTACAACACAGTTTCAAAGCTGAACCGCATTATATTGCGTCCGGTGTGTCAATGCCATAAATGGCTACCATATTGACTTGTTACACATTTATTGACTATAGTGATACAACAGCGCTAGCACTTGCACTAGCCCGCAGAGAAACTGCTAAGCACAGTGTAGATCTGCGCTGCTTGTTGGTCTAGCCTTTCCTAATGAACTATAGGTAGCATAATCTACCCAGATTGTGCAAGATCTCACTGCTTGACTTACGTCGCTGTAGCACGGAGAGAGCTCGAAATATTCTACGAACTTTGCAACCCGAACGCTAGCCGCTGCGCCAACATGCTCCGATTGAATCTTTTTACATTTAATCAAATAGATTTGATTGATAGTTTAAAACGTCCTGTCTCCTGCCAGAAAATCCACGTCAATCTACCTTCCTTCGCCAGCTACTGACGACCGCTTGTGACTTCGTCACCCGTCACCCGCTATCGTATCCGTGTGATTCGTGATAGCAACCATGGTCGTGCGGAAATTGCCAAAAAAATCGGACATCAACTCTTATGAAAACTTACCTGCCAAATTTCAAGTTTTCAACCATCATATTTCATGAGATTCGTTATGAGTCAGTCAGCCAGTACGTGCACAGAACAGTTTTGTCTATTCCGTGAGTACGTAAGTAGTTTTTTCGCTTCGGTAATGTTGAATAACAAAACTAGCAAAAACAAACGCATTAAAGTTTCAATTAGAGAGACAGCGTCCAAAGTCAAGGCTACGAAGGAAAATAAATAAGTAAATGTAGGAAGAGTTTAAAACTAGCATAGCTTCGAAGGTCACCCAAAGTAAATTGGTAAAGGAAAAAATATTTGTGATGATTGTAATCCCAGCTTGCCATGAACATCTTCATGGTACCATTAGAGTAGTAAGTATAATAGAAAAAACCGGACAAATGCGAGTCAGACTCGCCCACCGAGGGTTCCGTACAAATTTGTAGGTGCGTACACCAAAATTATTGGGTACCTACATGAACTTATAAAAAGGAAGGAGGTTTTTTTCATTCTTCATCATAAATAGAAATCTATACATCATAAAAATCAGTTTAATACCCCACATGACATGGTTAACTCAATTCAAAATTTGTACCGCCCCGCCGTTCCTGGCATAAAGACCCTGTTTTTAATGATTTAATTACAAATGTATAGTTTTCAGATTTTTCCCCATACTTGTAGTATAATAGAATGGAATGGAAATGAACTATGAAATACTTGATAATTTCATAGTTCATTTCATAGTTCTAGGTCAACGGAAAATACCCTATAAATTTCTTTTACCCTATAAAATCTTTTTTTTACGTTAACTTAGGAGTTTGATTTTTTCACAGCTTCAAGACTGTAGACCTGAGTTTAACGTTTCAATTTCAACTCGATAACTCTATGCGTTCCCGAGATAATGTGTCTTGACAGATAGACAGACAACATAAAGACGCTGTTTATTAATGATTTAATTACAAATGTATAGTTTTCAGATTTTTCCCTATACTTGTAGTATAAGACGGTAATACTTGCCAAATTTCATAGTTACAGGTCAACGGAAAATAGCCTATAAATTAGGTTCCCTTGAGAGTGTCAAAATATACGTTTTTTGCGGCATAAACCGCCGTATCTTTTTTAACGTTAACTTAGGAGTTTCATTTTTTCACAGCTTCAAAGACTGTAGACTTGAGTACATATCGTTTTAAATTCAACTCGGTACCTCCACGTATATCCGAGATAAAGGGTCTTGACAGACAGACAGACGGACAACATAAAGACCCTGTTTTTTAATTATTTAATTACAAACAAATGTATAGTTTTCAGATTTTTCTCTTTATGTACTTGTAGTTTAAGACGGTAATACTTGCCAAAAGAGACCGGCGAAGTTCCTTAGGGCCTTGGGTCTTGACCGTTACACTGATGATTTATATGCAATTTTGTAGATCAAAACCAGCGGATTCCAACAATATAACAATTATAAATCTTTTCTACGGGATAGCACAGATATTGGGAGTTAAGTAACTCAAATTGAAGTTAGTTTACGTAAATTAAACAATTAGATTTATATTTTATAATTAGTATGTAACTGAAATGTTTACATATTATATGCACTTACCGTAAGAGTATTCACTGTTGTATACCTGACAGTATTGCTTCGTCCTGTATCAAATGCAAACATAAAGCATTGTTACGAGTAAAACAAATGCAACAGTTTATGAAGTTTATCTTTAAAAGAAATACAATGTCTCACCACTGCTAGAATACTTAGACAGTACTTAGATACATAATGAGTACGTAGTAGTACCTAAAGAGACAAACAAGCAGGTAATCAATGTCCGTTTTGTAGGCGCGGGTTGTTCGTAATGGCAGCTATCATCAAAGTCCATAATACGTAGCGTAAATCGATAAATCAAAAATCACTAAATAATTTTTTATGTTAATTATCATGAATAACTCAATATTAAATTGAATAAAAATACAATGATCAATTCGTACTAATCAAAATAATAATCAGTTTTTCTACTGGCAACATTGTACTTCGACTACACGTGTTAAGCGTCCTTGGTTGTAGTTATGTTACAATAAATTGTTCCCTTATATAAAATTATTAGTTGTTTTTTATTCCACAAGTTATTAAAAATTACACTATGAATTTTAGTTAAGGTCTGATTCTGTAATAGTTAGGCCCAATTTAGCCGATCTCCTTTCATAGTTCTAGGGCAACAGAAAATACCCTATAAATTTGATTTCTTTGAAAGTGTCGAAATATACGTTTTTTGCGGCATAATTTTTTTTTTCGTTAACTTAGGAGTTTGATTTTTTCACAGCTTCTAAAGACTGTAGACTTGAGTATACCGTTTTAAATTCAACTCTATACCTCCACGCGTTCCCGAGATAACAGCCGGACAACAAAATGATCCTATAAGGGTTCCGTTTTTTTCCTTTTGAAGTACGGAACCCTAAAAACCATACTATTTTTTTCTATTTCTATATTCAACAATAAGAAAACCGGTGGCCTTCATTTTACGTACGATAAGGTTGAAGATGAAGGCATATTTCACCCGGAACTACTGAAATCTGTCAGAATACAGTACAAACAAATAAGATAGTGGTGGGTAGCCAGGCGGACTTAAAGTAAGTTCTATCACCTAATAAACTGCAATAATAATATATACTAGAATTTGAAACAGGGAACTATTATAGAAACCCTAGAAACACATCGGGGCTCAGTGGTTATACAATGAGAGATCCGGGCTATTTTCTTAGACCGTTTTTATTTTTAATTTATATTAACGACTTACATTATTTTGTAAGAGACAATCATGAATAGTATTGCTTGCTAATGATACCACACTTTTATTCAAACTGAAACGACGACAACCAAGTTAGTGCTTAGTGTTAATTACTTACTATTGAACGGAGGAAAAACCAAATGTACTCGTATAATTTTTATATTGTCTAATGGCTGGCTTGGCTAATGGCTGGCTTAAGGAGGTAGAAACCAGTGTATAATTTTGTATTTACTGTGTATTGTATGATATTGTAACAATTTTTATTTTTATTTTTAGAAATGTACGTACATACTTCTGTAAAATATAAAGCTATATGCAACTTCTTGCGCCCGTTCTTCCCAAAAAGACATTCTGAATATATGGTACTTAGGTTAAAAATAACCATGGACGATCCAAAAGTGCTAATCAAGTTATCAACTAAGATTCCTCGAATATTTTGTGTTTGACTTGATCGGTGTTGTGTCTGCTAGACCACAGATGCGGTGTTTGTGTTTTAGCTGCGATTTAATCACAAGACCTCTGGATCTGACTCAGGTGGTTTAACCACTAGTCCACAAAGGCGACGCGACGATGGCAGGGCAAGGAGTCTTGCTTTTATGTTCGCAAAATCCGTTTTTGTTCGGTGTTGTGTCTGCTAGACCACAGATGCGGTGTTTGTGTTTTAGCTGCGATTTAATCACAAGACCTCTGGATCTGACTCAGGTGGTTTAACCACTAGTCCACAAAGGCGACGCGACGATGGCAGGGCAAGGAGTCTTGCTTTTATGTTCGCAAAATCCGTTTTTGTTGTATTTATTTCCATTTCAAGTGCTTTAATAATTATTTTCACACGTAGATGATTAATTGATTGTGTTATGGGGATCTTTCATAATTATTGTGAAAAACCTTTGAATAACGCTTCGTTTTTCAATAAAACTGAGGATACTCAAAACATCACTATTCACAAGCTATGTATATTTGTGTTTTTGTAAAACTCTTTGCACTAATCACAATAAAGAGAATAATAATAATTTATTTGTCATTCCAATTACAGCGGTTATCCTCTTAATCTAATTACAATTAACAATGTAACTTATAGTATGAGGTTTACGTTGGCAGTTGTACTGCTATAGACCGTGTCACAACTGCCAAAATTAAGTTTCTAAAAAATTTTGTATAATTTCATTTTATTTTACCGTTTTTAATATAAATCAAAAACGCTACAAAAAAGCTCTCAATTGGCAACGCGCCCGCCGTACGATGACCCGAGTAATTTTTTCATCATTTCATTCTACGTTATCGAAACCTTGAATTATTGTGACATTAAAACAGCGCCTTCTGTTGACAAATGAGATGAATTAGACTTAATAAATTTTTTGCCATACCAATTTAACATATAATGGTGAATAACACATTGCAAAAACTGAATATGTTCGTGGAAATAGACATTCGCGGATTAAGACATACTCAGATTAAGCATTTGCGGATTTAGACATTCGCGGATTTAGACATTCGTGGATTTAGATATTCAGGGAATTAGACGTAATCAACCAATCCGAATTAAACTCGCACCTTTCTGCGAGGTCCTGTGCCAATGCAAGTTTAATTTTAGTAGGTACCTAACATATTATTTAAGTTAACAAACCTTTTGTGAAAAGGGAACCATTTCACCTTTATAGGCGCGCCAATTTTGCAAAAATTAAAAGATTTACTTTGCGTGAATTTCTGAAAACTTTATTGAGAATGAACAGTAATAATAACATTAAGTATTTAACTTTTATAGAGCAGAAGCGTTAAAAGAGCTAATCTGATTTAAAACATAACGGTGGCTATGTGCTATTTAGAAGAAATTAGAGTACATACTATCTGTTGGAGTACCTACATATATTTAAAGGTGTGCACGACACGACCAATGTCTGTGTTATTCGTAACAATTCCTAGTAAATGTAATTTGTCGAGTCATTTCATTGTTAAGTTTTTATATTGTGGTCCGGTTGATCAAATAAAAATACCAAATTGTAAAGTTGCCAAGGTAGAATCAATAAATATGTTTTTTATAACTTTGAATGATGCTGTAAAGTTTTAAGATAATGTTTTCTTGTCGATAGTAAATATAACGCTTAATAATTTGTTGCCCTTTCGCTACCAATAACAACTATGTTCGTTTTGAGAAAGTTTTTGCGTGCGAACTGTAATAAATTTTTATATTATAATATACCCTGTATCCTGTACTTATAGGTTTTGATACCGTTTTTTCTAGGACCTAAGTTAGTAGGCATTCGGCGAAGTACTACAGAAAGGTTTTAACTACGTATTTCCTATTGTAAAAAAAATCCGGTGTAGCAGGTACCTAACAGCGATTCAATAGAAAGCGATGCAGTAGGTCGCACTCTCTCACTCTCTCTGAACCCAACATCTACGGTTGGTTATGCATAAATATGTTGAGTGATAAAATCTACGACGCTATGCAGAAACTTTCGAAACTTCCGTATAGGAAATATAACGCAAGATACACCTGCAAAAAGCTTTTAATTGTGAATAGGTTCATTTAAGTTATCTACTGATATAAGGCATATGCGAAGGCGAACCCACCAACCCGCATTGGGCTAGCGTGGAGGGTTATGGCCCAATATCCCCACGTGCTATTGTCCACGTGGAAGGCCTGTGCCCAGCAGTGGGACGTTTATAGGCTGATGATGATGATGATAAAGCATAGGTATATTACTTATTGTTAAACGTTTTTATTGAGATAAAGAAGACTAAACTAAAATCGCAGATCTATATGCAGTTGTTGTGGACCATGCTCTAAGGGACCAAGTGAATTAATGTATCTCTGCATAGAGACAGTTGCAATATAAAAGCGAAGTGGCAATAAAAGAAGGTTACTAGAAAAAGGCACGGTCTGCTGCAATGTTGGTGTCGGTTGTTTTCGTAAGATGCCGCTAACCCGCATTGGATCAGCATGGTAGATTGAGGCCTTATCAACACTTTATTATCGTTCTTATAGTCAATCATTGTTAGCAAAATTTTAATTTTACGTTTCTAGTGGGATAAAAACAAGATAATGCTGTAAAGCTGTGTTACGCAAAATTGTTTATTTCATTTTACTAAATGAACTATTTAGTGTCACTGTTAAAAATATTACCTTTCAGATAAATTAACAACAATAGCTATCTAGCGAAGAACTTGTGTTACGAAAAAAGACGGACGGACATGACGGTCATTTATCATCGTGCGATTATCCTATTAGGGGAACGAGTCGGGAGATCCTCGGGAGCAAGGTCCTCTTTATACTCTGAACAACATTACATGATTATGTTATTAGCAGTGACCCAAAATCTTTGCACAAAACAAAGGAAACACGTGTAGGCAGAGAGGATTCGTTTCTGGCGCTAGTTCTGAATATCCGTAGGCTCCAAAAAAACTACTCTTGCGACTCCGTCACTAACAACTTCAAATACAGCAAAACTGTAACTGTCCAAAACAGTTATAGTCTAGTCTAGACTTCTATTATTACAAATCAAACCAAACATAATTTTACAAACTAACCGTCAACTGTTTTTCTTTACAGAAGATCAAATATTGAAGAAGTCATGTCTGTCACCAAGAGATATATTGGAGTTTTACGGGATACAAAACGAGCCTGGTGTCATCACTATAGAGCCGAAAACCTTCCTGGAGATGTGTCCAGCTCTTGTGTACCAGCTTGACCAGAGGTCTTGCTACAAAACTGAAACGACTGCTCCGAAACTAGAAAGACACTGGAGTAAGTTTAAATCAACAAACAAAAAATAAATTAAATCTGTCTATCTCCATGTTCATCTAATAATCTGTCACTTTTTTATTTCAGCTTGGATTTACGCGAGTTTAAGCATATTGGTGATTAGTGCAACGGGGCTGGTAGGCGTTGCTATCGTGCCTCTGCTCAAATCTGTAATATTCGGTTACGTACTGCACTTCCTCATAGCAGTAGCAGTGGGCACACTGTGTGGAGATGCCTTACTACATCTCCTGCCTCACGCGCTCAAGTCCCACGGATCTTCCTCCGAACCCCAAGAGGAAACCGAAGTTGTGCTCAAATGCAGCGTCACTTTTCTAACAATTTTACTATTCTACACCGTGGAAGCTATTATGCAAACGGTAAACGGAGGTCACGCCCATTCCCACGATCACTCGCAAGGAATGACTGTAGAAGAAATGAAAACTGAATCCAGCAAACAGATAGAACCAATAGAGCTAGGCGCTATGATGCCTGGTGCGCCGCCGCCGCCAGTGGAGCGGCCGATGACGTCCACCGCGCTCATGGTGATCGTGGGAGATGGGCTTCACAACCTGACTGATGGACTGGCGATCGGCGCAGCGTTCAGCGGAGATCCGGTGACCGGGTTCGCAACAGCACTTGCAGTCTTTTGCCACGAATTGCCACACGAGCTTGGAGACTTTGCGGTCCTACTCCGATCTGGTATGACCATAAGGCGGGCATTATACTACAATTTGTTATCTTCCGTGCTCAGTTTTATGGGTATGGCAGGTGGCATCTGGCTGGCAGAAGACCACGAATCCGCCTCGCAGTGGATATACGCCGCCACAGCAGGCACCTTCCTTTACATAGCGTTAGCTGATTTAGTGCCCGAAATAAATGAGAACAACCACGGTAAAGCAATCAATTTGTTTTTAGCATTTCTAGGCATACTATCTGGTGGCATCATAATGTTACTCATCGCTTTACACGAAGATTCTATACAATACCTCTTTAGAAGTGCGGAACAATGAACTTACTTTTCTAGTGCATGCTTCAATGTGATAAAACTCATGGTTGTTCAAGATATGTTGCACATAGCTGGCCCAATACATAAGCGTGTTTCGTATTTACCTGTGGTATTATTAGGGAACTTATGTGAGTTTTTATTTTAAGATTTTAATTGGATTATTAAGTTAAGATTAAACGCCTGAAATAAGTTAAGATAAGTAGGTAGTAGTTGTGAATTTTTATATGAAAACTACATCGTTTGATAATTTTTAGGGAATATATTTTATAAATGAACGTTCCTGTTTTAAACATTCTAGTATACTCGTAGTCGGGCACGTTACTTTGGCACTAGGCGTAACTTTAAAAGCAGATACAGAAAGCATTAGATCTAAAAAATAATTTTATCAACAATTCTAAAGATGGCAGTTAAATAAATAAAACAGTTTCAAAAAAATGTGCCAAAGAAACATTACCTTACGGTTCATTAGGTACCTTTAAATTATGTTAAAATAATGCATTTGCACTTTGTAACTTTGTTCATCCAGTTGGACTGTTTAATTTTTATTGTAGGTATTTCAAAACCGGGTCGTACAGGGTAGACATTAACTATTTAATTTATAACAATTATCTATACCTACTTGTAGATGAGTGATACCTAAGTATATCAAAAATGCAATGAGCACTCTTTATTAGTTTAAAGTTTATATAAAATTATGTTAAGCTTTATATTTAATATTAAAGATAATATTTATTTATTTCAGCATATCAAAGTCTAAAATAAATAAAAGTTATCATCTAATAACACAGTTAATTACTTATATTAAAGTATGAATGAAAGCTGTAAGCTGTATTGTTATTATTTAAGTTATTTAAGTATAATATACTTATTATGTTAACTTAAGACACTAAACGCGTATAGGCACCTTTATCAAACATTCCATATTGAACATCCCAAAACTATTGTAACAAAAAGAAAAAAAAATAGATTTAAGTACCTACCTAAGTAATAAAATAAAATATTTTGCCACACCAATTAAGGTAAAAAATATACTTACACAATTTGCTTAAAAAATGAATGCCTACTTAAAGGTTGCTTCACACATATCAGTGAAGCCACCGTTCCGACACAGTACCGGCACAGTGAAAAATATTCTTTCATACATTCTCTATGAATTTTGTCAAAACGAATACGTCCGTGATTTGCCGGTGGCGGCACTGACACTGAGAGCATTATCACTGACAAGTGGGGATGCGTTTATAGAGAATGTATGAAAAACACTGTGCCGGTACTGTCGGAACTGTGGCTTCACTGATATGTGTGAAGCAACCTTAATGTTGATGATCATAATTTATTCATTCTTTGATGGTTCAAAGAATAAGCTCAATCTGACGTTGCTTAGTAGGTATGTACCTAGCTAGTGCGGTTTTGGAAAACAAACCCGGCCAAAATCAATACAAAAAAACCACTTTTTAGATTGTCTAAATTAGGTTTTCATTCTTTGTAAGTAACAAGGTAGAATTTTTACGATCTTACATAAAATAAAAATGTCTGAAAAACAAGAATGCGGATATCTAACGAGCAAACAAAATAAAAATAAATTTTAATGTCTTCATAGATAGTAATGATTGCCAGGTAGGTAAGTAGGTAAGCCTTACAGTGTATTTCAAGAGAACAATAATAAATAACTGATAAGATTAGGTTATTTTATACCATACTTACCTATGTAAGTTCATTAAAAATTGTAAATATTCAAAATGTATTATTCTGATAATCTACCTTACCTATACCTACCTATGCAGCACCTGCAATATTTTCTATTACACTGTGTCGTAATTAATTTATAGAAACTATATTTATTGCCAAAAGCCCAAAACGTGGTTAACAAGATAATATCTACCTATCTATAAATTCCAACTTGTATCCTCTAAAGGTACATGTTTATTGTAACATTACCTAATATTTTTATTAATTAAATTTTATTTGACATTAGTTACCTATCTTATTTTTAATTAATATGTATCATCTGTCTGTTCAAGTATTTTATTTTTTTGTTAATACATCTTAAATAATAATTCAATTGTATCTTTAATAAATTATAAAAAAGTTTTAGACAATAGAAAAAACAAAATCGGCAAAGTAGGGTTGACCGTTGATTTTTTTGGCATTTGAACAAAAACAGTTAATTTTCGATTGGATCCATAGATAATGACAAACATTATATCATATTACTTACTGTAACATGTACTGAGCCAATTAAAGAATCAAAAAAATGTGTAAAAGTTAAGCATAAAGGTGCCAAATCACACTTTGCTAGAATGCCGACTTCGGTTTTGAATTTATAAAGATTGCCATATTTGATCCAAACCAAGGCAAGATGGCCGTCTTTGGTACCAAACGTTGGTCATAATCATAATACAATCCGCCATTTTGAAACAGCTATTTTACAACACTTCTGATTGGTTAACAGCGAAAGATTGCCGACTACCCTCCTGAGATACTAAGACAAAAAAAATATTTTTGCTCTATTTAGCTGTATCTGCCTGAACTATCTAACAAATCGTAAACTAGAAAGCTACACCAGTCATTTAAAAGTTATTGCAAGTTGACTTGACACTTTAAGATGTCGATGCCAAATGATTGAATTTACTAATTTTTTCGAACACCAGGATGGCGGTTAAACAACGAGGTAAATATTTGTACTAACTAGGTTTTGGTGGTTTTTTTTACTGTTTTTAATTAATAAGATGTTGATTGTTTGTTTTAAGTATTAATAATGATAAAATCCCCATGTTTAAATAATTTACAAACCAATATTTTTACGGTATCACGGACGATACTTTGGGCACTCAACACTTAAAATTCGTTGTTTTTTAGATTTGAGAGATAACCAAATAGTGGAGTTCATGGTGAACTTTGAAGTCTCTGACTGCGAAGATGTTGATAAAGATCAAGTGGAAGACCTGCAAATCAGTTTGAAACTGATTGACGCAGACCAGGTGCCTCTATAGTATCCGAGTCTGAGTGGGAGGAGTAGGACGAAGAGCCTCTATCCAGGTTTGCCGATTCATCTCGTAGTGGTGTTTATCGACGAGCTATTAATCGGCCTATGATATGGACTCTTTCAGACACCTTCGACAATGCGCAAGATACTGATCCGCCATCAGAAGAACAGCCTTTACTTAAAAGTTCTCATGAATACTTCGACTCTAAAGTTCCCATGAATACTTTGATTTTGCTACTACTTTAGCATGGGTAGAATACCGACTTGATGCCATGAAATGCGGACTTTCTCGGAAGCAAATAATTTCCTCAACTTCAAGTACCTACTTACTTGGATTTTAAGATGGACTTGGCTAAACACGCGGCGGAGATATGCCAATGATACTGTGCGCAAGTCCCAGTCTGGATCGCCTTACGCGGAACAGTCCATGTCTAAGTCCTAGGCAATAAGTGTGTGCTGAAAGAGAATAATACCGGAATCCTCTTCTAGAAAACGGAGACATGTTGAACCATTGCCCCACAGTTTAAAAAAGATGTAGGAGGCACAACATTTACCAATTTTTTCCAAAGGAAAATAAAACAAACGATCTAAGTATCGGTTTAAAAGTTGTTTTCAAGAAACTTTTGTGAAATGTTCTGCTTGTAACTTATTTTTGTGCTTTAATGTCAATAGAAACTGCTTTTATGAGTTCCACGCTTCAAAGAATTATTCTGAATAAATCATAGAATTTGTCACATTTTGGTTTCATTCAGACCCATAATATCATGGGTGATACCCACTACTTTAGGGCTCTGTGGGGTAAGGGATTTTTTTTCACTATTTTTCTCTTAACTTGAATAATCAAAATAATACCCATACCAAAAATTAACAAGATCCGACAAAATTTTACACTCTGGATCTCAAAAGGCTACGGTTGATAGGTCCCGTCGATTGCTGCCTTTGATTCAGTTTTGTTTCGTGTTTTTGAAGGGTTTAGGGCCGTAATTGATTTTAAAGTAAGGCCCTTCTTACACAAGGCAATGCTAAAGTAAAATATAGGGATCTAAATAGTTTGTTGAAAACATTTCCAAAAAACGTTTATTTAGCTGAGTTATTGCGATTTAAAGTCCACCATAGAAAGTTTAAAATCGCAAATAAGTCAGATATATAAACGTTTTTAAAAAAAATTTTCAACAAACTTTTTAGATTCCTGTATTCTACTTTAGTATGCAAAGTTTCATTAAAATTGGAATATTGCTTTTTAAAAATTTCGACTTGGAAGTTTGTATGGAAAACCGAAATGCGTAAACCCTCTTAATGATTGCTCTGCCATCTTGGAAATCGCCGCGACTTAAGTAGCGAAGATCTCGACTGGCAGGTCGCGAGACAAATGTCGGCGACGCGACTAGTGTACGAACCTCAATGAATTTGTATGGCGGTAGTCACTTGGAGACTAAAATCGTTGCGTATCGGAGATTCGCGTAGCCTTGTGTACGAAGGGGCTAAGGGAGAAGTACCAAATACTAAATACTTTTTGAAAAAAGGAAAAATAAACTAGGTTATTTAGTAAAAAACATTTATTTATTACACCCTTAGTAATAAGTATCTTATTGGCTTAACATTACAAGAATTAAAAGTAAAAACCTTTTTAAAAAATAAGCTTTTATTTAAATGCGCTAAAAAGAAATAAATAAACCTTTACTATCAACTTATGACGTCATTACACAATTTATATGCTAAAAATGGTTGTCGCGAGATTTAAGTAGGTAAGGTAGTACCTAAGTACTCGTATTTTCTTATAAGTACCTATTGAAAATTTTAATAGTTAAAATCAACCACATCAAGTTATTTAATTTACTTGTTTATTTACACATATAAAGTATAGAAAATCTCGCGACAACCTTTTATATAATTTATACATACACTCGGCGTCAAAAAAATCGCACCTCTTAGAAAATCACTTTCAAATGTCATTTACTCTTGATATGCACATGCAGTCGCATTAATTATGATTTTATTTACAAGGTTACTTAATTAACTTAATAAAAAACATTACTTTTCATTATCAAATAAAACCTAATGCAACAAATAAAGTGTCACAAAAATTCGATGCAAATTTTGCTACCCGTGAGAGTTGCTAGTTGCGCTTCCTTTGTGGGTATAAAACGGTCAACACGGGTTCAATGTGGGTCATTCGCTATTCAACCGTTGAAGAGGACACACGCACAGATTTTGATGGATACCACAGCTGATAAAGCCGCTCAAGTGGTTGCACTACTGCAATCAGGGGTGCGGCAGTGTGATGTCGCCCGGCAACTGAACCTGAGCCGTTATTCCGTTCGAAGAGTGTACCAGCGCTTCATAGAGACCGGTGGCTATATCCGCAGACACGGTTCGGGTAGACGTCGCTGCACTTCGGAAAGAGACGACCGGTTCGTTGTGTCGAACTCTTTGAGAAATCGTTTCTCCAACGCTGTTGAGTTGCAACAGCAGCTCCAGGCAGTTCGCAGACGCACCGTAAGCGTATCTACGGTTAGAAGAAGATTGAAGGAGAAGAAGATAGCGGCCCACAGAGCTGCTACGGGTCCAAAATTGACTGCAGCGCATCGGCGAGCCCGCTTGCAGTTTGCTCGTGACCACGTCGATTGGACCCTTGAGCAGTGGAGAGCTGTTCTCTTCTCAGACGAGACGCGAGTGTGTCTTTTCTGCAACGACCGACGGAGAAGAGTATACCGGAGGCAGGGTGAACGTTTCGCCCAAGCCTGCATCCAGGAGACGGTGGAATATGGTGGCGGATCCTGCATGTTCTGGGGCGGTATGTCTGCTGCCGGCAAAACCGACCTTGTCTGCGTCTCCCGGACTGGAGGTGCTCGCGGACAAGGGTCGCTGACTGCTCGCCGCTATGTCACTGAGGTCCTGGAAGTGCATGTGGTCCCCTTTGCCGAATCTTTTGGCGAGGGGTTCACATTAATGCACGACAACGCTCGCGCTCACACTGCAGGCATCGTGAGCGACTTCTTGCAGAGGTCCCAAATCTCTGTGATGCAGTGGCCAGCGCGAAGTCCGGATCTGAATCCTATAGAGCACCTCTGGGACCATCTTAAACGTAAGGTTCGATCTCGGGATCCAGCTCCTTCGACTCTACAGGAGCTCCAAGACGCGGTGATTGAAGAATGGGGGCTTATCCCTCAAGAAGAGCTCCTGAAGTTGGTGAGGTCCATGAGGGACCGTATGGAAGCCGTGATCAGGGCAAGGGGGGGTAACACTAGATTTTAAGTTAATTTTAAGACACTTTTTGTACATTTTTCTTTGTAAATTATCTGTTGTTAATTAGGACTTAATTAAGGATTTTTATTATTTTATTAATTTTAATGTTGTTTGTATAATTATAATTAAACAGAAAGTTAAATTTAATTGTTTTTGATACTCCTTTTTGTTACCTTTCTAATGATACCCAACACTATCCTCTACATAAGGTTTAAGAATTTTTAAAGATGATTTTTAAAAGGTGCGATTTTTTTGACGCCGAGTGTAGTTATCACTGGACACGTTTTTCATCTGTTCATCTCACTGAATAGGTACAAATATTTATGTATACAAAATTTATTAACGATCCACCACCACTCACCACCCACAAGAAACAGTCCATGCACCCATTAAGAAGAATCAAACTCGTTGTGTCGCTTAATTACCGAATTCCTATGGCCACCTTGCAGCTCCATCATCAGACCCTGGTTACCATCTAGTACCAAAGTACTCGTCAAGACGAATCAAACGAGCCCATACTCGATGGGGTTATGTCGTTTAATTACTGAGTTCCTATGGCCACCTTCCAGCTCCATCATCAGACCCTGGTTACCATCTAGCTCCAAAGTACTTGTCAAGAATAATCAAACGAGCCCATACTCGATGGGGTTGCGTCGTTTCTTTACTGAGTTCCTAGGACCACCTTCCAGCTCTATCATCAGATCATACCCTGGTAACCATCTAAAAACAAATTACTCGTCAAGACGAATGAAACGAGCCGAAACTTAATGGGGTTGCGTCGTTTCATTACAGAGTTCCTATGACCACCTTCCAGCTAAATCATCAGACCCTGGTTACCATTGAAAGACAAACTACTCGTCAAGACGATTTAAAGGAGCCCAAGCTCGATGAGGTTGTGTTGTTTCATTGCAAAGTTCCTATGGCCACCTTCCAGCTCCATCATTAGATCAGCACCATGTCATCATAATTATTATTGCACTGTCACGCGATTTACACACGTAGGTAAGTATACAAAATTTCAGCTCAATCGGTAACCGGGAAGTGGATCAAAATTGAGTTGCAAAATTCCAACTGGAAAAAGACATAAGTACATAGGTACATTGCAAGTTAAAGAAAAGCTTGTAAAAAGAAATAAACTGTTAACTTCACATATAGATATTATTGGTAAATGATTTTATTTTTCTTTAAAATAGCATAAATCAACAATGTAAACATATTATTATGTACCCTATATTGGACAGTAGGTGTTCTTAGTATTGGATGTCCAATATTGACATAACTAAATACTACTGGATATCCAATATTGGGTATTTAACTCAATATAAGATAACCAGTCTTAGGAAAAAACAAACACACTACCAAAAAAATAAATTAACCCGTAAAACACAGTTCACACACATAGACGACCTCCTTAGTCGAGTGGTTTGTACACCGGTTTTCATGGTGTCGCCATCTCTGAGGTCCCGGGTTCGATCCCCGGTCGGGACAATTTAGAAATTATTGTTTTTCTAAATTGTCTCGGGTCTGGGTGTTTTCTATGTTTAAGTATACATTTAAGTATTTTAAGTATGTTTATCCGTTGTCTAGTAACCATTTAACGAGTTTCTTCAAAGCTTCTCTTGGGCTAGATAATTGGTGTAAGTGTAAGAAAGTTTATTATTATGCTCTTTATTTAAAATATTATCTTAAGTAAATTTTTTTACAATATTTTATATAAAAAAAACATATATACAATATAAAATATTATAAAAAACTTAACCTAGGTTGCCACCGGCAGCGGGGACAGACCTAAGCTACCGGTGGTTAGGGCTGCAGAGTGAGGAACCTCCTGACAATACGTGCCGTGTCAAGGAGTACTGCCTTCTGTATCTGACCCTTGACCCAACCTTTTAGCGAGAGCCTCTCCAGGTGTTGATCGAGGCTTTTAGCTAATAGACCGTTTGCCGACAGGACTATCGGTACAATAATGGTTGAATCCACATCCCACATGGCGGTAACCTCGTGAGCCAAGTCAAGGTACTTACTGAGCTTGTCCTTCTCGGCTTTCACGAGGTTCTCATCATGAGGTACGGTGATATCAACCAATATTGCCCGGCGCTGAGATCGGTCGACCACCACGATATCAGGCTTATTGGCGACAATAGTCCTGTCCGTGATGATAGAGCGATCCCAGTAGAGCGTGGCATGACCATTTTCGAGAACTGGCGCAGGTGCGTACTTATAAGTACGGCACCTCTGATTCAACAAGGCCATATTGAAGAGCAAGTTGCTGGTGAATTATTCTGGCTACTTGGTTGTGTCTGTGCAAATACTCTCCGTTAGCAAGATGAGAACAACCGGAAATAATATGTCGGAGTGATTCTCCAGAACGGCGGCATGCCCGACAGATGTCGACCGTACCGTCTTATTATTATTATTATTGTTATAGGTAGTCTATTACGTCTGGATCTAACCCCGGAAAAACTTCACCTACTAATCGAGGTGTTTCCCAATACTGGATATCCAAAATTAGGCGTATAGCAAGGTATCCAGTAATGAGTTTAGTACTACATTTACGAAAATTGTTCACCAACTCTTTACCTACCAAACTTTTCAATAAAAAGCGCTAAATACGTCTAAACAATTATGTGTCTTGTTAGTGCGTATCCCTGTAACAACAAATAAATGCCATAAAGTTACTATACCTTTCCGCTAGGTATAGTAACTTTATGATACATGCACGTACCGTTGTTTAGAACAATGCAGCTCATCATCAAAAATAATTCGAATAACTTTCATTCACACTTTGAATTTTGACAGTTGACTGCAGCTAGATAGATATGGCGCTGCTGTCGAAGTAAGCATTCAGAGTCAACATTGACGAAGTACGAGGGCGGTTTGATAAGTCCATGACTTTGGAAAGAAGAAACACTCTTTTTACATATATTTTTTTTATTTTTCTACATAATCTCCTTTCAACTCTATATATACGCACTTAGTCCAGCGATGTTCCAACCTCTTCAACCCATCAAAAAAATATTTTTTGTCAAACCCTGAAAAATAGGCCTCAGTTTCGGCTACCACCTCTTCGTTTGACGAAAATCTTTACCCGCCAAGCCATTTCATCATGTTTGGGAAGAGGAAAAAGTCACAGAAGTCTAAATCTGGCGAATACGGAGGATGTGGCAATAATTCGTATCCTAATTCGAAAATTTTTGATGTCGCGATTGCAGACGAGTGGGCCGGTGCATTATCCTGATGAAATAGATTTTTTTTCTTTGCTAGTGGCGGTAGTTTCTTGATCAACTTTTTATTGAATCTATCTAACAATGCAGCATAGTAAGTTTATTCGTTTATGGTCGACTGTTTGTAAACGCGGCATCTATCTTGCAGAAAGCTTTTTCATGCTCAGAATATCATGCAAAATATAAAAAACTCGTTCAGTCGAAATGTGCACAGCATCACTTATTTCGCGTATCTTCACTCGACGGTCTGCCAAAACAATATCATGTATTTTATTAACCATGCCCTCCGTAGTGACCTCAATCGGCCTTCCTGGGCGCTCCGCGTCATTAGTGGTAAGTAGGTACATCCACAACGAAATTCAGTGAACCACTTATGTACCATCCCATGAGAAGGCGCAGAATCACCATAATACTTTTTCAATTTGTCTTCGGTCTGCTTAATCGTTTTATCACGTAAAAAATAGTGTTTAATTAGCACTCGAAACTCGCTTTTCTCCATTTTCAAAGAATACATATACCTAAGTCGCCTAACTTTTTTTGTTTCTAAAAAGCTTGTTTTCGCGCCAAATTTGAAAAAAGAACGCCATGCGCTTCGTCGTGAGTTTCCAAACATGAGACAAAAAAAAATATTAAAAAAGTTTTTATTCAACCCTAAAGTCATTGAGTTGCCAAACTGCCCTCGTAGTTATAGACTGTTACGATAGATGGCGATGGATACATTTTTAAATAATGATGTATCCAATATTGCGCACGTTTAACCAATAGTTGGTACTTACGAGGTACTTACATCTCCCGTAACCACGTTATCGGTTAACATTTGAATTTTCAATGTTGCCCTATATATATTTTATTTTCGCCCACCTACCTTTACTTTGCCGACTTTGATTTCATACGACTCAATTATTTAAAGATGTCACAATTATTATTACATAATATTTGTATTTCCTTAATATTACCGATTACCTAGCCTAAGGCAGCATTACAAACAACTAGACAGAAAACACAAGAGACGTAACACGGTAATATTATATACTGTGGACGTAGTCTTATCTTTTATAAATATCAAAATATTATTTTATGCAGGTAGTAGTACTTTTAAGTTAGGAGAATTTATTTTTTGAAAATAAATACCTACTTTAAATACCTACCTACAGTAGCATTTTATTTCTGAAGGTGATATCTTTAGATATAGGCAAAGTACAGTTACGAGCGTAAATAAGTGACTAGCACTTAACTATAAAATTTGTTATGAAAAAGTTGGCAATCAAAATGTGCAATAGAAAAAGATTCCAAGGCAACAAAATTGTAGTTCTATGAATTATAAGCCGAGTATGAATAATCATAATTTTGCTGCGGTCATGCAGATATAAATTGTTTAATATTTTTCTGATGCCAAAATGGTCCGTAGCTGAGGGCCTAGACAAGTGGCAAACGCTCACCCCCTGTCTATTCGTAGTTCGTCGTACGCTGTGTACCTTTACCTAACATTACAGTTCGATTCAATTAGGATGGCGGTTGTGAATTTAGCTGCGAGTGCCGCAGTGCGCAGGTGCCGAGCGGCGGAAGGCCACCACTGGCTGCGGTCTGCTAGCGGGCGAGGGTGACACCTAAAATTCGCTACTGCGACGCTACTTGTGACTAACTTCACGGACGCCATTCTATTTGAATCGGACTGTACCATACCTACCGTAAAACTTGTAAGTCTAAGAACAAACCGCAGCAGGCACGCTTAGCAGCATGAGGTTAGTTAATCGTTTAGAAGCCTTATCCTAGTGAACCAACACATTGCATGTTATGCGCTGCTCGCTAGCAGCAGTGTAGTGCGACGCTTGGCGCATAAGAAGATATAAGCTACTTGTCACTTCAGTAGTAGCAACCTCCAACTAACTAGTCTTTGCTATCACAGACTAGACAAGTTATAATAGCCTAGCGGTAAGCAACGCGGACGGACGCGTCGGTTATTTTCTTGGATAACTTGGTTGCAAATGTCTCTGTTCATGGGAGCTATTGTGGATTCCCTCCCATCCCACGGCGTGTTGAAAAACTTCATGACGCTCCACTTTCCCGCCAAGAAGTCCCCGCCCCATCCCCAACAAGAAGTAAATCAAACTCAGAACATTATTTATTGTTCTAAGAAATCAAATCAAGATGAGTAATATTTTCTTAAATAATGGCGTGGTTAGCACATCCAGCTAGTGTCAAGTAACAAAGTAGTAGTAAAGTTATAATAGAAAATATTTACTTTGCATAAAGTATATGATAGTAAATGATAATATGAATGTTTATTGGTAAATAATAATCTCCACAAAGCTCTTGAATTTTAGTTTAGATGTGGGACTTTACTGAAGTCTCACACGGACTTCTTGAGAGAATTTGAAAATTGATGTTGCAATGAGGGTCTAGTCTAGAGGGACAAGTGGCAAACGTTCACCTCCTCTCTATTCGTAATTCGTTGTAGACTGTACTGTCCCTATGCCTAGAGAAATATACAGCAGCGTGCGCACATTGTAAGCATTTAGACCAAACGAACGTAGAACTAGAGCTAGAGCAACAGCATTATTTCTTGATCTTTTAATGTAAACGAAAACTCGATAACAGCGTTTACACCAAAATATCAACGAGCATTTGAATGAGAACCAAGAACTAGAATGCTCTCGACGTTTAGATCAGCCGAATGCTCATTGCTCATTTTTGTCATTTCTGTGGTAGGTGGTAGTGCTTTGTTATGTCAGAGTCTGACAGCAATATTATAATTGCAAGTGCTGCATTTATTATTTTGTGGCATACACACTATTATCCAGTTTTTACATGGACTTGATAATGAGTTTTTATCCGTGATCGAAGGTTGCCTCTCTGTAATTTTAGACCCATAGCAATTTTATCAGTGTTTTCTAAAATTTTTCAAAAAGCTATGCTCGCTCAGCTTACGGCCTTCTTGAATAAATTCAACATAATTAACCAAATCAATACGGCTTTCAAAAACTTAAATCGACAGCATATGCAGCCTTTGACCTTGTAAATACAGTTTTACAAAATGTCAACAAAAATAACTTTACGACGGTTTTGTTTCTCGATATGTCGAAAGCTTTCGACTGCGTTCCACATGATGGATTACTTAAAAAACTAGAGTGTATTGGAATTCGGGGGCTTGCTTTGAATTGGATAAAATCGTATTTATCTAACAGAAGTCAATGTGTAGAAATAACTTAATTATACACAAGCAAAATCGTTGAAACGCATCGCTCAGGCTTCAAATATAATGCTGTTGGCGTTCCGCAAGGAAGTGTTCTCGGTCCTTTATTATTTCTCTTGCATATTAATGACTTGCCAGACATAACGGAACACAAAACTGTATTATTTGCTGACGATATTTCTTTGATAGTCACTAGTAATAAGACATTTTCGTTAGAACAACATAAACGCGACATAACTTCTACACTGACCCTGATAATTAGGTGGCTCCAAGACAACAACCTTAAAATAAATATAACAAAAATAAATTAATCAATTTTAATAATTTTAAAATTCAATCAGTTGACATAGATTATAACCTTCTATCTTAATCCGTGCGGTGACGGAGAAAGAATACCAATCGCCGCCCCTCTCTCCGTCCGGTGGGTGTCGTAAGAAGCGACTAACGGACTCTTTCGAGCGATGATCTGCTCCACTGGTGGTAGGGCTTGATCCGTCTGGTTGGTGACCACCGTACGCATGGTGTAAAACCCGTCAAGTGACTGCTTGTCGGTCGCGTTTCGGGATCAGCCAGCGTATAACCAGAGCTCGAGAGGATGATGCTGCGATGTATTTGGTCTGTGGAGGCTTCCGTCAAACCAGTGCCAGGAGGACTTCGTTAACCTGCCGACCAGGGAGACCCGTAGAAACGGTTGTCCCGCTGGCCGCCCGTGGCACAGTACAGAGGCCCAAGCGAGCCTAACCAGCTCGTGAGGCTGCCTCACCATGCCACGCATAATCTCGGGGTGGTCCGTCGTGCCGGTTGGTGACCGGAAGGTGGGGTCCCGGCGGCCGGGGGGGTTCGGGGGCCCTTCCGTTCGGCGGGTTAATAATACTCGTCTGTGGGCAAATTCCTGGGGAAACAGGCCACCACACTTTGACCATTCGCATCGCGGCATCATTTTCTCGATTCACGCCTCTCTCTTTCCACTCCTAAAATGACAGCGCCTAACAACAAAACTGGTTCTACAGCGGTGCACACCCCCACCACAACCTTACCGTTTGAGGTGGAGTTCGCTAACATCCGCGGACTCCATGCAAACCTCAATGCCGTCCACCACCATCTTGAGACGGCACGGCCAGCAATGTTGTTCCTGACGGAGACGCAAATAATCCGCCCAGCAGACACCACCTACCTGAACTATCCCGGCTTTGTGCTTGAAGAATCCTTCAAAGCCAAAGCCGGAGTTTGCTTATTCGTTCGGGCGGATGTTTGCTGTCGCCGTCTGCGCTGTCTGGAGGACCCTTTCTTCTCCCTCCTAGTGGTACACGTCGACTTAGGCTCTCATTGCCGTGTCTACGTCTGCGTCTACCGATCCCATAACGGCGACATAGAGACAACTCGACTAATTGAACATCTTAGTCGGGTAGCAGATGATGCGCAGGAGCGGTTTCCATCGGCGGAACTGGTGTTTTTGGGGGACTTCAACGCCCACCATGAGTTGTGGTTAGGTTCCTCCAAAACAGACCATGCTGGTAGAACTGCCCACGCATTCGCTCTCACGCATGACCTGACGCAACTGGTGAACCAGCCCACCAGGATCCCAGACATAGTTGGCCATGCGCCCTCCTTACTCGACCTTCTGCTGACGAGTCGCCCAGCTGGATACCGGGTGAAGATTCGAGCTCCTTTAGGTTCCTCGGATCACTGCTTGATATCCAGCACAGTGCCTTTGGCATCGCGCCCGCCAACAGCGGTTTCGAAACGCCAGATTTGGCACTACGCGTCGGCAGACTGGGACGGGAGTATTTTGCATCCGTCCCTTGGAGGCAGCGCTGCTTTAGTGGGAAGGACCCGACCGCTAGCGCCACTGCCGTTGCTGATGAGATAGTATTAGGAATGGAATACTATATTCCACACTCCTATGTCATCAGCAAAGGCAGACGCAACCGCTGGTTCAATCGCGAGTGTGCCAGCGCTGTTGAGAGCAAACAGACGGCATACCGCGCTTGGATCAGAGGTAAAGCTCATGGGGCTCCCGAAACTCGCTCGCTAAAAGCAGCCTATAATAATGCCACCAAGTCGTGTAAGAGGGCCTACATTAGAGCGGATGCCCAGCGCGTTGCACGAGTAGGCCAAGAACTCCTGACGCATCCTACGGGCAGCCGTAGCTACTGGCGTCTGGCCAAAGCCGTGCAATCCAACTTCTGCCAACCCTCGCTGCCACCACTGAGATGTCTTGACGGAACTTTAGCTCACAAGCCGCAGGAAAAGGTCGATCTCCTGGCCAAACTCTTTGCGGCTAACTCCCGGATCGATGACTGTGATGCACAGCCACCCTCAATTCCTCACTGTGGCCACACAATGTCTGATATTAAAATCAGGCAGTGTGATGTCCGTGCGGAAATGCAGTCAATCGATGTCCGGAAAGCTAACGGTCCTGATGGCATCCCAGCAATAGTCCTGAAAATGTGTGCAGCGGAGTTGTCCCCTGTGTTAACGCGTCTGTCCCGTCTCTCGCTCTCTTCGGGTTGTGTGCCGGAATCTTGGAGAGAAGCTAATGTGCAACCGATCCCTAAAAAAGGAGATCGGTCAGATCCGACTAATTACCGCCCTATAGCCGTAACTTCAGTGTTGTCTAAGATCCTAGAACGAATATTGAACAAACAGCTTATTCGATACCTAGAAGATCACTCCCTAATTCACGATCGTCAATATGGGTTTCGGCCAAAACGGTCAACGGGTGATCTTCTAGCGTACGTCACACATCTCTGGAGTGAGGCTATTGACAAACGTGGCGAGTCACTGGCAGTTAGCCTTGACATAGCCAAGGCTTTTGATCGGGTCTGGCACAAAGCTCTTCTCTCCAAGCTCCCGGCATACGGTTTGCCCGCTCAGTTCTGTACCTGGATTGCCGGCTTCCTGCATGAGCGTAGAATCCGTGTCCTTTCGGATGGATGCGCTTCGCGGTTCATGTCAGTGACCGCTGGTGTTCCTCAAGGCTCCGTTCAATCCCCCACGCTGTTCCTTCTGCATATCAATGACATGCTTCCTCTTGGAAACATTCATTGCTATGCAGATGATAGCACAGTGCATGGGGGATATAACGGGCACCCAACGGCTGGGCGGGTAGACACCGAAATGAAGCGAGCAAATCTTGTCATTGAGCTCGATCGGATGTTGGACCTCATTTCTAAATGGGGCTCCGATAATCTGGTGGAGTTCAATGCCAAGAAAACACAGGTGTGCGCGTTCACAGCGAAAAAGTCGCCATTCCTTCCCCTTCCTTCTCTTCAGGGTACATCTCTAGGCCTGCAGAGCAGTATTAACATGCTCGGTATGGATATCCGCTGCGATTTGAACCAAAAGGACTACATCGAAACCGTGATTAAAAATGCCTCACGTAAACTCGGTGTCCTGAACAAGGTGCGGCGATTCTTCGTGCCTGATCAGTTGTGTCTATTATACAAGACACAGGTGCGGTCTTGCGTGGAGTATTGCTCTCACCTTTGGGACGGCTCCGCAAAGTACCTTCTCGATGCCTTGGACAGATTGCAGCGCCGCGCTGTGCGCATTATCGGCAATGCAGAGGTCACTAGAACTCTCGAGCCTTTGCAATTGCGTAGAGATATTGCGTCACTCAGCGTCTTTTACCGTTTATACCATGGCGAGTGCTCTGAAGAACTCTTTGACCTCATCCCTCCTTCTCCCTTTCTCCATAGGAGTACGCGTGCTGCTCTGCGGAGTCACCAATTTACAGTCTCTAACATTCCATCTCGCACAAAGAAATTTGGTGACTCGTTTCTTTGCCGCACTTCCAAAAGATGGAATAGTCTACCAGCACACGTATTCTCTCCTACCTATGACATAGGGTCCTTCAAACGAGGCGTGAAGAAGCACTTTGTGGGCCGGCAGAGCGAGGATGACTGATGTTACGTCTCTTACGCTGCACCAGTTGTCCTCGCGCCTGGACCTCATTTCCACTTAACATCAGGTGGAGTGGGGTCATTTGCCGGGCTTAGTATATAAAAAAAAAAAAAAATAACGGACAAATTCTGCAAAATGCTACTAATGTAAAATTTTTAGGGTTAATAGTTGATCCCAAATTGAGTTGGAAAGAGCACATAGACACAGTATGCAACAAATTAAATAGTTTTTCTTTTGCTTTATATAGACTAGCTAGAGTCACAAGTCAAAGCACAGCAGTTACAGCCTACTTTGCATAAATCGAGTCAGTTTTAAGATACGGATTATTGATTTGGGGAAATGGCATCGACATAAAGAGGTTGTTTTTAGCGCAAAAACGATGTATCAGATCCATGTGCAATCTGAGGTCTGACATATCATGCAAGCCCTACTTCACATCCCTCAATATATTGACTTTGCCTTGCCTTTATATACTAGAAGTTGGAATCTTTGTCAAGCAAAATAGTTGGTTGTTTACACGGGCAGGTCAGTTGTATCAAAGAAATATGCGTAAACCAAATAGGCTAGTATTAGAAACTACTCTGAAGACAGCACGATATAAAAGGAATAGTTATGCTATGTGTATAGAAATATTCAATAAGATTCCTGACCATTTTAAGGAGAATATTCCAATCAGTCGCTTTAAATTCCTTTTGCGTAAATGGTTATTGGAAAAGGCTTTTTACTCGATAAAGGAATTTTTGAAACACTAGCTCCATGTCATTATTGTGTCACATTTATTTCATTACATTTTTTATTGTTGTTATTCTCATTGACATTTTTGACACAATTTATTCTTGACAATTTATTAGTTTATTCTTAGCTCGGACCAAATATTACATGGACAGAGTCTTACGACGTTGCCGCTTTTACATACGTGTATCAAAGTAAAGTATTTGTATCTCTGTCTGTATGACTGTAGTGTGATATGAGTAAAAGAGATAGTGAATGTACGTTTGGCAACGACGCACTGTCGGTGTGAGACGTGTCATTTCATGACCGACTACTAGGTCAAAACATTGCTGGATTGTGCGAAATAATAGTGAAATATTAAGAAATCTTAGTGTTTGTGTTATTTGTGTAATATACAATTGACATAATGTCTTGTTCTGCTGTTTATTGTTCGTCAAGAACAACAAAAGGAGGTGTGAGGGACCAGGAATTATCATTTCATACGTTAGTGATTTCTCATAATATGTATGCTTTACTATGAGTTTTTTAATAATTAAAACGGCAAAGCATTAATTTTTGCTAATTCTAAATCATACTATATCGTACACTATTCATAAGAATCAGGTTTTAAACCATAATTAAATGTAATTTAAAGGCTTTGTTTTTGGCATAATGATTAGTGATGTACGTATTTGTGTATCGAAGCTTTATCGATATTACTAATATTCTTTTTATTATTCTTTTTTTAGGTTTCCAAAATGCCCGGAAATAAGACGTGAATGGGTTAAAGCTATTAGACGTGATAACTGAGAGCCTACAAAATATTCAAGGCTCTGTTTCAAACATTTTGAAAAATCTTTTTTTACAGTAAAATTTTAGCCTTAGTTCAAAATTGAATCTTAATAATATGGGCGGGAATATGAAAAGTAAAAAGTATTGCTCTTCACTTTACTACACAAATTATTATTTTTTATTTGTTTGTTATAATAGAAGGAGGCAAACGAGCAGGCGGGTCACCCGATGGAGAGTAATCTCCGCCGCCCATATATAGACACCCGCAACACCAGAGGAATCGCAGATGCGTTGCCGGCATTTAAGGAAGGAATAGGAATTGTGAGCGGGGGGGGGGGGGAGGCCTCCGGAACCCTCACTGCCCGAACGAAACACAACAGCACCAAGGGCTATTATTTCACGCCGGATATTAGCGTGTTACCAGACCAATCGATCGATCGTCGATCGATGGTAGAGTGGATTAGTCGACGTCGATCGATGTCGATCGACAATCGACCGGTAAAATGGATTGGGTGTTAAATCGAGCTGTTTGATTAGACGCACCGGCCGCTTCACTTTTCTGAGTGGTAGAGCCACGCTGCGTTGCAGCACGCATTGGGCCAGCTCGCCCGGCGTAATACCACCCTCTCTAATATTCGGCGTGAAATAATGGCACTTGGTGCTGTTGTGTTTCGTCCGACTAGTGAGGGTTCCGGAGGCCCTTCCCCCCCCCCCCCTCCTCCCAATTCCTATTCCTTCCTTAAACCTATTCCTCCTCTAAAGGCCGGCAACGCGTCTGCGATTCCTCTGGTTTTGCGGGTGGGTGTCCATGGGCGGCGGTAATTACTCTCCATCAGGTGACCCGCCTGCTCGTTTGCCTCCCTCTTTTATAAAAAAAAATAAAATTATTTCGTGCCCATGGATAATAATCGTAATATTAGATTATGTTTATGTTGATAATAATGAGTGATGATAATATGAACGTTTAAATACTAAATGATATTCCCCCAAACACCTTGGGAAGCACTTTAGATTAAGCAACACCGAAAAAGGGGGGAAGGGGAGGGGGAGTGGGAGCCAAAGTGCGAAAATGCATAGTTTTCAAGATATTTTTATTTTGAGGTTATTTTAGGTTATTTTTAGGAAAAAAAAACAAATATTCTACTAAGTTACCATTACCGTACCCCCTCCATCCCCCTCCTCTCTACCTCCCTCGAAACTACTAACCTCGAAATTCATGACAATCGCTACGCAAAAAAAAAACAAAAACAAAAACCGCTGCTTAAAATGTCATTTGGATAAAATAAGCGATCGTTGGCTTTAAAAAACGGCCGCATCCAGATTCTTCTGCGTTTGCGTCTCCGTAATAATAGTACGAGCAACATCGTACTGGCCAAGAACAACGAGTCCTTTTCTGAATACATTTCGCTGATGGAATTTAGCCAGGGTTAATCGATCAACGTCGACCGACCGTCGATCGATGGGTTAGACGAACGGTATCCGTCGATTGATTAAAGTTACCACACCTATCGATCAACGTCGACCGACCGTCGTCGATCGATTGGTTAGTCAAACGGTAGGTATCCGTCGATCGATTAAAGCTACCAGACCAGTCGATCAACTTCGATCGACGTTGATCGATTCCGTCGATCGACGATCGATCGATTGGTCGGGTAACACCCTTAGTGAGAGGTTGGTATTTACGCCGGGCGAGCCGGCCCAGCGTGCCCGGCGTGCTGCAACGCAGCGTGGCTCTACCACTCAGTCAGTGTCACTCATTTAGCACCACCCAAGGGTCACGTGTAGGGTCTAAACGGTAAACCTACGGACGTGAGTAACTTTAACCCCAAATTATAATAACGAACTAGGTACACACCACATTAAAGTGATTATATCGATATACTAGTCACATCTTTACTCACGCACACATGTACAGATAGAAAGCTCACACTAACAAAATACGGACATGCTAAAAATCCAAAGACTCTGTCCATTGTGATATTTGGTCCGAGATTCTTAGATTAATGATTGGTCTCGCTGCGCTCGACTAGATACCTACGTCGTACTTGACAAATGCGGCAACAAATACTACGCCGAAATCGGCGTACCCGAGCCAGTCACACTGATAGCTGTGGGTGAAGTGTACGTACCGAATGTTTTATTCAATTTTGGACTTAATTCAAACTAAAATGCCAGTTTGTGTAGTAAAACTGTGTAAAACTAATCCTTCTAAAAATAAGAAGGACACTGGGATCACATACCATCAGTAAATATCGTACAATTTTGAAATTTCATCATAAAATATTGTAAACAATAAACGCCATTCAGTGTTACCGCTTATACAAGAATAAAGTCCCCGTGGTTGAGATTTTTATTATGTGAATTTATTGTTATTGTCTTTTATTATAAAGGTAACCTATTTCATTTGTCTTACAAAGTTACTATAATACTTAACCTAGTTCTATGTTATTTCATGTTTACTTATATTTGTGATCTATAATAAGGTGTAAAAATGTTAGCTGACACTATATCAAGGGGATTCTACCGATGAAACTGAACAACTTTCCATAAGGAACATGGGTCGAAAATGTATTATTTTTCCCTGTACTTACAAAATGCGCAATCAGCTGATTGACTCAAGTATGGAAAAGCTATTTTTTTTTTATTTTGACCTATGTTCCTGAAATGTATACTTTTCGTGTCTGTACTTACATTGAAAATATTTGCGAAAAACATAATCCAGGGGATGAAGGATACGTGAACATTAGAATAATTTTTTGAAAATTTGTCTGTCTGTTTGTTTGACGCGCATCACACAAAAACCGCTGGACAGATTTTAATGAAACTGAGAACAAGTGTATAGCTTATGATTCGGGTAATATTATAGGTTAAAGGTTGCTTCACACATATCATTGAAGCCACAGTTCCGACACAGTACCGGCACAGTGTTTTTCATACATTCTTTAAGAACGCATCCCCACTTGTCAGTGATAATGCTCTCAGTGTCAGTGCCGCCACCGGCATATCACGAACGTATTCGTTTTGACAAAATTTATAGACAATGTTTGAAATAATATTTTCACTCCTCTTGCTCAAAAAGACCGTCATTGTAGCGTTGTAAAGCGAGGCTAAAATAGCTTTTCTTGCCTTGGGAAAAAGTTTTTTTTTTTTTTGTCTTTCACATGTCATGACAATGAGCCTAAAAAAACGAAAAAGTATTTAGTCATATGTAGAATAATCATGAATAAAGACTCGACTTATTACTTTTTACTTAGATCAACAACTTTTTTGAGATAGTTATTATTAAAGTTGATGGTAAAATTAGTAATCATTTGAATCTATGGACAACACAGACCACGCCCACACAGTCCACGCTTCAGCAAGAAACAACTGCACTGTCTGCATATGTGCTTAGGTGGTGGTGAGCCTTTAGCCCGTTAGTCGCTTTTACGATACTAAAGGGAAGAGAGGGGTTGGTAGTATTATTTTGATGAGCCCATCGCCGCTCTATTACGGTTGTATGTATGTGCAGTCTTTAGTCCATTAGTCGCCTTTTACGAGACGCAATGGAAGGGAGGGGTTGGTAGTATTATTTTGATGAGCCCATCGCCGCTCTATGCTGTTGTATGTATGTGCAGTCTATAGTCCATTAGTCGCCTTTTACGAGACCCAATGGAAGGGAGGGGTTGGTAGTATTATTTTAATGAGCCCATCGTCGCTCTATGCTGTTGGATGTTGTGCAGTCTTTAGTCCATTAGTCCCCTTTTACGACATCGAAGAAAAGTGAGGGGTTGGTAATATTATTTTGATGAGCCCATAGTTGCTCTTTGTTGTTGGATGTATGTGCAGTCTTTAGTCTGTTAGTCGTCTTTTACGACACCGAAGGGAAGGGAGGGGTTGGTAGTATTATTTTGATAAGCCCATCGCCGCTCTATGCTGTTGGATGTATGTGCAGGCTTTAGTCCGTTAGTCGCCTTTTACGATACCCAAGGGAAGAAAGGGGTTGGTAGTAATAAAAAAACTACAAAAAAATGAGGTCTAATCATTGCTATACATACCTACCATTTTTCTACAGAAGAAACCTACGTTAGACGTAAGTTTCTACATAATAAATACATAATAATATATACAATTATATTGATACATATTCGCTTTTATTTGTTAATTTTTAAATATTTTCTGAGCTACATTCATAACCAGCAACTTAACGAATACATCACAGCAAAAATATTTTTCCCATTAACTCGGGTAACAGTTGAGCAGCTGGCAACAAATTTTTAACGCACACTAGCATCCTTGCATATTGTCATAAACACACTACAATAATGAGTTGCCGCATTTACGGAGCTGTGGTTTATAGGTAGCGCGGTATCTAGACGAGCGCAGCAAGGCCAATCATTTATCTATGAGTTTATTATTATTTATTAGTTTGTTTCATTATTTAATTTGTGTTGTGCTATTTTGGACATTTTTACTATTGGACATGCTTATTTTTTGACATTTTTATTTTTGGACGTTTTTAGTTTATGAACAATGTTAATTAATGGACATTATAATGATTTAAATATAAGTTAGTATTGCAAACCTTGTGATTTAATGCGAAGTTTAATGTTAAATTTAGTTGGTGAATATTTGCATGCTATGTTATACTATATGGCTAAATAGGTTTAGGTAAGTCCCATTTTATTTTAGAACATCTAAATGTAATTACCCTATTTAAAGCAAATAAAGCATTTGTATTTGTATATTTGTCTGATTTTGATGTTTCCCTAACTGCCCGTAAAATTTTCCTAAGTAAGGCACCTTTTAACACAAAATAAATAATTTGATTTACGCTCACACTAACAAGCACAAGCTTCTTTTGAAACGGATAAATAAGCTTACGTAGAAAAACACCCAGACCCAAAATCAATTTAGAAAAACAGTTTTCTCTAAATTGACCCGAGATCTGAGATGGCACGACGCCAGGCCCGGCGCGTTAACCACTCGACCACGGATGTCGTCGAAATAAACTGTGAATTAACATGTATTTAAAGTTAACACATATTTTAATATTCTCTAATTGCATTCGTTGTTCAGATTTCCAATTTCATTCGATTTTTTTATAGATCGCTAGAACCCTAGAACCCTTTTGAAAAGATCGCTCCTTGGAGCGAGCACGTCCGAACACGCAAGAACGCTCTTAGCAACAGTTCGCACGCTCTAGTGCTGTTTACATCAAGCGAGCGAGCATTCTTAAAATATTCCATAGAACGCAATAGAACAACGAAAGAATGCTCGGAGTCTGTTTAGATTAGAAGAATTTAATAGAATGGGGATAGAATGAGCATTCGCTTGTTTGATGTAAATCGGAAGACGAATTACGAATGGGTAAGCGTTTGCCAGTCTAGGCCCTCTGTTTTGTTTTACTTGCTAACATTTATGAACCTTCACGAACATTTGTGAAAAGTCCACCATTATTTCCAATTGTTTCACATTAATTGACAAAAGACAAATTGAAAACAAAACAAAACTGCAGACATCTCACTTCACGTTCCCGCCAAGAAGTCCAAAAACATGTGAGTTTTAAATAAGAAAAAAGTTTTTTTCCAAAAGTAAAAAGATTTATGACAATAAATAGCTTAGCCTTAACATTCTTCAACCATTTATTATTAACAACTTACCGTAAAATGGGGTGACTTTGAATAACGGGGCGACTTTGATGATAGCTTCCGTTTTTCACTTTTTAAACTCTGATTTAATAAGTTTTGAACTCGGACCAATTGTGATATTTGGTCCGAGGTTTTGAACGTATCCTTTTCGTTTTTGTTCTGTTGGTAGCCTTGACAGATCAGCCATTGTTTGAAGTCAGCGACAGTGCCACAGAATAAATAATAGTACTACGTACAGAAGTTGTACTCCTTTGATATTGAAGAAAGCCGCCGTTTTAATAACCTACAATATTATATAGGCACCGTGTGCATTCAAAACGTACCTACGCCGTCGACTCGTGTGTTAGGGATGACAGCAAATAGACTAAATAAACATATCTACGCAACCTTAGTAAGTAATTTATTCTGTGATTGCACACCAAGTAAAATGTAGTTCTGTAAGTTACTTACTTACCTATTTACTTATTTAACAAACAAGCACTCAAAGTCTTAGAAACAAGCCAACACTGCACGATATGACCAGTTGAAGATATAACAAAAACAAAACGGAAACCACATTTTATTACGTTATATATATTCTATTACCTACATCATGATAAGTACTGGCGATTTTAATTCTTACTAACTCACTATAAATATAAGTTACGCAGGTAGGTTAGGTATCTTCTACATCACAACAGTCACAGCACCAGGTCAGACTCACGATCGCACGGCAAAATAATTTACTTAAATAAGTAATGACATACCTACCTACCTTTACTTTCGTATTACCTATTTGTTCTGTAAACAAACTTAAGTTTAAAATAAATAAAATATAATTATAGGTACCTTTCAGAAGGTAACATAACATAAAAAAAAGATAACTTCGAATCGTTCTGTTTATTTTACAGCCTTTCACACAACAATTATTATTGTTGCATTACACCATTATTACGGAACTTGTAGATTAAATGATATCGGAGAGGTAGTTTTTTTAAACAAATCGAAATTGCGATCCAAAACCACTTCAAACTATGCCTGTGGGCTGTGCGTGTGCTCGAACGAAAGCGCGCTGGGGCCCCTGAGTCCTTGACCGATTTACAACACCGCGTTATCGCGCGCTGTAGGTGCATTTCGCGGTAGGTATGACGGAGTGCAAGATGTCTGACAGTGCGCTACAATAATTTCGATGTAAAATAAAATCCCGAGCTTGTAGTTAAATTTTCGTGAAAAAAGTGGTGTAAAAAACTTCTTAAGTGTGGCCGTAAGTATAAAATTCATAGTAATGATAATAAGGTCATGTTATATTGACATGCTTTGCTTATTCGACAAGGTTTTTGTTTTTTACCTAAGTCGGCCGTTTTGTATTGCACAACGGAATCTGTTACAAGGGGCTACTTTGACTAGAGCTACGGGCGACATTGATAGTTATCAATATCGCCCCAATGGGTATTGTTCTAGAGATATACTTGAAATTGTATTAAATTACAAAGTAACCCCTACTTTTTTTTTTAGGTTCCTAGTGATGGTTTGCACATACAAAAAAGTTGCGGGAAGTCGCAACTATAAGAATTATACAGACGAGGCACTTGAAGAGGCCCTTGCGAAGATCACCGATGATGATCTCTCTATTTTTGCTGCTTCTTCGACATATAACATCCCATACATTTAGACTAGAAAAGAGAAGAAATTATTAAGACTTTTTGTTTAGTTATTAAGACATAAATTTACTAATTCACATGTTCCTATTATGTTCGTACCTCAAGTAAAAATTATTAATACACGATATTTTTAATCCGAAATGCATAGTTTTACTTAAAATGCCACTATTTGCTATTACAAAATGCCAATATCAACTTCGCCCCTTGTGTCAAAGACGCCCCGACAGATTTCAAAACCCAATAATTCCTAAAATACATTATCAAAAGAATTTTTTTTTGTGTTAAATTCCAAATTGGGGTTACTATCGACATCAATAATTAAAACATCGGGTATCAAAGCAACAGCATTTTCAGGCTAAAGTTGATAGGCCACATTTCATTTTTTTTCTCCAAAAGTATCAAGCCAAAATTTTTGATTAAAAAAATAAAAAAAGTTTGTAATGAGTCGTCAGTGACTGACGACTCATTACAAACTTGCAGTGGATAAATATCCAAAGAGTAAATACTCGGATATTTATCAAAAATGGATAAATACTCGTTTTTATCCATTTTTATCTGATATTTACTCAAAATCACGGATAAATATCTTTTTAGCGGTATCCACGCACAACTTTTGTTTTTCTAGGGGGCGACCGCGCTAAATATTCACAAACAAACCACATCTGAACCGCAGCCGTTCTGCTAACTTCGTATAGCGCCATCGCGTGTGTCAAACGCGATAGCACTATAATAACGGCTGAGGTTCAGTTGTAGTTTGGTTGAGATTATTTAACGCGATCGCCTTCCTGGACTACATTTGAGGAATGGTTAGTATTATGTGTCCGAATACTATATTATTAAATTTTTTATTGTAGTTTTAGCACGGTGGCGCTATGCCTATCAAGTTTTTTTTAAATTCTTTGTAGGCAAATATTGGACCGCGATCTCACCTGATGGCAAGTGACGATGCGGCCTAGGATGTAGCATACTTGCCTAGATAATGCCTGTTCACCTTTGCCTTGAAAATGTCCAGGTTTTACGTGTCAGGAAACAGATTCGCAGGAAGGGAATTCCACTCCATAGCTGTCTGCATTAACCCATTAGCGCTCTCTGTACTCGTGCGAGTACAGCTACAAAGTGTAACAATTCATACTAATTATCTATGGTTTTTGTTATAAAAACCATTTATTTCATTACTAGACATCACTAGCAGATTAAAAAAAGATAAAATTTGGTGGAAACGCAAAAATTAATGTATTGTTTTCTGTTGTAAAATACGAGTTGCAGATCAAAGTACTAAGGTAAGTTTTGATAATTTGTTTTAAATATTATTAATGATTTATTTGGACTTGTTTTGTATTAGTGCTTATTGTTCGAATACACATAATCATAAAATACTGTTTTAGCTTCATTTCATTCCAATAAATACGTATTAGACTATATTTTATCACACTGTACTTGGGCGGGTACAGTGGGCACTTATGTACTATAATTACTGGTATTTTGCAGGTATTTTTGAATAATCCACCATGGCCAACCGTCGCGTTTTTACAAGTAGAAATGAGTATTCAAGGCTGGAAGAAGCTATTGAATCAATTAAGAAGACATCATATTAAATATATGGCTGATGAATGTGATGATATTTAATATGATGTCTTCTTCTTGCCACCTGTATCAGCCATAGTAAGTGACGAAGAAGAAGGAAATGATGATGATCTCGCTAAATACGACTATGCCAAGAGATGTGCCAGGGACAATTGAGGTGACTCCGCGTCGCCACAGTAATAGTACTACTCAAAAATTGTTCCCAGTGAACATATTGTTTATTTTGACAATTTGTTCACCAATTATCAGTTACTATGGGATCTACGGCGTCTAGGCTACTGAGCAACGGGCACAATTCGAGATAATAGGACAAAAAAATGTCCTGTCACTCCTGTTCAGGATATGAAGAAACGGCCAACAGCAGAATACGACTACCGATTACCGATACGAATAATGAAATTACAACGGTGCGGTGGAAAGATAATAACATAGTTAGAATTGGAACTAATTTTGATCAGATTGAGCCCATGGGAATAGTAAAAAGATGGTGCATATTGCTAAGCAGAAAGTTTATTTCAATATTCCTAGATTATTTGTACATTACAACAAAGGTATGGGAGGTGTTGACCAAATGGACCAGTCGATCAGCCTTTATAGAGTATGAGCCATGAAGGGAAAGAAATGGTGCTGGGTGATGCTTACCTACCTTCTAGATATTGCTATTTCTAATGCACGGCGGTTGCTTGTTTTGCTAAGCAAAAATAAAGTAACTGAATGGATGGATCAGTTATAATTTCGACGTACCATAGCAAGAGCCTACCTGACACCTACAAAAACAAAGATCCGACTTTCGTCATCGTCAGTAGTAGGATTTGATCGAAAAAATAACGGTCACAACCCAGAACTTATAGAAAATCAGTTGCGGTGTGTTATTTGTCACAATCGTGTTCGTTGGCGTTGCGAACTTTACATGAAAACATTATGTGTTGAGCGGCCTTGCTTTGATAGTTTCCATACTTAATCCGCCCACTGTACCCGGCCGAGTACCCTATAACATATGTTTTAATTTTTTTTCCTGAAATTTTGATTAGGATACCTTTTGTTTAATCGGTAATGATACAATAAATAACATGAAAAAAGAATTTTTACGAGCAGTTTCATTTTGGGCGTTAATGGGTTAAAGATGATGACGCGCAGCGCTTTGTGCGTATAGGTGGTGTGTTCACAGTGTAAGGGTGAGATCTCAGTCCGCGTCTCGTTCCCCGGAGATAGAAAGGAGAAGGTTGAATCAGCTCGTGTAGTTCCTGCGCACACTCGCCGAAATGCAATCGATAAAAAACCGAAAGGTTGGCAACCTTGCGTCGATGTTCAAGACTCTGCTGCTTGGATTCGACGAGTTTAGAGTCGCCAATGACCCTCTTATCACGCTTCTCAATAAAGTCTAAAGCGGCTAACTGATACTTGGCAGATCCATCCCAAAGGTGGCAGCAGTATTCCATACTGGATCGGACTTGTGCTTGGTAAAGCTGAAGCAGCTGCCCCGGTGTAAAATACCGCCTTACCTTAGAAAGGATGCCAAGCTTTTTAGCTGCAGTTTTTGCCATGGACTCTATGTAGTGGCCAAAGTTTAGGTTTGCAGAGATGGTCATACCTAGAATGCTAAGATGGTCAGATATCGGCACAGATATACCACGGAAAGTCGGAGCGAGTTGAAATGGACTCCGTTTGGCAGTGAATAAAAACACGCCTGTGTTTTGGTGACGTTGAAGTCGACCAGGTTAGCATCACCTCAGTCGGATATAGCTTCTAGGGCCGCGTCCAAATGTTCAACCGTGGCAAAGCCGAACTTCATTCTCCTTGGCCTTTGAGAAATATCTGTCCACAACTGTGCTATCGTCTGCGTACCCCAGAATTCCGAGGACCAACAGATCGTTTATGTGTAGCAAGAATAGGGTTGCAGACAGAACATACCCCTGAGGAACTCCGGCATCAATAGCCTGTTGATCAGACGTGCAGCCATCTAAGACTACACGTATCGATCGCTCCTTCAGAAAGTCCGAAATCCAATCGCAGAGGCCAAGGGGGATCCCATACGACGGAAGCTTGTTTATAAAGCTAGCGTGCCAAACCCTGTCAAAGGCCTTAGAAATAGACACGGCAAAAGCCTCACAGTGTTTCTCTATAGCCTCACTCCATAGATGAGTGGCATACACAAGAAGATCTCCCGTAGACCGCCCTCGGCGAAACCCAAATTGGCGGTCACTTAAGAGGTTATTGTCTTCAAGGTATGTCAGGAGTCGGTTGTTGAGTACACGCTCCATATTCTTACAGAGTATGGAGATGACTGAAATTGGTCTGTAGTTGGCAGGATCGGCTTCACTTCCTTTTTTCGGAACAGGTTGAACGTTCGCAAGCTTCCAAGATTTAGGAACGAGTTCAGTCTCCAGTGTGAGACGAAACAGGCGAGTTAGGATTGGAGACAACTCAGGCGCGCAGTTGCGGAGGACTATTGCTGGAATACCATTAGGCCCACTCGCCTTATTCATGTCCAAGGTTCGCAGGATTTTTAATACCTCTTTTTGGCGTATGTGGACAGCTGGCATGGAGTAGCCGGCATGAGGTATGTTAGGCGGTGATTTCGCTGAGACATCTAGACGCGAATTTTGCGCAAACAGAGAAACGAGCAAGTTCGCCTTCTCAGCCGCAGTATGGGCAAGTAAGCCATCTGGTTTTAACAGCGGTGGTGTGGAGGGCTGGTAGAAATTACTTTCAACCGCTTTAGCAAGAGACCAGAATGCTCGGCTTCCAGCCGGGTGAGATGCCAACCTGGACCCAATCTTGCCAATGCGACGAAATCTCGCCTGCGCAATACCTTCTTGCAGGACTTGGCAGCTTTATTATAGGCTTTTTCAGGTGGTGAATGTTTGGAGCCTTGCGTGAGCGAGCATCAACTCAAGAACGTGGACTGTTTACGGGCCTCAGCACGGGCACAGTCGACGTTAAACCATGGGCGAGCTCCGATGCCCGTAGGAACGTCAGTAAATGGTATGAAATATTCTATTGCCTGGCGGATGACTTCACCTACGGCATCGGCGCTGGTCGTTGGGTCACCTGAAGAAAAGCACATTGGCCGCCAAGGATAGGATGCGAAGAAATGACGCATCTCATCCCAATCCGCTGACTTGTATCTCCACACCCGTCTTATACCACTCGGGCCATGATCGGGTGGTGAATATGTGGATACAGCTTCCATCTAGTCACGGTAATAGCTGTGGTAATAGTGTTTCTAGTGGAACTGCGTCGTGTCCTAGAAATAATTAGGCTTTCTTACTTTTGCACCCGTTGCGCACAGATCCGCTAGAGAGAAAAGTATAGGTATTCCGTTTGGTTACAATTATTTGCCGGCTTCGCTACGCAATTTAGTTATATTAGCAAGCTCGGGTTCCATCGTCCCGCGTTGTCGTCGTCTCAATTCGTCATCTTACTCCGGCAAGGGTTGTCTCAGCGTAATATTGCTCGACAGCTTCATCTAAGCCAGTCTTGTGTCTCGAAGGGTGCAGAAGGTTCAGGGAGACTAGCAACTTTGTCCGGAGACCAGGATATGGAAGACAGCGTTGCACTTCGGTGACAGATGACCGATTCGTTGTCACCACTTCTCTCTGAAATCAACACCTAACCGACGCGGCGTGGACGTCCAATGGCAGCTCAGAGAAGTTCGAAAGAGGGCTGTTAGCGAATGGGCAGTGAGGCGAAGACTTAAAGAAGCGAATTTGACTCCAAGAACGCCAGCTACGGGGCCCAAATTGTCTCCAGCCCACCGAGAAGCCCGGTTTCAGTTTGCTAGCGATCACTTAGATAGGGATATAGGATATAATATAGTAATGGAGTCGAGTCCTGTTCTCGGACCAAACAAGGATGTGCCTGCATGGTAACGACCGTTGACAGAGAGTCTATAGAAGACCTGGGGAGCGATTTGCACAATGCAGTTTGGCGGAAACAGTAGCACAGGCGGGGACAGGTCCAGTATGATGTGGTCGGGGATTTTTATAGAAGAAAAAACGGATCATATTGTATTCGTACCTGGTGGTGGTCGGGGAGGGGGCCTAACTGCTGAAAGATACATCAACGACATTCTGCTAGACCATGTGCTCCCGTTCGCCGAGTTTATTGGCGAACATTTCCTGCTAATGCACGATAACGCGCGCTGCCACACCGCTATAATGACTAGCCTGTACCTGGAAGAAGTCAGGATTTCCACCTTAGACTGGCCAGCCCACAGTCTTGACTTGAATCCTATTGAACACGTGTGGGACGAGCTGAAAAAACAGGTACGAGAAAGATATCCAGCTTCGGGGACTATAGAAAATCTGAAAACAGCTTTGGTCGAAGAGTGTGGTAGGGAATTCCACAAGATTCCGTCAGAAAACTCATTCGGTCAATGAGAAACCGTTTACAGGCAGTCATTAGGGTCAGGGGGGTAATACAAAGTATTGAGGAGGGGATAAAATACACAGTATTCATTTAGACATCCACAACTTCAACCTTTTGCAACAATTCGCTATATTTAGGTAGAAAATTTTATTAATTTTAATTCTTTTTGATATAACTTGAATGCTTATAAAATTACCTTTCAAATAATGATATACCAAAATCTATAATTCATTGCATACAAATGGTAAATACCCAACCCATTCAGTTGAATTCAAACTTGCCGAATAATTTTGACCAAGTATTTTGGTTTATCGCACATTTTATGGAACTAAAAAACTCAATAGCAGTTATTTTGGTTATAATAACAAACTACCTGTATTTTAATTTCAAAATTTACATGATTTGTAAAGAAAAAGGTTCATAAAATATTTATCCGTCTTTTTGGATAAATACTCGAGTAAAAACGGATATTTATGAGTATTTATCCATTTTGAGTATTTATCCGGATAAAAACCCGTCACCGTCACTAAGATTTATTTTACATGTCTAGTACGTAAATTGAATGAAATAGAAGCCTTTCAATTTATAAATTGATCAAAGTCACCCATTTTACGGTACATTATCTTCTCCCTCTATACAAAATTATATATAAAAAAGCGGAAGGCTTTATAACCTGAATGCCATAATGCTACATGGGGCTCGCTAAAAAACCTTTACGTCACTGTCACATGAGTCAGAATTGTCAAAAAAGTAAAGTTAAACCTAACAATTTAATTTTCTCTAAATGGTAGATAAAATTTTATATCTTTAATAGTTTATCTTTATTCTATCCCTACTTAGAAAACGAAAAGAAAAAATAAGTAAAATGATAAAAGCAGTGGTGAGTATTTTACAGCGAGGTCACCAATACCTACTCGCTGCAGTAAAATTGTGTTGTACAAATACGTGAGAATATTTTTAAATTACTCTGCATACATACTTTTGACAAGTCTTAAAATAGAATGTTGGAGTAACAATACAACTGCAACTGTACAAGAACAAAAATCATATTGATCAAGAAATAGTTAAGTCATTGACTTCGTGATAACTTAGATATTTAATTAAAATATATTCCTGGCCTTTTGATGATTTCCAATATTACAATTACAACATAAGTTTAAAATAAGTAATTGTAAATTATTGTTATCAGTTTGACTGTTATATAAACAACAAGTAAGCACTTATGTTAAAATTTCATTCAACCTCCCTCTTGCAGCATAGTAAAGTTAAAAATAAAATGATAGCAGGCTATTTGAAGCATTTAAAAATAGAATGTCAAAAGGACAGTGCAATATGTCATTTATGAATAAATCATTGCATGTGTAAACATAATAAAATCTTAAATTCAAAAATGCCTGACTGATAAAATTCTCATTCAGCTTGGAAATATTTAAATAAATTTAGTCATGGGTTGTTTCTTTTCATTGGCCAAAAATTCCGTAAGTTTATAAATGAAATATTGCTTCTTCTTACCCACAAGTTCATATTATGTTTAAGACAAAATCATCATTAAGGTACCTTCTGCAGTTCATACAGCCCACATACACCTAATCCGTCATTGAACGAAGTTTGCTCAGGCGACAACGGCCAAACTCGGACGATTAAATCAAACACTTGTAAAAGAAAGAGAGCGCGTACACAAACACGACTGTCATTATCCCCTGATGCCTGAAAACAGCCGATCAACCGTCGAGTCCGAACTTTTGGGATTTCTCGCCAGTCTGCCGGCATCTACAGTGCAAATTGAGTGTATTTATAGTTAAATTTAATCATTCTGTATTTATTCTGTTGTTTCTGTCAGTGTTGTTATCTACCTAAACGACTATGGATATTGAAAAATTAATTAGTTGTGTTTATAATAGACCAACCCTGTGGGTTAAACATTCAAACAATTATAATAATCGAGATGTCGGATTCCTCCATTTTAAAAACGCTTTTTCACTCTGTTAAGTAACGCAGACAACTACAGAATACCGGCAACGCCCAATGTCGGCACAAGTGGTACACTGTTGCAGTGTAAGCACATAGACGCCAGAGTTACTCGTCCAGGGGCCCAAGTCTGCTAATTTACGAATGGCATAATTGAATCGCAATTGGATCGCATTGTAATTGTTTGACACATTTGGTATTCTTAAATGAGTAAGAGATTCGTAAATTAGCAGACTTGGGCCCCAGGTAGTTCTGTTCGCCATCGGCCATCAAAATCGTTTATGGTGTACGCGTACCATTATAAGTGTATATTTTTGTATATTCTAACTGCATACTTACAATTATATAAGTAGTTTACTTTGGAGTACAATAAGATTGTTGAGAAGTAAAAACCGGCTTGCCACACAGCCAGCCCCAAATTAATTGATACAACAGAAGTGGTCAAAAATATCTTTGTATTTATGAGACAACAACAATCTTATTGTGATCTAATTGGTAATGGGAATGATTTTCTGTGTCAGTTTTGCACACATTGAAACTTATTTTTCTCAAATGTAAAGAGATCTTTTTGGCCATGCTTTGATCTATATGATGCTGACTTCCTTACTTATTCATTATTTTTCTTCATTTAATCTTTTAACCTTTACAATAGGAAACTCATTTGTAAATAACTATCCAATACCAACTATCTCAATTTTGACAATTTTATATAAAAAAGTGTTCTTAGTTAGTCATTATTTTTTTTCAGATAATATTTGGCACTGGAATATACACTGGTGTATATATAGCACAAAATTATCAGGTTGGATTTGATAACGATTATTTGTAATGAAAAGCCAAAAATTTACTACCGAATTCACAAAGGAGGCCATGCCTGCATTTATTTAATGGTCATCCCAAAGTTATATAAAAATTGTTTTATTTGCTTTTATTCTACCAAAAATTCCTGGTTCAGTGTGGATTTTATTATGGCCTCTTTTGTGTCTGTCACATTTCTGCCTGTTCCAATGGCAACTTAACAAGGTTTACTTTCAGTCTCATGTTGAACGAATTCTTCTTCTTATCCAGGATGCTGTACAGCTTGTTTATAAGAAAACATCTCAGGAATGTGACAACACTTTGGATAAAAGGAAATGGTTAGTTCAATTTTCTTTTGTTTTTGTTTGCTAATAATTTTAACATTATGAACCAGGAATTTTCTATCTTTTTATATGAGTCATTTTTAATGATGTTTTATTTTATGTGGCAATGTTTTATTTTAAATAGAGTTATAATTTTTATCAGGTGATTGACATTAAACAACAACTTCCACTATCTATCTATCTATCTTAAGTAAAAACTAAAACAAATATTGGCAATTTTCAAAATTATTAAGCTGAAAATATTTTTACATTTACAATGTAATGCAACTATTTAGATTCTAGCGGCCCGCCCGCGGCTTCGTCCATAATGTCCACATGGACCCCATATCTCGTGACGAAAATTTTCATTCACACAAACCTTTTCTTGACAATTACAAACACAACAAAAAAAGAATTAGCCAAATAAATATGTGATGCGCTTACAAACATTATTTTTATTGATATACATACATAATATAATCACGTCTATTATCCCCAAAGTCAGAGACTAGACAATGAGGAATTGAGGCTCTGCACTTTTCACCAAATATGTGCTCAGCTTCACAGGTGGTGAGCCCATCGCCGCTCTATGCTGTTGGAAATATGTACAGTCTTTAGTGCGTTAGTCACCTTTTACGACATTCAAGGGAAGAGGGGTGGTAGTATTTTTTCACCGATAGGCAACACTGTTAAGATTTATTAATATAGATTTACTATTTTCAGATAGACAAGGTAGAAGATCCAAAGGCTTTATTTGAAAAAGCCCAAGCTTTTATCCAGGCTAAATTGGGAGAAGTTAGCGATGGAAAAAAAGGCGGCAAGGACTGCTAATGACACAAGCTAGATGGAATAAAATGTTCAATTTTTTGTTGCTGTAAATACCATGTAATAGAACTTTACAATGATAATCTAATTAAATTGCAATATAAATGTGTTGACTTTTCTTAATTATTATTACAGTAATGATAGGCCACCACCAATATGCTCTACTCTTGTTTGGGGCTCTTCAAACGCTAACCAATCACTAGAATGAGTGGGTAATAGACCCATACTTTGACATTTATACAGTGCAAGTAAAATGTTAACAATATTTCCAATGAAATACACAAACTTTTGACCTATTGCTTGAGTCCCCTCTACCATCTTAAAAGTACTTTGGGTTGTAAACAAAGCTTTTACAGGTCGAACTATTAACATTCCCACCATCATAATAGGAAAGATGGAGATTGAATTTCCTGCCATATACATTATAAACAGGTTCATTGGCACCTGCTTGAGGGGACCCAATGCTACGTCCCATAATTTCTTAATCAACAGTAAGTTGGAGTCCGTGTCCTTCGATGTCTCTATGTAGTTAGCATTTGTTGACTGGCTGTATCCTGGTGGTGAAGGCAAGTCAGTTGTTGTCTTACTTCTGAAATTATAAAATACAGTTTATTAAACACATACACCTAAGATTTTACTTATACGATCCAACAATCTGATCAATAAGTGGGCTTACTTCTGATTAAAATCCATAGCCCACTTAAACTTCTTATTCGATTTTATTTGAGACATTGTTGAAGTTACCAATACAGCACTTTATATCAAGACGTATTCAAAAGAAACTCTCTTGTTTAATTTGATTCCCGAGTTCTGATGATTTTTATTGAACTAGAACTAAATAAATTGACGTTGACATGACAGTTTCTTTTTGTATGTTTAATGGCGCGCACGATTTGTGCTTTAGCCAAGGCAAAGTAAAAGGCACAGACTTAGTAGAGATGCTACGCATCAGACGGAAATCTCCGGTACTAAAAAAGTGGCCAACGGGAAGCTCAATGAATCATTTTGACAAGCATAGATTAAAAATAATTATTTCTTGAACAGGCATTTCTTTTTTTTTTTTAATAACTTTTTGGGTTAAGGAACTCATTCTTTCAGCCAAGTCAATGTTTTCTTGGGAAGATTTAAAATTTTTATTCAGAGATAAACAAACTTAGTGAAATATTTCAAAAATTGTATTTTTTCACGAAACTTTCAATATTCTTAGTAGGTACGAAACTATTGAAATTATTCGGAAAAATTACAATGTTTGAAATATTTCACTAAGTTTGCCTATCGCTAATTAGGAAGTAAAATTAAACAAAAGATGGTAATTTACTTTTTTATTTTTCAGCTGTTTTATAATTCATGTACGCTTTTAACTGCATTGTAAGCAAACATATGTTTTGGAGCCTGAAAACATCAGTACCTTATAAAATTTTATTTATAACTGTGCACCAATTGAAAATTGTTAGTTGTACTGATCAGTTAATAAAAACATCGGATATATTTGAAAGAAACATTGATTATATTATGTGCTTCACACTTCAAAAAATCCAACAAATATTTATTGGTTTTAATTATTTCTTTTATTTATTTAAAATATTTTTTGCTCTGTTTGTTTTTCCAAATATTCGTTGAATATTTTTGTTACATCTGCATCAGCTTTTCGGTTGGGTGGGTCAATTTATTTTTATTTTTGATATCATTTTGTACTCAGGCTATGAAATCCATTTATGAGTTTGGTTTTCATCTTTTGTTATAAGCAGTTACTATTTTTTTATATTTTTCTGATGACCCACCCAGCTGTATAGCATGACAATGTACCTACATTGAGTCTCTTGCACACACAATATTTGAAATTCTTTGGGTTCAAAACTCTGCAAGTTAGAAGAATCTGGCGATGCTTCAAAAGTCTCTTGTGTATTTATGGGATAAATATTATGAGGCTGAAAATTGCATGGAGTTTTAATAATTGTTCGCCTGAATCTTCTTCACATTATAACTCTGAGAGTGAAATTTTATTAACCTCGTTTTCAGTAACGACCTAAAAGTGCCTTTAAACATATGACAAGTCAGGGTTATTATTTCTAAAATTGTATGATCTGTACAAAAAAAATTTCAAGTGGGTCCGAGTTAAAATATCTTGAGCGCAGCATTTTAATATTTTTTGTTTTATAAAATTCCCACATTCCCAATTTTTAAGGGTTGTTTGGATTACCCAATTATTTAAAGTAGGTACTGATGTTTCCTTACCTTGTTTATCTATAAATTTTATTATTTGAAGATCAATAATCATTTCCACACCTCATGATGTTGTGAGTTTTTGTTCACCGCGGTCCCAAGGATTTTTGGTTTGGCTGCCTTATAGTGGGCGATTTTCTGACAGCCCAAATTAAAAAGTAAAAATTAGTTCAAAAACACTCGATAGATGTCGTTTTATGAAAGCTAGGTTACTTATGGGCTGTAATAAATTCTACACTTTTACTTGTCTACCAAAAGAATAAAAAAATAGTATTAACTTACCTATTTATATTCAGGACATCCAGAACCTATTTCTATTTTGGAATAGAATAAATATTACGCAGCCATACACGTGCTCTTCGTGAACCCGCCTTTTACTAAGCGCCATACTAATCTATGCTAAGCGCCATCTATGAAGTCATTTACGAACCAATTTCTTTTTTTTTTTTGATCACGGAAAATCGCCCATTGCTGGCTGCACCATTGACAGAGTCAAATAGGTCGTCAAAGTTTACCATTACAGACATATTTTTTAAAGTCTTATTTACAGCTTTCCCATCCAATATATTTGCTAAAAAAAAGAAAATGGGTTAATTTTTTGTAATAATTATTTGATTAATAATTTTGTTTAAACTTCTTAAATAGGTACTTACAAAACTCAGCAGTCTATGACAGGGGTTGCAACTGCAGTTTTGCTGAATACGCCAGCACAATGCTTTACCTAAAACAAGAAGAGTAGATATAATTATCAAACCATGTTCAAAGCCAGCAAACGTCTTCATTTGGACTTAAGTATGTTCGTCATTTATAGTTTGTGCATAAGACGCTTCTGTGTGTGGTTACAATCTGATTTGTAGACTTCTACTATAACACTCCATTTGGTTAATCAAGACTAATCTAGACTAGATATACATAGGTACATACATTCATATAATCACGTATAATATCTTCGAAGGGTTAGTCAGAGACTAGGCAATGAGGACAGCAAAAGCAGTCCTCTAGCATAGCCCACTCTTCACCAAAAGCGACTGCACATGTGCTCAGCGTAACAGGTGGTGAGCCCATCGCCGTTCTTTGCTGCTGGATGTATGTGCACTGCACGGTCTGCACTGTGTAGTCCCTAGTCCGTTAGTCGCCTTTTATGACACCCAAGGGAAGAGAGGGGGTGGTAGTATTCTTTCACCGGTACGCAACACGTTTAAGTAGTACTAGCTAAAACTTAATTTATATGATTAAAATCGTTAAATGTAACTACACTTACTGTTTTCAATGGGTGCATTGGACAGTCCACTGGCTATTTCGTCATCAATAAACAAAGTCGGATATGCCCCGAGATGCAGTCGAGACTTTGAAGAGAAAAATCTTTTCTCGAAACGTTTCGCGCAAACATAATTGCGCAGCACATCGTCACTTTGGCCAAATTCACCACTTTAACCAGTTTTGGAGTTCTATTCTATCTCAGTCTTTTGGAATTTAAACAAAATCACGACTTTACGTCTGCTGTTGCAGCCCACAACACTATTAGAGCTTGAGAGGATAATGATAAAATGATCAAAATTACAAAATCAAAACTTTATCGGCAATGGCGGGCGATTGTGATTCTCATCTCAAAACAAACAAACATGGCGCTTAAAGGAATGGCGGCGAAGGGGCGAGGAAGGAGAAAGAGGGGTGAAGTATGTGTCAAAATCGTTTATTGAGACCATAGACACTAAGGCTAGAAAGAGTTGTATGAAGATTACCGCCCGTGGTAAAAGGTTAGGAAGCGGTTTTTTTTAGGAAGTGTAAGCCTAGTCAACTGGGAAATAGGGACACGAAAAAAGTATCAATACTTTGTGGTATCGAGTACTTTCCTTTCGATACCGATACTTTTGTACTCGGTACTTTGCATTTGATACTTTTACTCAATGAGTACTTTTTGGCAAGTATCGAATCGAATAAATCTTTGTTATACTGAAGACATAAAACATATGTTTGGTTGACCTACCTACGCTAATGAAAAGGCTGTATGGGCTAGATCTCTTTGCCTTTCTCAAATGGGACAAATCAACCGAAAAAGACATTCTAATCTAATCTATATCATTTACCTTGATCCTAGATTCAAGAATATCCATTTTCAGGATGCCAAAGCTTGTGCAAGGGCGATTTCTATGCTAGGACGATTTGTTACTACCACTCCTAGTATCGCTAGTGAACCTGAGGGCCTAGTCAATTGGCAAACAAATTAAACGCTACGAAATCTTCGCTACGATAAACCGAATGTATGGGATTGACATAAGCAAAAGTTACCTACGACGTAAAATTTACGCTAAAATAGACCTAATTGACAGTTTGACAAGCCAAGAATCGCTAATCTAGCGATCACTCAAACATTGAAGATAAAAATTTACACAAAATGGCGATTGTTTGATCAGCTGATGAAGGAATAGTTGTGTTGTGTTGAAAGTTTTGTTTAAAATGCTCTTTTTAGGGCTATTGTGGACTGCGATAATCAAGTGCTCAGGCGCTAAGGAAGAAATGTTTCCCTACGTTACTTGGAGCAAATTAACGAAATCGAGTTTGTTGTACTTGTGAATAGTTCTCGGAGTTCTCGTTTACGAACTTTCAAATATCTAACTAAGGTCTGCCGGGAATTGCGTGCTGATATAGTTGTTGCGATGTGAGTGACCAAATAAATGTGTGTCATGCAACATTTTCCGCAACGAAGAGCAAGTCGCTGCATAACAATTTGTAGGGGCTCTCAAACCATACAAACATTTGGGCCAAATAAATCCACCTAAGTACCTTTAATCATGACAAGAAAGGTCAAGAATAAGACAACAGTAAGGGACTTTTTGTATAAATATTAAATGTAACCTATCCTTAATGTCCATTTATCAATTTATAACTTAGATTGCCTATTTGTTTTACAGGTTCCAATGAAGATTTAATTTGCCAGGTAGCTTAGAGTATTAAACCAAGGCTCTAAGTGTAGTAAGGTGTACCTATTGACTATACCCTATAAATCTTATGCAGACAAGCATCTTTCTTAATAGGAAAAGATATCAGTCCTTACGTTCAAACGGTAAGTTTTAATAAATAAATTATTACTTACATAATAAAGGTAAGTATTATGCCTATTATTATATTGGGATTTACCAGGAAATGTCAGTTTTGTTAAAATTGCTAGAATAAAGAGTATTGACATAAAGATAAAACTATTTTATGTGGTTTTGCAGATTTGAGACGACGATTCAAAAATCTTAAATGTTACCTCATAATTTGGAGGATGGACTTCCTCAGAATGGTGAACAAACATGGTTATTTGGTAAAAAACAATATCAAGCAATTTTGTATAATACATAGGTACTTACCTACTAACTTTTTATCTATGACAATTTTCTATAAGTAAGTATATTGTTCTAATTTCTTAGGAGATTCTGGATACCTTCATAAAGCATGGTTATGATAATAACAACAATATTTAATGCTGCATCAGGCTCACAAGAAAGGAGGGGTGTGTACCACATGTCATATCCAACAATGAAACTGCATTGAACATGGCTTTGGCATCGTTGAATTTAGTTATTTATATGATTTTTTCTTGTAGAGCTCTAATGTTGACAACGTTTTTATTCTACAAAAAGGAGCAGTCTGTGCCATAAATATATTTATCCATAAAATAGTAATTTGGTTTATTTGATGAGGAAAAATTAAGTATAAAGTTAATTTAGTTCTAAGTTTATTGTGCTTTATTTAAAAAGATTTACTTATGTACAAAAAAACAGTACCTTCGTTGACAACATTTTTATTTTAAGAAAAGGAACAGTGTGCCATAAATATATTTAACTCATAAAATAGTGATTTGGTTTATATGATGGGGAAAAATTAAGTATAAAGTTAATTTAGTTCTAAGTTTATTGTACTTTATTAAAAAGATTTACTTAAGTAGGTACTAAAAAACAGTACCTTCTTATACACACAATTGGCATTTATTTTTATACACATATAGTTTTAATGTCAATAAGAGAAAGTGAAGCCTCATATTTAATAAACTTTGACTCTGAGAGAGTTAGGTAAGGAAATAAGAATATATTAAGAAATACAACATTAATGTTATTTTTTACTTGATATTTAATTTTACTTGCAGTAGGTACCTATAGAAAATGTTTAAGTACCTACTTATATCAATTTCTACTAGTCATAACATTAAGCTATTGAAGTTGTACTTGATTCATTATCAACATACAAAGGTAATTATATGTATAAACTTGCATTATTATTATCCTATTATTAAATCTGGTGGGTTCTATTGTGTTTGTTATAATATTGTTTTTTCTTTAAATAGGTGGCTTAACATAAGATGGCTTGTTATACATATAATACAAATTAAGTTCCATATCTAGCATACTCTGTAATAGTTTAGTTATTATCAATTTGGCGATTGTGAAGTAATCGATTGTAATTGTTGCTTGAGTTTGTAATGTTACTATCACATTTTTATTTGTGTGAATCTGTAAATGGTTTGCTGTTTCACATTTTCAGTGTTATACTTTTTATAGAACTGTCGATTCACCTGTGAATATAAAATAAATAAATAAAATTAATTGTTTTTAAATTATTTTTGGTAAATATATACTACCTACTAACTTTTTATGTATGACAATTTTCTATAAGTAAGTATATTGTTCCAATTTCTTAGGAGATTCTGGATACCTTCAAAAAGCATGGTTAATCATAATAACACCAATATTTAATGCTGCAACAGGCTCACAATAAAGAAGGGATGTGTACCACATGTCGTATCCAACAATGAAACTGCATTAAACATGGCTTAAAGTTGTACTTGATTCATTATCAACATACTAGGGTAATTATATAAAATTAATTGTTTTAAAATTGTAAGGTCGTGAGCCGGGAGTGAAATAATACACATGAGTGCTGGATAAATACTGAATATAATTTATTGATACATGCCTTTTAAATAGATAGTCTTACATACTAACTCCATACATCACACCTCCTTCCTATACAGAAAATAAAATAAAAGGATACATTTTATTTTATTTTAAACGTATTAACGATACAATGATAACGGTTTTTCTACAATACATCAAATATTAAACATTCTAGTACTTATATTAGGTACTGTTTAAAACATATATATTTTTAATAAAGTCTTTAGTAGGTACATAGGATAATATACATATCTTTAAAAATTTGACAGCAATACAACATTTCTTATCTTAATATAAAATCATTCTACTGTTGAATAATAACGTTTTGTCCTATTTTTATGAACAACATATCTTTTATTGTCTTTTATAATTACAACATTTGGTGGACATTCTTTTAACACTTTATACGGACCAGAATATAGGCTTTGAAACTTATTTCCAGTTTCATTCTTTAATAAAATCAAATCATTTACTTTATATGATACAGGATTAACATTACGATCGTACCTAGCCTTTCTATTTAATTTACTAGCTATTAAATTGTCACATGCTTCTTTTTGTGAAGTTTGAATTCTAAACTTTAATTCTAAGGGATAGTTATCAAAGTTGTACAGAGGATCAATCTTTCTTGAATTTAGATTAGACGGTAATGTACATTTTTTACCAAATACTAACTCAAAGGGAGTAAACTTAGTCTCCGTATGAACAGAAGTGTTATAGGAAAAACACCAAAAGGGAAGCCAAGTACTCCATGCCTCTGGGTGATTACCTGTTTGGATGCGTAAATAGTTTCCCATGTGTTTGTGTGAATTCTCTAAAGCACCGATACTTTGATGGTGGTACGCGGTAGACTGTAATTGGTTAATATGTAAAAGTTTACAAACCTCCTTCATTGTAGTTGACAGAAACTCTGTACCTCTGTCTGTAGCGATTTCGTTCGGAACACCATACCTAAGAATCCAATTATTAACAAAATTCCTAGCTACCTCATTCGAACTTTTTGATTCTAATGGATAGGCCTCGACGTATTTGCTCAACTCACATTGTATAGTTAGAATATATTTATAACCATTGCAATCACTATCTAAAGGTCCTACTATATCTAAATAGATTTTCTCTAAAGCCGAATTTGCTGTAGAACTAATCGTCATCGGCTCCTTAGTATGATGTGATGAGTGTTTTTGTTTTTGACACTTGTCACATCGTTTCACAAATTCAGTAACATCTATTTCAAGCTTCGGCCAAAAATAATATTTTTTAATAGTATTCACCATCCGCCTTATGCCCGCGTGGCCACTAGTGGGCAAAAGGTGGAAGTCATTCAAGATTACACGTTGATCGTCTTTATCAACTATTCTTTTTGTGTCGTTTAAAATACATACTCGTGGTCCGGACCAATCACTTATACTCTTTATCTCCTTGATTAACTTTTCGACAAAAATATTATTATTATCATTTTTAATGAAGTATACTTCTTTTATATCGATTTGCCCACAAAATATATTCAGCTCTCTCACAAATTCGCCTGGCGTCAGTTGTGATCGAGAAGCTAAATCTATAAAAATTGTATTCAATAAGGGCGCATAACTCAAACACGTCCTCTCGTGACTAATCTCTTTTAATTTACGATATCGATTTAATTCATAAGCGCTTATGAAACGTAACTCAGTGAAATATTTCGGTTTGCTATGTACTTCTATAACTTTTGGGTGATCAATCCAATCGTTATTAGAAGCAATAGCATCCCGTGCTTGTCTAGCTCTTTGCCCTCGCGTCATTACATTAATTAACGCATGATTCATTTCTTTTAACTCTTCCGACGTTATTTGCAAACGAGATAGAGCGTCAGCAGCGACATTATTTTTGCCTCTCAAATATTCTAATATAAAATTATATTCCTCTAATCTTAATCTAAATTTCATTAACCGACTGGATGGATCTCTCATTCCAAATAAATAAATAAGTGGTTTATGGTCAGTTTGAATTTTGAACGTCCTGCCATACAGATATGGTCGAAAATGCATTACGGCCCACACAATCGCAAGTAATTCTTTTTCAATAGTCGGATAGTACCTTTTTTCTGCTCTGTTAAGACTTCGACTAGCGTATGCTACAGGCCTTCCATCACCATTGCATAAAACTGCTCCAACGCCATACCCCGATGCATCAGTTTGTAAAATAAATTGATTTTGCTCTGAGAAGTCAGGATATTGTAACACAGGGTGAGATATTATATTTTCTTTCAATAACTCAAAAGACTTTTGGCACTTCTCATCCCAATTGAAAACTACATTTTTTCTACATAAATTATTTAATGCATGCGCTTTTGTAGCAAAATTTGGAATGAACTTTCTGTAGTAATTTACAAAAGCTACAAATCGTTTGACCTCGTCTACTTTTTTAGGAACCGGATAATTCTGAACAACCTTTATTTTTTCGGTATCGGGTATGACGCCGTCAGCTGAGACAATATGACCCAAATAAAGCAGTTCTTTCTGTAAAAAGGAACATTTTTGAGGGTTTAATTTTAAATTTACTTTACGTAATCTCTCGAAAATATGTTGTAAGTTACTAATATGACTTGATAAGTCTCTACTAAAACAGATCAAATCGTCTTGGTACACTAGACATTTTTCATATGTTAATCCAGTCATTGCCATCGTCATCATGCGAGAAAACGAACTTGGGCTAGTTTTTAGACCCATGGGCATCCTCGTCATCTGAAACTGTCCCGAACAAAAAGCAGTGTACTTGCGACTGTCTGGGTCTAAACTAACATTATAATATCCTTGATGTAAATCCAAATGAGAAAAATACATGCAACCGGACAAAGAATCTAATATTTCCGTTATATTTGGAAGTGGAAACTTGTCATCATGAATGTTATTGTTTAATTTTCTATAATCAACAACCAAACGCCATTTTTTGTTTCCGTTTTGGTCACTTTTCTTTGGCACTAGCAAAATAGGGCTAGACCATTCGCTTTGACAAGGCTCAATAATTTTTTCTTTCAGCATATGGTCAATCTGATTTTTTATTTCCTGTTTTAAAGCATGCGGTAATCTATACGGTTTTGAATAAATTGGCTGTGTGTCAGGTTTTAATTTAATAGTATGTTGATAAATATCAGTGGTTGACAACTTATCCCCTTCCAAATAAAAAATGTCGGAATATTTTGCACATAAACTTTCTATACTTATTTTTTCTTCCTTATTTAATTTTCTTAAATTTAACTTTGAAAACAAACTTTTAACTCGGACTGCATTTTTCTCATTTTCCTCAAAATTACAAATAGAATATTCCCTTATACTTTGAATATCAAGCTTTATTTCTGATAAATTTAATTCTTTTGTGGTTGTGTTCAAAATTCGCACTGGTATTTTACCATTAGTGGGGCTAACTAACATACTGGCAACAAACACTCCTTCACATATTTCTTTTGTACAAATTACGCAATCTTCTACTAAGTTAGTGTTAATATAATGTATAGATTCTGACCTAGGGGGCAATGACATTAACTTGTTAGATGAACTCATTAATTTTAAAACAATCTGTTTACTTTTATCGGGCCATAACGTTAAAGTGTTATGCCTCATGTCGATAACCGATCCATACCTTCCTAAAAAGTCCTGTCCTAGAATACCATGCGACTTACACGGCAGAGTATCAAATACATAAAACTTATGATTAATACTATGGCCATGTATTGACAACGGTAAACATACATATCCGATTGCCGGCACTTTGCCACCTATACCGTTTATAATTATGTTCTCTTTGTAAAGTGGAATATTAAAATCAAGAACACATTTGTATTTTATTGCCGAAATTGAAGCCCCCGTATCAATGAGCCAACTAAACGCATAAATGTCTTTATAAAATAATTCGACACAATAACTACTGTCACTAGCTAGAATACTATAACATTTAGGCACGAAAAAACTCACTTTCAGCTTCTCTAATCTGTGTCGACGTACTAGCCTGGGGTTGCGACTGTGAATCATCATTTACTAACCTTATCTGTTCTCTAAACTGTCTCTGAGCTCTATAATTATTATTGGAACTATTACCTCGATACGCATGTCTGCCTCGGGACGTATGTCCCCGTGACGGCGGCTGCTGGAACCACTGCCTGGCACCCCCTCGAGGTTGATGCCAATTGCTGGAACCACGGCCGCGACCCGCGTTGTACGTACCTCTTTGGTAGTTCTGGTATTGAGGCTGCCTGGAATTGTTTTTAAAATTTCTATTATTATTACGTCTAAATGCCATGACTTCAGCCATATTATCTGAACCTGAAACATCCTCGTCTACCCCGGCCTGAATTGCATCTTTTAAATTATCAAAATTTTGTGCAGTTATAATAGTACCGATCCTACGGTTTCTCAATCCGTCACTAAATTGTCTAATTGCCTGTTTCTCATTGATTGACTTCAAAACGTTAAATTTTTCACTATCTCCGTCGGACTGGGAAACGGTAAGTTCAACAAACATTTCGGACAACATTTTCCCAAAAGCACCAATTGACAAATTATTTTGTTTGCAGTTTAAAAATTGCTTTTGCAATGCGCTGGCTGACTTTTTAGGTAATAATAATTTTCTCATGTCATTTATTAGATTAGGAACAGTATCATAGTTTGTTCCTAACTTTAACTTGGCAGACTGCGACAGCCTACTCTTAAGAATAAAAGAAATTAATTGCGACTGTGATTCAGCATTAATGGCTGAACTGTAATATTCTATACCGTCCATCAGCTGTTTTGTATTAGAAATTTCGTCATTCATAACCGGTAATAAGGTCAAAGCCACTTTCAGATCGAATTTGTCCATTTTGGTTACGTAATCTAAAGACTCGGAATATTCACACAATTTAGTAATTTCCTTAAATAAATTATTAAAATCCTCGCAACACTTTCTTATTAGAATATTCTCCTTTTCATCTAACCGGCCTACTTTATTAATATTTTCTATATAAGTATTATATTGGCCACCGATTAACTTGGCTTCACTAAGCTTTTTCTGTAAAATATTACCCTGTCGTCTAGATGGGCCAATTTTAATTAAATACTGTCTTATTACAAATAACTCTTCATACAATTCCTTTATATATGTGGCCATAGGAATTTAATAATTATTAACAAAAAAAAATATTACGAATAGGGGAATTTAAGAATTAAATTTAAATACAATAGTTATAATAACATAGCATTAAAATACGCACCTTTATCATTGTCAAGACGTAGAACTTCATTGTATTTAGCTGTAATATGTAAAATATTAGTACCTTTGCTCGCTTACAACATTAATTATTAGGTATAAAGATTAATACAATTTTAATTTCTATGACAGGTTAAACATATTTTCTAAATAGTGTCCATTAAATAGTGTCCATTATTATTTATTTTATTATACTCGTAGTAGAATGTCGCGCCTACGCGTAGTACGTAAAAATATTATAATATACCGCACAAACCGCACTGCACAATTTTACGCACCACACATGAATAGATACGTATAAGAAACCGCACTTTCAAACTTTACTATCTTCCACGTTTAAATCCGGGTACATGTTGAATCGCCGTCGAAAGGATAATCGCTGCCCTCTATTGTTTCCATTCTGCTCGACCTCTTGTCGAATCCACCGCAAGTGACACTTCCGATATATACGGAATATCCAGAACAGTACCCCAAGAAGCACGCAGAGCACGATGATCAGCATCAGAATATTTGTGGTGGACAAATGGAACCGGATCTCGTCGACTGGCGCACTATTTTGGCCCCCAGCTGCGTTTTGGGCTATTACAATATTTTCTTCTTTTGACTGCTGCTTTCCCATTTTAAAGTTTGCGATACACAACTGTCACACTTGAAAGTTTTAAAATGAATTGTTTCATCCATGATTGAAACACACCGAGAGGCCGATATTTACAGAAACTAGTCCTTTTACGGCCGGCGCCGGCGGCGGCGCAGCGGCGGCGGGCGCCGGGCGGTGTCAGGATCCTCGCGCGCGTGTCTCTACTTTTGGCAGGGTCGCCATGTAAGGTCGTGAGCCGGGAGTGAAATAATACACATGAGTGCTGGATAAATACTGAATATAATTTATTGATACATGCCTTTTAAATAGATAGTCTTACATACTAACTCCATACATCACAAAATTATTTTTGGTAAACATATAAATAATCCTATGTTTTATTTCGAAACATTATCAACTAACTCATAATGAATGGCAGTGAAATAAATAATGTAAAATAAATAAATATTTTAACTTGTCGCGTAGAGACCACGATCATGTCATTGTGTCTGTGAAGGCGTATATTTAATAAATGATTTGACTTTTAATTTCAATTATTTTCGGTACCTACCGCTATAAATAAGTAACAATGAAACAATCCTATATTAAGGCGATGTTGTCTTCATCGTCATCCTATGAACGTCCTGAACGTTCCCACATGAACGACAGCACTAAGGCAGACTGGGCTATAACAGGCTTAAGCCCTGAGCCAATACAACCGCAGTGTGCTTTACGTGCCTTCCGAAGCACGGAGGAGCTCGAGACGCTTTTTATTTGGTTACCCATCCTTTAGCTCGGTAATGTGAAAGTTGCGTAACTAACTGGCAAGATCACAAACCGGTGCGGCGCGGGCGGGGACTTTTTGCATTAGTTGAACCTCTAGCATTACCTTTCAAGTAACAGTAAGTACATTGCTTCGCTAGTTTGCATATTTTCAAATTAGTTTTAATTTAACTTGCAAAACCATGTACTTGGAATGTTTTTTATTTAATTTTATTTAGGACAATAATCAATTAGAAAAGTAATGTGATAGGTGTTGTAGTTAGACAACTAAACCCGAAAGCATTAGCCGCTACGCCATAGAGTTACTTTAGGCGATGTACTCATACAAGATGCAAACGTTTTAATCACTACCTAGTGGGTACTCGCATCTAAGATCAAACTGTTTAAATGTTCGCGCGGTTTGTAACATTTAGTGTTATCACTTATTTCATTACAGACGGACGTCAAGTTGTTAATATTTGAGAAATTCTTGGCAGCAAGCGTTTGCTTGTGGTCTTCAGTCTTAATTTATTTATATTATAAGCTGAAAAATGGGTTTGGTCTCTTAACAATATCATATTATGGTAGGTAAGTCACTCGTCATCATTATAAGTACTTAATTACAAACGTGCTTGCCTGGCGAACTTCCGGCGAAAAAAGCGATTGATTCATTTTTCAAATTGTCTCAAGGAGTCTACCCGAATTTCTTAGTAAAATGACATTCAATTCACTAAAACTCAAAAGGATCGGTGTGGTTACTACCTATTTATTAATCTTATATAAGCGTTACATTATCATCAAACAAAAAATACTAAGACAAGCCTGTATGTTCTATATCCCTTAGCTTATCGATATCGATGTAGCCTAGCGATTTTGACGCTGTCACCGGTCGAGCGTTTGCCAGTTGACTAGGCCCTCTGATAGTGATTCTTCTGTCGAAACCAATTATGACTTCTGGAGTCACCATAAGAAGTTGGCTCATACGAAGCGGAACAAAAACACAGGTTCTTCATAACAGCTAGAAAAAAAGGATGAAGTGAGCCACTACTTGTCTGCACAGGTGTCACCTCTTTCAACCGATCCATTAAAACAATGGAAAGACATGAAAGTGATTTTTCCAAAATTGTTCAAGCTCGCCCAAGAGTATTTAGCAATACCAGCAACATCGGTCCCCTCCGAACGTTTATTTCAAAGGCAGGCAGTACAATAACAAAATTATGAAACCGGTTAGCGCCAAAACGGCTAGATAAACTTTTATTTTTAAGTGATTGCACAGGGGAACAGTGGGGCATTTAATAATGTTAATATTATATAACGTTGATTTGTCAATTTATTTTTTTTATTATTGTAAAATGTACCTACCATTTGCTTGACCAATTTGTGTACGCATAATGCGCATTTATATAGTCATTGTCCATGCGAGCGTCATGACATGTACAGTTTGTCTTTATAGTCGTGAATTTAAATAGTGGCAATACTGTATGGAGTGTTTGTCAAAACTGACATAAACTCCATACAGTATTGCCACTATTTAAATTCACGACTTTATAGACAAACTGTAGCTGTGTGCGCATTCAATGCGCATTAGGCATAGACCTAGAGATGGTGATTCTTTTAAAAAATTATCGATTTTTAAATTGTTTCGAATCGCAATCTAATAAATCGATTCACAAAAAAATCGAGTTCTAAAAGATCTATCTCTTCAAAATAGATTTATTTTAGAGTTTGTATTCACAATATTGCTTAAATTTATTAAAAAGAAGCGAAGCAAACAAAGCACCCAGCCATGTCGTGACTTTTTAAGTAATTTATCGTTATAAAACTATCTGTAAATCATTTTATGGTCCTTAACAAAACTGAAAAAATCGAATTTCGATTTTCTATGTTGAAATATCGGTTCACTGGACCGATTCAGTACTACATATCGACCTAAAAAAAATTGATTTTTTGGCACAGTGAAATCGATTCTTCGATTAATCGATCTTAGATCGTCATCCCTAGATAGGCCCTAAAAAAGTACTCGATACCTTGAAGTATCTATACTTTTGTTTTGATTCTTTTATGAGTACGATACTTTTTATTCGATACTACTCCTGAGTACAGTATCGATACTTTTTATTCGATATCGTGTCCTTACTGGCAAATGCTCGACCGGTGACAGCGACAAAATCGCTCATCAAATTCGCTACGATAAATCGATATCGATAAGCTAAGGATATAGAACATACAGGCTTGTCTCAGTAATTTTTTGTTTGATGATAATCTAACGCATAAGTAAGATTAATAACTAGGAAGTAACCACACCGATAGGTACTTATTTGATGACGAGTGACTTTACGAGTGACTGACTTACCATAATATGACATTGATATGAGACCAAACCCAATTTTCAGCAAATATAAATAAATTAAGACTGAAGACAACAAGCAAACACTTACTGGCAAGAATTCTCATAAATATTATCAACTTGACGTCTGTAATGAAATAAGTGATAACCTTAGAATAAAAACGCTATAGAAAGATAGTCTTCATACAAGCGCTCTGTCAAAAATGAAGCACTAAACCGATTCACACACGCGTGACGTGCGCGCATGGCCGTGATCTGCTGTCTCTTTCCAATTCTATGAATATGAAAGAGACAGCACTGCGGCAGCCGCTGCTACCGATTCTTTAACTTAGAGAATCAAACTGCATTACGTTTATATTTTGACCTAATTAACTACAAGATACTATGAAATACTGAAAGCTTACCTGTGAAAAGTGATGTTATTACACTTCTTTTGTTTTTCAGATGTGTTGTGACACAATTTAACTGCACAAACCGTCATTTTTTTTTTGTTTTCGCGAGACACGTTCGGCGCGCTGTGACATTGAACACTACGGAGCGGTCCGGCGTTTGGTGCCATTTCTGGCTCCAATTAATGTGCTTCAAAATAGGCGCGCGAACTTGGTTTCTATAGCGTTATTATTCTAAGGTGATAACACTAAATGTAACAAACCGCGCGAACATTTAAAAAGTTTGATATAAGATGCGAGTACCCACTAGGTACAGTGATTAAAACGTTTTCGAAAGAAATATTTTAACAAATATTTGAACATTCGGTTAAGATGAAGCTGCGTTTATAGATTAATGTTTTATATTTTAGCATTTTATTAACGCTTATATATACTTAAGTAAAATTTTAAACACTGAAAAAAGACGACAACCTCAGGCGGGAATCGAACCACGCACCTTCCGCATTCCGGGCGGCTGCCTTAACCACTTGGCTACCGAGGTCTGGCTTTCAAACGTTTGCATTTTGTATGAGTACATCGCCTAAAGTAACTCTATGGCGTAGCGGCTAAGGCGTTCGGGTTTAATTGTCTAACTACAACACCTATCACATTACTTGTGTAATTGATTATTGTCCTAAATAAAATAAAAACATTTCAAGTACATTGTTTTGCTAGTTAAAACTAATTTTAAAATATACAAACTAGCGAAGCAATGCACTGTTACTTGAAAGGTAATTCTATAGGTTCGACTTATGCAAAAAGTCCCCGCCCGCGCCGCCCCGGTTTGTGATCTTGCCAGTTACGCAACTTTCACATTACCGAGTTAAAGGATGGGTAACCAAATAAAAACGTCTCAAGCACCTCCGTGCTTCGGAAGGCACGTAAAGCACACTGCGGTTGTATTGGCCCAGAACGTAGCCTGTTATAGCCCAGTCTCCCTTAGTGCTGTCGTTCATGTGTGAAGGCCTGTGCCCAACGGCAGGACGTTCATAGGATGACGATGATGACAACATCGCCTTAATATAGGATTGCTTCATTGTTAGGTACTTATTTATAGCGGTAGGTACTGAAAATAATTGAAAATAAAAGTCAAATCATTTATTAAATATACGCCTTCACAGATACAATGACATAATCTTGGTCTCTACGCGACTAGTTAAAATATTTATTTATTTTACATTATTTATTTCACTGCCATTAATTATGAGTTGTTGATAATGTTTAGAAATAAAAGATAGGATTATTTATATATTTACTTACGAAAAATAATTTTAAAACAATTAATTTTATATAATTACCTTAGCATGTTGTTATTGAATCAAGTACAACTTCAATAGCATAATGTTATTACTAGTAGAACTGCAAGTAAAATTAAATATCAAGTAAAAAATAACATTATTGTTGTATTTCTTAATATATTCTTATTTCTTTACCGAACTCTCTCAAAGTCAAAGTTTATTAAATAAAAGGCTTCACTTTCTCTTAGTGACATTAAAACTATATGTAACCATAAAAATAAATGCCAATTGTGTGTGTAAGAAGGTACTGTTTTTTTAATACCTACCTAAGAAAATCTTTTTAATAAAGTACTTACAATAAACTTAGAACTAAATTAACTTTATACTTAATTTTTCCCCATCATATAAACCAAATTACTATTTTATAGATTAAATATATTTATGGCACAGCTGCTCCTTTTTGTAGAATAAAAACGTTGTAAACATTAGAGCTCCACAAAATAAAATCAAGTAAATTACTACGATGCCAAAGCCATGTTCAATGCAGTTTCATTGTTGGATATGACATGAAGTACACATCCCTCCTTTCTTGTGAGCCTGATGCAGCATTAAATATTGGTGTTATTATCATTAACCATGCTTTTTGAAGGTATCCAGAATCTCCTAAGAAATTAGAACAATATACTTACTTATAGAAAATTGTCATAGATAAAAAGTTAGTAGGTAAGTACCCTGTTATCTATTATACAAAATTGCTTGATATTGTTTTTATCAAATAACCATGTTTGTTCAGCATTCTGAGGAAGTCCATCCACCAAATTATGAGGTAACATTTAAGATTTTTGAATCGTTGTCTCAAATCTGCAAAACCACATATAATAGTTTTATCTTTATGCCAATACTCTTTATTCTAGCAATTTTAACAAAACTGATAAAACCCCAATATAATAATAGGCATAATACTTACCTTTATTATGTAAGTAATAATTTATTTATTAAAACTTACCGTTTGAACATAAGGACTGATATCTTTTCCTAATAGGAAAGATGCTTGTCTGTATAGGATTTATCAGCTTTAAGGGTACAGTCAATAGGTACACCTTACTACACTTAGAGTGTTGGTATAATACTCTAAGCTACTACACCTGGCAAATTAAATCTTCCTTGGAACCTGTAAAACAAATAGGCAATTTAGGTTATAAATTGATAATTGGACATTATGGATAGGTTCATTTAATATTTACAATGATGTAAGGTGAGGGGGGCGAAGTGCGCCTAGCGAGTAAGTGCGCCTACTACAAATATCTCGAAAACTACCGATTGGATACTGGTAGTGACATCTTACATCGATGCTACAAACTAAATCATAGTTCTTGGTCATAGTCACAGATGGCTCTAGTCACGTGAATTTGAAATACACGCCATTTCATTTTCACTCATATTCAAAGTGGTGAGGAGAGATGACTATGGGGTGATCAACGTCGTAAATCTCAAGTAATCTAGTTTTTACCAATATACGAGTGAGGTAGTTGCACAATTTAAATATTTTGCTTTAGGATTCTGACTTTATATCACTCATAGCTAGTAAAATGTATATATTTTTTGCAAGTTAAATAATCAAACCTCAAATTTGTATAGTTGGGGAAGCGCGCCATACTGACTTTTTATATGGCGCACTTCCCCGCAATCTTTTAAAACGTGTCTTTTTTACAAGCTTCTATTTAACTTGCAATGTTTGTTTGCTTGTTTATATGGTCGGGTCAAATCTTGCAAGTGAATTTTAAACCACCACCGTGTTGTCCACCGTTTCAAAGAAAACTTTACCGGTCATAATGAAAAAAAAAATATTGTATTTACTTTTGTGAGCAAAAGGAAGGCTAATTGTTTTTTTTTTAATAATCTAGACTACATTATTATTAAAATAAATAAATTCCAGCTATCATGTAACTAGCAATTTCAGTTGTTTTGCTCCAGTGTAAAATTCAATTAATGGGACAAATCCGCTTTTGTTCTGCAGCTCCTCAACTAATATTAAGGAGATGTTTCTCATTGATGTTCTTTTCATTACCTTCCTAGTTTTGTTAAGAACTTATTTAATTAATATTATACCTTTATTTCAATGACTATTTTCTTATTTCAGTCCATTTTTAATATTGGTATCGAATAAGTAGTTCCATACCATGGTATTGCATCGTAAATAAAATAAAAAATATGCTTGACACTCAAGAAATAAATAAATAAATAATAAAAATAATATCAATATTTAGAAAAAAGGTTCACAGCCTCTGACTTAAGATTGTATGGCGCACTTAGCCGAAATTTGGTTTTAAATTAATAGATTCTTCTAGAATGTGGCTATGAATAAAAATTAAATGTTATGCGTTTCATTGCTTGTTTTCTTATAATAATATGTGGCTGTTTTTATTCTAATGCTTTATTATTGCGTTTTATTAATACTAGGCGCACTTCCCCGATTTGGCGGCAAAGTGCGCCGGGTATTAACAAAATGTCATGTTTTCTACTTTTGTACCAAAAATCATTAATTTAGTGTCAGATTCCAATGACACGACTGTGGTTGTTGTTGCAAAACATCACAGATCCTTAGGGTACCACAACAATTGTCATTCGTGTACTTAAACACAAGTTATATTGCACCAAAGTCAACTATGGAAAAAGTATGGCGCACTTCGCCCCCCTCACCTTATAAAGTTATAGATGCGTTGTACGCGCTCTAGAATGGCAATACGAATCAAAGGTAATGGGCGATTTTCTGACAGCCCAAATTAAAAAGTAAAAATTAGTTCAAAAACACTCGATAGATGTCGTTTTATGAAAGCTGGGCTACTTATGGGCTGTAATAAATTCTACACTTTTACTTGTCTACCAAAAGAATAAAAAAATAGTATTTACTTACCTATTTATATTCAGGACATCCAGAACCTATTTCTATTTTGGAATAGAATAAATATTACGCAGCCATACACGTGCTCTTCATGAACCCGCCTTTTACTAAGCGCCATACTAATCTATGCTAAGCGCCATCTATGAAGTCATTTACGAACCAATTCCTTTTTTTTTTTTGATCTCGGAAAATCGCCCATTGCCCGACTCGCATTCAGTCAGGCACGCTCTCGCGTCCCGGCTATACATCGCTACAGCGCGTAAATTTATCAAGTTTTTCGTGGCCAAGATGCCTAGGTACCTGTGTTTTTAGGCGATGCACAAATTACACGGCAACTGTAAAGCCGGGTCCGCTGCGCCAGATTTTGAACAGAACATAGTTCGAAAACATAAATAAGGGGCGTGGCCACATTATAACTCAATGGGCCACTCCCCTTATACATATATGTTTTCGAACAATGTTCTGTTCAAAATCCTGGCGCAGCAGACCCGGCTTTAGAGACAAGAAAAACGTCTCATTTCATTCGTAAGATTTTTTTTTAATTTAACGCTTGCCGCTCCTCACGTGGGTAAAGAGTGAGATGTAATCTGTTCTATGCGTGAGAGTGAAACAGACTATGTTAGCGCGGTCTAATGGCGGCCGTCGCCATGGAAACTCACATGCGTATAGAGCGAGATGTATTCTTGATGCAGTCTTAATTTATTTATATTTGCTGAAAAATGGGTTTGGTCTCATATCAATGTCATATTATGGTAAGTCAGTCACTCGTAAAGTCACTCGTCATCAAATAAGTACTTAATTACCACAAACATATATATTATATGTCTGTGTTAATTACAAACGTGCTTGCCTGGCGAACTTCCGGCGAAATAAGCGATTCACTTTTCAGGAAATCACTCAATCAGGGCATCACAAATCATTGCAGGAAAAATATATCTTATAGTTTTTAGTGTATGGAACCTATAACAAAATGTATAAAAAATGTAGCAGTGCCGTTTAATTTATTATTTCAATAAAATTAAAATGTGCATAAACGGTACGTTATGAATTAAATAGGATGAAACTGTTTATACCAAATATGGGACCACAAGCAACTTGTTGTAATGCAAGTTTGAGGTTCAAAACTATACTAAAATATTGTATATAATGGACTTATTCTAGCATTGTTTGTTTACTATTATAAGCATTGAGCTTTATACATCAATGATTATAAGCTAGGTAAAGCTATTTTAGCGAGAAAGAAAACGAACATGAAAAACTTTAATAAAAAAATTAGAAAACGAACCAGTTACCTAAGTCTGGTTTTGTATAACTCCACGGGGATTAAACCCGTGACTAGACTATACTGCGAAAGAAAACAGTCTAGAATTTATGGGCAGAATAAAAAATATTATATTACTAACATAGGCATATGTGCTAAAAAAATTCAACCTACACGTTCGTACTGCATGACGAGTTATACATTTTAATTCTAGTTTCTATTAATTACTCTCGTAATGCCGGGTCACAGGATAGGTGACCAAATTTTAAAAAAAATTGAGCTCCTCCGTGCTTCGAAAAGCACGATAAAGCCATTGGTCCCACTGGTTGTCGTAAGCTGGCAGTCGTTAAAACCCACCAACCCGCATTGGACCAGAGTGGTGGGTTTTGGCCCAAGTTCCCCACGTGCTGATGTGCTTAAGGGAGGGAGGCCTGTTGCCAGCAGAGGGATTTTTAAAGGCTTTAGCCGCCGATGATAATGATGAGTTACATACAACAACCATGGATCGTGCTTATACCTACAACTTACTCGTGCCGGCTGCCCCGGCCAGCTGCACCTTTTTTCCTTTAAATAATGGCTTCGTGCGGTCAAAACATTTAGCCAGTGTCAAATAGTAAGATAAAAGTAAATTTTTTTTTTGCATAATAGTAGATGATAATGAGTTATAATATGAACGTTTAGTAGTAAATCATATTCCCCCAAACCCCCTGAGATTCAATAAAGCTGTGGGACTTATTAAGATCTCACACGGACTTCTTGACAGAATTTGAAGAGTTTTGGTGCGCTGTAATGGTTTATTTGCTAACAAAACATTTAAGTCATGCACGTTCACGAAAACTTCACGGTTAATAATCCACCATAGCGAGACTGTACGGTCGATGTCTTCGGCCCTATGGCCGGTGCGGGCCTCGGGCAGACGTGCGCGTGCGTGCGCCTTTGCCCGAGCCGCGAGTCTCTTCTCGGCGGTTATATTCTAAGTCGCCGGGGCTAAAAAAAATCTTTACTCTTTTGCGACTGGGGTCAAGATTTTTTTAGTTTTTTTGTTTATTTGTTATGTAATATTCCTTTTTATTTATATTAGGGTTTTTAAGGATGTAATAATTAAAATTTTTCTCAAAGTAATAGTTACTGATATTCCCCCAAACCCCTTGAGATTTCACACCGGGCTCAAACCACATTGATTTGGCGGTAGCTACACCGTGTACACTGCCAAATCATCCGTTTCAAAGGGGCCCCCGGCCCCTAACGTGTGTAATAGATAAAAAATATCTAAGGACTTCTATGGGAGAGGAACAGCTATCAGACTTGCCATTATTGACTACAGAGGTAGAATATCTAGAAAAACTGAAATTTTCTTCATCTATTTAAACGAGGGCATAAATAGACCATTTTCGTGAATGAAAAACATTTGTTTTGTAACATTATTTATTGTAAATATAAGATGGTAATTATAACTAGATATGTATATAACGTCAAATTCAATAACCATTTCTACAATAAGTAAGCAAACATTTTAATAGGTACCTATATGGCTATATACTGTTGGATTTTCATGAATCATTTTAACTAATAGGCTTAGTTAATTGGACTAACCATTGATTACTGTTCAATTTGTTCAGACATTTTCTATTATATTTACCAATGCTGTTATTATACTAACTATTGATTACTGTTCAACTTGTTCAGATGTTTTCTAATAAGTAAGTATATTTACTAATGCTGTTATCAAAATATGATATCTACTTACTTAACATAATGTACCTACCTAACTACCTACATAATAATAATTCGAAGGCTATAGACTACACAGTGTGATCGGAAAAAGGTCTGCCTACGGTAAGTGTCAGAAGCTAGGATCATTAAATTATTATGTTCTAAATGATCCTTTACCTGTTGTATCTTTATTTACAGTCAAATGGTCAAATTAAATAGTTTGAAAATTTTCTGATTGTTATATTAAACTTTATCACCAACTGTACAAGGACCATAATATACAGGCCACAAACACGTAATGTAATAAGTAATAACATAAGTATTAGAATAGTAAATAGATAATAATAATGTAAGATAGTCATAAGAAAAAAATGTAATAGAATTAAGCACTATATTGTAACAAAAAGAAAGTCCTTGAGCCGAATAGCTCACTGAAAAACTTATTTCTCCAAATCTAGAATAAAAATAAAGATGGTAAAGTTACAGATAGAGTAGAAAACGGGAGTCCCACCCGTAAAAGAGCAAAAGATGATGAATGGCTGTGAAGTCCGAGGTATAAAAGTGCGAGAGGAATAAATGCGAGAACTAGTATGAATGAGAATAAAGCCAAAATTACGCTCCGATAATGTTAGAGCAGAGTAAAAAAAAATACTTTTTCTATGTCAAACCCCTTTTTGTTGGTCTACAAACGTAATTAATATTTTTTTATTTATGATATTACGCCGATTCTTCTAACATCGATGATTGTTTAGTTTAATTCATGATTAAGATAATAATTGTGAGCTAGCTCTCGCACTCTGGGGACAAACATGCTTCGATCAACAATACCTGATCGAAGCAAGCATGCAAGGAATTAACATTCCTCTAGTTTCGCACACATTGTTCTAATGCGTTCACAGAGCCCGAGTACAACTTTTAGATTCACTTTTGTTTTTATCTTTTCTTATAATTTAAAATTGTTTTATGATTATTGATTGTATAATTTGGTAACGACATATTGTTTTGTAAATGTCGTTACATCTATAATATTATAAAGCTGTGGAGTTTCTTGCGCCCGTTCTTCTCCACAGCTAAAAGACGTCCTGAATGGGTGAAGTGGGTTTGTGGGTTCCCATGCCTATCCATCCATCCATCCATAGAAGTAAAATTAAATTAAGACAATTCAAAATGCTTAATTTAAGCTTACTGAATAAAGAATTTTTTTTTTTTTGAAACGGTGGGAGTTGAAATTTTGTCATACAAATTCTCGTTTTCGATAACATAATTATTATTAATGGAAGAGCCTCGCTTCGTTGCAGCCTTCTATCATAAAAACAAAACCTTTTAACCAAAAAAAATAAGAAAAAAGACGTGATCGCATAATGAATTCAAACTCACACTATATGGCCCACAATTCAGTATCACATTGAGTAAGTATACTAAAACGCAGCAGCAGCAGCAGCAGAAACATATGGGCCTTATTGTGACTAAAAATATTAAACTCCCATATTTATCAACGCGTCTCTATCACATGGTTTAGGTAGGTACCTAAGTAATAATCCTAGTTGGGCACTTTTATCGTTAGACAGACCCTTTTTTTAAATCCTGTATATTGAAAAGCTTATACATAAAATATTTGACTACAAACTAATAACTTCACATGGTTCATTTGCCAGAGTCACTTCGTTGCTGTCAATTTCTTTAATAGTTTCCCTAGTTGCAATGTGGTCTTGGCAAAACACTGCTATTCTCTGGCAGGCTTCTCGTAGTATGTCTTCGGGTACTGTCAATACTATGCGCATATAGTTCGGGTAGCAGAAACACTGAAAAATACAAAAAAATATGCTTAGATGAATAATTGGTCTCGCTGCGCTCGACTAGATACCTCCGTCGTACTTGTTAATGCGGCAACAAATACTACGCCAAAATCGGCGTACCCGAGAGCCAGTCATACTGATAGCTGTGTGTAAAGTGTACGTACCGAATTTTTTATAAAATTTTGGGCATAATTCAAAGTAAAATGCCAGTTTAAAAAATAAAACTACAAAAATATAAGAAGGACAGCATTCTTGCAAATTGTCTTAGATACCTAAGTTGCCGCATTTACAGAGCTGTGGTTTTTAGATGGGCGGTATCTAGTCGAGCGCAGCGAGACCAATCATTCATCTAAGATATTATGTTTATTTATCAATTTATATTGAATATAAGCTTGGAAATTAGTCACGGAATACGGGGTGTTCACGTGTATGAAGTTGTGGGCATACCGCGCTAGTAAATAATAATAATTATAAAACCTAAATTGATTAATGTTTCATTATTAACTATATTCTAGGTAACCTTAAGCATAGATTTTAAATTTAATTAAAATCAAAAGCATAACTTAGGGTGGATTCGACCAAACTGGAATAAGACTTACTGCGAGATTAGTCCATACAAATTAGGCGTGTAATCTAGGTATAAGACCCTATTCCAGTTTGGTCGAATCCACCCGGCAGGCTTTAAAGAATCTCAAACAAACAACCAACTAAACAAGAACCGAGTAGCAATATCCACCCCCTCTCCCCCTGGAGTAGAATCCAGGACTTCTGGGTCCACCATGAGAGCGTTATTATCATATTTAAGATCACAGAGTCGGTTAAAAGATAGCTAAGCTCTATGCAACGGAAATGTTCTATTGTACCTACAGTTTGTAAAAAATAAAGATTTTGTCCGCGTTAACACCCCGTACGTATCCCGTGACAATTTTCCAAACAATTACAAATCAACCAAAAATGAATTTGCCAAATAGGTTCGAGCCGTCCTGAGCCCTGATTCTGTATCGCAATCTATAGTACGTTTTTGGGAAGATATCGTAACTTTTTAAGGAATTACAACGAACAAACATTCGTACTTCGTAGCTTTTGATTTTTATATGCCAATTTATTTCCTATCATATGATATTGCATGATCTCTTTTTATCTCATTTTTTTTTTTTTTTTTTCATATCGTATATCATCATCATCATCAGCCTATTAACGTCCCACTACTGGGCACAGGCCTCCCACGTGGACAATAGCACGTGGGGATATTGGGCCACCACGCTGGCCCAATGCGGGTTGGTGGGTTTTAACGACTGTCATCTTACGACAACAACCGGGTCCAACGGCTTAACGTGCCTTCCGAAGCACGGAGGAGCTCAAGATGTTTTTTTTTTAATTTGGTCACCCATCCAGCGACCCGGCATTGAGAAAGTGGCTTAGCGAGCAAGATCGCAAGCCGAACGCGCTAGCCGCTGCGCCATCGAGCTCCTCGTATATATCTAATTTTTAAACATAATGTAACCTCCCCCCCCTTATCAATTTGCTACACCTAAATCTATAAATTCTCTATACCTAATCTAAACCTAAATCTAATGCCTTTCACACCTATATGCCTAGCTAGCTTATAATACATACACACATCCTCGCCGCTTTACCTTAACTTAAATTATTATCTAATTCTTAAAACTAATTAACCTAATTTATCTACAATCTAATGGTTGTGTCTGGAGTTTTGTAGAGTGTGTAGCGTTTGTATGAAGATGGAACCTTAGCATAGCTTAATTCTATTTGCAGTGAATTTCAGTCAAGCAATGTAATATTATAATAACTACTATTTTGGCCAGATCGTCTAGTGAACCCTCCGTTGTTAACCGCATTTAAGTAACTCAAGTTCTTTCGTGAAAGTTTAGTAATTGGCTTATCCCTGTGTTAAATTATTTACTCCTGACCTAATTACCTACCAGTCTATAAATCATAACATAAATATGTGTAGCCTAGCAATGACTCCGTCTGAACTGTGACCTAAATCCTTCACTGCAGCTGCGGGGAAGATTTGTAACCACTCAAAGGTAATCAGATGATAGCTTAGCTTGTAGGTATTATTATTTATTATCAGTAGCATGATACATAAGAAGCCTGGTGCAATTTATGAGCCCCACCACCGCTCCATAGCGTACTGTACATCTCATGGTTTAATTACAGTTCCGTCACATTGGCTTTAACTTTAATTATTAGCTTGTGCCTTTAATTCTTTAACTGAGAATTTACATCTCTCCTCAAATTTAATTTCATTTTACATTATGAACTATGTGTTAGCAATTTAAATTCTTATTATTCCACATAAATCAATAGAGTTTATCTCAAGGCTTGCTATCATCCAAATATCCTTTTCACATTAAGAACTTAATTATTCAATGCAATAACTTATATTCAGTTCCGTAAAGGGTGGATAATTTAATAAAACGCCAATTCAGGCGGTGGCTAAAGTAGAATGCTATTAATACAGGTAAAACTACTTTTATTTATTCTTAGTATTTATTATACAAGTCCTGTAAAGCTCCAATATAACTACATTGGCTTGGCTGCATTGGCAGATTATCACATCTTAAGTTTATTAAAGGATGTTTAATTCATTCAATATCCTTGACTTTAGGAAGTGAACTGAAATAGAATACTATCATTTGAAGTAAATTACTTTGGATTACTCTTAGTGTTCATTATACAGATCTTATAAAGTATAAATACATCTCAAGTTTATTGAAAGATGCCTAATTTATTCAACATCCCTGACTTTTAGGGAGTGAATGTAGTTAATTATTTTTCCATTAACTTACACCCTCTGTCTCCCAGACTGAGTGGTTAATTTGATAGACTACTAAATCATAGTTAGTATACCTTTAGTAGGTAGTTAATTATCACTGTTAATCATTAAATAAATTACATTTAGAAGTTATCTTTTACTCACTTTAATAAGTATAAATTAGACTGTACTAGGTATTAGTCTGATTGATTAGATTGTTCCCATCAAATATTTCTATGTTTCATATTATTAGAAGTAAGTACTTACATATCTTAAGAGGTCTATTCAAATGGTATTAGTAGACCATTGTCAGGCTAATTAGCTGGTTGTTATCAATCAATTATTTCTATGTTTCAGATTATTAGAAGCTCATAAGCTTGCAATGTCTTCTTTCAACGACTTATCCTAGGTTCTAAACTGGTTTTAGTTGTTCAGTTTGTATCAGCTTATTTTTGCTAAGGTATCGGATGTAAAACTTTAACACCTTGAAGAGTGTAGCGATATGAGATCGTATTGCATCCCAGGGAAAGCTAAAAAATGCCTGTTTGGTCACTTCAGCATTAGAAATCAAACATCACAGTACGGCTAAGCTTATTTGCTATAACTTTTTAGTATTTTTCTTGTAATAGGAAACCAGTCTAGACTTTTAGGTATTCCAAGTAATGATGGTACAATATTATCATACTTCTGTTAATTATTTAAAATGAATAATTAATTGGTAACAACTTTAGGAAAACAATTAGAATTTTACCGGCCTGCGGTAACAGATTACTTGCCTAGCTAGGACCCACATCACTTCATCATAATTTTATTTAGCGCCTTAACTTAATTATCCCTGCCTTATTAGTCTGAATTAATAACTAACCATATATATATCCGCCTACCTATAGATTCCTACAACTTTCCTCACTTGAAAATGCCTATATTTTGTCGAACTAACAGTCCCTCTTGTGTACCTTGCAAACTAGGCCAAGCCTCATTTAATTTAAATTCGTGGTGTGTGGTGAGAGTCGCATTGCCCCTGAAAGCAACTAACTCCTAAATGTTCTATCAGTCGAGCCAGTATACTCAGTGTGTTATTTTCCTATCACTACACTGTATGTATGGAGATAGACTCGAGATTGGACTGGGTCATACGGGTCTACCTCCAGCTAAATGGTGTCTGACCTATCTTCAACTTTCACTAGGGAGACAACTGTCTCTCCCCCATTACTCCGTCGAAGATAGTGTATTGTTTAGCGTAATAGTGTAAAACGCCGATCTTATTAAATACAATCAAAGATCATCCAGACCGAAGTCTGTTGAAAGGTACATAGGGTTTTGTTGTCACCGTGACTCGTTTCCGCCGATGTACCCCAGAATACTTCATTCTGTTAACGGATTCGAGTTGCGATCGCAATAGTTTACTTTATTAATAACTTTCAATTTCACAAATCTTAATTAATATCGCAGCTCGAATATCACTTAGCGCACTATCAAGCTCGGACGCTATTTTTCCCGTATGAGTCGTACCGCACTCTTAAGTTGGACCGCTCCGTTGACGTCCCAAAACTGAATGCCCCCTAATTTTCCGCCCTTTTCCTAAGCATCTTACTTTCGCGCCACACGCCTAAGATTTTTCCGCGCGAGCCCACTTTTCTTCCCTTCAACCAATCGCTAGCCGTTTCCCCGATCCCCCCCGCCTTCGCGTCGCGCCACGTGGAGCTATCATCCGACCTCTCTTTCTGTCTTTTTCTCAACCTCTCGCTCGCTCATAGCCGCTTCCGCCGCGCAATTCTAAAATTTTTCCATAATCTAACCAAATCTCGTCCGACAGCCAATATTTCATCGTTGAATATCTAAATGTAGCCTTCTATTAACACTTCCCTCTTAATAATCCTCCACTTAAGCCAATAATCCTATATTTTGGGAAACTATCAAAAGTTCCGTATTCCGACCATAGATGGCGTCCGCCCGTAGGTGAACCACTTTGCCGACCCCAGAGCAGTCCCCGCGAAACTCAAAATAAAATACGGTCCTAGTCAACCTAGCAACCTTACGCGAAGCCCAAATAAATGACTTCCGCTAGACGCCACCTATGTCGCAAGGGACGCGCAGAGCAGTCCCCGCGAAATTCAAAATAAAGAAGTCAAACTAGCAACCTTATGCGAAGCTTACGTAAATAACTTCCGCTAGACGCCGCCTATGCCGCAGGGGACGCGCAGAGCCGTCCCCGCGAAATTCAAACTAAAGATAAAGCGCTAGACCATTGACCATTATTCTGAACTAGTTTATTATTCCCTTTTTCATGCTTATTATATTAATGGTGCTACGCATTAATATTTATTTTAATGCTACTCCCACACATTCCTTACTAACGGACGGATACCATTCATTCTGTACCGTTACAGCCGCCCCCGATAGAATTTAAGCAGATAAAGTACCACTCTTATCTGCGGCGAATTATATCTAAACCCTGTACTTAATTAAGTACAAAATAGCACCTCCTTCCTTGCCAACCTCATTGTCATCCTAGCCCTCAAAGATATTACTACTATTTATAGTTCCTCCCCAAATCCCTAATGACTCCTTCCTCCATAAGCTTTCTTATTGCAAAATAGCCCACACCCCTCATTCTATTCAACTGACACAAAATCATAATCGCATACCCAGTTCTCGTGTTCGAAACGAAATCCCAGTAAACTTAGTCTCGGTAAATATTTCCCAATAACTTAGACATCTACCATTTCTCTAATCATACACAACCTCCGAATAATGATTTGCCTTTTGTTTACCATCATAACAACAAATCATAATATAATATAAATCAATATAACAGTCTCTTGCTCTGTCTACTAACGCCCCCTAGCGAAAACTCTTCAACTCTATGACGATTCCGACGTAAGATTATAACATCTTCCGAACCATTCAATTATTCTATTCTTTAAATTATTTTCCTAGAATAATTTCAAGTACATCTGTCATCATGGCCTTCTTTTAACTTACGTCTTTTCTTACAACTTGTTTCGCATCTAAATGTTGCAACCTAGGGATCGAACCTGGGATCTTTCGTGGGTGAAGCATCAACCACTTCGCCGTCATGGTCTTTTAGTTCCAACTAGGTTAATGAATAATAATTAATAATTTGAATTAAAACTTTCCTTCATACTTCAACGCTACCAATCTCATCTTAGCTTATATAATTACCTAAGATAACGAAACGTCGGAACAATTGTCTACCTCAGGCAGGGATCGAACCCGCGTCCTCCACAATCCCTAATTAGCTACTTCTTTCAACCGAAACCTATTTTCCTCTCCGCGGATAAGAAATCTTATCCAAACCCCCCCATAACAACCAAAACCATTAGGCATACCATCATCGCCCAAGAGTTATAACTTTATTTTAGATGAGATACATCTAATGTCTAATCCTGCAAATAACCGAGATAGAATACTAGACTCGCTTCTGTCCGGTACGCAGTGACACCCACTCACCGTGCATACAAATAGAGGTCTTAACGCCTTACAATAAGGTTGTCGATCGTAAATACCTAGGAAAAACTCATTCACTCTAAGGGGGTACGCATCTCGAAACACGTCCTTGAGTTTTGAACTAGGTACCCCGTAGTTCAGATCTATTAGAAGTTTGTGTGCTATGTATATCTAACTGTCAATGTATGCGTCATCGATAAGTACTTGTTAATACCCCGGTACGCGTTGGACATTGTATACTAATTGACAAGTACTGAGCTTATACGTATAAGCAAATACTTATGCCAAAACCTATCTAGTAACTATGTCTCATCCCTAGCTATTACTATGCACGAAAGACAACATTTAGACTCATTTGCTAATATATAATACGTCAATATCCCCTTACTTTTCTATACCTTTGGAAAATATCATTTTCTTTTTAAATTAAACAGACCGGTAACTATCTTATCCGCCCCCACAACTCTACTTAACTTCCTACCTTTTATATTACTAATAATCGGTCAAATCGGTAAATAATAAGTCATTAAAGGCGACACTTCGTCTTAGTACCTATTCATGGTAATTAATATCGTAAGTTCCTTCTCGTATTTACTGAATTCCAAACTGCGTGATTCAATAGTGCTAGTTTCTTTTTATTTTTTATTTTTTTTTATTAGATGATTTTAATTTTACACTCGCACAAGACACATTATTAAGATGGTAATCTCCCGAATGTTTGTAACTCTAATTGGTTACTCATTATGCATTCTACTTTACTTTTCAGCCTTCCGTCCAGATGGTAAAATTCCCCAGCAACACGAGATCCCCTGACCACGCCAAAATGAAATGCCATCAATGGCCTCTGTTTCTGCAGCCTAAGACATTATCTCTCTATAGGTTAGTCAAGTATAATTGTCCTGATTTAGACTTCACAAGACGCCCCCAAAGGAACCACCTTACAGCAGAATTTCCGCAACTTTAAGAAAGGCTAGTTTAGGAAATGAAGCTAAATGGAAACCACTTAATTTTATTGTGTGCTGAGTAATTCCCACTTCTACAGCACAGTTCCGAAACTTCGATTCAATTACTTCACCAGGTAAATCAAAATAAACCCTACACGCTTAACTAAGTTCTATTTGTGCCCTGTGCGACTAAAAATATTCGAACACCCTAAACAAGCTACTTTTACTAATTTAACAGTGCCAATTAAGAATGCTCCCTTGTGTCATCTATAATTTTATTGTGTGCATAGACGACCAAAGACCTCGCTTTCAGCATGCCTTCTTCGTTGGACCCGCTTAGTTAAATACTCTAATCAAAATTCTAAAGTTACAATTGAAAATGTCAAAAGTTCGAATATTATGCAATAGAGAATTTCTCTAACATAGTTACTCCATCTCTTCGCACTATTTAGTCAGGCATATTGCAATTCAAGTATTTATTTTAATTTATAATGACCTATCTTCTCCACCCCTGTTCACATACTTTAGCCATCCCTATCCACAGCTGCGGTGAAGATAATTAGTTAATGAACAAAACATCCTATAAACACTCTATGTTGCTACCGCAATCACAAGAAATATTTACTAGGAGGATTATCTATCATACAGCTGACTATAACAAAATGAGTCCCCCTTATCTTTCTCCGTTCCTTCTCTAACGTAGAAGACAGCAACAGACAATTAATATTTAATTACTTATAATTTAGAACAACCCTAGGTAAAACGCTACCACAAAACTAGACTAGAACCGAATAATACTAACCGAAGTAAACTTTTGTATTCACACTTGCAAATAAAATATCTTTATCTTTCCGTGATGAATAATATTTTGATAACACTATTTCATCAACTCAATGTCCCGGCCTACATATGTGAAAACTCCCAATCAATTAGTTTGTATAAAACAATCTAGATACAACATGCAGTTCACATTAACTAACAATTTTAAGGTTGTGCCATAACTTCGACAATAACCTACCTTAGCACTAATTTTAATCATCTACAATTTCATCACGTACATATTAGATGCCAATAATCTAGATTATTTAAGAATTCTAGCAATTCATATTAATATAATAAATAACCAAAACAAGATAATACCGCTTTGACAGTCTGCGCTGACCTTCCACAAGTCAAAAACGCGTTTCGTTCGTCCTATCATTTCTAAACCTGTAGACATTTACTTTGTACTAAACAAATTCTTGAGTTAATAATTATTTGCCAATTGTTAAGCAAACCTATTTAATTTCATAATAACAATTTTAATATAGCAGTATTAGAATATTATTATAAATCTCGAACATCTTTATTTATTATAATCAACATTACCGGTTAAAGTATTTGAATGGCCTAGTGCGAACTAGGTTTCAGGTCTCACCTCGGGAAAATAAATTTACTATTGACTTTAAAATCTACTACTTATAAATTTATTATTTTCTTCTGACATATAAAGATAGGCTATGACTCTAGGTCGGGTTTAGTAAACTTTGAACTATGGCTACCTCCACAATAATCTCGATTAAATATATATATCCGCAAAACGAATTATGTCTAATTCGGCCGATTTTATTAAATTTAAATTATGCTACTAAACAGTACGTATCCTAAGAACGTCACACATCCGAACCCCATTTCAGTTCTAATTTCTTTACCCATCTAAATTAAATTTTGTACCTGTCGACGCGAGATAACATCTAAATAATTACTTTGTATGATTCGAATTGTGATAGTTGATTTTGTATTGTAATCTCGATAACGCAATATCAGGGATTTACTTATTAATAAATTTTACACTAAGAAATTTATTCTCAGCTCGCAATATCATCGCTTTATTTCCGGCTTGAATGTTTCTGCGGACTATGAGTTTAAATTTATCCTACAACTTAAAATTGTGGTATATAAAATCGATCACTGTTTTATAAGTAGCTGGTGTTAACTTTTAAAATGATAAAACGATTTAAGTAATGATTATGACGTGACATCCGTCCGCAACTCGCCTTTATAATTGATGTGATAACATACGCTATTGTTATCCCTATAGCGTAACAGTGCTATAACTCGTTAATTTTGCAGTTAAATCTCGACTTCAAGCCAGTCAACTATTTTTTTTTTTCTACTATTATTTTTTTTTTCAATTTATTATTCTTTCTTTACTATTGTATTTTTCTTCCGACCCCTATTTTGCTCCCAAGCTCAATTAATATCTACCTTCCACAATTATCCATCATCCGTCAATCTTAGGTATCCTCGAGAAATATTTCATCTTAATCGTTCAACGGAGATAGACAATTGTGCAAGGTACCCTTCTTAATAGGCTAATCCAACCCAGTGAATTTAATGATTTATCTATCTCTACCTATCCTAACTAATTAGTCATGTAGTAAAGTCTTTTCTTTTCACCGCTCTCCCGACTTAGATATCTCTAGGTAACTCACAACTGATAATATTAGGTAAGTAGGTATAGTAAGCTGTGCCCAGCGAGCTTTACCTCTGCGTACGTTAACCTCATCTTAAGCTAATAATAATCCTTTATAAATCTTCATAATTAACTATTTATCACGATTTCAACTATACGGTAAGAAGCAATGATTACCGGTAACGACTAATTACAACGCTGCAAGAGTATTTCAATTATACATATTATTATTAGACAGCACCCTTTTACCATCATCCAAAATAAAATCTTTTATTGGTAACCCAACGCCATCTAGCCTCGCTAATAAGTAACCTCCCCACAATAGAGTAGATATTAGATAGTTGTTTCCAGACGGTAACGACTTTTATCGCCTACTAGACGTATTTATCCGTTTACATTATGCATCCCAACTACGTTGCTTTTAAACCAAAATTCCTACTAGCAATGAATAGTCATATGATTCTATCCCCTACATGACATACCTGCTACTTGTTATTACTTATAATCGCGATTCCTCATCAACGCGTGTATTTTGAACCGTAATACTATTTTATGTTACTTTTCCTAGGATTTTAGCGAACTAACAAAATGAAGCGGCATTTCCCATGTCATTGCATTCTAATCTACTACGTGATAAGTATTAGGAAAATCTCTTTCAATGTAAAAATCGCAGGTATTAAAAATAACAGGTATGGAAAATAACAGGTGATTCCACTTGCTATAACAAAATCACATGATTACGCGATAAGGAAGTTTCCTCTCCGATTGGTTTTATGACGTCATGTTTTATAATCATTCCTAATTCTAGATTGTTTATGGTCTCGCTAAATCATTTGTCTCTATGGTCCAACCATAGACAAAGAACGTTATAGTCCTTGACTAGCCTAAACTACTCTATGGATTTCAGATGTGAGACTCAAGTACACTATTATAATTTTTTTTTTTCTCTAACATAACCAACAAAATAAATTATAATACGTGGAATAGCACATCAACTAAAAACCGCAATCGCTCAACGATTATTAGTCAAAATATAATTATTATTAGTTTTATATTATGCTGTTAGCGTCATAACTTTATAATATTGTACAGCATATCGCCGTCCTATAATATAAATTGAATCCAGCAATAACTTAGTTGGTTAATTCTGTCCAATCTCGCCCCCTTGCCTTTCCATCCGACAGCAATAATAATTAAACCGCCCCCTATTCTACAAATCTTTCTAAATCAATAAATGTTGAACTATGTCACCCCATCGACTTTTTACGATCCTAAAAATAACTCAACACAAGGCTGTATGAACCAGTTGCCTATGCCTATATGAAATCTATCACCAGGAATAGAAACAAAACTACAGTTACCATAGCTCCTAACGTCAACAACAAAAATTGGTTAACTGGTTTCAGTATTCAAGAAAACAATTACTAAAGGTTTCAGTATTCACAGATAACTCAACAATTTTAAAATTTAATACTCCAGACCCCCGGATAATAACTATATCTATGTACTTCGTGCACTTATGATCCTTTGGGAAAACAACAACGTCTAACAGCCGCACGGTACCTGATGCTGGCGAAATCCACCATTAAATAAAGAAGGAAAAGATAATAACTGAAAGGTATTGTATTTCAAATAATACTCATTACATTATTGTTTTATAGTTTTATCTCCTTTGACCTTTAACCTAACCTGAGAATCTTTTTGTTACAGATTTCGTACAACAAAATTTAGCTCCAGCTCTCATTGCGACTGTCTACAATATAGGTCGAACCCGTAATACAAAGTGTATGAATCAACTTTAGAAGATAACAACGTTTACTGTGAAAAGTGTCAAATTATAATTCACCCACTATCAAGAGCCCGTAATACAAAGTGTATGAATCAACTTTAGAAGATAACAACGTTTATTGTGAAAAGTGTCAAATTATAATTCACCCATTATCAAGAGCCCGTAATACAAAGTGTATGAATCAACTTTAGAAGATAACAACGTTTATTGTGAAAAGTGTCAAATTATAATTCTTCAATATCTCTGAATTAATTAATCTTCATTGAATTATTCCCTATTAAGCCAATTCTAAACTCACGCATCGCAACACGACAACAATTTGTGGGAAAAATCCCACTTCTAAATTAAAGTATTACCGCTTGACTGAAATCCAATACAACTATATTAATGATAATTTATAACTTAACTTTCTGATCCTGGTCATGGCTTACCAAATTGTAACCTCCCCCCCTCTTTATAAATTGCTACACCTAAATCTATAAATTCTCTATACCTAATCTAAACCTAAATCTAATGCCTTTCACACCTATATGCCTAGCTAGCTTATAATACATACACACATCCTCGCCGCTTTACCTTAACTTAAATTATTATCTAATTCTTAAAACTAATTAACCTAATTTATCTACAATCTAATGGTTGTGTCTGGAGTTTTGTAGAGTGTGTAGCGTTTGTATGAAGATGGAACCTTAGCATAGCTTAATTCTATTTGCAGTGAATTTCAGTCAAGCAATGTAATATTATAATAACTACTATTTTGGCCAGATCGTCTAGTGAACCCTCCGTTGTTAACCGCATTTAAGTAACTCAAGTTCTTTCGTGAAAGTTTAGTAATTGGCTTATCCCTGTGTTAAATTATTTACTCCTGACCTAATTACCTACCAGTCTATAAATCATAACATAAATATGTGTAGCCTAGCAATGACTCCGTCTGAACTGTGACCTAAATCCTTCACTGCAGCTGCGGGGAAGATTTGTAACCACTCAAAGGTAATCAGATGATAGCTTAGCTTGTAGGTATTATTATTTATTATCAGTAGCATGATACATAAGAAGCCTGGTGCAATTTATGAGCCCCACCACCGCTCCATAGCGTACTGTACATCTCATGGTTTAATTACAGTTCCGTCACATTGGCTTTAACTTTAATTATTAGCTTGTGCCTTTAATTCTTTAACTGAGAATTTACATCTCTCCTCAAATTTAATTTCATTTTACATTATGAACTATGTGTTAGCAATTTAAATTCTTATTATTCCACATAAATCAATAGAGTTTATCTCAAGGCTTGCTATCATCCAAATATCCTTTTCACATTAAGAACTTAATTATTCAATGCAATAACTTATATTCAGTTCCGTAAAGGGTGGATAATTTAATAAAACGCCAATTCAGGCGGTGGCTAAAGTAGAATGCTATTAATACAGGTAAAACTACTTTTATTTATTCTTAGTATTTATTATACAAGTCCTGTAAAGCTCCAATATAACTACATTGGCTTGGCTGCATTGGCAGATTATCACATCTTAAGTTTATTAAAGGATGTTTAATTCATTCAATATCCTTGACTTTAGGAAGTGAACTGAAATAGAATACTATCATTTGAAGTAAATTACTTTGGATTACTCTTAGTGTTCATTATACAGATCTTATAAAGTATAAATACATCTCAAGTTTATTGAAAGATGCCTAATTTATTCAACATCCCTGACTTTTAGGGAGTGAATGTAGTTAATTATTTTTCCATTAACTTACACCCTCTGTCTCCCAGACTGAGTGGTTAATTTGATAGACTACTAAATCATAGTTAGTATACCTTTAGTAGGTAGTTAATTATCACTGTTAATCATTAAATAAATTACATTTAGAAGTTATCTTTTACTCACTTTAATAAGTATAAATTAGACTGTACTAGGTATTAGTCTGATTGATTAGATTGTTCCCATCAAATATTTCTATGTTTCATATTATTAGAAGTAAGTACTTACATATCTTAAGAGGTCTATTCAAATGGTATTAGTAGACCATTGTCAGGCTAATTAGCTGGTTGTTATCAATCAATTATTTCTATGTTTCAGATTATTAGAAGCTCATAAGCTTGCAATGTCTTCTTTCAACGACTTATCCTAGGTTCTAAACTGGTTTTAGTTGTTCAGTTTGTATCAGCTTATTTTTGCTAAGGTATCGGATGTAAAACTTTAACACCTTGAAGAGTGTAGCGATATGAGATCGTATTGCATCCCAGGGAAAGCTAAAAAATGCCTGTTTGGTCACTTCAGCATTAGAAATCAAACATCACAGTACGGCTAAGCTTATTTGCTATAACTTTTTAGTATTTTTCTTGTAATAGGAAACCAGTCTAGACTTTTAGGTATTCCAAGTAATGATGGTACAATATTATCATACTTCTGTTAATTATTTAAAATGAATAATTAATTGGTAACAACTTTAGGAAAACAATTAGAATTTTACCGGCCTGCGGTAACAGATTACTTGCCTAGCTAGGACCCACATCACTTCATCATAATTTTATTTAGCGCCTTAACTTAATTATCCCTGCCTTATTAGTCTGAATTAATAACTAACCATATATATATCCGCCTACCTATAGATTCCTACAACTTTCCTCACTTGAAAATGCCTATATTTTGTCGAACTAACAGTCCCTCTTGTGTACCTTGCAAACTAGGCCAAGCCTCATTTAATTTAAATTCGTGGTGTGTGGTGAGAGTCGCATTGCCCCTGAAAGCAACTAACTCCTAAATGTTCTATCAGTCGAGCCAGTATACTCAGTGTGTTATTTTCCTATCACTACACTGTATGTATGGAGATAGACTCGAGATTGGACTGGGTCATACGGGTCTACCTCCAGCTAAATGGTGTCTGACCTATCTTCAACTTTCACTAGGGAGACAACTGTCTCTCCCCCATTACTCCGTCGAAGATAGTGTATTGTTTAGCGTAATAGTGTAAAACGCCGATCTTATTAAATACAATCAAAGATCATCCAGACCGAAGTCTGTTGAAAGGTACATAGGGTTTTGTTGTCACCGTGACTCGTTTCCGCCGATGTACCCCAGAATACTTCATTCTGTTAACGGATTCGAGTTGCGATCGCAATAGTTTACTTTATTAATAACTTTCAATTTCACAAATCTTAATTAATATCGCAGCTCGAATATCACTTAGCGCACTATCAAGCTCGGACGCTATTTTTCCCGTATGAGTCGTACCGCACTCTTAAGTTGGACCGCTCCGTTGACGTCCCAAAACTGAATGCCCCCTAATTTTCCGCCCTTTTCCTAAGCATCTTACTTTCGCGCCACACGCCTAAGATTTTTCCGCGCGAGCCCACTTTTCTTCCCTTCAACCAATCGCTAGCCGTTTCCCCGATCCCCCCCGCCTTCGCGTCGCGCCACGTGGAGCTATCATCCGACCTCTCTTTCTGTCTTTTTCTCAACCTCTCGCTCGCTCATAGCCGCTTCCGCCGCGCAATTCTAAAATTTTTCCATAATCTAACCAAATCTCGTCCGACAGCCAATATTTCATCGTTGAATATCTAAATGTAGCCTTCTATTAACACTTCCCTCTTAATAATCCTCCACTTAAGCCAATAATCCTATATTTTGGGAAACTATCAAAAGTTCCGTATTCCGACCATAGATGGCGTCCGCCCGTAGGTGAACCACTTTGCCGACCCCAGAGCAGTCCCCGCGAAACTCAAAATAAAATACGGTCCTAGTCAACCTAGCAACCTTACGCGAAGCCCAAATAAATGACTTCCGCTAGACGCCACCTATGTCGCAAGGGACGCGCAGAGCAGTCCCCGCGAAATTCAAAATAAAGAAGTCAAACTAGCAACCTTATGCGAAGCTTACGTAAATAACTTCCGCTAGACGCCGCCTATGCCGCAGGGGACGCGCAGAGCCGTCCCCGCGAAATTCAAACTAAAGATAAAGCGCTAGACCATTGACCATTATTCTGAACTAGTTTATTATTCCCTTTTTCATGCTTATTATATTAATGGTGCTACGCATTAATATTTATTTTAATGCTACTCCCACACATTCCTTACTAACGGACGGATACCATTCATTCTGTACCGTTACAATAAGATAAATTCCTATAAGTATTCCTATTTCTTATTTCCTTACTATTGCACCCATTTTATTATTATTTCTTTTTGTATTTTTATCACCCAAGGTTGTCTGATTCATTGCTTGTTAGCAATAAGACCGCCTGTTTTGTACTTTGTCTCTGTAAAAATGTTTTTTGTGTATATGTTCTGTGTGTAATTAAAGTATGTTTCATTATTTATTACTATTATTTTATTTATATAGATTGATTCATTTTTTGGCTTACCTCTCCCGGCAGACAAAACACCGATTGCTCGGACACCATTCGCTCGACGAATTGCAGTTCGCTCTTGAATTCAGGAAACTGCGCCATCTTGATCTCTATCATCATATACATGGCCCCTTGTGGCATGATAGGCCTCAGGCCAGGAACTCTACGTAACTCCTCGTACGCAAGTTTCGCTTGATTCTGTAATATAGAACTTAATTAAATGTATTTATTATTTACAAGAAAAAAGTTATACTTAATACCTAATATTAAAATTAAAATATTTACAAATGACAAAGACAAAAAAACTAAGACAAAATAGGAACTATAAATAAAAGAATTGCCCTATATCATCTCCATCAGCCAGACCAGAGTACCCAGTATATAGCCGCATTGCCTCGCTAAATGGCGAGGCTTAAGGCGGGTCTCCTGCGACACTGTTTTGTATTTTCTAACACCTAACATCAAACATCTAACAAATATGGGCGTGACCTGCGTATATATTTTGACATATTTTGTTAGAGGTTTGATGTTAGGTGTTAAAAAACACAAAACAGTGTCGCAGGAGACACTGTCGCCTTTAGGCGTTGAACCAGATAAATTAGTTGAAAACGAAATAAGTCTTCGGTAGATCTAGGTCACACACACCACTGTTAAAAATGTTAAAGAGGAATCGCAGATGCGTTGCCGGCCTTTAAGGAAGGAATACATATAAGGAAGGAATAGGAGTTGTGAGGGGGGGAGGGCCTCTGGAACCCTCACTCACTAGCCGGACGAAACACAACAGCACCAAGTGCCATTATTTCACGCTGAATATTCGTAAGAGGGTGGTATACCCCGGGCGAGCCGGCCCAATGCGTGCTGCAACGCAGCGTGGCTTTACCACTCAGATACGTATAATACCCGCAACTGGGCCGTAATATTAAGTGCAAAGAACAACAATTTGTAAGAGATTAACTCTGATAGCTGTGGTGTGGAGGGTGGTCATAATTAAGAGACTACCAACCCATCTCTGCCCTTGGGTGTCGTATAAAAGTACTGGAAACAACTCAAACATCCAAGAACTGAGCTGAGCACATGTGCAGTTTTTATTTGGTAAATGGTGAACTTTGTGTATATCTCTGAAATTGCAGTTCTGTATGGAACATCTTTTTTTTGCAATTAGGTGTAAGTACCTACTACAAACACCCTGCAGATTAAAGAAAAGTTCTCCAGGTTAATTTTTCACTTGCGTGGCTAAATTGCTGCTGTCTGACTTCTTGTCTAATTTTAAAGAATAAAACTCATGAGCGCATGCAATTAATTTTGTTTTAGATAACAATTTATAACAAGAGATCAAATTAATAATGAAATCCGATGTGATTGAACTGAATAAATCTTAGTTTTACTATGTTATTAACTTCGTTCAACTGCATTTAAATGCAAATAAGCTAATTGTTAAAAATAACAAAATTTGTGTACGCTTGCACCGTCATTCATCCAATAGATTAATTAAAGTAAAAAGAGTATAAATAAAAACACAATTACATAATGTTTTAGGTTCAATACGTTTCAAAGAGTGCAGTCAGGAAGCTTATCTACAAAATGTAAATGTGTCGATACCGGTTAGGGTAGGTAAGTGCATGAATGGGCTCGATCGCGCTGTGGAACCTTCCACTCACCTCTATAAACAAAACAACCTCATCGAAGAAACTTTGCGGCGTCGATTTTAGTATGGTCGGTAAAGCTCTTTGTATCAACGTGCTGGGGCCAAGAATTTTACTAGACAGATTGAATAAGCCTTTACGCACTTCTTTTCCCAAAATGTTTTGGCGGTCGTGCATCACAAGCCATCCCATTCTCCAGCCGGGCACTAAAAATCTCTTCGTCAATCCACCACACGTGAGCACAGGAACATCTTTGGATAATGCTGAAATGGCTGAGAACTCATGGCCACTGAACACGAAGTGCTCGTATATTTCATCAGCAATGATTGGAAGACAGTTTCTCGACGCCACGTGCAAAATTTCGGACAAATGCTCTTTATTATAAACAGAGCCGCATGGATTGGATGGGTTTATGACAACTATCGCGGTTGTGTCGTCGTCTATTTGATTCTCTAGATCTTCCAAGTCTACTCTCCATTGTTGATTAGGCTGCAAATAGAATTACTCAAGTTATTAATAAGATCTAACCTTTATCAAGGATTTAGCTACGCAGTTAAGAGAAACAAATGTGTAAATAAGCAGTAGGTATGCAAATTTAGTCCACAATAAGTTGAAACTCGTTTCAATGTAGAAACTTGTATAACATCGGCTCGTATACCCATTTATATATACCAACGAGACCCGTCACCGCGTAGCTTCTCGAATTTAGGGAACCACAGATTAGATATTTTATTGAAACGGTACCGGTTAAATTTACAGCACACACATTTTTTTGTTAAATGGATTTTAAAGTTATTTACACGTGAACCACTAGTGTAGATAGCTTACGAATTGCAAAAGACTAGCAACACTTACCAGTAAATCATAATATTTGATCTCGATTCCCAAGCCTTCAGCTACAGTCTTATATATCATGAATCCGGGTCGAGGCACCAGTATATTCTGGCCGGAATCCGCGAGTACAGTGACAGCCAGTTCAATGGCGTGTGAGCAACCGCTGCACAGTATCACATCATCGCCGGTTACCGGACCCTGGTGCGAACTGTACTCAGCGACAGCCTGCCTCGCCTCCGGGTGGCCCACCATAGAACCATACCCTCGGCTTGAAGACCATTCTAGGCTCTCTCGTACTGCCTGAAGCACTTGCTCAGGAGGGTTCAGGTTTCCAAAAACTGTAGGATCACCTGCAACGTTACTCTGATTCAGTATGTGTGAAATTACAGCTTTAAAAGTTGGTACCTGCACAGTCATTTGTTTATTTCGGTAGGTGGTTAAACACGAGCTGACATTGACTTACGTATTTACAAAACTTTGCTAATTAATAAAAGAAACATTACGCTTAACAGAATTACAGTTATAATAAAAAGATACACGTAAATAAGTTAAATAAATAAAATATAGACCCTAATGTTTGAGACATTTTTTGTAATGATGATGATGCAATAAAATAACCACAATTATTAATTGCACATATAAGTCACATGGTATAAACATGTTACAGAAAACGTAAGGGTGAGCTTGTCTCTAGAAGAGGTTTCTTCCAGGCAACCCTATGGGTAAGAAAGTAGCTTGCGAGATAAGCGGTGCATTATATGTTACACCAAAACAACATTTAACAATTCAGTAAGGGAATACAAAAGTTATCCAAAACACAATTTCATACTCACCCACGGATAGTGCAATCAAAGGTTTGCTCGGATTAGGCTCCACCTGGAGGTTCTCTACGATGCTCCTAATCAAATTATGGGTGTTGCGAGCTAGCACTGACGCGCGCACATCCCATGACCGTTTGTCCTGTGATCGACGCGACATGGGCACCAAACTTGTATGTATTGACAGCTGCGGCGACGACTACACGCTCACACGGAATATTGCCTACCTTCCAACACACCTCAGTTTTGTATGAGAACTGTGACGTTTGACTAATACAAGCTCCCGAGCAGCGGAACTGGTTTCGGAATGTAGATGAGATGACGGCGCCGGTGGTGGTGTGGCAGTGGGGCGACTCGTTTTATATCTTCCATAATCAATGTGCGATTGGGTTGACCTATAATTATTTGCGTTGCAGCATTTAACTACGGTCCTTGTTAATGAAATGATCGAATAGATAATATTTTGACAATAATATGTACTGATGTCCTTAGTTGAAGGGTTAGTAACACAAATACCTAGCTAAAGGGAAACAAAAAAAGAAAAAACGCCATAACGAGTTTTGAAATATTAACTGTCTCCTGCAAAGATTTTAGAGTTATTTTACAATCACGACTATATTAACAATTTCATTGAAACTTGAAATTCCATGAAAACTTATAATCTTGACTGTTTCAGGATAAATTTATCCCAAACAAGAAGCTCGACGGCGTTCCGATTTGCGCGTTCGGGTACAGAGAGATCTTGCAAGTTAAGCAATTTTCGCAAGAACGGGATAGCGGAAAATATATAAAGCTTCGGAAGGCACGTTAGGCCGTTGGCTTAACGGTACCGGTGGTTGTCGGAAGATGGCTGTCGTTGAAGTCCACGCCGCCGGCGCCGCCGCGCTTACGCCGAAGTCACCGTCGGGAGTTATGATGTCCTGTTGTAGACCTAGCATGCGCAATACGAGATATTATTATGTCGCGGACGAGAGACGACAAATCATTTTAAGTTGTCATGTTAAGGTTTGTAGACAAAAATACCACAATTTATGCAAAACCAACTATTAAGTCTATTTTTGACATATAATATGTAGAGTTCTAAGCGCATCCATGTGTCTTTAGTGTCGATAGACATTAGAGATAAATGAATAAAACACGAGAAAATGGGTCTAGAAGAGTTCTCGTGTTGCGCCATTTACCTACTATTATTTATATCAGCCTTAGACCAGAGGACTTTTATAGGCTTGTAGAGGAAATGTTATTGCCCCTCCTCTACTTTTATTAGCTTTTTAGTCACGCCACTTTTTAGTTGTTTTTCTGACTTAACTCGTAATATACCATGCAAGCTAGTCACGGCTTCGCTCGCGTTAATTTTAAGTAGATTGTATAAATAAATTATTTTAATTAATACACCATCCTTCCCCCTTTCTTGGTTAGGTAGTTATGAAAAAAGATGCAGACTTTGATTATATTTGTTTAATTAAGTATAACAATATTTCTGCAAAATTAGAAGCAAATCGGACGACGCAATAAAATGTTCCATACAAAGTTCACACCTACCCCACATTATATTCCCCCCTTAAAATCTTATTTTTACAGGAAGAAGTCGCCTTATTTTAACCGTTTCCAGGGCCCTATCTATTTTTGTTCTCTCCATGAAAATTCATCAAAATAAACGCACATCCAACGGGCGGCTGCGTCCGAGATATTGGTTAGATATACAGAAATAGATCTAAATAGAAGCCGCATACTTACTTTGTGTGTCAAAATAGTGCCAAAAGGATGGTAAAATGCCATCTTTCGACCGCGCTTCATTTAGCCATTCTCAGCACCAGATATAAGTGTAATTTAAAAAAAAATACTACTGTGTCGTATCGAACTGTAAAAACAGTAAAAGAAAAGTTAACCGAGATAATCAATACTTTTCTTTCAGTAAGTAATTTTCTTATTAAATTGACACAGAAAAAAGTGACACACTTGTTTTCATACATTGAAGCTAACATGCGGCTTCTATTTAGATCTATTTCTGTGGTTAGATCCAAATGTCGAGTGTGGCGATGACTTTCCGAATAACGAATTATACTGCAAGAGATTTTTCCATTCGCATAATTTCCCAATCGAATCGTTTCCTAATTTTTTTTTACCGAAGGTAGATTTTTTCAGAAGCTGTTTTTCTTTTCGCATTATTACCCAATCAAATGTTTTCCTGATAGTTTTTTTCCGGAAGTTGAATTTTTCATTTCGCGTAATTTTGAATTTTGAGTTTTCGCTCTAGCGTTTTATTTTTTTCAGATAATTATAGGTTTATTGTCTTTTCAGCAGCTTGTATTTCATTGAATCTCAGCAGCGTCATCTTAGTCCCAAAATCCCGATATTACATAGTTCTATTTTGTGGTTATAAGACAGTAAAAATGTTACCATAGGTACTTTTTTTTTAAATAGCATAGAAATTAAAATAGGAAAAATTGAACATAAGTAGTTATATTTAGTAATGATCATGTAAGCGAATGTGTAAATTACGTGACTAGGAATATTTAAGAACGGATATTTATATTACGTTAAGCAAAAAAAAAATTTTCAGTTTACTCTCCAGCACAAAAACGCACAGAAAATTAAAAATTGGGAAATTATGCGAATGGACAAATCGCTTGCATTAAAATTCGATTTTCGGAAAGTCATCGCCACACTCCAAATGTCATTGGTTAGATCTGTCAAAATTCTTTTTAGTTTTCTTACAATTAGCAACATGGAGCTTCTCCCGTGCTCTTTTAGAAACAACACGTGTTGTGAGACTCCATTTTATTTCTACCGTACAATACTAAATGTACTTTAAAAATATATATGTACCACTTGAAATTTTCTTAATGCTTAACGCGAATCCATTAAAGATTATTAATTTAATTATAGTCGCAAAATTATCTCATTAAACCTGATTTAATGATACCCCTTTCTCTCGGTTGTTCGTTGAAAACCAATCTTTTAGTTTATCAAAAACTAAAACAGTTTTTAAGCGCCTGCTGATAAGTAGTGACTTTATTATTTACTTTGAAAAGTTGAAAATCCTGTTTATCCGCATTCCATTTAGAGTTTTTATTTGATGTATATATGGCTCAACATGTAAAATGCGGGTTAGCAGTATAAACAGAGTCAGTGCAACATGATCACGGGTTCACAGATGTGATTATATTCTAGTGTACGCTGAAAACTGAACCTGAGACTTTCAAAGGCTGCTGCCACCAAAAGCAGGTCAAAAGTGCGTTTTGACACAAGGAACAATCAATTAAGGCTGGGATTCCCGAAATTCCCGAAAATAGGTTATTTTAAATTATGCATTACTCGCAAATCACAACACATTCAAAATTTGGAAAAAATAAATGTTTTTCCACAGGCTTTTATCTAGTCATTCCGGCTATTAAATACCTACTCTACTAGTGATACTTTATAGCATCAAATAAAATTTCAAACATCCGTCTAATCGTAATTCAAATATCGTATTACTTGCATTATACTTGGTTTTAGTTAATGAAAATTTTACGAAAATAATTGTCTTTCAATAGGTGAGACATTCCGGCCGTTATAAGTAAAAAAAAAAAATCTTGATTTTCAAAATTACTACCTATTTTGCTAAGTTGACGGTCGCGAATCGCGATGTGCAATCAATCAGTCCCCTACTAGTCTTCGCTCGGAAATCCTAGCCTTAATTATTATTTTTTGTTTACGCTCACACCAAATCTAGACAAACGTGAGTATTCTTTCTCTTTTGAAACTCGTTAATATGGTAAGATAACGAATAAATATACATAAACTTACAAAAAAGACTCAGACCCGAATCCAATTTAGATAAACAGTTCTCTAAGTTGACACGACCTTGAATTTTATTGAAACCGGGACCTCAGAGATGGTGCGATGCCAGACTCGGCGTGCCAACCACTCGACCGCGGAGGTCGTCGAAATCATCACCAATGATCCACGACATCCACGCAATATGCAGAGAAACTGTTGATTTTGGGTCTGGGTGTTATTTATGACGTAAGTATTATAAATAAAAATGTTTATGTGTTATCTAGTTTAACCAATAACAACAAGTATCAAAAGAAGCTTAACTTTGGGCTAGATAATAAGGTGTGAGAGTGGGAAAGTTATTTATTAATTTATTAAAATAATTTATTTATTTATTAATGTTTGAATCAACGGACGAACGTGCTTTACTCATCCCTCCCGGGTCAGAGCTGGAACCATGGACATATTATGGCTAGAACTGAGCGCGGCCTAAAAGGTTATTTTGAAGGTATGGTTATCATCAATGACCTTTTATTTAGAAATTTCACAGACTTCGCAGTGCCCGCAAGAATCGTAGCATTGAAAATGAATACCAAAATTTACGAAAAAATAGTACATTGTTACTCTAGGGGTGAAAGTAGCTTATTTATTCCCGAGACGGAGTTTGGCACGCCAATAGTTCGAAGGACTAAATAAGTCTATCGCCCGACGTAAACACTGTGCTTTTCATTACGAATACAAGGAAATAAAAAATAGTTTAGTCCGTTAGCCGCCTTTTACGACACCCAAGGGAAGAAAGGGCAACCCCTTTCTTCCCAATCAAAATAATACTACCAACGTAGTATTATTTTGATGAGGCCATCGCCGCTCTTTGTTGTTGGATGTATGTGCAGTCTTTAGTCCGCTAGTCGCCTCTTACGACACCCAAGAGAAAAGAGGGATTGGTATTGGTAGTATTATTTAGTTAGATGAACCCATCGCCGCTATATGCTGTTGAATGTACATGCAGTCCGTAGTCCGTTAGTCGCCTTTTAATATACCCAAAGGAAGAAAGGGGTTGGTAGTATTATTTTGATCAGCCCATCTCCGCTCTATGCTGTAGGATGTATGTGCAGTCTTTAGTCCGTTAGTCGCCTTTTACGAAACCCTAATAAATAAATAAATTCTTTATTTGCATAAAAACATTGTATACATTGGTGATAATAGTAAAATCAATAGCACAATCATGTTTTGCCAATATAAAATGGCATGCAAATATTCAAAATACATCATTCATTAAAATATACGAGGGCGGTTTGATAAGTCTATGACTTTGGAAAGAAGAAACAAACTTTTTACATTTAATTTTTTTTATTTTTCTACATAATCTCCTTACAATTCTACGCACTTAGTCCAGCGATGTTCCAACCTCTTCAACCCATCGAAAAAATATTTTTTTATCAAACCCTGAAAAATAGGCCTCAGTTTCGGCTACCACCTCTTCTTTTGACGAAAATCTTTGCCTTTGCCCGCCAAGCCATTTCTTCATGTTTGAGAAGAGGAAAAAGTTACGGGGGGCTAAATCTGGCAAATACGGAGGATGTGGCAATAATTCGTATCCTAATTCGACAATTTTTGATGTCGCGTTATGCGCGTATGTTGCAGACGAGTAGGCCGGTGCATTATCCTGATGAAACATAATTTTTTTCTTTGCCAGATGCGGTCGTTTCTTGATAAACTTTTTATTGAATTTATCTAACAATGCAGCATAGTAAGCTCCGCTTATTATCTTGCCTTTATCCAAAAAATCGATGTAAATAACCCTTTGGCTGCCCCAAAAGACTGTGGCCATCACTTTACCAGCCGAGGAAATAGTTTTTGCCTTCTTTGGGGCACGTTCCCCGGTAGAGGTCCATTGCTTCGACTGTTGCTTAGTCTCGGTGTATAATGATGGACCCACGTTTCGTCAACTGTTACGTACCGACGCATAAACTCACTCGTATTGCGATTATACATGGATAGGCATTCCTCAGAAGCTGTTACACGATTTCGTTTCTGGTCAACTGTTAGTAAACGCGTCTTGCAGAAAGCTTTTTCATGCCCAGAATATCATGCAAAATATAAAAAACTCGTTCAGTCAAGATGTGCACAGCATCACTTATTTCGCGTATCTTCACTCGACGGTCTGCCAAAACAATATCATGTAAGTATTTTATTAACCATGCCCTCCGTAGTGACCTCAATCGGCTTGCCTGGGCGCTCCGCGTCATAGTGGTAGTTCGTCCACAACGAAATTCAGTGAACCACTTATGTAACATCCCATGAGAAGGCGCAGAATCACCATAATACTTTTTCAATTTGTCTTCGGTCTGCACAGTTTTACCACGTAAAAAATAGTGTTTAATTATAACTCGAAACTCGCTTTTCTCCATTTTCAAAGAATACTTAGAAGTCGCCTAACTTTTTTGTTTCTAAAAATCTTGTTTTTGCGCCAAATTTGAAAAAAGAACGGCATGCGCTTCGTAGTGAGTTTCCAAATAAGAGACAAAAAAATATTAAAAAAGTTTTTATTCAACCTTAAAGTCTTAAACACTGAAAAAAGACGACAACCTCAGGCGGGAATCGTACCACGCACCTTCCGCATTCCGGGCGGCTGCCTTAACCACTTGGCTACCGAGGTCTGGCTTTCAACCGTCGAAATTTGTCAGTGTTTGATGCTTATGTTTTTAGTCAACATTGCTTCATCAAATCTTAGAAGTTTTCATTCTGAGATCCGAAAGAAATATTTTTACAAATATTTGAACATTCGGTTAAGATGAAGCTGCGTTTATAGATTAATGTTTTATATTTTAGCGTTTTATTAACGTTTAAAACTTAAGTAAAATTTTAAACACTGAAAAAAGACGACAACCTCAGGCGGGAATCGAACCACGCACCTTCCGCATTCCGGGCGGCTGCCTTAACCACTTGGCTACCGAGGTCTGGCTTTCAACCGTCGAAATTTGTCAGTGCTTGATGCTTATGTTTTTAGTCAACATTGCTTCATCAAATCTTAGAAGTTTTCATTCTGAGATCCGAAAGAAATATTTTTACAAATATTTGAACATTCGGTTAAGATGAAGCTGCGTTTATAGATTAATGTTTTATATTTTAGCGTTTTATTAACGTTTAAATATACTTAAGTAAAATTTTAAACACTGAAAAAAGACGACAACCTCAGGCGGGAATCGAACCACGCACCTTCCGCATTCCGGGCGGCTGCCTTAACCACTTGGCTACCGAGGTCTGGCTTTCAACCGTCGAAATTTGTCAGTGCTTGATGCTTATGTTTTTAGTCAACATTGCTTCATCAAATCTTAGAAGTTTTCATTCTGAGATCCGAAAGAAATGTTTTTACAAATATTTGAACATTCGGTTAAGATGAAGCTGCGTTTATAGATTAATGTTTTATATTTTAGCGTTTTATTAACGTTTAAATATACTTAAGTAAAATTTAAAACACTGAAAAAAAGACGACAACCTCAGGCGGGAATCGAACCACGCACCTTCCGCATTCCGGGCGGCTGCCTTAACCACTTGGCTACCGAGGTCTGGCTTTCAACCGACGAAATTTGTCAGTGCTTGATGCTTATGTTTTTAATCAAAATTGCTTCATCAAATCTTAGAAGTTTTCATTCTGAGATCCGAAAGAAATATTTTTACAAATATTTGAACATTCGGTTATGATGAAGCTGCGTTTATAGATTAATGTTTTATATTTTAGCGTTTTATTAACGTTTAAATATATTTAAGTAAAATTTTAAACACTGAAAAAAGACGACAACCTCAGGCGGGAATCGAACCACGCACCTTCCGCATTCCGGGCGGTTGCCTTAACCACTTGGCTACCGAGGTCTGGCTTTCAACCGTCGAAATTTGTCAGTGCTTGATGCTTATGTTTTTAGTCAACATTGCTTCATCAAATCTTAGAAGTTTTCATTCTGAGATCCAAAAGAAATATTTTTACAAATATTTGAACATTCGGTTAAGATGAAGCTGCGTTTATAGATTAATGTTTTATATTTTAGCGTTTTATTAACGTTTAAATATACTTAGGTAAAATTTTCAACACTGAAAAAAGACGACAACCTCTGGCGGGAATCGAACCACGCACCTTCCGCATTCCGGGCGGCTGCCTTAACCACTTGGCTACCGAGGTCTGGCTTTCAACCGTCGAAATTTGTCAGTGCTTGATGCTTATGTTTTTAGTCAACATTGCTTCATCAAATCTTAGAAGTTTTCATTCTGAGATCCGAAAGAAATATTTTTAAAAATATTTGAACATTCGGTTAAGATGAAGCTGCGTTGCGTCATTTAAACGTTAATAAAACGCTAAAATATAAAACATTAATCTATAAACGCAGCTTCATCTTAACCGAATGTTCAAATATTTGTAAAAATATTTCTTTCGGATCTCAGAATGAAAACTTCTATGATTTGATGAAGCAATGTTGACTAAAAACATAAGCATCAAGCACTGACAAATTTCGACGGTTGAAAGCCAGACCTCGGTAGCCAAGTGGTTAAGGCAGCCGCCCGGAATGCGGAAGGTGCGTGGTTCGATTCCCGCCTGAGGTTGTCGTCTTTTTTCAGTGTTTAAAATTTTACTTAAGTACACACATCAAAAGTGTCTAGGGATCAACACATATTTTTGCAATAACTTTTCTCCTGATTGATATTAATTAAAATTTTCTTTAAGGATTCATCAAATAAAGTGTTTTCGTTTGTCTACAGTAACGATAAACCAAGTCACCTTTGCATTAATAAAGAAATTGATATTCTTTGCATAACAGAACACTGGCTTAAAGACCATCAGTTCATGTTCAATTTTAAGAATCATTTGGTAGGAAGTTCGTTCAGTCGAGGAAATGCAATACATGGTGGCTCCTTAGTTATTGTTAGTAAGAAGTTTAAATTAAAGGAACGCAAAGACATAGTGAGCCTCTCGGTTGAGCGAACAATAGAAATAGCTTGTGTGGAGTTGGAGCAGTTTGTTGTATTAAGTGTGTACAGACCTCCTTCAGCATCATATGATTATTTCGAAAAAGTTATGGATGAGGCATTACATAAAGTCCGTAATGTAGGTAAAACAATAATTGTTTGCGGGGATTTTAATATTAATTTGTTAGAAAATTCCACGATGTCAACTAAAATTAAAAACCTATTTCTATCATACAACTTGAATCATTTATTTTTGGAGCCGACAAGAATAACTGCCACTTCGGCCACCTGTATTGATAACATATATACAAATGTAAAACCACTGGCTAAGCAAATTATTAATAACCTGGACTCTGATCATTGTGGCCAAATGGTCAGCTTTCCACACCAGCGTAAACAAGTGACGAAAAAGAATATCACTGTTGTACCAAAAACTGCAGGTCGGCTGGAACGCTTTAAAAGCAATCTAGATACAAAATTAAATTATTTAGAATACAATGACAACCCTAATGTCTTTTATAATAATTTTTTTAACATTTATTGTTCAGAATTTAATAAAACTTTTATTCCAAAAAAGATCTCAGTTAGTGGTACTGTAACTTTTAATGAATGGGCTACAATTGGTATTCACAGAAGTAGGAAACGCCTTTATGAACTTTATGGTGAACGCAACTATAACACCAGAGATGACTTCAAATTATATGTTAAAAATTATTCAAAGTTATTCAAAAGAGTATGTCGATTAGCCAAGGCAAACTATCTGAGTTCTAAGATTAAGAATAGTAATGACAAAATAAAAATGACATGGAATATTATAAATAGTGAAACAGGAAAGGTCAAAAGTCGTAATAATGAGTACAATTTAAATTGTGATAATAAAACCTTGACTTCTGATGCTGATGTTGCTGCAGCATTTGAGAGGTTTTTTACTGACATTCCAGTTTCAACTACAAAAGCCTTGATTTCCTCCCCCACTGTAGCTGAATCTGTTTTGAAGGAGAATGTTAAAGATTGTGAAAATAATTCAGTTTTCAAAAAATTAGTGTTATAGATATAATAAAAACATTTAACACTCTCAATAAAAAGAAAACTGCTGATCTGTGGGGTAATTCCGTGGACGTCGCTAAATCTGTAATTATGACAATAGCTCCAGTTTTAGCTTGCATATTTAATGAATGCATTGACTGTGGTGTTTTTCCTGACCTCATGAAATATAGTAAAATAATTCCATTATTTAAATCAGGTAGCACTTCTGACCCCTCTTACTTTAGACCTATTTCTGTGCTACCCACATTTAGTAAAATTTTTGAAAAGTTAATGCTAGATCAAATGCAAATTCATTTTTATAAAAATAAACTTTTACATTGTAAACAATATGGTTTTACTAGGGGTCGCTCTACAACTGACGCCGGTGTTGAGCTTTTAATCCAAATATTTGATACCTGGGAGGAATCACAGGATGCCCTAGGGGTATTTTGTGATTTATCCAAGGCTTTTGATTGTGTTTTACATGAAACTTTGGTCAGGAAGCTTAACCACTATGGAATTAGGGATGCTTCTTTGAGCCTTCTGATCTCATACTTGAGTAACAGGATTCAAAAGGTCGACATTAACGGTAAAAGATCTCCGGGATCAGTGGTTAAAATGGGAGTTCCGCAGGGTTCAATACTTGGTCCATTCTTGTTTTTGGTTTATATTAATGACTTACCTTATTTTGTAAAAGACAGTCATGAGATAGTATTGTTTGCTGATGATACTTCACTTTTATTCAAAGTGAAACGACGACACCCATATTATGACGATGTGAATAATGCGGTCTCAAAGATTGTTCACTGGTTTAGTGTTAATAACTTGCTATTAAACGAGGGAAAAACCAAATGTGTAAGATTTGTATTGCCTAATGTTAAGCAGGTAATAACTAGTGTACAAATTAAAGATAAGAATGTGAATCCTGTGGACACCACTGTGTTTCTAGGCATCACGTTGGATGCCAAGCTTCAGTGGGGCCCACATATAGCTAAATTGTCGAATAGACTTAGCTCTGCGGCTTATGCAGTAATGAAGATCCGTCAGTTAACTGACGTTGATACAGCTAGATTAGTTTATTTCAGTTACTTTCATAGTGTAATGTCGTACGCCATTTTACTGTGGGGAAATGCTGCCGACATTCAAACTATCTTTGTGCTGCAGAAGAGGGCTATTCGAGCAATATATAACCTACAGGCTGGTGACTCTCTCAGAGAGAGATTTAAGGATATAAGTATAATGACAGTTGCATCACAATATATTTATGAAAATCTTGTGTATGTTCATAAAAATATTGAAATGTTTTCAAAAAACAGTGATATTCACAAATTAAATACTAGAAGTAAGAACAAATTAGCAGTGCCTTATACTAGGCTCCATAAAATAAATAATTCTTTTAAGGGTCTGTGTGTACGATTATACAACAAAGTACCAAATGATATTCAGAAATTAGATCTTGATAAATTTAAAATCAAAATCAAAGAAAAGCTTTATAAAAAAGCTTTTTATAAAATGTCGGATTATACAGAAGACAAAACAGCCTGGGTCTGAAATGCTCCAAGTACCTACTCCAACAGCTATTTCTAATTGCCTATAATTAATTTATATAGAGCACCATATTTAAGTAAACTATTTACATTCAAATTCATATTTTGTATTTTGTGACCTGTTAACGACATATAATATATATATATTTTGTAAATGTCGTTGCTTCTGTGCGCTGTGGTTTCTTGCGCCCGTTCTTTGCCACAGTTAAAAAATGATGTCCTGAATGGGTGGTAGGTTAAAAAATATTTGGACGTTTCAAAGTACTTATTAATTGAGTTTATTGAATAAATATATTTTGACTATTGACTATTGACTATTGCCATTTTCCTAATAAAGGGATTTTTGACATTTGAACCACTAACATTAAAGTTCGAAAAAAAGACTGAAATAACAGTTTTCTTTAAAATTTTATTGGGTAACTTAAACAATTAATAATCCGTGTTTCTACCGCGAACACTAACAACACAAGAACATCGGTTTGGCATACTCAAAATGAGTTCATCCAAATCACGCTGTGGAATGGCCGCCCATGTTCGTTGCAACAACAAAAAAAGGTCTTCTTGCGACTGGATACTCTCCATATTCGGCAGAGCTCTTCTCTGTAGCATATACCATGCATGCTCAATCGGGTTCAAGTCTGGCGACTGAGCAGGCCAGGGCATGACATTGATGTTAGCTGCGGCGAGAGTCTTACAACTCTTGCGGTGTGCGGTCGTGCATTATCATGCATTAACTGAAATAAGGGACCGATTTGCACTTGTAGAGGAACGATGACGTCTGATACAATCGTCTCAGCATAAATTTGAGCGTTGAGGTTGCCTCTGATCCAAATCAACTCAGTTCTTCCGCCGATCCAAATACCCGCCCATACCATGATGGTTCCACCACTATAAGGATGGACTTCCTGGCAGGATTTTAATCGCTGTTGGCGTCCAGGGGTTCTCCAGTGTCGTATACGTCTTGTATCCGGTCTCATACCAAAACGAGACTCATCAGAAAAGCACACGAAACGCCATTGTTCTTCTGCCCAATTTCTGTGTTCAAGAGCCCATTGATATCGAATCCTACGATTGTGCATTGCTATAGGTGGTACCCTTAGCGGTCTTCGGGAATGAAGGTTCACTTCATGCAAGCGGTTTCTGACTGTTTGGTCGCTAATTAAGTTCCCTGAAGAGTGATGAAGCCTCACGGCTAACATCATGGCGGTTATTGTTGGAGCTCTTCGAGTTGTGATTTGAATGTATCGGTTTGTCTCCGTGTGGTGCAGCGATACCGTCCTCCATGGCGCTCAGCCACGGTACCAGTGCTTCGGTAACGTGTCCAAAGTCGACTGATAACACTCTGACTTGTATTCAGAGCTAAAGCCACAGTACGTTGCCGGGAACCAGCTTCTATCATTCCCACGGCTCTGAGCATTTCTTCCCTGCTTAAATGACGTCGCCGCTCCATAATAACGTTGGTTTTAATCAGTAGTAGGGAAACAGTAGCACTAATAATGTCTTCAATGCGTTGTATGTTTTTATAGGGAAAATATTGACAGCTGATTTTCATCTTTTACTAGAAATTGATTGAAAGTTCCTGTTTCAAATTATGAAATGCACCAAAAAGGATCCATATAAATTTATAAAATCATAAATTTATTACAAAGCCACATCTCAATCTCAAGAAATCCGCATAAAAATGCTTGATCCCTAGACACTTTTGATGTGTGTATATTTAAACGTTAATAAAACGCTAAAATATAGAACATTAATCTATAAACGCAGCTTCATCTTAACCGAATGTTCAAATATTTGTAAAAATATTTCTTTCGGATCTCAGAATGAAAACTTCTAAGATTTGATGAAGCAATGTTGACTAAAAACATAAGCATCAAGCACTGACAAATTTCGACGGTTGAAAGCCAGACCTCGGTAGCCAAGTGGTTAAGGCAGCCGCCCGGAATGCGGAAGGTGCGTGGTTCGATTCCCGCCTGAGGTTGTCGTCTTTTTTCAGTGTTTAAAATTTTACTTAAGTATATTTAAACGTTAATAAAACGCTAAAATATAAAACATTAATCTATAAACGCAGCTTCATCTTAACCGAATGTTCAAATATTTGTAAAAATATTTCTTTCGGATCTCAGAATGAAAACTTCTAAGATTTGATGAAACAATGTTGACTAAAACATAAGCATCAAGCACTGACAAATTTCGAGTTAAGGCAGCCGCCCGGAATGCGGAAGGTGCGTGGTTCGATTCCCGCCTGAGGTTGTCGTCTTTTTTTCAGTGTTTAAAATTTTACTTAAGTATATTTAAACGTTAATAAAACGCTAAAATATAAAACATTAATCTATAAACGCAGCTTCATCTTAACCGAATGTTCAAATATTTGTAAAAATATTTCTTTCGGATCTCAGAATGAAAACTTCTAAGATTTGATGAAGCAATGTTGACTAAAAACATAAGCATCAAGCACTGACAAATTTCGACGGTTGAAAGCCAGACCTCGGTAGCCAAGTGGTTAAGGCAGCCGCCCGGAATGCGGAAGGTGCGTGGTTCGATTCCCGCCTGAGGTTGTCGTCTTTTTTCAGTGTTTAAAATTTTACTTAAGTATATTTAAACGTTAATAAAACGCTAAAATATAAAACATTAATCTTAAAGTCATTCATTTGCCAAACTGCCCTCGTACTCAACATTATACTCAATTCATTGCACTTAAATAATAGTTCTATTCTATTCTATCATTATTACATCAATCATCGATTTTTGTGTTTTACACAAATTTCATAAGTATATAAAGATGTCAAAGTAAGTAAGCCAAGTCTTGTAAAGAGTGGACGGCAAGATGTGAGCGGAGGAACACCGCATATTGCTCTTACACATTTCTGAGCGATAAAAGCTCTATTGATGTGAGTACCATTACCCCAGATTACTAGCCCATAGCGCACTATAGATCCTACATAAGCATGATAGGTTGTAATGGCAGTTTTTAACATTCGTTACAGCCCTAACCTGTTTAAGGACATCTACAAAGGAGATGGCCCACGCCCCATACATTGTCTGCCCCACAAAAAAAATTCATGCTACCTGATCAAAATTGAATTTCTGTATTGGTTCTTCATTCTTTTATAATATCAGAAGTAAATTATTGTTGTAAATAGCGGGGTTTTAAAGATAAAAAAAATAAAGCACCACGCCATTTAAAGTGAAAAAAATTATAAGATAACTACCTTATTGTACATATTTTGCTCAGAATACATCATTTATTGATATTGAAGATATCTATTTACTCTCATAAGTATAAAATATAGACATATGTATTTAAATATATATTTAGGGGCATAAGGTAGGGTAGGGCTTAAAATATCATAATGGTCTTAAAAATAAAACGCTATTTTACAAAATAATTATATTTATTGATCATCATCACCATCATCAATTAAAATATTATCTAAAAACGCAGCGGTGGGATACACGCTGTTAGGATTATACCTAGCCCAAGACAGAAACCATAATACCACCATTACATGAGAACAGCACCCAACTGTTCTACTACCTGCCTTACAGTTACAGTAATATCCTGTGATGCTGTCTTCTGTGTGTTCTGAATTAGAATTATAAGTTATATACGTATAATACATCTTACTCGAATAGCGAGAACTTATACGACTACGAATCAAGGGTCCTGAAATGTATTAATTCTCAGGCATTTCTAACTGTGAATTGATTTCAATATAAAATACTCCACCATCTCTATCATGCTCTCCATAGTAGTCCGCCTGTTTTATTTGGTATGTTCCAAGAGCTATTAACTCTAATTGGCTCATTGTCAATTGAGGGAAAGTGGAAAGGTGAGGTAAATGGACATTTATACTTCGGAAATGGGCTCTTGGTCGATTCATGTTATTTAAAATTACAAAGTCTCCCAAATAGTTTGGCTCATTTAACCTACTCAAAGCTCTTTCAGCAAATTGTCTTGCGTTATTTCTGTCCTGCAGAAGTGGATGAAAGTGATTCGTTATTGCACCAGCTATGGAAAAATCTATAAAAATATGGGGTGCTGCAAGATTACAAAAATCGTGCCTTAATAATGTATAATATAATATAATCTCTTTTAAAGCGCCCATTTACCACTTCTACCACCCACCGTACTAACGTAACTAATTTGGTTTTGTTGGCTTGTAAAGTATTCAGTTGAAAGTTGCCCTCTTCAATGGATTCCGGCATGTGGACATAATAACCAAAACTTTGCAAATCTTGCACAGCATCCCGGAATCCTCTGTCAAGGATGAATACATCTCCAGTTCTAAAATATGTTCGCATTGGTCCAGCGCCATCAAGAAAAGCATTTTTCATTATAACGGCGTCCGATTCTTTAGCAGAGTATGGACCTAAAATGTCTAAAATATACCCATCAGAACACACAACCAAAAAAGGCTTTACAAGATTCCGGTATTTGTGTAAACTGTGGGTGTCTTTTTGAAACTTATAGTTACTACTTTTTTGTGTGTAACTATAAGTTCCATCACAAGTAACAATCACGGGTTGTTCTCCTGTAATGGTGAGATGTCTCCCAAATAATTCACTAGGAATTGTAAGATTATGTGTACTAGCTTCCTGAACTGATACATGACTTAAACCTATATGTCTATTAACATAATCCTGCTTAAGGCATTCTCTTACTATTGTAATATTTCTGTTGAAAGTACTTTTACAAACACCAAAAATTGTTGAAAGTCTTGCATCTGAATCACCTGTTCTTAACTTGGCTAAATACATTGCCAACCCTGCTTTATATTTACGTATTCTATTAATTATGGTAGCAGTATCATTTATAATATCATAGAATTGCTGTACTGTAATCCCTATCCAATAATGACGTATTATGGTCATTCATACTCTCAATATTTTCAAAATCTAACTGTGAGCTTTGATTATTTTTTGATAAATATAGCATGTCTTCAATTTGATCACTCGTGAAATTGTTTACTAATTGTTCATTTTCTAAATTGAGCCAATTATTACTAAATAAATGATTGGAGCATATGCGAGCACAACGAGGAATTTACAAATTAAAATCTAACACAACTCTTTGCCTTATTGTCATTGGTACTAAACGTTCAATGTTTAGACAATCGCTGAAAATACACCTTCTAGATGTTGATGACACTCGTGTATAATTTGGCAATGCCAAGGTCGGCCTTTGAGGTCGTAATAATTCTTCTTGTTCCGGTGCAGGCACGGGTAGTGGTAAAGGCGTTGGAGGTCTCAGTGAGTCTTCAACGGCTTGAACACCAATGCTAACATGCGATGGCATTTCAGCATCTTCCTGTAGAGACAATAATCAAATGTTGTATTATTATCATAATCTTATAGTACTTACTAACAAACACATGATTTTAAGATTTTTTTTATTTGCTAAATGACAAGACTTCAGGTTTGTCACTTACTTTGATTACATACATACATATAATCACGACTATTATCCCCGAAGGGTTAGTCAGAGACTTGGCAATGACGACAGCAAAAGCAGTCGTCTCTACATAGTCCACTTTTCACCAAATAGCGACTGCACATGTGCTTAGCGTGCCAGGTGGTGAGCCCATCGCCGCTCTATGCTGTTGGAAGTATGTGCAGTCTTTAGTCCGTTAGTCGCCTTTTACGACACCCAAGTGAAGAGAGGGGGTGGTAGTATTCTTTCACCACTACGTGACATGGTTATTACAATTAACACTTATGGCCTAATACATACCGTTTCAATGGAAACATCAGACAATATATTATGTTCAATTTCCTGTTCTGTTTGGCCTGTCATACTTGTTGCTTGAACTCTTGCAGCTCTTCTCCAGCAAATTCTACAAACTCTTGTAAAGATTGGGAGATCTGCCTGAAAAACAATTTTTATTTTATTTTAACGCAACATTACTGTGGGAAGGCCCAGCAGTGTGACGTTTATGAGCTGATGATGATGATTACTGCAGTAAATAATTCAAAAGTAATAATTACTATATCCATGTTTAAAATAAAACAGACCTTAAGAACTGAATAATATTTAACAGCCTCTGTGGTCCAGTTGTTAAGACCACAGGTCACAGGTTCGATTCCCAATGGGGGGTGTACAAGTTTCTACTCGGTTTGGTTAGTGTTTAGTGTTGTCAGTAAAAGGTAAGATAGCCAGTTAATTAGAAGTAAATGATTGAAGAAGATCCGGGTGAAGTGGAAGTGGTAAAATGGTGGAAGCGCACTTCAACCGGCTACTTCAGCCTCATTATCTCTTAACATCAAGCGAGATGCAGACTAAGTGCTAACCCGTTAGGAATAAAAACAAAAAAAAATATTTATCTGAGGCACCCATGATCTAATTATTGTTAATTGTGGTCCATTGCTATTTATGGCAATGCTTCTTGCTCTTAGAACAGACACACCGCATCCCAAACATACTGACCTAGAAATTTAGTATGTTTTACTTCGTCGATTTTAATATTTTTGTAATGAATGTATTTTATTGTCTTGGTTTAGCATTTCTTTGATTATTAAATTGTATATAAGTAGTTTAAATTAAATTAATTTTAAGATTGTGCATGTCAAGCCATTTTATTAAATTGTTAATAGTATCATTTATACAGTATGTTCAGGACAGGGCTAGCGATATTTTAAGGTCATGTTACACAATCAATTTTGTGTATTATCCCCCCTTTGAGCATTTATGTCCCTCTGATAAATGGCCGCTATTTTAAATTTTCAGGATTTTTTTTAGAAATAGAATAGAATAGAATAGAAATATTTATTGTGCAGGAAACACGGTACATTAAAGATGATAAACGATAATTTGATCCACATGTTATTGTGAACATACTGAATATTCAGCATGCAAAAATTGTTCACAATAATATATTAAATTAATTAATAAAATCTATAAATCACATATAATACAATACAATTCAAAATAAAAATTTAAAAAAAAACATCAAAACACATTCGAATTAAATAGATAAAATAATTGGATTACTATGTCAACAAGAATAATGTAAATTAATAATTTTCTAATAGCAATATCAATAAATACCTAGCCTAAGAACTCTTCAACTGTATAGAAACACGTATCTATGAGCCACTTCGAGAGTTGACTTTTAAAAGAATTCAATCGTAAATCTCTAATGGTTTTAGGGATCCGATTAATGATTTTTATGGCCATAAACGAACAGTTTTCGTGGTAAAGTTGGCTGGCACACTTGGGCACTAGAAGTCTAGTCGGGTCTCTAGACGAACATTTTAAATTAACATTGGCTCTTTGAAATCGTTCTGGGTGTTTTCTTACAAAGAGTCCCATTTCCAGAATATAGAGTGAGGTTAAAGTAAGTAGTTTCAATTTCTTAAAAAGAGGTCTACATGATTCAAGCGGTCCAACACTACATATTGCTCGGACACACTTTTTTTGAGCTAAGAACACTTTATTTGTATGTGTCGAGTTTCCCCACAATAATAAGCCATATCTAAGCACTGAACTAACGTAACCGTAATACGCTGCCATGGCTGTTTTCTCACATGCCAGACTTTTCAACTTTTTTAATGCAAAGACAAATCGATTGAGTTTAGTGCAAACTGATTTTATGTGCGCTTTCCAGTTGCAATGCTTATCAAGTACTAAGCCTAAAAATGTTGTTTCAGACACTTCCACCACACCTTCACCATTACAACTGATATCCAAGTGTTGTCGTTTACTTTGGTAATTAGAAAATTGTACAAATTTTGTTTTGGAAACGTCTACTTTTAGATTATTTATGTGAAGCCACTTCGTTATGGAATCTACAGTAGAGTTAAGATTATCTTCATATGGTACGTTTTTGCACGTATCTGGTACTACAACGGAGATGTCATCAGCAAAAAGAACACATCGATGTCTGGTCACATTTGTAATATCATTAATGTATAAAAGAAATAAAAGCGGACCCAGTATACTACCTTGAGGTACGCCTGACATATTGATTTCGTAGCGGATTTAAAAGTACTTAATAAAAGATCTTCACCAATTCGCATGATTTCAACACATTGTTTTCGATTAATTAAGTAACTAGCTAACCATTTCATTGCATTTCCTCTTATGCCATAACGATCACACTTATTTAATAAGATTTGGTGATTAACAAGGTCGAATGCCATTTTCATATCAAAGAAAATACCCGTAACACGTTTTTTCTCGTTTATGCTTTCAACTATATGTTTAATTTATGAAAAGGCAGCTAAGGTCGTTTATTTTTTTGTCTGGAAGCCATTTTGCTCATCTACAATAACATTAAATTTATTTAAAAAAATTATCAGGCGGGAGTGCATAAGCTTTTCAAAGACTTTAGAAAAAATTGGGATTAATGTTATAGGTCTATAGTTAGATATGTCCTCTTTATCACCCTTCTTATGAAGTGGTCTTACTATTGATAATTTTAGTTTCTCGGGGAATATGCCCTGGTCAAAAGAGAGATTAACAAGGTAGGACAACACTTCCGCGATCTCTATGGCACTTTCCTTAATGATATGTGTTGATACGGCATCATATCCGACGGCCCTTGTGTTGTTTAACTATTTAATTGTTCTTATAATTTCATCTGTCGATGTTGGCATTAGGAAGATGCTAGAACTCACTGTGCTAATAGAAGTATAATCTGGATGTACTCCTGTTTCTGACTTAGCAAATGAAATAAAGTATTTATTAAATATGTCCGCGATTCTCGTAGCGTTCCTTACCACGGAACCATTTGTGTTAACAGATTGTATACATTGATCAGTTGTAATATCATCTACTTTATCTTTAATTATGTTCCAGGACGCCTTACATTTATTTTTAGCACTGTTTATATAATTATTATTTAAGTTTTTTCTAGATGGAATCACACATTTTTTAAAGATTTTGTCATACTTAACGCATTTTAATTTATTTTCAATTGTATTATTTTTATAACAAGAGTATCTAAACTTTCTTTTAGTTATAGAAGAAGTTTTTATTCCTTTTGTGATCCATTTAGGAGACTTTTTATTACAATTGATTTTGTATTTATAAAGTTTGGCGAGTGTCATGATCGGATAAGCAAAGAAGATGAACTTTTCCCACTGCATCTTTAATGTTACTCATGATATGATCTATGCAGGATTTTTGGCGTGTAGGTTCCTAAATATGTAATTGTAAATTATAATTTAATAAAATGTCATTCAAAGTTTCAGACACTGTATTATTCTGCAATGTGTCAATGTTTATGTCTCCTGTTAAAATAATTCTTTTATTTTTTGTCATTAATTTATGTAGTAATATTTGAAGCTTATTAAAAAAAATAGTAGAATCTGATTTAGGTATCCTATATAAACATTATAACCATACATTCCAACGACGGTATATCAATCCCGCAGCACTCAAATGATTATTCAAGGGATATTTTGGAACAAATGGGAATCGGTTGAAATTCAATAGATTTCTCTACGAGTATGCAAACTCCACCGCGTTTCTCCTTAAACCTTAAAACTAAAACGAAAAAAACCTTAAAACGAAAAACTACTTGCTAAAACATAGTTTTTTAGGCGTATGTTTGGCTCATCCCCAGACTTTATAAACGTTTCCGAAACACAAACAATGTCTAACTTAATTTTTTTTTCTTCGAATTCTTGAATACAAATTTCCAATCGCTCAAGCTTATTCAATAATCCTGCTATATTCTGGTGCAGTAATATGGCGGTGTCTGATTTTAATTCAGTTAGCTCATCACTACATAATACATTATTGACGAAAAAATGTGTCCGTGGTTGCTACTTTATCTGTTTTTAACCTCTCTATGACCTGGAAATAAAAAGGTATAGTTCCTTTCCTAGGTTGACAATTTTTTAAATTTTCTATTTTATTTCTTTTAACAAAATTTTTTAAGCATAATGGTACGTATTTGTTATCATAATAATTCGAATCTACCTCAATATTAATTTTTTGACAAACCTGAAATGAGTAATTGAAAACCTGAAATTGCCATTGAACTGCTGCATATTGTAGTTAGTCTCTAAAAATGTACAATTTTTAAAATTATTACATATATTATTTAATAGATTATTTAACATATCATTATTACAATTCTATTTCGTATCACATTCAATACAATTATATTTAATTTTTTTATTCGCTTTAAGAGAGCACTTAATTCAATTAAAACAGTATTCTGATTTGAGTCATTTTCGCCCACGCACAAAATCATGTAGTTGTCAGCGCAGTCTTCTACACTATAACAATTTTTCAAAATTTCTTCAGTTGTTGCATACGGTTTCGTAAACGAATCAATGTTGTATTTTTCAAATTGCGTGTTTTGTCTTGATTTTATTAATCTCGCAGCCAACCCAGAACATTGCTGCCCACCAAAAATCAATATTTCACGTTGGTTTAATTTATTTGATGATGTATTTTTATCAGCGCCATCTATCAGCGAGTGAGTAGGATGTTCGCGTACAAGTGCAGTCGGCGTGGTAGTGATAGCATCGGTGCACGCAACAGTGATTTGCTGGCTGCTGTTTGCAGCGCCATCTCTCATTTCGTTCCAACATTTATTTGAATTTAATTCTAAATCAATGCAACTATCATTTAAATTATCCTTAAGCAATTTTCGGCAACCTTTTCCTTTTTTCATAGATTTTTTTGAACTACTTTGCTCTCCAGTACATATTTTTTTAAATTGTGTAATTGTATTCTGCTGTTTTATTGTTTGTCTTTCAAGTTTTTGATTTTCTAATGATAAATTGCCAATTGCCGTCTTAACACCTCATTTTCCGTTTTAAGATTTTCAAATTCCTCGTTACTAATGTTACCAGAGGATAAGTCTGGTAGACTTTTTGATAAATAATCGGAATTTGTCGATACAAATGACAAATTATGATTAAATGATTCATTTGCATTAGCTTTATTTCTGCGGACTGTTACGTTTTGATTTTCCATTATTATTAGCAAGAAAATCTATTTGTTTGTAATAGGTACTGTAATTTGTAGTTAAGTAAATTACTCACAGCGCCCTCTTGCGTCGAATAGCAGGTATGGTATCGATAATATCAGATAACCTACTTTTACTACTGCCCTCTAGTGTCAAGCTGCTGAGAAGATGCCGTATTTCATCAGCTGACCAATCAGCTGTTTTTTCTTTACAAATTGAGATTGAATGAAGAAAATAACGAGCACTATTTTATTGTTAGATGGAATATAATTATAATTAGTCCACTTACATACTCATTATATGTGCTCCCTTTCTTTTTGATGTTATATCACTTTAGCACTTCATAGCATTCTACGTATGTGTCGGTTATTTATTATTTATTGATGTTTTTACTTTGATACTTATTTTTCTTCGATGCTTCTGCAATTTACGTGATTTCACAGAGATAACACTATATGCACATAGTTTTATGTCGTTCTTCACATTTACGATACAAAAACGGACTTTTGTTGACTTTTTCTAAGTTTAAATAAATTTTAAGTACGGACTCGATGTTATGCGTGCGGCACAGTGTTGCCAACAGATTTGAGATGTTGTTGTTTTCTACAGCAACAGAAAGAAAAATCCTAAAAATTTAAAATAGCGGCCATTTTATCAGAAAGCTAAATATGCACAAAGGGGGCAAAGCCAAAAATGCTTTCCTACACAAAATTGATTGTATAACATGACCTTAAAATATCGCTAGCCCTATCCCGAAAACACTGTATAATTTTCATGGTCAATTGTTAAAGTATTATTATATTGATTTGATGTCACTATAATTGAGATGTCGTCTGCAAACATAATGCATTTATGACATGTTATGTCAGTGATCTCATTAATATATTATAAAAATAATATTGGTCCCAGCACGCTTCCCTGTGGTACACCGTATTCATTGGTTTTAAATTCTGACGAGTATGGTAAAACTTCCCTATTTCTGTTTAACTTGTTTATAACGACAGGTTGTAGTCTGTTGCTCAGACAGGATTTAATCCATTCATAAGCCGGTTCCCTAATAACAACTGATTCTATTTTTTGTAACAGCAATTTATGTGAAACGCAATCAAATGCCTTGGACAGATCAAGCAGTAGTTAAGTTTTTGGCATTGATATTTGTTATTATCTTCCTAACGAGTTCATGCACAGCCAACGTCGTGGATTTGTTTTTTGGAAGCCATGTTGAGCTTTATCTAGTATTTGAAAGGAGACCCGGCGTTTTATGCTTAAGTTGTATACTTTTATTAATTTTTTAAATCTGTTATTCATTAAATAACTGGCAATATCTGTCAACAAATGACAGTTATTGTCAGACAGACAACTATGATGACAGACAACTAGCAGCTGTTAGCCGCTAGCTGTCAAATCAAACATGACGTGACGGCAATGTTGACATTTCCCTTTTTTATGGTTTAAGTAACCACGTTAGACATTTTTAAAGTAACGTGTCTGTTTTTTGAAGTCTTAGTGTTTCCATATTAAAAATATTAATAATTAAATATCTCTTATCCGCGATTCGATAAAAATAAGACAAAACTTGGTTTAGGTAGCAAATAATATTAACTTTACTTTATAACCAAATTAAATTGTACACAAATTAAGCATTTTTTCTATAAAAAGTGTCGGTTCTCCTTTGTTACAAAAGTCAATAAGTCTCTTGTACATGCATTTTTCAACCACTTTTGAAAATATCAAAATCAGTGCAATAGGGCGATAACTATCCAAATCTTCGGTATTACCTTTTTTTAAATAGGGGTTTTATTATAGATCATTTAAGCACGTCAGGGAATATACCCAACGAAAAAGATACATTCACAAGATGTGTCAAACAATCAAGATTTCATCAACACATTTTTTAACAATCTTTGTAGAGATTTCATCAAACCCTTAAGAGGCTGTGTTTTTTAGTAACAATACTTCTTTTTTCACTTCATCTTTAGTAAATGGTAATAAGAAAATGGAGTTTACTACATGTCGCTTAGATGTATCTTTCTTTGAATAAGCAGTATTATTTTTGTATGGTACATTAATAAAATGATCATTAAATGCGGGATGATATACTTAAAGGGTCAGTCAATATTGATTTATTCATTTTAATGTTTTCTATTTCATTATTATTATTAAACTGTGTTGTGTTAAGTTAATTTTTAACAATGGTCCATGAAGCTTTACATTTATTGTTACTCTTACAGATAAATTTAATATTAGAGTTTCTTTTTGAGTTATGAATACATCTCTTTATTATCTTTGAGTATTTTGTGTATCTGTTCGCTTTCGTTTTGTTAAGGTAATATTTATATCGATAATTCCGCTTATTTCTACAGCTCAATTTCAACCCATGCGTTATCCAATTTTGTCTTTTCGTAGAAGAAGAAGCATTCAGATTAATTTTAAGTTTTGAAAAAACAAAGTGTGTAGAAAAGGCATATCAACTCGTGGAACTTTCCAAACCCTTTATTTAAATCAGTCTCTTCGTAGATGCTTTTCAAACAGTCTTTGAATTTTTGAATGTTTTCTTCATTGTAATCTCTTTTATATATAAAGTATAGTGCGACATAAAAGAGTAGAAATTAAATAATCCAGAACTAAATTCACTCATTTTTTGGCAACATTGATTATCTGTCATTAATGTCAAGTGGTTGTTCAACTCTGTCCGTGGTTGCGATATAAATTGTTGTTTTAGTGATATTTCTACATTCCTGGATTTAAAACACTGATAACATGATTATGACCATCCGTGGCAGTTCTCGTAACATAATATATAAGGTTTTTTTTGCGAAGTTTGGCAGAATTTCAATACGGAACTTTGTTACGTAATCTGGAGGATATTTACCAACGTACAGCATATTATACTGGTAAGTAAGTTATAAAAGATGTTGAAAGTATAATTATCTAAAATATGCCTATGCGCAATCGGCTAAATTCCGTGAAACAATCAGTATTTTTAAATATTTTTCAAAGTTTTGGGGTTATGATATTACAAACAAAAATGTTGGTTATTATAGTTCGACTCGAGAATCTTGAACTTTTGAATTTATTGGGACATTTTATCAAGTGTTAAGGGGTAGAATGTGGTAAGTATAGTAAATTATGTGGGTTGGCTTTTGAATCGAGTCGCCTGAATTTGAAGAAACTATCACTGTGGGGGGGTCTTAAGGGTTCTTAAATAAAGGTTTATAAACATTTTAGCTGCCGCTGTTGCGTTAAAATATTTAAAAAACCACTTGAAAGTTTTGCCAAAATCGGCTATAATCACGAAAAATTATACGTTTTTAGGTAATACAATACCATATTAACAGAACCGAAGTGTGGGGAAGGGGGGGGGGCGCAGCCCCCTTACGAGGGGGGCTCGGGGGCGAAGCCCCCCGCCATGAAAAAAGTCTAAAGAGTTAATTAGGTTAGGTTAGTAAGTATGTTGACCAAAACGCGCGAGCCGAGCGAGCGAAGCGAGCGTGCCGCGGGAGCGGCCGGCGAAGCGCCAGAAATGAGGTTTTTGTAAATTTCCATATTTTAAAAAAAGTAACATAATTTAAAAATTACTTGTCTGCGGCAGGAGGGGTAAGTGGGGGGTACTCCTCTCTCTTCCCCTCCCGTTTCCCCACCAATTAAGGAGACTCGATTCAAAAGTTTTACCATGATACATAACCTCAAAATACAAGAAAATTATCATAACTTAAAGACTACTTGTTTGCAGCAGGGGGGGGGTGAATGGGGGGTAAGCCTCCCCCCACTCCTTACCTTCACCACCCCCACCCCGATTCAGGCGACTCGATTCAAAAGTTTTACCAATTATGTTTATAACTCAGTCCATAGGACTGAACAATTTTGGTTTTGTTATTTTTTATTCATATATGTTTTTAATGTTCTAGGTGTGTCTGGTAGTACTGTGCGGAGAATAGCTAAACAAGGCTCCGAAAATGGAACAAAATTTTCGACTCCCGCTAAACACAGAAAGGGTCGACTCACAAAGGAACTCGATGACTTTGATATGTGTGCAATCCGTCAGAAAATGATTTTTTTTACACTGTAAAAAAAGAAATACCAACAATATGCAAATTAATAGCTCAATTAAGGCAACATATTGGCTATGATGGAAGCCGCGAGCATTTGCGAAACTTGAAGAGTATCTTTACTTTAATTTATTAGTTATATATCTGAATAAAAATAAGTTATAAGTACAATGGTTGTTTTCATTAAGTACTACATACAAACTACTCAAATTAATTATTTTAACGACCTCCTTAGCTGAGAGGCGAGTACCCCGGACTTGGCGTCCCCATGTCTGAGGTCCCGGGTTCGATTCCTGGTTGGGTTAATGTAGAAAACCAACTTTTCTATATGGTCTCGGATCTGGGTGTTGTAGTACCGTCGTTGTTTCTGATTTCTATAACATAAGTGCCTTAGCTACTTCCTTTATATCAGAGCAATGTGTAAGTGATGTTTTCCAATTATATAACAATATTAAATAAAAACAAGTATCAAGAACAATTTGATCAACCTATCAGGGTTGCTATGTTAACGACAACAGCGCCCTCATTTATTTTCTACTCTTTTATGTCGCACTGTAAGACAATGGTTTAATGTTTTTGTATTTTACTGGAAAGCTTAGTAGTTGGACTGTTTCATGATCACAAAGATGAAGAGTAATACCAATGCCGTTGCATTTTAAATATTGCTTAGTTTAAGGTCGATACAAGATGACAGTCAGGTTGGTTCATTAATATGAAATATTAAGTTGTGGTTATATACTAAATCATGTAGGTTTTCTGCTATTTGTCCTTTGAGTAAAGTCTATAAATTGAAATCACCCGCTAAAACTAAATTTATTTTATATTTATATTTTTTAAATATGTCATGTAAGAACACATTCAAGTTTGCTTATAAAAATATTGGGATAGGATGCAGGTGTTCTATAGAGGCAGATTATAATTAGTTTATTTGTTAGATCTATATGCCGCTTAAGTTTATTCTGATGAGTAGAGAAAGAAGATATTATCTGGTAACTTAGATTAAAACAAAAAGGGAAGATACGGCATGCTCCTACTTGTAGTCATTCAAAATATAGTCCTACTCAACTACTTAAGCAAACACTCACACACGCACACCTATAAAGTGTAAATCGAGCGAGCGAGACAAAGCGGTAAGTTTCAACGTCAGCGCGAGGGAGTCAGCTACTCGCTGACTCCCTCGCGCGTTGACGTCTCGGTCGCTTCGCAACAGACGAGTACGTACGACCGATTCCGACGCCACTGCGGAGTAGCGTCTTTCTCTTTTTCACACAGTAGAATATCCGCAATAGTGCGATGTAGCCTGTTCGCTCGGCAAATTGTGACTGAAGTGAAATTGTGCCTTTAGGCCTAATTTTGGCGGCTCACTTACGAGACGCTAATGCCGTATCTTCCCTTTTTGTTTTAATCTAAGTCTGGTAATTGTTATTATTGACGTAATTTTCGTGTCCTGACGTCCTAACTTTAAGAAAGTTTCCGTTAAACATATTACATCAGGCTGATTTCCTCCGTCCGTTAATTCTAAAAATGTTAAATCTAGCATTTCTTACTTTGACATGATACTTGCAATATTCTGATGCAGTACTTTAAAATTATTCGTTTTCAAAGATTTAGAACCATAAGTCGCGAAAAAACTGGTTTTTGTTGTTAATATCTAATGCGACATTTGATGGGGAACACTGTAAGGATGGAACATCAGAAGCATTCGATTTATTTTTTGGTTTCAAATTAAAGTGAAAAGGTATAGTCCCTTTTTTTGGTAACTCTGTGGCTACAGATTATTTAATTCTTGAGATGTTATTATTTGTCAACTTGAGTACATTTTTAGTGATCAGAAATTGCATTTTATATTCATTATAATCAACACATATATTAACTTTTATTACGTATTATATTTATAAATAAGATTCATTCCATAATTCGTAACTATTAAGATTAATTAAATTACATTTCTCAAAGTGTTTTATCCATATTTCCATAGTTTTGTACAGATTATATTCATTAAAGTATGGGTTACAATTTATTGGTACAACATAGACAGATGATAATTTGGTTAACATATTGATTGCTATGCAAAGATTCGAATGGAACTTGTGCAGATCCCAGTCATGGGAACCAAAGCCCAAGATCACAATATCTTCCTGCAATAAATTTAAAGCTCTTTTTTCATAATATGGCAACATTTCAGAGCTAGATGCGCCCGAGAGTATTGTCGCAGACGTATTGTAGTTATCGTTCTATTTTTTTGACCTGGATCGTGATATATTGCAGAAAAACCTCGTAGTTGCTCATCTCCTAATATGTAAATGGTAGTTTTGTTTAATGTACATTCACCAATCTTGTTATTCTTCAGCGCGCTATGTTCTGTTCCCGGTAGAGTTATAGTCGACGAATGATTAAGTAAGTTAGCGATGCCTGATCACGGACTTTCAGGTCCGTGTGCCTGATGTTGTTGTGCTTGAATTATTGAATTTTTGTTGGAGGTCATAATTTTTTTTATTCAAGCTATCTATTTCCAATGTTGCGCTCAATAGAGACTGCTTCAGTTCTGAGATTTTTGTTTGGAGGTGTATGAAGTCATTTGATTGTCTCCTTTTTCCCTCTGACATTGGAACCTTCGAAGGGGTTATAAAGTTAGAAGATTGTAAGAAGCGTTCATTGTTATGGGTATCGTCTTTTTAGTAATTGTATCTCTTTGGCCAACTTTGACTTTTTTTGAGCGTTGCTTTCTAAGGTTGTATTTCCCAGTTCTGATTCAAAAGAAATTAAATTTATTTTTAGATGATTTATTTCTTCACGTAGTTCGTATTCGGTGATTGTATCATTTAATAATGTATGCTCAGCTCTTCTCGATATTCTTTCGGTAGCTAAGTAAGAGTCATCCGATAATATGTCATTCTCTGGCTAGTATGAGAATCGTAAGGACTATCAGTATTTATGGACTGCGATGGGCTAGTACTATTCTGCTGCACAACAAATATTGTCGGCGAGGACTTTTGAAGCTTTTTGGCGCAAGGCAAGAGAGACCGATAATTTTAACTTGGATTTTCGTAATTCTACTCAAATACACTTCTCGCTTGCAACCGCATCTGACCACATCACACCGCATCACACCATTAATATGACGATCGGTCAATAATCATAGAAGCTACGTCACTTTTATATACGGAAATACCCGTTTTTCTACAATTTTCAATCTAGAGGGACTAATACCGTCATTTTCGTCATTTTGTAGTTAAACTAATACCCTAGGACTGTTTTTTTTTTCATTATTTCTTAAGTCTGTTCTTTTTTCGAAATATTTACAATTTAGTGAACAAACACCCCCAAAAAACCAGAATATTTTTACATTTTTCAAAATTCCAAAAGAAGTTACTGGCCGATTTTCAAAATTCAAAGGCTAACACGTGTCTCGATACAACCTCAACTTTTGGTACTATTTCCATCTTGATCCTCCTAAAATCGAAAAGAAAAGATTTGCATCTGATAACCAATCAATGGTAAATTCTCATAACGATCCTCCCAAAATCCTTGGAGCTATGGCCAAAAATACGTCTCAGGCGATTTGCATCTGATAACCATTTTCAATGGTAATAGTACATTGTTACCCTAGGGGTGAAAGTAGCTTATTTCCTCTCGAGACGGGGTTTGGCGCCCGAGCGTAGCAAGGGCGCCAATAGTTCGAGGAAGTAAATAAGTGTTTCAGCCGAGGTAAACACTGTGCTTTTCATTACGAATTTAAGGAAAGTAAAAACAAAAACATGAATGTCTTTAGTCGGTTAGTCGACTTTACGACACCCAAGGGAAGAGAGGGGTTTGTAATACTACAAAACCCAAAATACTATTATTTTGATAGGCTCATCAAAATAATACTATTTTGATGAGCTCATCGCCGCTCTATGCTGTTGGATGTATGGTCTTTAATTCGTTAGTCGGCTTTTACGCCAACAAAGAGAAGAGAGGGGTTGGTAGTACTACTTTGGTGAGCCCATCGGCGCTCTATGCTGTTTCATGTATGTGCAGTCTTTAGTCCGTTAGTCGCCTTTTACGACACCCAAGGAAAGAAAGGGATTGGTAGTATTATTTTGATGAGCCCATCGCCGCTCTATGCTGTTGGATGCATGTGCAGTCTTTAGTCCGTTAGTCGCCTTTTACGACACCGAAGGGAAGAGAGGGGTTGGTAGTATTATTATGATGAGCCCATCGCCGCTCTTTGCTGTAGGATGTATGTGCAGTCTTTAGTCCGTTAGTCGCTTTTTACAACACCCAAGGAAAGAAATGGGTTGGTAGTATTATTTTGATGAGCCCATCGCCGCTCTATGCTGTTGGATGTATGGTCTTTAGTTCGTTAGTCGGCTTTTACGCCACCAAAGAGAAGAGAGGGGTTGGTAGTATTATTTTGGTGAGCCCATCGCCGCTCTATGCTGTTTGATGTATGTGCAGTCTTTAGTCCGTTTGTTGCCTTTTACGACACCCAAGGGAAGAAATGGGTTGTTACTTGTTAGTATTATTAATCGACTTCAAAAAAAGGACGAGGTTCTCAATTCGACTGGATGTTTTTAGATTAATGTTTTATATTTTAGCGTTTTATTAACGCTTAAATATACTTAAGTAAAATTTTAAACACTGAGATCAGAGGTGAAAACTTCTAAGATTTGATGAAGCAATGTTGACTAAAAACATAAGCATCAAGCACTGACAAATTTCGACGGTTGAAAGCCAGACCTCGGTAGCCAAGTGGTTATGGCAGCCGCCCGAAATGCGGAAGGTGCGTGGTTCGATTCCCGCCTGAGGTTGTCGTTTTTTTTCAGTGTTTAAAATTTTACTTAAGTATATTTAAGCGTTAATAAAACGCTAAAATATAAAACATTAAAAATTTTACTTGGATGTTTTTTTTTAATAATAATTAGTCACAACTACATATGACAGTACCTGTCAGAAAAACGATTCTCCCTAAGGCGGAAAAGCACTACTTTCCAACCGCTCCTCAGGCAACTTCAGACCTACTTTCCGTGTATGAGGAATGAAAAATATTTTTTCACACTACCTGCTCGACAATGTCAAATTACATGTCATGCAAACCTAACCTAAAGTAAGTCATTAAAGACCTGAGGTCTAACAGGGCATTAATATTGTACTGAATTTCATTATACCCGCTGGTCATTAATGTGATTTGAATTTGGAACATAAAGTAGAAATGTACATACTAATTCCTTGCATTCACCATTAAGAATTTCAAATATGTTTCTTATTGTGTATTACCAGTGCTTATAGTTATTCTGTGTATTACAATGTAATATCTAAGGTTGTTTAGGTAAGTTAAAATTGTATGTTGAACGAGGTACAATGGAAATATTAGGTGCTCGAATTCCATCGTCGCGTCGCACATTGGGGCCGAAGTAGCGATTTTTTGGTCATTATTATTTATCGCGTTTAAACGATTGTGTCTATTGTATAAAGCGTATTTAAGACGAAATAAGTATCCTAAAGCTTATTTGGAGTGCTTTTCTTCATCGTAAATGTAAATGCGGAAGTATGTCAGTGAGATTGTTTGTTTGTCCCTCTTTCACGCAAAAACTACTGAACGGATTTTAATGAAATTTGGTATATCGGGACTTCAAGTAGTGGACTAGCACATATGCTACTTTTTATCCCGATATTTTTATGGGAACGGGAACCACGCGGGTAAAACAGCGGACGGCTGCTACTTTTTTAATAATTAAATTCAATTGTGTAATTATGTATTACTATCAATAGGTTTATGGTAAATAAATATATTGGTATTATATATTACATTTGGCACGGTAAAAGCAATTCGATAAATAATTTGAAACTGTAAAGACCCTTTTAACCAGGCATCATTTTTAGCAAAAAAACGTCTTTTTGTTGCGATATGATACATACATACATGTTATTATCACGACTATTATCCCCGAAGGGTTAGTCAGAAACTTAGGTAATGAGGACTGCAAAAGCAGTCCTCTGCCATAGTCCACTTTTCACCAAATTGCGACTGCACATGTTCTCAGCGTGACAGGGGGTGAGACCATCGCCGCTATATGCTGTTGGAAGTTTATGCAGTCTTTAGTCCGTTAGTCGCCTTCTACGACTCCTAAGGGAAGAGAGGTGGTGGTTAGTATTTTTTCACCGCTACGCTACACGGTTGATTCTACGATACGCTAGTTACCTACACGGTCGGTTGCGATATGATAAGGCCCATTTCTCCTTAAATTTCTTAAAAATAGGCGTAATGTATTTTATATGTTGGTAAATCCGTTTCAGGTCAGTTGTTCTCAGTTATAATCATCTCTTTTAATTTGATTATCATATTACATTTTTTTAGTGGAAAAGTAAAAAACTTTTTACATAATTCCCTTTTGGTGATTGTATACGCCAATTAAAAAAAAAACAATGGAAATTGCAAAATTATGTGCGCCGACATTAATCAGTTACAGTTTTAAACTGTCAGTTAAAGTAATTTACGAAAAACAATGAAATTATTTTCTCCAAAATAGATACAAACTTAAAAATGCAGTTGTAGTGAAATTCACGGGCATAAACAAAGCTTAATTTTTTAAAGTACAGCGTTTATGCTCAACTTTTGTAAACAGTTCTTTTAACTACAATGTTATAGTAATCTAAATATATCAACAAAAATGAGGACAAAATGCTGCTGTTTGAAATAATAAGATATTAAAAAACGGCATTGAATATTTTAACTGAATATTATTGGTACGATATTATAAACAAAGAAACCATATTTATCAATTTTTTTATATGTAATATAAATCTACATACCTTCACCAATGTCTATCATAAATTTTGTGTATACACACATTCAATTTCTCGAGATATAAATTTTTGAATTGAGTAGTTAATTAAAATAACGCACATTAGACGAAACATTTGCAAATTGCCAGCTTTTTTATTTAATTACCTACTACCCACCGCAATCTTAGTACTTTTAATGAACGTACCAACTCTTCATCTTGCCTGACACAAGATATTATTGAAGTATCCTTACTTTTTTAAAAAGCCTTTTTGACCAACCATTCTCTAGTATAGGGACCCAACGTGCGTCGTTTATTGCTGCCTACACATAATTGTCCTCTCGTTCGTTCTTATTTATGTAATTTAATTATTTATTATTATCACTTTATGCACATTTGTACAAAGGCGGACTTAATGCCTTAGGCATTTTCTACCAGTCAACCGTTGGATGGTGCAGAGACAAACACAAGGTAGGGTGCACACTTAAATAAAAATACAAGCAAATAAATATACAAAATATATACATAAACATAATATGATATGTACAGTGTTATATATATATATATATACATACTTATATATAAATAATAATTAAATACTTACATAAATATCATATGTCTATAAGACGATTACTGATCACCATGATCTGTGAGAAATCTGCGTAACTTAGTTTTGAAAGCACACCGACTGGTGGACATTCTGATATTCAGAGGGAGGGCATTCCAAAGGAGAATTAGTTTTATGAAAAAGGAGGAGTGAATGATATCGGAGTGGTGAGAGGGACAGATGAGTAGACGGTTAAAAGAAGAACGGAGGTTTTTATTATGACTAGTAAGTACATAAGTATTGAAAGTGGGAAGAAAGGTAAGGAGGAGAATTAGGAGAACTTATTACGGAAAAAAGAGTGGTCAAGGCCCGCATATCTCTGAGCAGCCGAATGGGCAACCATTTGAGCTGTGATCGACATACAGACACATGATCATATTTACGTAGATTAAAAACGAATCGAATTCAGTTATTCAGAAGACGGTCGAGCTTATTAAGTAAATCTGCATTCAGGTCGAGATAGCACACATCACCATAGTCAATTATAGGGAAAATTAAAGTCTGCACAAGCATGGAAAAATAATGGACAAATAATAGAAAATAAGTAATGGTACTTATTTTCTATTATTTGTCTTTGTGGATAACGGTGTTCATTGTCCAATTAAATATTTTGTTACACTAGTTACTCAAGTAAAATACATTGGTCAATTGTTTGTCATTCCAAATAAAAAATTAAAAAAAGATTTGCAATAAAAAATTAAATTGTTCAAAAATCGAACTGGCTACCACGCAAGAGTAGATTAAAATAAAAAAGAGGCGCGAATACTGAAAATTGCTGTGTTATCATATTGTCTCGTAGCGTAGGTGGTGTGAAAGGTAGAGTATTCTCTTCGGGGATAAAGGTGCCTTCGTCTTGGGCGATCTTGAATCCCACGCTGCACTCAGGATTCTTGTCTTAACTAACTCGCTTTGCTCGGGAGTTAACTATAGACACCCTCGCTGCGCTCGGGAGTTAACGCTAGTATCCTTCGTTTTGCTCGGGATTCAAGACGGGGCGCCCGCTACATAAGACCCTACATTATCCCCTTGGTGCATAATCTACTATTAACATCATTGTTTATCTACTGTACAACTTCAAATACGGTTGGAGCAAGGAGCTTAAATAAGCTTAATATGAGCTCCTTGGGTTGTAGAAATATTATATCGCGCCGCGCCAGCCTTTGATTTTTCCTTTTTTTTATTCCTTTATTTGTCAAGGTTTTTGTAGTAGATAATCTTAATATTGACTGTTTGTTGTCAATGTAATTAGGCAAAAGCAAGTTATTTACCTTAGAAGATACTTATTTACTTATCAGTAGCCGATTATGCGTTTTTAATTAATTAAAAGAGCTTTGCTGTATGAGTTTAATTAACTTAACTCGATTGTAGTTATTAGCCAACATACTGTCCCACTGCTGGGCAAAGGCACTTCAACAAAATAAAGTATCGCTACAATGACATGTACCTATGAGTATTTGGGTTAATTTGCTGAATAATGCCAAATGCGAAAAATCCAAATCTTCATCTTGGATCTTTGAATGTTGAACATAGCGCTGTGCCTCTAAGGCGATCATAATACTTTTTAGGTGTAATTTTAAATGATACGCCTCGGTAGCCGTGTGGCCAAGCGTTCGGGTCAATATCCGGAGGTCCCGGGTTCAATTCGCAGGTCGCGGAAAGTGTGTTTTCGGATTGTTAGTGATCTCCGACCTGAATTAGGCAAGTGTGTTGATTAAGCCGATACCCATCAATTGTTGCGATGACTATGATTTCAATGATGGACGCCTTTGCCTTAGGTACAGTGGGACAGTTTAAATGATGCTCATAGAAAAATAGTATATTGGTAAAAACGGACTTTAACCCATCACGCCGCAGTCACAGTATAAATATAAGCTAAAGCAGTAAGGAAGCTACGTACAAACGCTCGAAATGACGCACGCCCCCAGACGCACGTCTTTACAGGGCCCCTAAGCGGACATTGCAGTGCTCTCAGTAGCGCGCAGGGCGGTGAAACTTCCATACATTTAAGTAGCTACGAAAATTTGTATGGAAAGTGCTGCCATCTGTGTGGTTAGGAACATAAACTTCGACCATAGTTTTACACTGACGTCGATAGATAGAGCTAGGTTGATGGCAGTACATTACAAAATACAACATAGCAAATCTATTGTAGTTAAAAACTAAATTCGTAGGTACATACTTATTTATCAATGATTTTATAATAAAATCAAAATCTAGTTACAAAAAAATAAAACAATTTTTGGTTAAAATATTCTTTAAACGTAAAACGAAACGCAAATGACGCTGACAGAACGTGGGTACGTTACGTTAAAAATTTTAAACATTTCTGTTCTGTTCTGTCGTTGTTGGTTTCGTTTCGTTGTGTTTTGATTTGTGCTCCTCTACGACTTGGACTGTGCTTGTTTTCTTGATATCTGCTATAAACTCTTGACCGTGCTTTCCCTTGGACCCCGTGATAAGATACCTAAACGATTGACCCAACGCTGCGCTGTGTAAATTGGACTGGACTTTGCCTTTCGATTTGGAATTGACGAAGGTCGAATCTTTGAAAATGCCAAGAAAATCTGCCTTTAAGTGCTATTTTGGATGTACTCCAATTAAAGGTAACTACTGCTTTTAATTTTTATTAGTAAATACCTGATAGAATAAAAAATATGAGAAGGTACTTATCTTACCTACTTAAGTGATGAATTAATTAATACAAAACTCTTATGGCCGATTTGCACATCCATAAGTAAGTAAGTAAGTAAGTTCAACTTACTACTTCCTTGCTTACTTAATCGGCAAGTAGACAGCAACGTCCAAACGGTGAATTTTGCTTACCGGTAAGTAAGTACAGAACCTTGCGACGATGGACGCGAGACACGTCCTGCCAACAATGGATTGCGATGAAGCCAGCACTTAAGGCTACGTGTTAGTGAAAAATCAAAATAACACGCTCTTAGAATTAATTTATGAAGTAGTAAACAATAAAATTAAAATCTGCGAAAATTATGAAATGTTGTTAAGGCTTTATTCTGTGGAATACACTCGATGGAAACACGATTTGATAAAGTAGGCTCGATAGAATAAATTCACAAAGTTACATATTTTTGTGTCATTTTATCTTCTTTTCTAGGTTTTATTCTTAAAATAAGTAATTTGATATTATGAGTCATTTACCAAAATGAAGTTCATAGATAACTTAAGGGCTTATAACCAATCGTTTTTTTTATTACATTACCAATTCTTCTAAATATAAAACGCGATTATTCGCACCTCTTCGCTGAGAGCGAGAGAGAAGCGCTCAAAATACCTCCTCTTAAGTGATATATTGAAAGAATTATTAAATGTGGTTATAGAAGAAATCTAAAATCAAATAAATATTGAACACCAAAATCCTATACGGACTTGGGAACGAAAATGGATTAGCAGAAGGAATGTTCATGGTGCAAGCTATCAGCTGTTCAAAGAATTGTCGGTAGAAGATCCATGGGAACTGAAGGACTAGGTACCTACTCGCTTAGAATCAACCAAGGCGCCAGCCTTGGTCAGACAGCTATTTTAGAAGTTTGACAGAAATCTTATAGGTACGATAGCTTTCTGAGGTTTAAGCGAGCACTACAAATTGAAATGAAACACTTTTTTACGGATTAACCCGCGTTTAATTTCCCTTTACAGGGTCCGTGGTTACCGGGAGACTGGTCTCCCTGTAATATATAATATAAAAAACTATGTAAATAGTAAATTAAACGCGAGTTAATCCGTGAAAAACTGTTTCATTTCAAGGTACGATAGTTGTAAATCCACGTGATTTTAATCGAGTAGTAGGTAAGTACCACAGAAATATAGTACTTAGGTACCAACCTTGTTTGCAAACAGGGTAGGTAATAGGTAATAGTAGGGGCTGCAGCCACTACTGTAGGTAGGTAGTCAATTTTTAAACCTTTTAGTAGTTTGCAATATTTGTATGTATGCTGTGTATTGTCCACGCATGGAAAAAACGCGTGAACAAACATACAATCATAATATAAATACATACCTACATATATACACATATACAACAACAAAATAGTAAATATATAAAAAGCACTGCACGGGCGGCAGGCAGACAGAATGCGTTTCGTTGTGTGTCAACTTATGAACTTACTTACTTGTGCCGTCCACACGGCGGCAAGTTAAGTTGGCGGGGAGCGTGAGACGTAGCGGGAGGGATTACGCGCTACTGTCCTGTCCAAAAAATAGAACTGGTTCCTATCCTGCGCGAAGTCGCTACTTACTTACTTACTTGCCGCCCGGCGTCCACACGTAGTTTTTGCTTACTTACTTACTTACTTACTTACTTACTTATGGATGTGTTTAGGGCCTATTGTCTAATTTTGAGCCTACTAATTGCGCTCCTGTAGGTACCTACTTTTGTCTATTTGTTTGGTTTTTAATTTTCAAAATGAGTTTCTCCCGTGTTCTTTTAGCAACAACACAATGTTGGGAGACTCCATTTTATTTCGATCTATCGTACGGTAGTAAATTATTTATGAGCGGGACGTGCACGGGGCCCGGATGGGCCACGGATCATGCACGGTGTAATATGAACTGTTTCAAACAAAATGTATGCAACGTCTCAAATCAGTGGCCCCGTGCATGGATCGCTCTAATACAAATCATCCCTTAACATATAAAATACTTGGAATTGGCTTAATGCTTAATGCAAAGCCATTAATTAAGTTAAAATAATAATAATTTTCAAAATAGTTTTGCCTATAATGTTTATCTTGAAATAATTTAAAAAATATATTTCTTAGGGTAAGAAGAGTAAACTTTAAGATTTAATAAAAAAATGTGAACTAGTAACTTAGGTACCTACCAAGATGAGGAAACCAATGCCTCGGTAGCCTAGTAATTAACAACACAGGCCTTATGTAAAACTGTACATGGAAATAGTGTAAGTAACAAGATTATAATATTGTTTTTCAGGAAGAGTCCATCACTTTCCTCCACCAAAATACCCTTACTCGGAAAAGTTTGATCAGTGGAAAATGGTATTGAGTGAAATAGATAAAGAAAAGGGTGATCATTACATACACAACCATATTTATTTCTGTGATTACCATTTTGAAGACTTTTACCAAACAGCCAGCGGACGACTTACTAAAAACGCTGTTCCAACATTGAATATTCGTAAGTTGTTTCTTTATTGATTTTTTATTTGAATTTTTTTATTTTAAATAACACTCAAATTACATTTTATTGAAATTGAAAAATATCAATAGTAGTATAATTTACTACCTATAATATATATACTTTTTAATCTTAATGTCATGTCTCAGCTGACATGTAATTATTACCTATTTGTTATAATTTTGGTTTCAGCATCTTCATCAACTTGGCAACCTTCAAAAGTGGATAATAAAACATGTGATAATGAAGAAGCCTCTACTAGCCAAGGTAAAGATAAAAAGTTATATAAGTAGGTGTGTGTAGTGTTTATGTACAATGTGATTCTTAAAACTTGAAGCTGGGTCCACTGTCTGTATATTAATAGCTAGTGTGGAGATTGTGGAAGAAGTTACCAATTTGAATGGGGAAAACTAATATATGTAGTTAGTTTTTAGTTGTGATTATGAATCATGGTTGGATACAATGTGTTGTTTAAAATGTAAGATGCTAACTAATGTATACTATTTTCTTTTAAGGGTCAACATCAAAAGAAATTGATCCAATATGTGTGGATCCACCTATCACAATTCCTGTGAGACACGCTTTTGTCCAGAAAGGTTAATATTATTAAAGAAAAATTTGTAAATTTATAATACACAGGCACAAGCCTTCCCATATGGACAACATCACAGTCATGGGAATATAGTATACAATCTTCAATCATCTAAACACTAGATACACAATCCAATATAAAATATGTTCGAAAAAGTGGTTCCAACTATTCTTTAGAATTTTGTTTACGAATAATCACAACAAATTTTGTTACTTAGCCCTATCATCACTGCAATAAGTGTTAAAATTAGACGGCAATGTCAAATGACAACAGAGCAATCCAATGCTCACTCTTGGTTGGAGCATTAGTTCAAGGCGTCACTTTGAGAGTGCTAATGCTATGCGATTCTCTAAGCGACACATAGACGCTGCACTCATGGCTGTGATCATAGATGTTACAGCCGTCACATCGTTCGCTGCAGTCTCGGCGTTATACTTGGTATTCTGTAAGCTCTATTAGCTCGCCGACGATCTCTCGGCTGCGTAAACGCACGGCTGTTCGCTAAGCTGTGCTAGAGAGATGATATTATCCTGGTTGCATAATCCATAAATTCTCGACTAGTAGTTTGTAGCTGTTTCTTTGTAATAAAAATTATACAAGTAGTTAGTATAGTTTTTATTACAAAGAAACATGTTACCGTTCAATTTTAAAACATCATTCTGTCTATCAACTCCAAACAGAGGACATAAACTAAAAATGGATGTTTTAAACTTAACCTTTAATTTGATTTAAGAGTTTTGGCTTTAAATTATAATTTATCTTTAAAAATTTTTGTAAATTACTTACTTAGTTGCCCATTAATTTTTAAGTTTCAAGGTAAAATATATAATAAAATATGATTTCTCATTTAGGCTGTACGTCGATGCTGTGGTCAAAGTTGAGGCTGTTTCGCCTACAGAATACCGATTTCATACAAGAAATGTCAAAGAAGTGATTCCCTATCACGCCGCTTACAGCCGTGCGGAGCTAGCGTTAAAAATTATTAGAAGAATACCAATGGTACGCTCGCCGCTGTAGCAGCCGCTGCTACCAAGGCTTTAACGATGTTTGCGCTTAGAGAATCGCACTGATGCTGTATCTAGTGTTTAGATGATCTTAGTATACAATATGATTAAGTAAGTAATTATTTTTCTTATTTCAGACACTTATTTCATGAATGTTGGCAGAAATAATAATTTCAAACAACAAGCACAATTAAAGGTCAAACTTTTAAAATTAAGGAGTAGGTGTAAAACTCTAGGCCAAAAAGTGCGACAAGCTGCCAAGATATCCCAAAATAAGGCGTTTTTAAAAGCTGTTGAGAAACTGCCCGAACCTGCTGCCATTTTTACTGGAATGCAATTAAATAAGGCATTTATTAAACCAAGGGGAAGAAGATACACAAACCAAGAAAAAATTTTGTGCCTTACAATATACAAGCAAAGCCAAAAGTCTTATAAATTACTGCAAAGACTCTTCGCATTGCCTTCAAAAAGAACAATTCAAAAGGTGTTACAGAAGATTAAAATTAAGTCAGGTATCAATGATAATATTATACAACACCTGAAAAACGCAGTAAGGAAATTGCCTGAAGAAAAAAAAATATGCACTCTTATATTTGATGAAGTTGCATTAAGTCCTGGTTTATATTTTAATAGAAGCTGTGATGAAATAATTGGTTTCGAGGATTTTGGTGATAATAAAACTACTAAGATAGCTGACCATGCACTTGTTTTTATGGTCAAGGGCTTAAAAGGAAAGTACAAGCAGCCCATTTGTTTCACATTTTGCCAAAGTGTGACAAAGAGGACAGAATTAAAAAAACTAGTTCAAGAAGTACTGAAAGCTGTACAAAGCACTGGTTTAATAGTAATTGCCACTGTATGTGACCAGTCTTCTTGCAATGTTAGTGTCATAAATAGTTTAATAGATGACACAAAAAAAACATATTTTCGAGAAGGCAAGGAATACAAAAGTCTGTCATTTGAATTTAATGGAATGAAAATATTTCCAATATTCGATCCTCCGCACCTCCTTAAAGGATTAAGAAATAATCTCCTCACAAAGGACTTAAGATATATTCAAAATGGGGAAGTCAAATTTGCAAAATGGAACCATTTACAAATGCTTCTTGATGCTGATCCAGGGGACGATGATATTAGGTTAGTGAATAAATTGACTGAGAGTCATGTCTTATCAGAAAAAATACCTAAAATGAAGGTGAAGAACGCAGCCCAGGTATTCAGTCAGAGGGTGTCCGCAACAATGAGATATTTAGCGAGTAAGTATAATGTCGCTTTAGTTTTATGATACTAATAGACTACAAGTAAGGTTATCTGATTGTTAGTGTTCTTTTCAGGTCAATATACAATGACCAGTATATGTTATCATATCACAAAATGACTTTGTAAGAACACATGCACCTATTATGCAGTAAATTATCTATGTTTATATTTTGATAAAGAAAAAGAATTCACTTTATTACTAAACTTCAAACCATTTTACAAAATAGGGAGAATAGACAATACGAACTCACCACACGAACTCAATGTAATCCACATTGGATAATGGTGATTGTACAATAATTAATAATTTTTTCCTTTTCTTGTTGCATCTTGTAAATAATAATAATTATCTTTTCAGATCACGATATTCTTCCTAAAGAGTGTCTGCACACTGCTGATCTATTACTTTTAGTTGATAAATTGTTTGACTCTTTTAATGGTCATAGCTATCAAAGCTCGGAAAAAATCTATAAGTGTGCACTAAAAATAAACTCGCCGCATTTTAAATTATGGAATGATACATTACCAATTTTAAGATCAATGAAATTCAAGGTGGAGAAAAAGTTAAGAGACGGGACCATTTCTACAAAATTTGAACAGGTACCATCACTTAAAAATTGGGTATCTAATATTAATGTCTATAAAGAAATGTTTAATTATTTACGCGAAACTCATAATATAAGTAGTCTATTGACAAGAAATATTAACCAGGATCCATTAGAAAATTTTTTCTGCAACATAAGGAGTAATGGTGTCAGAAACACGTCCCCATCTTGCTCGCAGTTTATTGGAGCATTTAAAACCTTACTAATAAACAATTTAACCTCGCCCCACTCAGTTGGGGCAAACTGCGAGCAAGATGACAATAAGGCATTAAAACCCCTCAAAAGCCTGTTAAATTTTCAGAACAAGGTATCAGGAGAACAACCCACAGACACTATTAATGTGGATTCTGTAATTCACTGCTTCACGCAAACAGAAATAGACTACTCAAATAACACTATTAGTAAAGAGGCGAAAAGATATGTAGCCGGATATGTAATAAAAAAAACAATACAAAAAATTTGTAAAAAATGCCATTGTTGCCGAATGCATTTAGTGAGCACAATGCCTCCGAATAATAAAGATTACATTTTAGAAAGAGATTACACTAGAAGATCACTTCATTATCCATCGGAGGCATTGTGCGAGTTTGTAGACGATGTTTGCATAATAATTCAAACACAGTTAAATGAGGAACCACATAAAATATGTTTAAAGGGTAAAATAAAAGAATTAATAAAAATATTTTGTAATCTATCACAGTTCTCCTGTCAGACTCATAAAAGTGATGTACAAAATTTCCTAATGGATACAATATCAAATATAGTCATAAATAGCTGGTGCACTAATGTCAATAGAATACTTAAAGGCAAAACAAATGTATGTAATAATAATATGACAAAAATACAAGCTCTAAACTATTATAATACACACAAAAAGCGAAAATAAAAATGTAAACCATATTATTGACTTTCATTTGCCATTTAAGTAAAATTTTAAACACTGAAAAAAGACGACAACCTCAGGTGGGAATCGAACCACGCACCTTCCGCATTCCGGGCGGCTGCCTTAACCACTTGGCTACCGAGGTTCTGGCTTTCAACCGTCGAAATTTGTCAGTGCTTGATGCTTATGTTTTTAGTCAACATTGCTTCATCAAATCTTAGAAGTTTTCTTTCACCTCTGAGATCCGAAAGAAATATTTTTACAAATATTTAAACATTCGGTTAAGATGAAGCTGCGTTTATAGAATAATATTTTATATTTTAGCGTTTTATTAACGCTGAAATATACTTAAGTAAAATTTTAAACACTGCCCGCCTGAGGTTGTCGTCTTTTTTCAGTGTTTAGAATTTTACTTAAGTATATTTCAGCGTTAATAAAACGCTAAAATATAAAATATTATTCATTTGTCATTTTAACGACTAACATCTCGTGACAAGACAAAAATCATTTATTGATTTCCATCTTGTCTACAGACAATGAGATACATCTCATTTTATTTTAATTTGCTGCTTATTTTATCTTGGATGCCTGTTTCTAATTTAAGTCAAGATTATGTTGGCATGAAGTTCGACTGAAACCTCTGAATGTAGAAATTCGTAATGATTTATATTTGTGTTATTTATTTTTTTCTTTGGAATAAACTACGAAAAATGTATTTGTTCCAAACAAATAAATAAATAAAACAAATATAAATCATTACGAATAAAATAATTTAAATAAAACCAATACTAGCGCCATCTAGCGTGGCTAGGCGTAGGTATGCAGCGCCATCTCTGTGCTTAGGTACACACATTTTGCAAAAGGAAAACCTCAGTGGCCCATCTATCCCCGTCTATATAGTATTATCTATGGTAGCGCGTATCGCGTCGAGGACGAGTGTTCACTGTTGTTAAAGTGTGCGCTGTGCGCGCGATTTTTAAAAATGCGACGAGTGTGTGTATTGCGTAGTATTCGGCTACTTAAACTCGGCTTCTTCAAAACCGGAGCTTTCGTTTTTTAAACTTCCTGCTGATGTTGAAAGGTAAGAATGATTTATTATTACTAAATAAAAAGCTTTTTCTTTTAAATAAATCGTTTGGTTGTTTAGGATTTTTAGAGCGCTTTTTTTCTGTGTAGTTTCTGACAATGAACCCGTAATTAGAATGAGAAAAAGTAGCCGCCAAATTGAACTTTTTAGTTATTTAACCGATTGCTTTGAAAATCGATATCTGGGGATATGTGTGGTTTCTGACAACGACTCCGTTATTAGTATGAGACAAAATAGCCTCCATCTTGAACTTTTTAGTTATTCGACCGATTGCTTCAAAAATCGATATCTGGGGATCTGTGGGGTTTCCGACAATAAATCCGATAATAGAATGAGGAAATTAGCCGCCATATTTATCTTATTAGTTTTTAATTAAAAAAAAATAAAAGTTATTATTGTTATTGTTATTAGTTAAGTTATATATAAATGCTTTGCTAGTTATATCAAAAAAAGCGCTAACTAGCTGAGATACAGCGCTAACTAAACAAAAACTTTTTCAGTTTTACAAAAATAAGAGGACAACCCTAACGCTCAATTGGCGCGTAGGTATATAAAACAAGAAAAGGGCCGAGCTTCCGTACTGCTTTAGCTTATATTTATACTGTGCCGCAGTTCCGTAAGCTGAAACAATACGGGTTGGTCTCAATCTCAACTCAACGGTCTACGAACTACATTAAGGCAACAAAAATAGGGACTAATGGCTTAATTTGCTTTTTGGAACTTCAGTCATTCAGATTTTATTATCGCACCAACAAAATAAATTTCTCTCCCAGTCTCACTCACTCAGCCCACGTGCCCTTCCTTGAAGTGCGAAGAAGCATCTTGGAAATCGGCAAATTTAGGAAGGCCAATAATGCGGCGAAAATATGCTTCACAGCTGTCGTCGCATCTGGGCTGCGTTCCGTGGCTTCACTCGAGTGCACTCGAGCGCAATCCGGCGCGCGCTCTACCCGTTCCGTGGCTTGGTGAAATTTTACTCTGACGGCTGTCAGAGTGTAGTTTCATCCGTTCTGTGGCTCAGAGCGCAGCAACCAAACAACCATCAAATCGGATGGTTGTTTTTCATTGTTAAAGTGTCAAATTTTGCAATTTATGTCAAAACGTCTCGAAAAATTCGGCCTGTTTGTTTCGTACTGTTTTACTTTTTAATAATTAGGTTTAAATATTGTATAAAAGTGGAAAAAATGTAGACAAAAGACGAGTTTTCTCTCGTTTTGGACAGGAATACTTCAGAAGAGGTTATAAAACAACTCGATCGTTCCGTGGCTCAGTTGCAACTCAAACGAGTTAAACTTTAACCAAACAACTACACCCAGAACGACGGAACGCACTCCTGGATTCGTGTAGTGATTACGTCCATGAGTAGAGCAGTCTCATTTGAACTGGGTGATTCTTATGAGAAAACTCCTAACTTCAATGAAATCCACGATTCTTTTTAACTCTACTATAGTATTTTATATTATATACAGACAGACAGCAGTGTATACACTGCTGTTGAAAATTGACATTTCATGGCAAAACACTTGATCAATCTGTCGAGCTAATACATGATCATCTATTCAGTTATGTCCAATCCTAAAAAATTCAACCATGGATCTGATGACAGGAATTTTCTTCCAAGATCCACCCAACCACGAAAAAATATCAAAAATACTTAAGGGGATCCTGCACGAAATTGTGAATATTTACGTATTTTTAAGTCACTTGTACTATGCGCTAAATTAGTTAAATACATTAAAAGAACTTACGTAAGTTAGCTTGATCATTGCACAAGATCGTGGCCTTGTTGTGAAACAAATTCTTTAAACAATAACAAACAATACATATTTCTAATGACTCCTAAAAACATTTTTCTTCGACAACTTTCTTAATTTTACGCATGAAACAATAATTCTTACATGACAATATTTGTATTGATATTTCGCAAGTCGCCCCCATCTTAAAAAAGTAAATTTTAATTTCTAACACAAGCGTTTGATGGTTTTGTACATTTTGCACTTAGATTAAAACAAAAGTTTTAATCTAAGATTTCGCAGAATAAAAACATTGCTCTAATCAAATTACTAGGTCTGAAACTTCAAAGCAGAATAGTTGTTCTAATTTTTAATATTAATATGATTGATTTTGCTTTGAAGTTCATAATGAGACTTATGTCAGTTTTTGCGATCGCGCGGCTGCGCGGTGCCCTCTTAAATAAAAAAATGCATAACGTATTTATGTGTGTCAAAAAAGGTGTCCTTAATCTGGGGTCCGAAAAAATTGGCTAAAAACGATTTTAACATACAGATATAGTTTGACCTCGCTCGCGCCCCCGGAGCGGTTTCACTGTGTCGTGTGTGTCCGTACTGTCACGGTAGTGTATTAATTCTTTGGTACCGGTCAATTATTTAATAAATAATAATAAATAGACAATGTTTGTTTTCAATGACGACATTTTTTGGGCATCTTTATCATATTATTAGGAATATTATTGTAAGTATTTTTACAATGCAATCTAAAACCAATGAAAATTTCCGATTTTTCAATTATATAATTTGGCTATGTCGCTTTTTTTCTGCTGTTGCAGCTTAATTAAAAATAATTTAGGTTTAAAGAGTTTTATTTCCATATGAAAATTCTATAAAAAATATACTTAGTTACAATATAATTTTTATAATTAGATTGTAAAATAATAAAATCATTAAAATAATATTACTTTAAAATAAGGCTTAACTAGGTACCTACTTAATAAAATATAAAGAATACTTAGGTATTTTATTTAATTTTCGTATTATTATCATTTTATGAACAGACAGTAGGCCAACCTAGTTACCACAAAATGTCAAATTTCGTCAATAAATTTTAAGTTTAGTGTAAAGGATCCTTAAGGATAAGATAAATTTCACAGTTTTGGATGGGTTGACCTGGCTGGCGTGTGTACAAATATTTCCAAAATTTTGCAATCGTGTGCTGTTAAAGTTACAATAAATTTTGGTTATAGTTTTGTAGATCAATCAGCTATAACAAGGTAATAGGTCAAGGATCATATTGTAACGGTACAGAATGAATGGTATCCGTCCGTTAGTAAGGAATGCATGGGAGTAGCACTAAAATAAATATTAATGCGTAGCACCATTAATAATAAGCATGAAAAGGGAATAATAAACTAGTTCAGAATAATGGTCAGTGGTCTAGCGCTTTATCTTTAGTTTGAATTTCGCGGGGACTGCTCTGTGTGCTCCTTGCGACATAGGCGCCGTCTAGCGTGAGTTATTTACTTGAGCTTCGTGTTAGGTTGGCAACGGGCTTTATCTTTATTTTGAATTTCGCGGGGACTGCTCTGTGTGGCCTTGTGACATAGGCGTAGGTTGGCAAGCCGGTAGACATACGGGCGGGCGCCACCTATGGTCGGAATACGGAACTTTTTATAATTTCACAAAATACAGGATTATTGGCTTAAGTGGATGATTATTGAGAGGGAATTGTTAATAGAAGGCTACATTTAGATATTCAAAGATGTAATATTGGCTATCTGACGAGATTTGGTTAGATTATGGAAAAATTTTAGAATTGCGCGGCGAAAGCGGCAATGAGCGAGCGAGAGGTTGAGAAAAAGACAGAAAGAGAGGTCGGATGATAGCTCCACGTGGCGCGACGCGAAGGCGGGGGGCATCGGGGAAACGGCTAGCGATTGGTGGAAGGGAAGAAAAGCGGACTCGCGCGGGAAAAATCTTAGGCGCGCGTGGCTGGAAAGTTAAGATGCTTGGGAAAATTAGCGGACATTCAGTTTTGGGACGTCAACGGAGCGGTCCAACTTAAGAGTGCGGTACGACTCATACGGGAAAAATAGCGTCCGAGCTTGATAGTGCGCTAAGTGATATTCGAGCTGCGATATTAATTAAGATTTGTGAAATTGAAAGTTATTAATAAAGTAAACTATTGCGATCGCAACTCGAATCCGTTAACAGAATGAAGTATTCTGGGGTACATCGGCGGAAACGAGTCACGGTGACAACAAAACCCTATGTACCTTTCAACAGACTTCGGTCTGGATGATCTTTGATTGTATTTAATAAGATCGGCGTTTTACACTATTACGCTAAACAATACACTATCTTCGACGGAGTAATGGGGGAGAGACAGTTGTCTCCCTAGTGAAAGTTGAAGATAGGTCAGACACCATTTAGCTGGAGGTAGACCCGTATGACCCAGTCCAATCTCGAGTCTATCTCCATACATACAGTGTAGTGATAGGAAAATAACACACTGAGTATACTGGCTCGACTGATAGAACATTTAGGAGTTAGTTGCTTTCAGGGGCAATGCGACTCTCACCACACACCACGAATTTAAATTAAATGAGGCTTGGCCTAGTTTGCAAGGTACACAACAGGGACTGTTAGTTCGACAAAATATAGGCATGTTCAAGTGAGGAAAGTTGTAGGAATCTATAGGTAGGCGGATATATATATGGTTAGTTATTAATTCAGACTAATAAGGTAGGGATAATTAAGTTAAGGCGCTAAATAAAATTATGATGAAGTGATGTGGGTCCTAGCTAGGCAAGTAATCTGTTACCGCAGGCCGGTAAAATTCTAATTGTTTTCCTAAAGTTGTTACCAATTAATTATTCATTTTAAATAATTAACAGAAGTATGATAATATTGTACCATCATTACTTGGAATACCTAAGGGTCTAGACTGGTTTCCTATTACAAGAAAAATACTAAGAAGTTATAGCAAATAAGCTTAGCCGTACTGTGATGTTTGATTTCTGATGCTGAAATGACCAAACAGGCATTTTTTGGCTTTCCCTGGGATGCAATACGATCTCATATCGCTACACTCTTCAAGGTGTTAAAGTTTTACATCCGATACCTTAGCAAAAATAAGCTGATACAAACTGAACAACTAAAACCAGTTTAGAACCTAGGATAAGTCGTTGAAAGAAGACATTGCAAGCTATGAGCTTCTAATAATCTGAAACATAGAAATAATTGATTGATAACAACCAGCTAATTAGCCTGACAATGGTCTACTAATACCATTTGAATAGACCTCTTAAGATATGTAAGTACTTACTTCTAATAATATGAAACATAGAAATATTTGATGGGAACAATCTAATCAATCAGACTAATACCTAGTACAGTCTAATTTATACTTATTAAAGTGAGTAAAAGATAACTTCTAAATGTAATTTATTTAATGATTAACAGTGATAATTAACTACCTACTAAAGGTATACTAACTATGATTTAGTAGTCTATCAAATTAACCACTCAGTCTGGGAGACAGAGGGTGTAAGTTAATGGAAAAATAATTAACTACATTCACTCCCTAAAAGTCAGGGATGTTGAATAAATTAGGCATCTTTCAATAAACTTGAGATGTATTTATACTTTATAAGATCTGTATAATGAACACTAAGAGTAATCCAAAGTAATTTACTTCAAATGATAGTATTCTATTTCAGTTCACTTCCTAAAGTCAAGGATATTGAATGAATTAAACATCCTTTAATAAACTTAAGATGTGATAATCTGCCAATGCAGCCAATCCAATGTAGTTATATTGGAGCTTTACAGGACTTGTATAATAAATACTAAGAATAAATAAAAGTAGTTTTACCTGTATTAATAGCATTCTACTTTAGCCACCGCCTGAATTGGCGTTTTATTAAATTATCCACCCTTTACGGAACTGAATATAAGTTATTGCATTGAATAATTAAGTTCTTAATGTGAAAAGGATATTTGGATGATAGCAAGCCTTGAGATAAACTCTATTGATTTATGTGGAATAATAAGAATTTAAATTGCTAACACATAGTGCATAATGTAAAATGAAATTAAATTTGAGGAGAGATGTAAATTCTCAGTTAAAGAATTAAAGGCACAAGCTAATAATTAAAGTTAAAGCCAATGTGTCGGAACTGTAATTAAACCATGAGATGTACAGTACGCTATGGAGCGGTGGTGGGGCTCATAAATTGCACCAGGCTTCTTATGTATCATGCTACTGATAATAAATAATAATACCTACAAGCTAAGCTATCATCTGATTACCTTTGAGTGGTTACAAATCTTCCCCGCAGCTGCAGTGAAGGATTTAGGTCACAGTTCAGACGGAGTCATTGCTAGGCTACACATATTTATGTTAGGATTTATAGACTGGTAGGTAATTAGGTCAGGAGAAAATAATTTAACACAGGGATAAGCCAATTACTAAACTTTCACGAAAGAACTTGAGTTACTTAAATGCGGTTAACAACGGAGGGTTCACTAGACGATCTGGCCAAAAATAGTAGTTATTATAATATTACATTGCTTGACTGAAATTCACTGCAAATAGAATTAAGCTATGCTAAGGTTCCATCTTCATACAAACGCTACACACTCTACAAAACTCCAGACACAACCATTAGATTGTAGATAAATTAGGTTAATTAGTTTTAAGAATTAGATAATAATTTAAGTTAAGGTAAAGCGGCGAGGATGTGTGTATGTATTATAAGCTAGCTAGGCATATAGGTGTGAAAGGCATTAGATTTAGGTTTAGATTTAGGTGTAGCAATTTAATGTTGTGGGGAGGTTACAATTTGGTAAGCCATGACCAGGATCAGAAAGTTAAGTTATAAATTATCATTAATATAGTTGTATTGGATTTCAGTCAAGCGGTAATACTTTAATTTAGAAGTGGGATTTTTCCCACAAATTGTTGTCGTGTTGCGATGCGTGAGTTTAGAATTGGCTTAATAGGGAATAATTCAATGAAGATTAATTAATTCAGAGATATTGAAGAATTATAATTTGACACTTTTCACAATAAACGTTGTTATCTTCTAAAGTTGATTCATACACTTTGTATTACGGGCTCTTGATAGTGGGTGAATTATAATTTGACACTTTTCACAATAAACGTTGTTATCTTCTAAAGTTGATTCATACACTTTGTATTACGGGCTCTTGATAATGGGTGAATTATAATTTGACACTTTTCACAATAAACGTTGTTATCTTCTAAAGTTGATTCATACACTTTGTATTACGGGCTCTTGATAGTGGGTGAATTATAATTTGACACTTTTCACAGTAAACGTTGTTATCTTCTAAAGTTGATTCATACACTTTGTATTACGGGTTCGACCTATATTGTAGACAGTCGCAATGAGAGCTGGAGCTAAATTTTGTTGTACGAAATCTGTAACAAAAAGATTCTCAGGTTAGGTTAAAGGTCAAAGGAGATAAAACTATAAAACAATAATGTAATGAGTATTATTTGAAATACAATACCTTTCAGTTATTAACTTTTCCTTCTTTATTTAATGGTGGATTTCGCCAGCATCAGGTACCGTGCGGCTGTTAGACGTTGTTGTTTTCCCAAAGTATCATAAGTGCACGAAGTACATAGATATAGTTATTATCCGGGGGTCTGGAGTATTAAATTTTAAAATTGTTGAGTTATCTGTGAATACTGAAACCTTTAGTAATTGTTTCCTTGAATACTGAAACCAGGTATCCAATTTTTGTTGTTGACGTTAGGAGCTATGGTAACTGTAGTTTTGTTTCTATTCCTGGTGATAGATTTCATATAGGCATAGGCAACTGGTTCATACAGCCTTGTGTTGAGTTATTTTTAGGATCGTAAAAAGTCGATAGGGTGCCATAGTTCAACGTTTATTGATTTAGAAAGATTTGTAGAATAGGGGGCGGTTTAATTATTATTGCTGTCGGATGGAAAGGCAAGGGGGCGAGATTGGACAGAATTAACCAACTAAGTTATTGCAGGATTCAATTTATATTATAGGACGGCGATATGCTGTACAATATTATAAAGTTATGACGCTAACAGCATAATATAAAACTAATAATAATTATATTTTGACTAATAATCGTTGAGCGATTGCGGTTTTTAGTTGATGTGCTATTCCACGTATTATATTTTATTTTGTTGGTTATGTTAGAAAAAATATAATAATGTACTTGAGTCTCACGTCTGAAATCCATAGAGTAGTTTTAGGCTAGTCAGGGACTATTAAATCATTTGTCTATGGTTGGACCATAGAGACCAATGATTTAGCGACACCATAAACAATCTAGAATTAGGAATGATTATAAAACATGAAGTCATAAAACCAATCGGAGAGGAAACTTCCTTATCGCGTAATCATGTGATTTTGTAATAGCAAGCGGAATCACCTGTTATTTTCCATACCTGTTATTTTTAATACCTGCGATTTTTACATTGAAAGAGATTTTCCTAATATTTATCACGTAGTAGATTGGAATGCAATGACATTGTGGTGGAATTATTATTATGTGACATGTAGATGGGGACAATTGCTCTGCACAAGGAAAATGCCGCTTCATTTAGTTAGTTCGCTAAAATCCTAGGAAAAGTAACATAAAATAGTATTACGGTTCAAAACACACGCGTTGATGAGGAATCGCGATTATAAGTAATAACAAGTAGCAGGGATGTCATGTAGGGGATAGAATCATATGACTATTCATTGCTAGTAGGAATTTTGGGTTAAAAGCAACGTAGTTTGGGATGCATAATATAAACGGATAAATACGTCTAGTAGGCGATAAAAGTCGTTACCGTCTGGAAACAACTATCTAATATCTACTCTGTTGTGGGGAGGTTACCTATTAGCGAGGCTAGATGGCGTTGGATTACCAATAAAAGATTTTATTTTGGATGATGGTAAAAGGGTGCGGTCTAATAATAATATGTATAATTGAAATACTCTTGCAGCGTTGTGAGTAGTCGTTACCGGTAATCGTCGCTTCTTACCGTATAGTTGAAATCGTGTTAAATAGTTAATTATGAAGGTTTATAAAGGACTATTATTAGCCTAAGATGAGGTTAATGTACGCAGAGGTAAAGCTCGCTGGGCAAAGCTTACTATACCTACTTAACTAATATTATCAGTTGTGAGTTACCTAGAAATATCTAAGTCGGGAGAGCGGTGAAAAGAAAAGACCTTACTACATGACTAATTAGTTAGGATAGGTAGAGATAGATAAATCATTAAATTCACTGGGTTGGATTAGCCTATTAAGAAGAGTATCTTGCACAATTGTCTATCTCCGTTGAACGATTAAGATGTTGAAAAAAAAAAAAAAATGATATTACTAGTTAAGTGTTGTGTGAGAAAGTGTAGGAAGTATACTAGTGGTAGCATAGCACAGAATAGGGAGTAGTGAGTTTATTCTACTACAAAATATTATATATATTTTATAAATCACATCCAATCAGTACTTGTTACAATACTCAATTACAGTACACAAAGCAAAACATAATCACCCATTTTACAGACAAAAACATTGAATCGGATGCTTGACCGCGTCTACATAAGCCAGCAGCTTTGCTTGTGGGTAAATCGAAAGAGGCACTTGTATAAGAGGCTGGTACTGACTAATCGGGTAGTGCCGAAGGAGAATATTCTGACGCGTATCCCAGACGCTAGCTTTGGTTAGTTGATGGTTCTTCTAGGGCAACCCTGCCGACTTACTAGGGATCATTGACTAGTCGAAGTTTGATTCTACACACACACGACACTAATCTATTATATTTATAAGTACATTAGAACCTGCACTTGGTTATATTTAATTATTGGTTTTATATAAATATATTTGGGCGGAGATACTCTTGTGGGTGAGAAAGTGTAGGAAGTATACTAGTGGTAGCATAGCACAGAATAGGGAGTAGTGAGTTTATTCTACTACAAAATATTATATATATATTTTATAAATCATATCCAATCAGTACTTGTTACAATACTCAATTACAGTACACAAAGCAAAACATAATCACCCATTTTACAGACAAAAACATTGAATCAGATGCTTGACCGCGTCTACATAAGCCAGCAGCTTTGCTTGTGGGTAAATCGAAAGAGGCACTTGTACAAGAGGCTGGTACTGACTAATCGGGTAGTGCCGAAGGAGAATATTCTGACGCGTATCCCAGACGCTAGCTTTGGTTAGTTGATGGTTCTTCTAGGGCAACCATGCCGACTTACTAGGGATCATTGACTAGTCGAAGTTTGATTCTACACACACACGACACTAAAATATTATATTTATAATTATCTTAGAGCCGGCTTTAATTATATTTAATTGAGGAACGGTAGAAATTATATATGCTGAAGAGATGTTAGTAGGAATACGATAGGCGGATTAGTAGAGAAAAAAAAAAAGAAATGCTTCTCGAGGATACCTGAACGGATGATGGATAATTGTGGAAGGTGGATATTAATTGAGCTTGGGAGCAAAATAGGTGTCGAAAGAAAAATATAATAATAGTGGTAGAGAAAAAGAAAAAATAGTTGACTGGCTTGAAGTCGAGATTTAACTGCTAAATTAACGAGTTATAGCACTGTTACGCTATAGGGATAACAATAGCGTATGTTATCACATCAATTATAAAGGCGAGTTGCGGGCGGATGTCACGTCATAATCATTAGTTAAATCGTTTTATCATTTTAAAAGTTAACACCAGCTACTTATAAAACAGTGATCGATTATATATACCACAATTTTAAGTTGCAGGATAAATTTAAACTCATAGTCCGCAGAAACATTCAAGCCGGAAATAAAGCGATGATATTGCGAGCTGAGAATAAATTTCTTAGTGTAAAAATTATTAATAAGTAAATCCCTGATATTGCGTTATCGAGATTACAATACAAAATCAACTATCACAATTCGAATCATACAAAGTAATTATTTAGATGTTATCTCGCGTCGACAGGTACAAAATTTAATTTAGATGGGTAAAGAAATTAGAACTGAAATGGGTTTCGGATGTGTGACGTTCTTAGGATACGTACTGTTTAGTAGCATAATTTAAATTTAATAAAATCGGCCGAATTAGACATAATTCGTTTTGCGGATATATATATTTAATCGAGATTATTGTGGAGGTAGCCATAGTTCAAAGTTTACTAAACCCGACCTAGAGTCATAGCCTATCTTTATATGTCAGAAGAAAATAATAAATTTATAAGTAGTAGATTTTAAAGTCAATAGTAAATTTATTTTCCCGAGGTGCGACCTGAAACCTAGTTCGCACTAGGCCATTCAAATACTTTAACCGGTAATGTTGATTATAATAAATAAAGATGTTCGGGATTTATAATAATATTCTAATACTGCTATATTAAAATTGTTATTATGAAATTAAATAAGGTTGCTTAACAATTGGCAACTAATTATTAACTCAAGAATTTGTTTAGTACAAAGTAAATGTCTACAGGTTTAGAAATGATAGGATGAACGAAACGCGGTTTTGACTTGTGGGAAGGTCAGCGCAGACTGTCAAAGCGGTATTATCTTGTTTTGGTTATTTATTATATTAATATGAATTGCTAGAATTCTTAAATAATCTAGATTATTGGCATCTAATATGTACGTGATGAAATTGTAGATGATTAAAATTAGTGCTAAGGTAGGTTATTGTCGAAATTATGGCACAACCTTAAAATTGTTAGTTAATGTGAACTGCATGTTGCATCTAGATTGTTTTATACAAACTAATTAATTGACAGTTTTCACATATGTAGGCCGGGACATTGAGTTGATGAAATAGTGTTATCAAAATCATTCATCACGGAAAGATAAAGATATTTTATTTGCAAGTGTGAATACAAAAGTTTACTTCGGTTAGTATTATTCTGTTCTATACTAGTTTTGTGGTAGCGTTTTACCTAGGGTTGTTCTAAATTATAAGTAATTAATTGTTAATTGTCTGTTGTTGTCTTCTACGTTAGAAGAGGAACGGAGAAAGATAAGGGGGACTCATTTTGTTATAGTCAGCTGTATGATAGATAATCCTTCTAGTAAATATTTCTTGTGATTGCGGTAGTAACATAGAATGTTTATAGGATGTTTTGTTCATTAACTAATTATCTTTACCGCAGCTGTGGATAGGGATGGCTAAAGTATGTGAACAGGGGTGGAGAAGATAGGTCATTATAAATTAAAATAAATACTTGAATTGCAATATGCCTGACTTAATAGTGCGAAGAGATGGAGTAACTATGTTAGAGAAATTCTCTATTGCATAATATTCGAACTTTTGACATTTTCAATTGTAACTTTAGAATTTTGATTAGAGTATTTAACTAAGCGGGTCCAACGAAGAAGGCATGCTGAAAGCGAGGTCTTTGGTCGTCTATGCACACAATAAAATTATAGATGACACAAGGGAGCATTCTTAATTGGCACTGTTAAATTAGTAAAAGTAGCTTGTTTAGGGTGTTCGAATATTTTTAGTCGCACTGGGCACAAATAGAACTTAGTTAAGCGTGTAGGGTTTATTTTGATTTACCTGGTGAAGTAATTGAATCGAAGTTTCGGAACTGTGCTGTAGAAGTGGGAATTACTCAGCACACAATAAAATTAAGTGGTTTCCATTTAGCTTCATTTCCTAAACTAGCCTTTCTTAAAGTTGCGGAAATTCTGCTGTAAGGTGGTTCCTTTGGGGGCGTCTTGTGAAGTCTAAATCAGGACAATTATACTTGACTAACCTATAGAGAGATAATGTCTTAGGCTGCAGAAACAGAGGCCATTGATGGCATTTCATTTTGGCGTGGTCAGGGGATCTCGTGTTGCTGGGGAATTTTACCATCTGGACGGAAGGCTGAAAAGTAAAGTAGAATGCATAATGAGTAACCAATTAGAGTTACAAACATTCGGGAGATTACCATCTTAATAATGTGTCTTGTGCGAGTATAAAATTTAAAACATCTAATAAAAAAAAAAATAAAAAAATAAATAAAAAGAAACTAGCACTATTGAATCACGCAGTTTGGAATTCAGTAAATACGAGAAAGAACTCACGATATTAATTACCATGAATACTAAAACTAAGTGTCACCTTCAGTGGCTTATTATTTACCGATTTGATCGTTATTAGTTATATAAAAGGTAGGAAGTTAAGTAGAGTTGTGGGGGCGGATAAGATAGTTACCGGTCTGTTTAATTTAAAAAAGAAAATGATATTTTTCAAAGGTATAGGAAAGTAAGGGGATATTGACGTATTATATATTAGCAAATGAGACTAAATGTTGTCTTTCGTGCATAGTAATAACTAGGGATGAGACATAGTTACTAGATAGGTTTTGGCATAAGTATTTGCTTATACGTATAAGCTCAGTACTTGTCAATTAGTATACAATGTCCAACGCGTACCGGGGTATTAACAAGTACTTATCGATGACGCATACATTGACAGTTAGATATACATAGCACACAAACTTCTAATAGATCTGAACTACGGGGTAGCTAGTTCAAAACTCAAGGATGTGTTTCGAGATGCGTACCCCCTTAGAGTGAATGAGTTTTTCCTAAGTATTTACGATCGACAACCTTATTGTAAGGCGTTAAGACCTCTATTTGTATGCACGGTGAGTGGGTGTCACTGCGTACCGGACGGAAGCGAGTCTAGTATTCTATCTCGGTTATTTGCAGGATTAGACATTAGATGTATCTCATCTAAAATAAAGTTATAACTCTTGGGCGATGATGGTATGCCTACTGGGTTTGGTTGATATGGGGGTTTGGTTAAGATTTCTTATCCGCGGAGAGGAAAATAGGTTTCCGTTAAAAGAAGTAGCTAATTAGGAATTGTGGAGGACGCGGGTTCGATCCCTGCCTGAGGTAGACAATTGTTCCGACGTTTCGTTATCTTAGGTAATTATATAAGCTAAGATGAGATTGGTAGCGTTGAAGTATGAAGGAAAGTTTTAATTCAAATTATTAATAATTATTCATTAACCTAGTTGGAACTAAAAGACCATGACGGCGAAGTGGTTGATGCTTCACCCACGAAAGATCCCAGGTTCGATCCCTAGGTTGCAACATTTAGATGCGGAACAAGTTGTAAGAAAAGACGTAAGTTAAAAGAAGGCCATGATGACAGATGTACTTGAAATTATTCTAGGAAAATAATTTAAAGAATAGAATAATTGAATGGTTCGGAAGATGTTATAAACTTACGTCGGAATCGTCATAGAGTTGAAGAGTTTTCGCTAGGGGGCGTTACTAGACAGCGCAAGAGACTGTTATATTGATTTAAATTATATTAAGATTTGTTGTTATGATGGTAAACAAAAGGCAAATCATTATTCGGAGGTTGTGTATGATTAAAGAAATGGTAGATGTCTAAGTTATTGGGAAATATTTACCGAGACTAAGTTTACTGGGATTTCGTTTCGAACACGAGAACTGGGTATGCGATTATGATTTTGTGTCAGTTGAATAGAATGAGGGGTGTGGGCTATTTTGCAATAAGAAAGCTTATGGAGGAAGGAGTCATTAGGGATTTGGGGAGGAACTATAAATAGTAGGAATATCTTTGAGGGCTAGGATGACAATGAGGTTGGCAAGGAAGGAGGTGCTATTTTGTACTTAATTAAGTACAGGGTTTAGATATAATTCGCCGCAGATAAGAGTGGTACTTTATCTGCTTAAATTCTATCGGGGGCGGCTGTAACGGTACAGAATGAATGGTATCCGTCCGTTAGTAAGGAATGCATGGGAGTAGCACTAAAATAAATATTAATGCGTAGCACCATTAATAATAAGCATGAAAAGGGAATAATAAACTAGTTCAGAATAATGGTCAGTGGTCTAGCGCTTTATCTTTAGTTTGAATTTCGCGGGGACTGCTCTGTGTGCTCCTTGCGACATAGGCGCCGTCTAGCGTGAGTTATTTACTTGAGCTTCGTGTTAGGTTGGCAACGGGCTTTATCTTTATTTTGAATTTCGCGGGGACTGCTCTGTGTGGCCTTGTGACATAGGCGTAGGTTGGCAAGCCGGTAGACATACGGGCGGGCGCCACCTATGGTCGGAATACGGAACTTTTTATAATTTCACAAAATACAGGATTATTGGCTTAAGTGGATGATTATTGAGAGGGAATTGTTAATAGAAGGCTACATTTAGATATTCAAAGATGTAATATTGGCTATCTGACGAGATTTGGTTAGATTATGGAAAAATTTTAGAATTGCGCGGCGAAAGCGGCAATGAGCGAGCGAGAGGTTGAGAAAAAGACAGAAAGAGAGGTCGGATGATAGCTCCACGTGGCGCGACGCGAAGGCGGGGGGCATCGGGGAAACGGCTAGCGATTGGTGGAAGGGAAGAAAAGCGGACTCGCGCGGGAAAAATCTTAGGCGCGCGTGGCTGGAAAGTTAAGATGCTTGGGAAAATTAGCGGACATTCAGTTTTGGGACGTCAACGGAGCGGTCCAACTTAAGAGTGCGGTACGACTCATACGGGAAAAATAGCGTCCGAGCTTGATAGTGCGCTAAGTGATATTCGAGCTGCGATATTAATTAAGATTTGTGAAATTGAAAGTTATTAATAAAGTAAACTATTGCGATCGCAACTCGAATCCGTTAACAGAATGAAGTATTCTGGGGTACATCGGCGGAAACGAGTCACGGTGACAACAAAACCCTATGTACCTTTCAACAGACTTCGGTCTGGATGATCTTTGATTGTATTTAATAAGATCGGCGTTTTACACTATTACGCTAAACAATACACTATCTTCGACGGAGTAATGGGGGAGAGACAGTTGTCTCCCTAGTGAAAGTTGAAGATAGGTCAGACACCATTTAGCTGGAGGTAGACCCGTATGACCCAGTCCAATCTCGAGTCTATCTCCATACATACAGTGTAGTGATAGGAAAATAACACACTGAGTATACTGGCTCGACTGATAGAACATTTAGGAGTTAGTTGCTTTCAGGGGCAATGCGACTCTCACCACACACCACGAATTTAAATTAAATGAGGCTTGGCCTAGTTTGCAAGGTACACAACAGGGACTGTTAGTTCGACAAAATATAGGCATGTTCAAGTGAGGAAAGTTGTAGGAATCTATAGGTAGGCGGATATATATATGGTTAGTTATTAATTCAGACTAATAAGGTAGGGATAATTAAGTTAAGGCGCTAAATAAAATTATGATGAAGTGATGTGGGTCCTAGCTAGGCAAGTAATCTGTTACCGCAGGCCGGTAAAATTCTAATTGTTTTCCTAAAGTTGTTACCAATTAATTATTCATTTTAAATAATTAACAGAAGTATGATAATATTGTACCATCATTACTTGGAATACCTAAGGGTCTAGACTGGTTTCCTATTACAAGAAAAATACTAAGAAGTTATAGCAAATAAGCTTAGCCGTACTGTGATGTTTGATTTCTGATGCTGAAATGACCAAACAGGCATTTTTTGGCTTTCCCTGGGATGCAATACGATCTCATATCGCTACACTCTTCAAGGTGTTAAAGTTTTACATCCGATACCTTAGCAAAAATAAGCTGATACAAACTGAACAACTAAAACCAGTTTAGAACCTAGGATAAGTCGTTGAAAGAAGACATTGCAAGCTATGAGCTTCTAATAATCTGAAACATAGAAATAATTGATTGATAACAACCAGCTAATTAGCCTGACAATGGTCTACTAATACCATTTGAATAGACCTCTTAAGATATGTAAGTACTTACTTCTAATAATATGAAACATAGAAATATTTGATGGGAACAATCTAATCAATCAGACTAATACCTAGTACAGTCTAATTTATACTTATTAAAGTGAGTAAAAGATAACTTCTAAATGTAATTTATTTAATGATTAACAGTGATAATTAACTACCTACTAAAGGTATACTAACTATGATTTAGTAGTCTATCAAATTAACCACTCAGTCTGGGAGACAGAGGGTGTAAGTTAATGGAAAAATAATTAACTACATTCACTCCCTAAAAGTCAGGGATGTTGAATAAATTAGGCATCTTTCAATAAACTTGAGATGTATTTATACTTTATAAGATCTGTATAATGAACACTAAGAGTAATCCAAAGTAATTTACTTCAAATGATAGTATTCTATTTCAGTTCACTTCCTAAAGTCAAGGATATTGAATGAATTAAACATCCTTTAATAAACTTAAGATGTGATAATCTGCCAATGCAGCCAATCCAATGTAGTTATATTGGAGCTTTACAGGACTTGTATAATAAATACTAAGAATAAATAAAAGTAGTTTTACCTGTATTAATAGCATTCTACTTTAGCCACCGCCTGAATTGGCGTTTTATTAAATTATCCACCCTTTACGGAACTGAATATAAGTTATTGCATTGAATAATTAAGTTCTTAATGTGAAAAGGATATTTGGATGATAGCAAGCCTTGAGATAAACTCTATTGATTTATGTGGAATAATAAGAATTTAAATTGCTAACACATAGTGCATAATGTAAAATGAAATTAAATTTGAGGAGAGATGTAAATTCTCAGTTAAAGAATTAAAGGCACAAGCTAATAATTAAAGTTAAAGCCAATGTGTCGGAACTGTAATTAAACCATGAGATGTACAGTACGCTATGGAGCGGTGGTGGGGCTCATAAATTGCACCAGGCTTCTTATGTATCATGCTACTGATAATAAATAATAATACCTACAAGCTAAGCTATCATCTGATTACCTTTGAGTGGTTACAAATCTTCCCCGCAGCTGCAGTGAAGGATTTAGGTCACAGTTCAGACGGAGTCATTGCTAGGCTACACATATTTATGTTAGGATTTATAGACTGGTAGGTAATTAGGTCAGGAGAAAATAATTTAACACAGGGATAAGCCAATTACTAAACTTTCACGAAAGAACTTGAGTTACTTAAATGCGGTTAACAACGGAGGGTTCACTAGACGATCTGGCCAAAAATAGTAGTTATTATAATATTACATTGCTTGACTGAAATTCACTGCAAATAGAATTAAGCTATGCTAAGGTTCCATCTTCATACAAACGCTACACACTCTACAAAACTCCAGACACAACCATTAGATTGTAGATAAATTAGGTTAATTAGTTTTAAGAATTAGATAATAATTTAAGTTAAGGTAAAGCGGCGAGGATGTGTGTATGTATTATAAGCTAGCTAGGCATATAGGTGTGAAAGGCATTAGATTTAGGTTTAGATTTAGGTGTAGCAATTTAATGTTGTGGGGAGGTTACAATATGACGCGCCGGCGCGGCGCGGTCGCGAAACAATTGATCTTCAATTGTGTCTGGTTTTACGGTGCTCAAGGGGCTAACTTTCATTAACGTCTTCAGAACTCTCTGAATTTGATGCCTACTTAAATTTTAAAAATAAATTAAAAAGTTCAAAAGTCAAAAATTTAAACTTAAAACGTTCCATTTTTTAATGATTAAGTTTAATTAATTCAAATAAGTACATAGTAGTTAGTATTATGTATCTGACACCTGATAAAATTATTAGGTATACTCCACTGCCCTATAATTATCGCCACTGTCCACAGTGGAGAACTTTTCTTTTAAGAGCTCTATCGATATTTTTACAGAAATTAGATCTATTTCTGTGGATATTTTAATGTTTCTTTAACAGCCGTACTAGTTATCATTAAATACCGCTAAAAGATTATTTGATATATTTAAGAACTATTAGACAACGCAACATTTTCTTTTTGATATTTACACAACCACATCACAAAAAAACCAAATCATTGCAGCAGCAAGAATTTTCATACAAATATTACGTTCGTTGTGGTTGTGGTACGTGTGAAAGAGCCCTTAAACATATAGTAACTTTAGTGATAGGAAGGCGGCATAGCAGACCTCCTTATTTTAGAACTAAACCATATTAGTAGCGAATCAGAACTTTTGCTTCATTTTCAATGGATAGTGTGTTCGTGTCGATTTCCTTCAGCGTTTTCTGCGGCAGTCCAGCGTGGTCCATGCAAAACGTGACCATCCGCCTGCAGGCCTCGCGTAGGATGTCTTCGGGGACCGTCAGCACGATACGCAGGTAATTTGGGAAGCAGAAACACTGGAACCATAAACACATTGTTTTCATTACATACTTATTACTTTTTTTTATAGCAAAAAGAGGCAAACGAGCAAGCGGGTCACCTAATGGAAACGGTCACTTATCAATTCTGTTGATTATTTTTAATCCTCGTTAGTCGAGCGAGGATATCTACAGGAGGTATTATGGGAAATAGTGCGTCGTGTTCTTTTTTTTACATTTATTTATGTAAGTTATTATTATATCCACCGATTACTACAAGCTTTTGATATGCTGCAGCTCGTTCTTGAGGCGGGGGAACACGGCGGTTTTGAGTTGCCTATCCCCTTTAGAAATACTGGTACATTCTTCATATAGATAAGTCCTATTAGCTGGTCAGCTGACCTGAGGGCCTATAGGTAGGTACTAGTGGCATAAAAGCTTATAGAATAGAATAATAAATGTATGGAATTGACTAATGGCAACGAAACCTCATTTAGCAAACTGTAAATTGTTAATTTTAAAACTGTAAAGAGCTGACTTATTTATGGACATCATTGTTGATTAATTTACTCTTTATTTAATTATATGAAAAGGTTATTTAATTACATATTCTGCAGTATCGATCGAATAGAGTAGCCAACGCTAATAGAATCGACACTGAGCTGTTGCGCGACTTGTCTAGGAGGGCTGACTTCTTCTTCATACTTTTCACTCTGTCTCTTTTATATTCATAGAATTGGAAAGAGATAGTAGATCACAGTCATGCGCACAGCGTCTATGTGTTACTTAGAGAATCGCATAGCAGGCATGCAGACCGTGGGCTGCTCTGAGTATAGGATTTCGACGTACTGCAGCTCGTTCTGAAAGCGAGAGAACGCTGGTGGTTCAGTCTCTTATCTACCACTTTCAACTTTGAGACACGGGAACATCCTTCATGTTATTTTTATTTTTTATTCAACTGACCAAGAACGATTAATTTATTATTACTACTTATTAGTATTACTTTAATCTTACTATGCCAATTTCGTATGGGAAATTGCATAGTATAAATTCAATACTTTGCCTACAGAAAAAGGAATTTAAATGCTATTGGTTGGTTTAACAGACCTGACCGGGCATACAGAGCACCGATTGCTCCGAGTACAATCTTTCGACGTACTGCAGCTCGTTCTTGAGGCGGGGAAACACGGTCGTGTCGACCTTGATCATCATGTACATGGAACCCTGCGGCATGATTGGCCTCAGCCCCGGTGCCATCTGTAGCTCCTGGCAGGCCATGAGCGCTTGACTCTGGAATGGTAGGTATTAAAATTTATGGTAACAATGCTTTAAGTTTTTAAACTATCATTCACACGAGTAGCCTTCGGTACTCTCTGAGGTTATTTTGGTCCAGAGCTCATGGGCATTAGACAGATTTGCCCTGCCCAGTTCCATGGTCGCTTAGATTTGAATATTTATTAACGAGATAATTTTATCATGTTTTTGGTTGTCTTTGATAGATAGGTAGATATATAGATAAAACGCTTTATTGCACAGACAAAAATACAGAAAACATAAAATAGCATATTAAAACTAATGTGGGCAAAGGCGGTCTTATCGCTTGAAGCGATCTCTTCCAGACAACCTTTGCGGTATAGGACAACAGAAAAAGAGCGACAAGCAGTGCACCAGAAACAAGCAAATATGAAATAAAAAAATAGAATTAAAATACTTTATAAAAATAAATTTAATAAACTCACAATACAGATACGATACAGATAAAATATTATAATACATAAATAACATAATATATAATATAAAAATAAATATATTTAAATAAATATACTATTAATATAATAAAATACTTAAAATAGAATAATAGTTGTTGCAAACTAGGACCTAGTCAAGAGATGCGAATGCAGTTTGGCTTTGAAAGAAGCAGGTGACTTTGAGTGACGAACTTCAGATGGAAGTTTGTTCCAAAGGCTGACAGCTTTAACTGAGAAGGAGTCTCTGAAGTATTCAGAACGAGTCAAGCGTTGTTTCAGTAGGTTGTCAGTCTTAGACTTGAGTTCACGACTATGATCCGTACCAAGAAATTAGAAACGTTCCTTAAGGTAAGGGTCATACAGCACGTTAAACAACAGCACCAGAACATGCTCCTCACGTCGCAGTCTGATAGGAAGCCACCCGAGTTCTGTCCTGTATTCAGACACGTGATCGAACTTGCGCAGGCCAAATATAAACCTTATGCACAAATTCTGTAGTCGCTGCAGCTTATATCTAGAAATATCTCATTGAGGTCAATGGTGCAAACATCAGCGTAGTCCAGAATTGGCAAGAGGAGAATTGCGCAAGCTCGATCTTAGTCTTCACAGGAAGCAGATTTCTCCACCTCTGCAACGAACCAGCGGCAGCAAACATCTTCCTACTAACCTCCGCTATATTAGGAGCCCAAGACAATGTACTGTCGAAGAGAACACCAAGATTTTTGACAACATCACTGAAGGGAAGGGGAACAGAATCTAGTAGGAGTGGAGGAACATTGACGTGCTTAAGTCGGGCAGTCTGCTTCGACCCACCAATAACTATCGTCTGCGACTTGTGAGAATTGACCAAGAGGCCATGGGATCGACTCCATTTATGAATAGTCGTAAGGTCAATATTAAGGCTTGCAATCATGCTGTCAACATCCTCAATGGGAGCACGGGAGTAGATTTGTAGGTCGTCAGCGTAGAGGTCATACTAGCAAGACAGGAGAGGAGTAAGGAAGTTGATAAAGATAGAGAAAAGGAAGGGGGAGAGGACGCCGCCCTGTGGCACATCAGCAGGGAGGACGTCGCAGGGAGCAGACAGTCTATCATCAATCCGGACAGACTGCTTGCGGTTCGTAAGATAGTTGCGGAACGACTCAACTACAGAGTCCGACCCAAGAACAATCTACAGCATTGCCACGAGTACATCGTGATCAACTGTGTTAAATGCGTTGCTAAAGTCTAAAAGAACCAAAGTTGTGAGCTGTTGATTCGACATACCCTCACGCATATCGTCAGCCACCTCCGTCAAAGCAGTCACAGTGCTGTGCCCAGGGCGGAAACCTGACTGGTAGGAGCTCAGTAAATGGTTTGCGTTAACAAACACACTGATCTGGTGAAGGACCAGGCGCTCGAGAACTTTGGAAAGGAACGGGAGAATGGAAATAGCTCTAAAATGAGAGGGAAGAGAAGGATTTGAGGTTTTAGGAATAAGGATCACTACAGCCTGACGCCAACAGCTTGGGAAAGTTCCGGTGCTGAGCGAAAAGTTAAAAATGTGGCAGAGAATGGGAATGATACCAGCCATGCTAAGCTGAATCATACGCTGGCTGACTCCATCCATTCCTTCTGCATTGGACTTAATAGCAAGGATATTTTTTTCAACTTCACTCTCAAACACTGGCCTAAAGGAGAAGGTAGATGATTGCAGAAAAGGACTTAGGGAGAGGGATTGCAGCATGGATTGTTTGATAGCATGGGAAAGGGAGAAAAGTGATGTAAAATGACGGTTTAAGGAGTCGGGATTAAGGTTATGAGGAATATTCGACTTAGGCTTACCAATACCAAGTGATTTGAGAAAAGACCACACCTTCGCAGGGTCACCGTTTGCGACCAACGCGTGGATGTGATGTCGCTGCGCATCTCTACACATCCTGCTACAACGATTGCGAAGCTGCTTATATCGAAAGCGGGTCTCATCCAAAGGGCTATTTTGGAATTTTATTTTTGCCGCATTACGCCTCACCATCATAGCCTTGATGTCAGCAGTCAGCGAAGAAGCTGGGAGATGCCTAAGTCGAATGGGTCGGAGAGGAACATGAATGTCGAAGAGTTGAATGAGGATAGAATTAAAAATTTGATGTTTGGTGCCTCCAGCACAGCCTCCCAGTCAATGTCTCTAAGATCAGACATAAAGCGCTCAACGTCGATATTTTTCAAGTTGCGCAGCATGACCACCAGGGGCTTAGGTTTAGGACAGTGGATTTTATAGGAGAGGAAGATAAGGTCGTGATAGGAGAAGGCCTCGGCAGGAAGTTGTCCGTGGGAACCGACATGATCCGTGGAGGAAACAATGGCAAAATCTCACAAGGACGGCTGACAGCCAGGAAAGTGCTGAGTAAAAGAAGACTGAAGTATTGTAAGATTGAGAGAATCAACAATGGAGTTCAAACGGGAAGATCAAGAATCGTGCTTGAGTGCTTACTCAAGCACGATTCTTGATCTTCCCGTAATGGGCGACTTTAACACCTGCTTAGGTGTTAAAGTCGCCCATTATGATTGTGTGATCAACCGTCGGAACTAGATCCTCTAAAAGGGACTCAAACTTGGAAAAATAGTCAATTTGGAGATTGGGGCTGTAGAATACCCTTAAAGAGAAGCTTGAGGTGGCCAAGGAGGACTTCAATAAAGAGATGTTCAGATGACTGAGAGTACAGAGAAGGAGATTTATTTAAGATGTTGAAAGAGAAGTGACTTCTGAGGTATATGGCAACACCTCCGCCGCCCTGACCAGTCCTGTCATTTCGGATGAGATGGAATCCAGGAAGGGAGTATGAAGCAGAAGGAAGACAGGGTTTTAAGAACGTTTCCGAAATCAGGATAGCATGAACATTAGGGTTATTGGAGAAAGTAGCTACTAAATCAGTATAGTGTGCAGGGACACTTTGAGCGTTAATGTGGACCACGTTGAAGTTTTTAGAAGTAGTTGAGAACTCAGACTCAATAAGGGAATTCAAGGGTTGGGTAGCGCTATGGAAACTACAGTCGGCAGAAGATGCTGAATGGAAATCCGAGCCGTCACTCAAAGTGTCATCGCTATCATTGTAATTAGTTTGCAACATTGTACCTAAATATTTATAAAATAAAAAGTTAAATAAAAAATAATAAAGAACTAAACTTAAAATTACAATAAACCACAGACATATAATAGAAGAAACAATGTGGTGTGGTATTCAATTTTGTCCTATACCACTCGCCAGCAGTATGGAAGAAAACGCTAAAGACACACAAAACAACAATAAGTATACCTATTAATATTATGGAGCAAAACTAATATGAAATATTTTATACAAATAACATACTTAGCATAACTCACGACAATACAAAAACGAAAAGGAGACAATACTCGTATAACGTTTCCGAACGCACTAAACAGTCAAAGTAACTTAACGTGAAATTAATGAGATGTCAGAACTAATGAGACGACCTCCTTGGTCGAGTGGTTTGTACACCGGTTTTCATGGTGTCGCCATCTCTGAGGTCCCGGGTTCGATCCCCGGTCGGGTCAATTTAGAAATTATTGTTTTTCTAAATTGTCTCGGGTCTGGGTGTTTTCTATGTATAATAAGTATGTATTTAAGTATTTTAAGTATGTTTATCCGTTGTCTAGTAACCATTTAACGAGTTTCTTCGAAGCTTCTCGGCTAGATAATTGGTGTGAGTGTAGGAAAGTTTTATTTATTTATTTATTTATTATTAATGAGTAGGCAGTATGGTCTCGGACCTTAGCCTGTTCCTACAAGGAACAAATATTAAAAAAAAAAGAGTTTGAGTAGGTAATACCTATTCGATATTTTGCATTCGCAGGAATAATTACAACGCGTTGTTAAAGAATCGCTTTATTAATCATCAAACCGTCTATTTTCGTTATCAAATATAATTATAATAATTTTATTATAGTTTGTTAAGAACAGTAGGCTTACTCTATATCAATGCTTGAAACACAATTGCATTAATCAATTTCCAATCACAAAACTAAAAAATGTCAAATGGCACTTTTGTATGCGACAATAGTGCTACATTGGAATTAAATTGCGTGGAAATTGATTGAACAAATTATTATCGAGATGGCGTTCCGGAATTATCTTTACTTATTCCAAAGAGACTTATCCCAATATCGATACATATTAATCGCACTGGAATTGTATTGAGATTGAGTTTGCGTTCAAGAGTAACCCCCCTGGTTTTTTGAAAAACAGCTGATCATGACGTTCGAAGAACGGAGACAGCACAATTAGACAATAAAGTTAATAGTATATTTCACATTTTCTCTGGAAAAATCTGTTTTTTTAATAGACTTAGGTACCCACTTAAACAAGCTTTAAACGCAACATTCATAATACTGTGTGTATGCTTAAATTGAATTAAGACTTTTATCCTCTATAAACTATTTTCTATTTTGGGATACAAATCACAGACTAAAAATCTTGTTAAGTATAAAAATAGTAAACTAAAAAACTTAAATATTAAACGGATAAAAGGTAGAAGATGAATCAGTTCGGCACTCGCCTTAAACTCACTAAATATTTATAATTATCATTAATACGTTTTATCAACATGAAAAGTTACGTAGGTATAAATCAGAATAGATTAAACCAATTCTATTAACGCTACGCAGTGATCCATAAAACTAGTTTTATGTGAAGAGTTTTTTGTATGGTTTTCCTTATTTATCTTCCACGGGAAATTTTTAAGTACGTAACAGGTTAAGAAAGAGCATAAACCTCCTTCACCAGTACAAACAACTGAACATCGAGGGAACATGTTAATTAATAAAGGTTCACTTAATGTTCATCGCGTGTAATAAACAACAACAGCGAAGCAACTAATGAATTAAGTAAATTAGTAATCTCACCTTGATAAATGACATGACTTCTGTAAAAAAATGTGGGGGCGTCGTTTGCAAGATCGTCGGTATCGCGTCTTGGATAAGTTTGCTCGGTGAGATTAGTCTTCCACACAAGTTGGCTAATCCCTTGCGAACTTCTTTCTCGAATATGTTGTGTCGATCGTGGATGATGAGCCAGCCGACCCGCCAGCCCGGTACCAAAAACCTCTTTGATAGACCGCTGCAGCACAGTACCGGCACGTCTTTCGACAAAGCCGACACTGCAGTGTATTCAGTGCCAGAAAATACCAGTAACTCGTAAATCTCGTCGGCTATGATGGGAACCCTGTATTTGGACGCTATGTCCAGGATATCCAACAGATGGTCCTTCGAGTACACAGACCCGCACGGGTTAGAAGGGTTGATCACGACAATCGCTGCAGTTTTGTCGTCTATTTGTTTTTCTAAGCTTTGTAAGTCTACTTCCCATTGTTGATCGGCCTGGAAAAGATAAACATAATTAAGATTAATTACTTAATGATCATTTCGATTTTTAGAAGGCTTGGTAATGATTATCGGTATTTTTTATGGATACACTTATTGAGATTGTAAATCTGGATATTTGGAAACAAAACGCTAACTGCAAATATACTATTCAACCTAAATAAAATAAAATAAATAAATAAATAAACTTTCCTACATTCACACCAATTATCTAGCCCAAGAGAAGCTTCGTTGTGAAACTCGTTAAATAGTTACTGGACAACGGACAACAAATTATTAGATGTAGTAGATAGGACATGACGTAAACTTTGATTCCTTTTAATACAATTTTCGACACCTATCAGATAGGTAATTCAATTATTGCAACAGAACACATACACTGGTAGACGTTTCGAACCCTTATAATAATTATAATAATTGTTAAGTTCATAATAATATAAATAAAAATAAAATAAAAAATAAACTTTCCTACACTCACAACAATTATCTAGCCCAAGAGAAGCTTCGAAGAAACTCGTTAAATGGTTACTAGACAACGGATAAACATACTTAAAATACTTAAATACATGCTTATTATACATAGAAATCACCCAGACCCCGAGACAATTTAGAAAAACAATAATTTCTAAATTGACCCGACCGGGGATCGAACCCGGGGTGACCTCAGAGATGGCGAGACCATGAAAACCGGTGTACAAACCACTCGACGAAGGAGGTAATGGAAAGGTCGTAATGTATGGAGAAGCTGTTTTTTTACGCTATTTCAAAGTTGCTTCCACTCCAATAGTGCCCCGTTCTTTGGGGGTATTCCTCGAAGCGCACCCAGACCAAGCGCACCTAAGCTATTCCTCCAAGCGCACCCGTTGGGTGCGCTTGGAGGAATAATTTGAAGTAATATTTTAATTATTTATTCTCAAGCGCAACAGTGGCGAAGCGTGAAATATTGAGAGAGGTAAGCCGGAGCAAAAAAAAAATGCTTACCTACTCCAAGCGCGGGCACGCAGTCTTGAGTCCTTACCGAAAATCTGTGATTGGCATCCTGGCTTCAGTCTTGTATAGGCAGATGTATCTTCAGTCCACTTTTACTATACGTGTAAGCACTGAGATATTGAAACAGTCTTGCAAGCATAATAGAAGTGGCTTTGCTAAAAGCCGTTTGTGGTGAAATGATGATATGATGTAAATTAAACAAAACTTAATCGACTAAGTACTAATAATACTACTTATACTCTAAAGCTATTCGTCTATTCTTTCTAACAAAGTGCGCTAAGACATTATCATAAAAGCCGGGAAGAATCTAAAGCTATTAATGCCGACATCTTACAATTCTACCGATTACTTTGCAAATCTACTTACTCTAAATACGTAATTTCAACTTATTACAATATCTACTTACCGCAAATACCTAATTACAACGTACGTCTTCGTAACTACTTTCTACACACAACACAAATAAACAAAGTCCAACTACAATACTAATCATTATAATAGGTGAAACTAACTAATAAATTCAAATACTAATAAAACACAGTCATGCATTCAATAATGAATTGCAATTACGTCAAATTATCTGTCAACAGAACACAAACCGAAAGCGATATTCCTCCGTCCCGCTCACGCGTACGCAAATTGTATAACTGTCTCTATCAAGTAACTCGGATAAAGACGGCTTACCGGCTGCTAATACGCGGGTGGGTTTATTGACCTTTATGTGACGTCATGACGTTTATTTTGTATGGAAGTTTAACTGCCTAAAAGCCGATCGCGCCTGCGGCTTATTTTAAAGCAATATGTTGTTAAAAAGCAAATTTTGTTGATTTAATGTCCATAGTGTAGGCAATTTGTAATGTTTCTTTTATATATTTACTTTTTTAATTACTGATTGTGCCATTTCTCAATTCAAGTAGAGAGTGGTTGTGTTCTAAACTTCTGAAGGGAAGCCGGTGGGAATCGAGTTGTATGGAACCTTCGTCACTGCAAGCGCACCCAACGGGTGCGCTTGAGAATAAATAATAGGTAGGCATAGGTATGGTATTTCATACATTCGGTATTTTGATTTTCGATGTTTTAAACGTAGGTAAGTATTTTAGTTGTAGGTATTATGAATTTTCGGGATTTTAATACGTACCCGGGCAATAGGTATGTAAATCGCGCCACAGATGTGAGTACGACGAAACATCGCTTGAGAACGGTTTAAAAAGTGATTTGGCTGATTAATTTTTCGTTGTGCTGGTAGGTAAGTAAGTGTCAAAACAGCATGAAAGAATTTTTATGGAAAATCTACTGGAAAATTCTAAAATGTTTAATTTAAACATTTTTTTTAAAAGGTTTCTAATTTAATAAAACCATCTCGAGGAGCGGGTCGCATCTTTAAGGCTAATTATTTTTTGGTTGTGTGGAATATTTTTAGGAATTTACTGCTTAAAAATTATAAAGCTGATAAAAAACGTCTATTACCTACTAACTCTGCGATTTGTGCATAAGTATATTATAGTAATATACTTATGCACAAATCGCAGCTATTTAATATAATGTAAACGGTTTTTTGTAATTTGAACAGATTTTCCAAATAATATGCCATGCTTGGCATGGCATATTAATAAAAGATTCCGTAACGAATTAATAAAAGATTCCGTATTAAAACTAAAACCGTCTACTGCGCGAGAAATGTATTTAAACTTCTTAATGTTACATAAAAAAAACTACGTTTCGAATGAATTTTACATACGAAATAAGCTTAAATTATTTATAGGAATGTGATCCTGAGCAAACCGGTCATCATCAAAAATTCCGCTATGAGGAAAATCGCCGATAAATACCTATTTACCTACTTTCCTCAAAAATCTTAGATATTATTTGTTTTGATAACAAAGTAAGAATACCTAAGGCCCTCTATACACTGCGACAGCGACTTTTGTAGCGATGTCAATACGCGTTAAAGTCCAATAGAAACTTTTAAAGTCGCAATAACTCCGCTAAATAAACGTTTTTTTTATGTTTTCTACAAACTATTTAGATCTCTGTATTTTACAAGTTAGCATTCAAACTTTCATTAAAATAGTATCGATGGGTTTTAGATAATTTGAATTTGGAAGTAGGTATGTATGGGAAACTAACGCACTTAAATTACTTTTTACGGTGGTAGGATTCTGCCCAGAATGCGAGTAACTAAAATACAAATAAAAACAATTGCCTTGAATGTCTCTTCGCGCCTGGCTAAAACTTTTTTTACTGTATTTGTAATTCAGGACAAGGTTTGTATGACAGCACATTTTTGGATGTCGTAAAGGGGTATTCACGCGGACGAGGTCGCGGGCGCGGGCGGGCCGCTTTTCATTGTCTATGATTATAATGAAGGAAAACAATGATGGCAGTCCTATGTCGTGGTTGCACGCCCTAAAAACATTTTGGAATGCAATAAAGTATTCAACTGCAATTAAAGGGTCAGCAGCGCGACCAACTGCGGTGGCGGTACCATTAGGCCGTATATGTACCTACGTTTTTGCTCAATAATATTTAAAATTAAATTAAAAAACCTTTTTAAAAAACAACCTTTTATTTAACTGCGCTAAAAAGAATAAAAATTACTTTTACTCTCAACTCTAAAAGTCGTTACACAATTTATATGATTTAAAAGGTTGTCGCGAGATTATGTAAGTACTTACTCGTATTTAACTATACCTACTTAGATTGAAAATTTTAATCAACCACATCAAGTTAAGTATTTGATTTACTTTTTAATTACACAAGTAAATCTCGCGACAACCTTTTATATCATATAAATTGTGTAACGACGTTATAAGTTGATAGTGAAAGTTTATTTCTTTTTAGCGCATTTAAATAAAAGCTTGTTTTTAAAAAAGGTTTTTAATTTTAATTTTAATTTATTTTTACTTTTAAGTATTGGATTTAGAGTCATCTAGCAATAAAGTGCCCGAAAAGACAAATCCAACGAACCGAAACTCGATGAGTTTCCACCGTTTCATTTAGGAGTTCCTATGGCCACCTCCCGACTCCATCATCCGAACCCTGGACCTCATCAAGCACTAAAGTGCTGGAAAAGACAAATCCAACGAACCCAAACTCGATGCGATTCCGCCCTTTCGTTTAGGAGTTCCTATGGCCACCTCCAGACTCCATCATCAAACCAGCTCAATAGTACTATAACATTGCATTGTCATAGTACTTACATTCGGCTCAATCAGTTGAGGAGAACTGGTCTTAAATACAGTTGCAAGATTTGTCCCACACTAACACAGGGAAAGTCAAAAAAGCTTGTAAAATTGGCTGCGGTGGCCGGTTTCCATCAAGCCATTAAACTTGTATACCCAATAAATTTTCAAAAGAAAACTAGCTACTCACCAACAAATCATAATACTTGAGGCCGATGCCCCGCCCCTCAGCGAGGGTCATGTAGATTGTGTACCCAGGCCTAGGTACCAGTATGTTCTGCCCTGGATTCGCCAGCACCGTGATAGCCATCTCCAAGGCGTGGACACACCCGCTGCACAGGATGACGTCATCAGCTGTGACGCGGCCTTGATGCGCGCTATACTCAGCTATAGCCCGCCGCGCCTCCAATATTCCATTAGTGGGACTGTAGTTACGGCTTTTGTTAGTTTCTATGCTGTCTCGGATAGCTTGCAGCATCTCATTGGGAGGGACTAGGTTCCCGAATGCTGTTGGATCTCCTGTAACGTTAAAATTTGTATTAGCCTTGCTTTGTTGCTTGTTTATCACGCATTCAAAACATATAGTTATTAATAGCACTTTTCTATTATTTAATTAGTTTGACTTTAAAATTAGAAGGATTTAGTTGTTAACAACAGATAACAGGTTTCGTTATACAAACAAATAGACCACCAACTAAATTGTTTGTGATGTTAATTATAATTATATTTTATAAATACCAAGTTTTTAGTTTTAGGTTAATTGTTCTTATATTTTTATATTCCATAATGTATTATCTTGAATATTAGTGTGAAGGTGGTTATTTAAATACTTTGTATATCTAAAATTAAATTATTTCGAATACCAATTCAAAAGCAATTAAAATTGCGGTTCTGCTGCTGGAAGACTTCAAACTTAACAGAACCATAAAACTGTTTTTGAATTTTCCTTTTAGTTTTCCGTTATTTAAAGTATAAGTATATAATTTTACACATGTTTATTATAAAACACATTTTTTTACATTTTAGCCTATCCAAAAGATAAACATAAAAGTTCAAAGGCGCAATCAGCAATCATAAAAATCTTTACACTAAAATATTGTGTTTAACTTAATTACGTATTTTTTTTAAATTATTGTAGGTTGCACTTTACCATGTACTGCAAGCGAATAAAAGTCTTTGTCTTTGCACATTGACTGCCACAAAATTTAATTAATCGAAATTCAATCCGGACTTTAGAACATATGGCAGGAAATTATAAAACACAAGTTTTTGTTTGATTCTGAACCATATTTTATGTATGTAAGTAAATGTATTTCGAAATTTCATTCAAAACTTTCAGCCTGCCCGTGACCACATGAGTAAAGAAACTTACTCATGTGCCGTGACTTCGTACGCGTGAACACACGAGGAATTAAAGAAAATGTTTGAAAATTCGTCATTCGATTAACAATCCAATGTCGAATTTTGAAACATTTTTTTTCACACAAACGTTGTACTGACAATGGTGGCAGCCGTTCTGAAGCAAAGCACGATCATACATTATTGGCAATTGATTTTTATTGAATAGATCATTTCCTTTTAAACAAAAGATGACGTGTTGAAATTTTCCACAAACGGAAAATCTTTTCAACATAAGTATAGGTTTCCCAATTATTTTTTGGTAACCTATCTTTTTATTAACATATTATGTATTGTGAAATAGGTGAAGTATTTTTATTATTAACCTTTTGTAAACACAGAATTAATGAGCTTTTCTTACTAATATTTTAACAAACTCTTATGTTTTTTTACATTCAACTATTCCATTCCCTTAGTTAAAATAAAAAATACCTGCCTACCACCTACCACAAAAAACTTACGGTGATTGAAGTCTTCGGTGAAATGTCCGAAAACTTCCCGAAAGTTTGTACAGCCCTATCTCTTACCTATAGACAGCTGGATGACTTTCTTATCAGGGTTCGGTTTCATGTCGAGGTTTTCCACCACGCTCCTTATCAGGTTTTTGGTGTTGAGCGCTAAGGTGGAGGCGCGCACCTCCCATGGTCCATCCTGGCGACGCGCCATGTGTGCTTTTCGTGTGTAAGTGATGCGCCTCATTACTACGCGCTCTCTTTTAAAAACCACCGCTTGACGACCTCAGATCGTAGAACTGGTTTAAAAATAAATTATACACCGAGGAGACGTGCTATGCGATGCGACACATTTTTTCTGAATTTAGGAATCCTCGAGCAAATAGAAACTAAGGTCGGACAACGCGCGGCCCCCTAAAGCGCAACGACCCTTATCAACAACTGAGACCGGATAGGGCAGGGCTATTTTTTATCACCTTTACCATTAATTACCTTTCTCAAATATATAACTGTTTTTCCTATTAAGAGTAACAGTCACTCATCTATCATATCACCGGAATCAATAATATCAATGACAAAATTAATTAACTCAATCGGTTTTATCTTGTTGTAATCGTTTTAAGACTAATGACATTTATTATGGTTATTTTACAAAAAACCATCAAGCAAATTTGATTTGACTAGTAAGCAAGCAAGTAAAATAGGAATGAGATTGCAGCTATTGAAAACTTTAATGAATGAAGATGTTCCTTTTTAGCAAAATACATTTGGAGAAAATAGTTTTACAAGAAAATTACATGGGTGCGAAATACATCCTACTAATATTATAAACGCGAAAGTTTGTAAGTATGGATGGATGTTTGTTACTCTTTCACGTAAAAACTACAGAATGGATTTGGATGAAATTCGGCAAACATATAGTTTATAACCTGGATTAACACATAGGATACTTTTCATCAAATAGCGACTGCACATGTGCTCAGCGTAACAGATGGTGAGCCCATCGCCGCTGTATGCTGTTGGATGTATGTGCAGTCTTTAGTCCGTTAGTCGCCTTTTTCGACACCCAAGGGGAAGGTAACGTTACTTACACGGTTAAAAATGGGTGCAAAATAATCATAAACAATGTGGATTCGTGTGCTTGGCGAAAATGGGGATTTAAGGTCATAGCTCATTAGAGCCACCCGGCACCCGACCCGCATCTCCTCGCCTCAAGCGGTTAGTATATTCTTTATATGGACTTCTATGCATTCCTGCGCTCATTATATCAACTCCGTATCGTCACCGGATCGCCTCGGATTGAAGACGGTTGTTTTCCATTCATAAACATAGGCAATTCCATTTACAAACATATTTTTTTTATAAAATGATGAAAGTTTTATAGAATATTTTACTCATATTTCATTGTTTGAATACCTAGCTCTTCTTCGACGTCATTAGTATAGTTATTTTTAAGTAAAATAAAATGTTTAGGTATAAATATAGCACTGTTAATGTAATTAAAAAGGTATTGTTTTTACTAAAACTTTAACACAATCAGATTCATAAAAAGAAAGACCCTCTAGGTTCTCATTCCTTCGACACAGAAGTGACGAAACTGGGAAAGCACCGAGCCCTAGCTGGATGTAAATAAATCATAATTATTTTAAGACTATCCCTTTCCCACAAAAAGCCTAGCAAATAAGTGAGTCCCCATTTACGCGTGAAAAGATTGACACACAAGAAGAACATTAATGTTAATGTTTTATTAATTGATGTTATTTTACCTCTAATGTAACAGTCATAATTATTGTTAATTTTACGTTACCAAGCCGTTCAATAGAAGAATATCTTTAAATAATTTTGCTACAAAAATACTTCTTCCGTTAAACTAGCTCCTCTCTTCCATCTGTGACTATTCTATCTTCATTAAATACGTTTTTGTTTGAACAAATTGAAGTTTTCCGAAAAATATTTTCCTTTTTCGGGGTTTGTTTGTTTGTTTTCGGTTCCCTAGGTTCGACGCGATTCTGTTTCGGCGTGCAGTGGTACTGGGGGTAGCGATGCGCATTTTGTCTGGCACAGACTATAGCTCGTTAGATTAGTTGTTAAGTCTTAACTATAAGTTAGTTAACTGTGTTTTTTTTTATTATTATTGACGTCAATAAGTGCCTGTAAAGTTTTACATTGAATAAATAATTTGACTTTGACTTTGACTTTGACCTTTTTTGTTTTCCATTTTTATTTGTACATACATACATACACATACATAATCACGACAATTATCCCCGAAGGGTTAGTCGGAGACCAGGCAATAAGGATTGCAGTCCTCTGCCATAGTGCATTTTTGAGGTGGTGAGGCCATCGCCGCTCTATGCAGTTGGATGTATGTGCAGTCTTTAGTCCGTTAGTCGGCTTTTACGACACCCAAGGGGAGAGAGGGGGTGGTAGTATTCTTTCACCGCTACGCGACACGGTTAATTTTTTTTAGTAAAATAAGACAAACTAGCATGTGGGTTACCTGATGGGAAGTAATCACCTTGCCTAACCCTTGGACACCCGCAAAAACAGAGATGTGTTGCGGTATCTTTAGCACCATTGAGGAACGACTGGGTGGTGTGCTTTCACTCACCACCGGACGAAACACAACAGCAACGAGTGTTATCGTTTCATTGCCATGCCGATATTCTGTGAGAGGGTTGGTATTACGCCTGGCGATACGGCCCAATTCGTGCTGCAAAGCTGCGTGGCTCTACCATTCAGACAATGCCACTCATTCCAAGCAGGGGTCACGTGTAGGGTCTCTAGGGTAAACCTACTGACGCGAGGCGACTGACTTTAACCCCCATAATTTTTACATAATTCCGTAGGTAAGTAATTATTTTTAATTATTAGAATTCTGATTTTGAATATATTTTTTTTTATTCCAGAATTTTTGACATCCTACGCAACGTTACCGTGTTGGGCCGAAATTACTGCTAGATTGATTTACTTTCCATTTTTATTCAACATTATGAACAACATTTAGGTTATGGCCCAATATCCCGTGCAATGTACGTGCTATTGTCCTCGTGGGAGGCCTGTGCCCAGCAGTGGGACGTTTATAGGCTGATGATGATGATGATGATGATGAAAAGACAAGCTTCGCTCGCTCGACTGGCACTTTGTTTTAGTAACTGTGTGTATGTTCACACCTCATCATCCCACCCTTACGATCGAAGATCTAACATCATAATTTCCTGGCTCAGATTGTATTTATTCCATATACTTTACTTTCATTTAAGAAGGTTTTATGTGTTTTTTTAATGACATTTGTCTTCCCAACTAGCAAAACGGTGTGCTATAACAGTCACGGCCACGTTCCTGTTTTAGTAAACAGAAGAGCGTCGTTATAAGTTGAATAGATGTGTAGTCAACGCGTGTATTCAACGGGATTTAGGCGCAAATTATTCCACTAATTGGTACAACAGAAGCAGAGTAACTGTAGAATAAATCACCTAATTATGGAAAAGATATGATTTAACAGCAAACTTAACACATATTAGAGCAGTAATAGCATTGTCGCGGCAACTACTGCACTATTCGATGGAGTTAAAGGTACATGGTTTCCAATATTTCACAAAGTAATGCTTTAAAGGTTTCCGATATGCTAAAAATCGATATTTTGATGCGATAAAAGCGAATAAAATACTGAAAAGTTCGGCTTTAATGATTATAAGGTTACTAATTTTAATATTGAACTGCAACTGCAACTGAGTGAACAAATACCAATCTCCTCCTTATGTTATTATCCAATAGTATGGAAGTACTCAACCAAATATGAATTTTGTAGTAGGTACTTATAGTAGTGTAGTGTAGTAGTTGTACGTGTACAGGTGTAGAAATCTTGCAAATTTAATTTACCGATAAAGTTATGTGTATTATTCACATGTATTTATGGGCCCTGCTAAAAACGTTACTACATTAATAAATAAATGTATAAAAAAATATATAAATTACACGAATTTGATGAATATATTGCTGTAATGGCGCATAAATTCGATCATGTGTTGAATAACTGCGACACTGTTTCACCATTTTTAATAATAAATGAAGTTATTTTGGGGTTCCTGATTCAAAGTATTTAACAAAACTTGAATGGGTAGATACAACTATAGATGTAAAGCTGGTTACTAACATTTCTAGCCTGGCGGCTAAAAACGGCTTATTTGGCAAATTATAATTTACCTATAGTAGGTAAAATGTGACACAGCTGTGAAATAGAACTATTTTCATTTATTTGTGAGAGATGTTTTGGAAATAGGTATTATGCATGAAATAAGTGTGGACAGATACCTAATAATGTCAGGGGGGGTGTCACTCCGCTGTTTAGGCACAGAATAAATAATAGTGTTTAGGTATGTTCAGCCGGCGCGCATCTCGTGCAGGCCACTCAAAGTGTAGTAATAAGTATAGGGGTATGGCTACTGCAGGCGTATGGCAAAATGGTAGTAGGTGTGGTTTCAGAGTCACGCTAACAGCGTGACTCTGAAACCACCCTAGGCTGCCGCTCGCTCGCTCGGCTCGCACGCTTCACATCGCGCGTCGACGTCGCGCGTAAAACGAACGATAATTTCTGTGATATTTGTGCACAGAACAATGACTACTAAACGACGTTATTATCCGTTTATAAGATACTGTTGTGTTTACGGGTGTCTAAATAAATATGGATTCAAATGATTACTAATTTTACCATAAACTTTAATAATAACTATCTCAAAAAAGATGTTGATCTAAGTAAACAGTAATAAGTCGAGTCTTTATTCATGATTATTCTACATAAGACTGAATACTTTTTCGTTTTCTAGGCTCATTGTCACGTGACAGACAAAAATTTAAAAAAAAAAACTTTTTTCTCTAGGGCAAGAAAAGCTATTTTAGCCCCGCTCTAGAACGCTACAATGACGGTATTTTTGAGAGGAGTGAAGAAATCTTTAATGGTTAATTAAAAACAATTTTCATTCCTCATACTTGGAAAGTAGGTCTGCTGAAGTTGCCTAAGGAGCGGGTGGAAAGTAATACTTTTCCGCCCTAGGGAGAATCGTTTTTCTGACAGGTACTGTCATGTGTAGTTGTGACTTATCATTAAAATAATACTATCAACTCATCTCTTCCCTTGGGTGTCGTAAAAGGCAACTAACGGCCTAAAGCCTGCACATACATCCAACATCATAGAGCGGCGATATAGGCTCATCAAAATAATACTACTAACCCCTCCCTTCTCTTCGGTGTCGTAAAAGGCGACTAAAGACTGCACTTAAATCCAACAGCATAGAGCGGTGATGGGCTAGTCAAAATAATACTACCAACCCTTCTCTTCCCTTGGGTGTCGTAAAAGGAGACTAATGGACTAAACACTGCACATACATCCAACAGCATAGAGCGGCGATGGGCTCATCAAAATACTACTACCAACCCCTCTCTTCCCTTGGGTGTCGTAAAAGCGACTAACGGGCTAAAGGCTCACCACCTAAGCACATGTGCAGACTGTGCAGTGGTTTCTTGCTGAAGCGTGGACTGTGTGGGCGTGGTCTGCGTTGTCCATAGATTCAAATGATTACTAATTTTACCATAAACTTTATATAAATATCTCAAAAAAGTTGATGATACATTTTTTTTAGCTTATTCATGTTATAATTTTTAGTTTGTTCCTTGTATTTGTGATGAAAAGCACAGTGTTTACTTAAAGGAGAAAGACTTTATTTAGTCCAGTTGCTTATAGCGTTTGTTAAAGATTTAAGCTTACTTTCTAAAGGATGTTTGTGAATTAATTCACGCTATTTCCTAATTGATTTATTTCAATTAAAACTTAAATTTATCCATAAGATAAATAAATTAAGATAAATTTAAATGTAAGCGCAGGTGCTGCTGACGTCAAATCGATAGCGAGTCAGTGTTGCCTAACGGAATATGAACGCTCGGGTCTCACGATAAGTTTAAATTTCGCGACTTTAGTTAGAGAGTGAACCTTCTTAGTTATTAGTTATTAGTTATTCTTTTAGTAAGCATTTAGTAGTATTTCTTCAATGCGCTAAAAGCCTGTGCGCGTGTGCGCCTAAATTTTGCCGCGAGATTCCTGCGTTTGGTTTATAATGATGATTAGATCTAAAGTAAACTAATTTATTCTTATAATTTTCGTACACTATCATATCATGATTCCAACACAAATTCTTGTTTCATAGTTTCCTGTTCGTCTATGAATTAAGCAAATTAGTAGAGGTAAAACAAAATAGCAAAACATAATAAAATAAGTGCTACTGGTTAACAAAAATAAGAGTTTAACAATAAAAAATATTCGTTTTTTTTTCGATGCTCATGTCGGGTATCTACCTGGTATCAAGCGGCTGGTTATTGGTTTCTAGCCGCTGGTTTCGGTAACTACCGGCTTACAAGTTGCTAGTTTACAACTATAGATACAACTCAGCTATCAGGTACATATAATCTAGTAGCCACTGAAATAAATCAGTTGTTTCTCTTTCTAGATGATGTTTATAATTATGAATGTGGGTGGACACATGGCAGGAAACGCATTTTATTTTATTAGAAAGATGCTACGGATGTAGAGTAGAAACATATTTGAATACCAGAAAAATAGATTTGATTCTAAATCTCTCTGTCTTGTTCATTTTCAGAACTCTCTGGGTTTTCAACATCTGAACTGCAATCACTGGAATCTTCAAAAACTCATTATTATTAACCTCTATTGCATTGCAATCAGTGAAGCCTGACAGTCGACTTCTTTACTGTATTCTAATGTTTGATTTCAAGATTGTCGTGGACTAATAAATTGTGTACGGAACCACTATCTTCAGAGTGGTTAAGAAAAAATCCTCACATTAGAGCTCTAAAGGTCACTAAAAATCTGTTATTGCATCTTATACTGAATAAATGTGATATAATGGCTTTGAAAACAATTCTGGTTCAGTAGCTGTAATCTAATAGTAGATTGTTATACAAGGGGCTAAAATGACCCATTATATACGATAAAGCGCAGGAGTAAATAGAAACCGAGTTTTAATGAGTTTTAGCGCCGTGTGTTACACTTTGTTTTTCACTACAAATGCAAGAAAATAAAACAATCCAATACAATTTGAATTGGTTTATTTTAATAAAAATTAACCCGTTAGTTGCTTTAACGACATCCAAGGGAGGGGAAGGGTTGGTAGTATTATTTTGATGAGCCCATCACCGCTCTATGCTGTTTGTTTGATAGTAGGTATGTGCAGTCTTTCCATCTCTTCCCTTCGGTCCCGTAAAAGGCGACTAACAGACTAAAGTCTGCACATACATCCAACAGCATAGAGCGGCGATGGGCTCATCAAAATAATACTACCAACCACTCTCTTCCCTTCGGTGTCGTAAAAGGCGACTAACAGACTAAAGTCTGCACATACATCCAACAGCATAGAGCGGCGAGGGGCTCATCAAAATAATACTACCAACCACTAAAATTTTACTTAAGTATATTTAAGCGTTAATAAAACGCTAAAATATAAAACATTAATCTAAAAAACATCCAGTCGAATTGAGAACCTCGTCCTTTTTTTGAAGTCGATTAATATACTAACAAGTAACAACCCATTTCTTCCCTTGGGTGTCGTAAAAGGCGACTCATGGACTAAAGACTGCACATACATTCAACAGCATAGAGCGGCGATGGGCTCATCAAAATACTACTACCAACCCCTCTCTTCCGTTGGGTGTCGTAAAAGCAACTAACGGGCTAAAGGCTCGTCACCTAAGCGCATGTGCAGACTGTGCAGTTGTTTCTTGCTGAAGCTTGGACTGTGTGGGCGTGGTCTGTGTTGTCCATAGATTCAAGTGATTAATATTTTTACCGTAAACTTTAATAATAACTATCTCAAAAAAGTTGTTGATATAGGTAAACAGTAATAAGTTGAGTCTTTATTCATGATTATTCTACTTATGACTAAATACTTTTTCGTTTTTGTAGGCTCATTGTCATGTGACAGACAAAAATTTAAAAAAAATACTTTTTCTCCTAGGTCCTAGGTGCTTTAGTTATTGTTCTGAGGTCCTAGGGCAAGAAAAGCTATTTTATCCTCGCTCTAGAACGCTACAATGACGGTCTTTTTGAGCAAGAGGAGTGAAAAAGCTATTATTGGACTAGTCGATTTATAACGCTGTATCAGTAATCATGACGCTTTTTAATAAACGGGCAGCAACTATTCAGCAAATTGGTTCCGATAACGGAATGTTGAATAGTGGCTGTATAGTTGCGACCTACACAGAGAAATAGCTAATTCAATACTCTTTTCTATCCAATCTAAAACAAACACTTTAAATCATTCCATCCCACAGGGAAGCGTGTTAGGATGTATCCTCTTTATTATCTACTTAAACGACTTGCCTAAGATAACACATACAAAATGCATTCTTTTCGCCGACGATATATCCATTCTATTTAATTGCCCCAACAGTATAGATTGTAGCACAAACATGGAATCAACATTTAATGCAATCAATACATGGCTTATTAACCACAACTTAGAAGTAAATTCAAAAAAGACAAAAATCATACAGTTTCGACCCTATCAAAAACAATCAACAGACTTAACAACCATAAAAAATAAACTAAAAATAGATGAAGTAGGAGAATTTAAATTACTAGGCATCACCATTGATTCACATCTCAATTGGAAAAGTCACATAGCTGATGTAAAACGTAAGCTGTCCAAATTCACCTATGCCCTATGTATTTTAAAAAGAAATACCAGTAGCGAACAGTGTGCTTTAAATGCATATTTTGCATACGCATACGCATGGTTGTGCTACGGAACTATTTTGTGGGGACACAGCACCGACGCACATGACATATTTGTCCAGCAAAAGAAATGTCTAAGAATAATCGCCAACATCCACCAACCTGAATCTTGCAGACAACATTTCATAAAGCGCAATCTTCTTACTTTTCCGTGCATATATATTCTAGAAACAGCCTCTTTTGTAAAGAAAAATCTCACAAACTTCGAATTCACTAAAAACCCCCGACATCAAAATAAACTCATTCTTCCTGAACCCAAACTAGAAATGTATAGAAACAGCCCATACTACAGATCCATTCTCATTTATAATAAAATCCCACAAACTTTTATAAACGAAACAAATGAAAAATTATTTAAAATTAAACTAAAACAGTACTTATCACAAAAATGTTACTATTCAATACAGGAGTTCATGTCTGACAAAGATAATAAATAAATAAATTATAAAATATATAAAAACGTTATCCACGGAAAGCTCACCCTTGCAATTTTTATTTAGTATATATTTTGTTTTTTTGTATTATAATATAATTTGGCAATATGATAATAATTATTATTATAAAAGTTAGTTAAGTTGATAAGTTAGTTTTGCGACGCCCTAACAGGGTATGTAACAGGCCATCATATATTTCTATAATTACTGTATTGTATGATAGTGATACTGTAAACAAAAGTGCAATAAATAAATAAATAAATAAATAAATAAATAAATAAATAAATAAATAAGCGAGTAATAGCCACTATTACACGATTGTCAAATAATTGCGGTTTAGGTACGTAGAATAAACGTTTATACGTCATAATTATGGCGCACAATAGGGAAATAACTAAAAAGTCACAAGAAACGCATCTTTAGCACAATATGGTCACTCGGTAGTCATTATTCAACATTTATTCGATCTTTAGTAGAATAACTAATCGCTTATTCCACTGCTTTAATAGCTGGTTAGGTTGTCATTTTTTCTTGATTTCCCTTTTTCTACCGATTTGTTTGTGAATGTGTGTATTTGTGAATTTCTGTTTTTGTTTAAATTTAAAATAAACTTTGAGTTGGTAAATCATAGTTTCTATTATTACAAGTCACACCCGCGAGACCTCTACAAACTCTGAGGACGTAACAACCTAACCTTCACGATACTACCACAATACACATAAAGGCCTATTCAAATCTGAGCGGTATTCGCTGCCGCTGTAGGTAGAGCGGCAGCGAATAGGTCGCTCTAACCTAATCCAAGTTGATACTAAATCCTGCGCGAAAGCCGCCCGAAACCCGCGCGGTATATACCTTTACCCACAGCGGCAGCGAATACCGCTCTGTAGGCTTAGGTACTCTTGAAACACAATTGCATTAATCAATTTCCAATAACAAATCTAAAAAATGTCAAATGACACTTATGTAAGCGACAATAGCGCCACATTGGAATTAAATGCGTGGAAATTGATTGAACAAATTATTATCGAGATGGCGTTCCGGAATAAAATTATCTTTACATAACCCAATATCGATATATTAATCATAATAATACATTGGAATTGTATTGAGATTGCGTTCAAGCGTAACCCCCCAGGTTTGAATAGAGCTTTATATGTGTATTGTGTTAATAAGTATGGGGGGGGGGGGGGGGGGTGTACCCTTTATAACCAGTGACGAATTTCCAAAACCTTGACTTGACAAATACGAACACAACAAAAAAACAATTAAAATGTTTTTTTCATTAGAGTAGATATTTTCATAAAGTGATTGATTAGTTTGATTATATGAAAGAATTTACTTCTTTAATTTCTTTAATTTTAAGGCTCCTAGGAGCCTTTTTTACTTTCTAAAGTTGTAGTAGGAACAGATTTAAAAAAAAAATCACTTGTCTTTACGCTCGGCCACGAGCACTGGTGTGGTATAGGACGCGACTCACTTTCTCTGTTCATTGCGTCCTTTCTATTACCGTTGACTAAGACTACCGCAGCATAACGCGCAATGAGCTAGAGTCTACTTATTGCCCCACAAGTGAGCAAAAGCCTTCCGCAAACCCTTCCACGCACCTCTATCCTTCCTTGGCGTCCCGCCAGAGTTCAAAAGTTCAAAGTTCTTTATTGCATTCATGTTGTACATAAACAGGTGTTAAAAAAAAATAAAAAATAAAAAAGAAACAAACATGACCTTGCAAGGGCATAGCAAGTAGAATAGAATAAAATAGAATATATGTTTATTTGCATTACATAATATGCAAATAAACATAATATATGTGCAGTACTTAATATTAATGTAATAAATTACGGTACTTATTATTTATATAAATGTATTTGACATTATTATTAAATTATTATTATTTTATTATCATTATTGTAACAAATTCTTAAAATTTACATTTAAAAAAATATACCTTCCTATACTAAAAATGTTCAATCTAAGTAAGTACTTATATCAAAAATAATCCTATCAAAAACCAAAATCCATTATTTTATAAATTATTCATTCAAAAACTCTTTCAGCGAATAAAAACACTTGTGTTTTAGGTATTTATTTAAAAATTACTTTAAATTTAATTGAATCCTTTATGTCTTTGATTTCACTTGGATTTCATTCACTATTATTTTTCACACACATTGACAAGGGGCCATTTCGAAACATTTTATAATTGCAGCTAGGTTGGGCTAATTTATTTTGTGGTCTCAGATTTTGTGGACGGCTGTGATACGGAAAGAAATCAGGGTGCTTTCTAACAAATTCACAAATGGCATAAATGTACAGAGATGAGATGGAAATATGGTTTTCAGCTATCCATAACTGATAAATTTCCCAATACTCATAAGCATCTTTTTTGCAGTCGGAATAGTTTGATTACGTCTGTACCTACTATGTTCCTATAGTAATATGCCGTAGGTTAGTCATAAATGTGCATAAGCGTAGTAAGCACTTTTTGCTGATTTTAAGTTTGTTAGTTTTTTAAGTTCTTTTAGTGCATAAGAAAATCTAGATAACTTTATTGCAACCTTATTTATATGTTATTTCCAATTTGTATTATAGTCAATGCTTATTCCTAAAAGGGGGTAATTATCTACTTGTTCTAATTTTGTATTTTTAAAGGAGATGTTTAATTTTATGCCAAGACCATGTACACCTACTCAAAAAATAGTATAAAATACATGTATTTAGTTGGTAAAAGTAATATTCCGATATGCTTTACCATTTTCGTGTAGTAAAATAAAAATGAAAACATAATTTTCAATAACCTGGCAACTCGATATGCCTTCCTGAGTTAAAATCAAGTGTCCAAAGCTGTAAAGAAGGTAATAAAAAGTGTAACTGTCACCCTGATTTAAAAAAATAGACCGGCGTTTTTTTTTTATTCCGGTTTTTTGGTGGTGGATTCTGGCTGAGCACTATGATTCTGAGTAGTTGGTAGTTGTGGTGTGGTTTTGTGCTGTGCTGTTTTTCTATGCTGATTTCATTGAGGTATTTCTGATTTGGAGCGATTACCTGATAACCTGATAGATAACCGTTTACTGCCTCACTTCTTGACTTCTGCCTGCTATCCTGGACTTTCGTTTGCTGCCTCACTTGTTGACTTCGGCCTGCTATCCCGGACTTGGATTTGCATTTGATTGACCTGTTAAATTGTTGATACCATTGTTGCTACTACCTACATTCGTTGTTTTCAGGTGAGTTTTTGTATTTTAATAAGGCATTTACGAGAGAATTAATAAAATACTTACTATCACTTCTTTACAAGGAAATAGATTCCGAACACTGCTCTATTGAAATAACAGTAACTATAATCAAAGTGAAATACATTAAACTAAATATAATATCTATTTCAGGCAGCAAACAATGTCTTCTTTTTGTGTGATGGACAGATAGATGTGTTCGGTAGACCATTATCTGGCATCTGGGGATAGAATTACTAGGTACCTACTAATCTTGGAACAACATGTTGGACATGAGGTTAGTAGTGCATGTAGATAGATAGATAGATAGATAATACTTTTATTGTAACAGTTTACATTAAACTGTAGTATTTATGAAAAACTATTTTTATTGCATTTTTATTTTCCTATTATTTAGAACCTAACACATTCTTCACAAGACAAAATAAATAGTAGTTTATTAACAAACTTCTGAATTTTAGGTTGACACTGATGGAATAGTTTGTCATCCATGTTTCTCAGGACTAGGAGTAGGAACGTTAACTGAAAATGAAGCTTCTAGCCGTCAAGAACATGTTTGGTGCAGATCATTGTTTCAAAGATGAACACATTCTATCTCAGAAGGACCTTAGAGTGAACTGATTGCTGCTAGAATTTATTCTAGACAGGTATTGATTAACTTTTTTAATACATAATATAAATTCATGTTCAAATAATAATAATTGAAGTACTTATCTAGATCTTTTTATGAATTACTGATTTAAATTATGGTCTTTTTTGTAGATTCCTGAAGGAGGATTAGTACGTTATTCATACTGGGTCTACTTTAGGGACTCATTAGTCAAAATCCCAGGCCTCCTAGAACTTTGGCATCACAGGACTCAAATGTCTGTGTATGGTGCAGGAGATCACATGCATTGTTAGAAGGCCCCGAAAGAAATAAACTCGCAGAAAGAATTAGTCCAAGACAGGTATCTTTTCATAGCTTTATTTTCAAGAGACGCAAGTGAGTGATCTAATGTAAAACATTACTTTACATTCCTCACATTTTATGATTTCTTTGTTTACAGATACCTAATAGTGGACGTGTTTGCTATGCTTGTTGGGTGGCTGCTCAGCGAAATATTCGCAGACAAGCTGCAAACAATGCTGTGAGGCAAATAGAGAACGTAATTGTTGATAGGAACGAGGATCAAGCAATCACGTATGATAGAAAGGTTTGCATGGGGTGCAGATCCTCTTTGCTCCACAGACGGACACATATGTAGGGAGATGGTCCTGAGAGAAATATAATCTCAGAAATAATGTTTTCAAGAGAAGTAAGTAGTCTTATTTATCAAAAATCTTTTTATATAATTGCCCTGAAACACTATGCCCCATATCTTCATTCTACTGTACTAGGGTATGACAAAAAAATTGTTTTGAGCTCACAATTCACTAAATAGTCAATCTCATTTAGTTTATTAAAAATATCTTCAGTGTTTTATAATAGTATAGGTGGTAACAATTTTGTGTTTTTCAGCTTCCAGCGGATGCATTAGTATGTATAGGATGCTGGAGAATGGTCCAGGAGTTACGAGAGAATATTATCGCAGTACCAGAAACAAGTTTGCAAATAAAATAAACATTAATTATGCTTCATAAATTGTAAAAATGTTTTATTTCATTACTGCCAGTTACCTACTTAGGTGTGTTACTTTAACTAGGTATTATTCACTGCATATTAGTACATACACTAGGACTAGTACCATGTTCTCATATGGTTGTGTTCTTTAATGTATGTTAGATTTGATTTGATGTAAGGGTCGAGGTGCTGCTCTTCTGTTATGTGTAGGTGCAGCAGTAGGTAATAAAACGCTGAAATCTAGCAGTCAATTACAATTAACAGCTTAAGTATAACTCTACCTACATGTTATGAAACTAATAGAAGATATAATTGTTATTATTATTATTTGCCGCAATTGTCCCACTGCAGGGCAAAGGCCACCCTTCCCTTCTTCCATTCCTCCCTACTAGCAGCGATCTGAGACCAATCCTTTTAGGAAAAGGAAAATTATGTTAGTACCTATAAAAACAGGCTTATCTGGGTAATCTCCTAGTGCCCAGTTATAGGCAGCCAAATAAAGATAAACATGTTCCTCATAATGTTTGTTGTACTCGTTTGTTACCCTAGGCACTACTAGTAGTGTCATATGCCTACTCCAATAAGAAAACAATAGGTCTACCTTAGATTAAAACAAAAAGGGAAGATACGGCATGTGCCTACTTGCAGTCAATCAAAATATAGTCCTGCTCAATTACTCAACTGACGCGCCTTGCCGTCTCTCGTACGTACACGACCGATTCCGACTGAAGTGAAATTGTGTCTAGGTCTCTAAGCCTAATTCTAGCGGCTCACTTACTAAACGCTAATGCCGTATCTTCCCTTTTTGTTTTAATCTAAGAGGTCTACAGATGGAATGGATGCCTCAGAAAACTGCATTGTTGTGCAGAGCAGCAGGCAGATGTATGTTTGTCTATTTCTCTTTTATACTTACACCAATAGAAATACATGCTTTGCTAGTAAAAATACCTCGATTTGACCTGGCCAAGAGTAAGTTAATTTCTATGTAACATTATCAATGTCAGTATTGGAATAAATCACAGAAAACAATTAATAAAGACCAAAATGCTGTACGTAGGTAGGTACTACGCTACTACGAAAAAGAAAATTACTTTTGTTTTGACAGCTACTTGACATCTCACATGACGTTGACAGATTACCGCCTGCGATCACGAAAGTTGCTATAATTAGTTATTTAAAATAAATTCTACATGAAAACTATTCATTTAATTGAAGAAAATCATTTTGAATAAGCTTATTCCATTAATTAGCTACATTTTGGTATTGTGTACATGGTGTTGGCATTTTCTCCATACAAAATTAAACATCTCCTTTAAAATTAATATCTATTGGCTTTCTTTGACGAGGTCTAAATTCCGTTAATTTTGTTTTTTTAAAGTTAATTTGTAAGTTATGCTCTGTTAACCAGATATTTACTATTGACAATGTGTCATGTATTGTATTACCTATATAAATTATTTGTTTGGTTACTTTCAAAGGGAATTACTTCATATAGATATGTCATCCGCAAACAAAGAGCAAGGTACATCAATTTCATTAGGCAGGTCGTATAAATAAATTAAAAATAAAACACATCCAAGCACACTCCCCTGTGGGATTGACATTTCCACTTTCGCTTTTTGAGACCGTATGGTTGTTGTGTAACCTGACTTACTGTCGTGAATGTCGTGATGTTGTATCTCTACATACTGACATCGGTTATTTAAATATGAAGCAAACCACTTATTAGCGATACCTCTCACACGTATCCCTTGAAGTTTAGAAAGCAGTATATTAAATTTAGCGTCTGCGCGGTCGACTCTGACCAAGCCTCCCGTCCTCAGGCACCCAAGGCGCCTGTCGAACTCATAGGAGTTGGGAGGGATGTATGGGGCAGAGCCCCTCATAACTCGCTGGTTTCCCCCAGACCCACAAGTATATGCAACCTGATGAATTTTGACAGTTTTAAAAAAGGCACCCAAGGTTTGACGATAGTGTGTGCGTGCCTCTTTCTCGGGATTGTATGCTGCGAATGTGACCCTCCCAGTTCCAATTGTGCATGGCTGTTTTGCTTCCCACATGTCAGCAATTTCAGTCAGGGGACGCAGTACTTAATATTATCTATGCTATTGTGAACTCGGTCGACGCATTTGATGTTTATACAGGCCGTCACTATGACATACGGAGTAACGGAGGGGTAGAGTACAGGCAATGACACAGACATATACCTACTTCTTATTATATGTCTGTGAGGCAATGATGTATAAAAGTTTTTATATGTCTTTGAGTGCAGGACCTTAAATATTGTAGACCTCGGACCAAATATTACAATGTAGACACAACATTTTGTTGGAAGACTTCATTTTGATTTTAAAAACAATTTGAACTGCGTTCTATATTTTTTAATAGGTAATTGCCTGCTTGAAACTGGGGTCTAAACTGAGAAATGAAAAAAAAACATCTTGTGTTCTTCTTTTACTTACATCGAAACCACGTCCCGTGTTCGATTCCCATCTGAGGTAGTCATTCTTTTTAACGTTTCGTTATCTTCGAGTTTATTTGAGCGTTATTAACGCAAAAAACAAAAAAAAAAAGTTATAAGGGTTGTATTAGGATCTACTAATATGCGAATCTTTTTGCACTAGATGAGTTTCAAAAGCTGGTTATTGGATACGGAATCACGAGTTGTCTTACTTATATTTTTAAATCTAATATAAACCGGTCCTTACGTTAAATAGTTTAAACATTTATAGATATCGCTATTTGCTGGTTTACACAAAACATAACTAATACCATACCATAAAAACAAATACGCATTCTTTTTATTCGACGACAACAAATAATAAAACACAAAATATTTATAATATTAATGGAGTCTACGTTACGTCCTCTATTCCGTATAATATTCTCAAAAATTGGCTGTGAAATTTTCTTTAGCAGTTTGATCTTTTGACATTTTAATTACTTATAAGTATGGTAAGAATAGGCAAGCTTTACCTTTATTATTAGCACAAGGCTGTGTTATTAGTATGTATGAATAATACGCACTCATACTGCTTCAATCGAAGGATTAAACGAGTCTTAAGTACTATGAGTCGCAGCCACTATTGTCTACAAATTTTAATTTGACTCAGTAGATGCTTCAGAATAACTACTATTTAGTACTTCATAGAAAAGTACTCCAATACGTTAGGTTGCTTTTTGTGGCCGCGCAACAAAATCTGTTTTCCCGCGCGGCCATCTTCAGAATGAAGGAAATGCTAGATACATACTTAAACAAGTACATAGAATCACTACTATTATGTGCTATTCCCGAAAGGTTAGTCAGAGACTAGGCAATGAGGACCGCAGAGGCAACCCTCTGCCATAGTCCACTTTTCACCAAATAGCGACTGCACATGTGCTCAGCGTGACAGGTGGTGAGCCCATCGCCGCTCTACGCTGTTAGATGTATAGAATAGAATTAATTTAGTCTTTAGTCCGTTAGTCGCCTTTTACGACACCCAAGGGTAGAGAGGGGGTGGTATATTACCGCTACGCTAAACGGTTAATTTCACCGTAACGCGACACGGTTACATTGACGATATTAATGACGATATTAATGACGATATTAATGACGATATTAATGACGCCTCCAGATCGGTTTTTATGTCAAAGAATTAATAATAATTATTTTTTAAGGATAAATGTACTTAATGCTTTATCAGAATACGGAACGTAGGCCGTCGGCTTAGAGAGAGCATCTATTTTAGAACTTGTCTAACTTTAGACAATAATAACAAGGCTTATAGAATAAATTATGACGGTGTGTTTACATCAATGTATGATATTTAATCATCGTAGAGGGGACTTACCATACCAAACAAACCTACATTTAAAAGCATGCATTACTTCTTGTCGCGTAGCGGTGAAAGAATACTACAACCCCTCCCTTCCCTTGGGTGTCATAAAAGGTGACTAAGGGACTAAAGACTGCTCATACATCCAACAGCATAGAGCGGCGATGGGCTCGCCACCTGCCACGCTGAGCACATGTGCAGTCGCTATTTGGTGAAAAGTGGACTATTGTAGAGAACTAGTACTTTTGCTGTCCTCATTGCCTAGTCTCTGACTAACCCTTCGGGGATAATAGCACATAATAGTCATGATTCTATGTATGTATTATGTATTACTTCGTCATGGTCTGTTTGTTTACCTTGCAGCTTGTTTACATCATATCACACGTAATTATAGTGTTGCTATCAATGTTTTTGTTTACATGTTGTAATGCAATGTTGTTGTTGTTTTTTTTTATCTAAACCACTCTCAACCATGATTTTATGAGTCATTGTTGAGTTACAATTTATTAAAGCCCTACTATGTTGTGTCTACGTGAAATATCAAACTACGTCCGTCCCCAATACAAACAAATACTCGTCATCATCAGCGTATAAACGTCCCACTGCTGGGCACAGACGTTCCAGCATGGACAAGCATATGGGTAGATTGGACAATAAAGTTCGCTGGCCCGGACGGACCGACTAAAGACTGCACATACCTACATTCAACAGCATAGAGCGGCGATGGGCTCATCAAAATAATACTACCACCCTCTCTCTTCCCTTGGGTGTCGTAAAAGGCGACTAACGGACTAAAGACTGCACATACATCCAGCAGCATAGAGCGGCGATAGGCTCATCAAAATAATACTACCACCCTCTCTCTTCCCTTGGGTGTCGTAAAAGGCGACTAACGGACTAAAGACTGCACATACATCCAGCAGCATAGAGCGGCGATGGGCTCATCAAAATAATACAGCAACCTCTCTCTTCCCTTGGGTGTCGTAAAAGGCGACTAACGGACTAAAGACTGTACATACATCCAGCAGCATAGAGCGGCGATAGGCTCATCAAAATAATACTACTAACCCCTCTCTTCTCTTGGGTGTCGTAAAAGCGACTAACGGGCTAAAGGCTCACGACCTAAGCACATGTGCAGACTGTAGTTGTTTCTTGCTGAAGGTAGACTGTGTGGGCATGGTCTGTGTTGTCCATAGATTCAAATGATTACTAATTAGCATAAACTTTAAATCAATATCTCAAAAAAGTTGTTGATTTATGTAAAATAAAATTCACTTATTTTTTCTTTAGCTATTTCATGTTGTTATTTTTAGTTACTTTCCTTGTATTCGTAATGAAAAGCACAGTGTTTATCTCGGGTGAAAGACTTATTTAGTCCCTCAACTATTGGCTCGCTCGCTACGCTTGGGAGTCGGGACTAATAAGCTACTTTCACCCCCCTAGGGTAACAATGTACTAATAGAGACCCGCTACGCGACACAGCTCTCGTACCTACTATTATCTAATTTTTTTATAAAAAAAAATGTACCTACTTAGTACAGTAATAACAAAACCACAACATTACTTAATAATAAAAATAAAAAAACTTAATTACTTACATAAACAAGTAAGATTAATTAACCTAAATTAATCTATAAAAAAAAGAAAAAAACCTTCCAACTGAGGGCTCATGGGTGCGGTACCAAGAATGCTGTTACCTCTTTGGATTGCCAGGCTGATACGCTGGCAGAGGTAGCTGCCAGCCTTCTTGTCACCGGAGGTCTGAATAAGGCGACGAGACGACTTAACTCTTTAACAAGCTGCTTGGCCTCCTGCCCCCATGGACCCATTGTCTCTCTCTCTATGCTAATTATGAAACGTAACAAAATTAAGTAACGTGCACACTTTTAAAGGCGTTAAAGTCATTTTAACAAAGCTTATTTCCACACCGCCATAACATGGAGGAGCCATTTGGCTGATGCGGGCCAAAATTTACTAATGGGCCATACTATGTAGACGTATGCAAACCTATTTCTCCAACGAATACATCGCTGATTTCTCCAACAGTCCACATGTTTGAACGCCACTCTATATCAAATAAAATCACCTAAGTATGCTGGAAGTATAAACACACACCTCCAACTTTGTCGTGTTTCAATTCTCTACATCAGACCGGTGGTTTACTGGAAGAAATCGCTTTAAGACCGATTGTCTGGAAGAAATCGCTTTAATAGCGATACTACTCAATTACTCATTTTTATGTTTCGTGTTGTAAAATAATTGAACTGTTGCTTTTCAAGTTTTATCTAAACAAAGTTTTACAACACTGTTACTGTACAACTAAACACCCACTGCATATTATTTTAATATTTTTTATAATAATGAAGACGTTAGTGGATGAAGGTGATATGTCGCATTTTCGGATATTGATGTTTTTTTTCTTAAATAAAGTTTATATGTCGATACAAATGGCTACAGACCTTAAAACTATCGACTTAAGGCACATTTTGGAAAATAGAAAGTTGAAAAAGGTGTTATGTACAGTTTAGTTTAAAAATGGCTCTGGATGTAAGAAGTATGGGCCCATATCACCAATTACTAAAAAAAAAAAAAAAAAAAAATATATAAAAATGGTTTTGTAAGATCGAAGAAGGTGTTAAGTACGGACATAACACCTTCTTCCACTCAGCTTAAGATGCTCGAACGACGCGATGTCAGTTTTCAATGAATGAAGGTTCTACGTAACATACATATCACCTTCATTCATTCTCGACATTCAATTGTTTTGATTTTCATTCTGTCAAAAATCTTTCATATTTGTGTAGTAACGATGTTGCAATATATTGATCTCTACCGAACTCATGTAACACAGGAAGAATTTTAAGAAACGAATAGTAAAAAACTTATGTAGAACTTAAGGTCCTAAACCCTTAGATAACTTCACCGAGCATCTTGACGCCTCACATTGGCATCTCAAAACTGTTATGATGTTTTACACATATAACGTTTGGATAATGCTTTTGTAAAGCCTTTAGTTGTAGTGCAGCAAATCTAAAAGCAGCTATACAGCTATTAGCTGTTTCAAAAAATTCTTCTTCTATATAGGTACATTCATTTTACTGTATTCGTAAAGTAAAACCATTTGTGTATCGGCCATTTTGGAAACGAACGTAGTTATATAACTAAAACCAGTTACTGAAACTGGTGATGATAATAACGCCCAATATTTAGAATCACAATAAATGGCCTTGTTAATTGGGTGACATTGAAGTAGATACTCGAATTAAACTTTATCTAGGTACTTATTGTTTTTTGTTAACAGCACCATAATCATTTCAAAAAGCAACGCGCATTGGTTATGTAGATAATACGCTCAGAAAGCCTTATCTCTAGCCTATTAACTCTTGGCAAACGGATTCAAGTAGTACAAAAACTCTGAAATGGATTTAATTGTTTTGCTGAAGGATCCCCAAAATGGCTTTCAAGTAATGGCACTATTACAGTCTACATCATGTCCATTGGCATACCTATGAATTCATATAGAACTACTTTATTAAAAATGGCACTACAGTGGTTCATCACAAGTCTTCACTCTGGCTATTGGCTCAATAATTGTTCACGTGAGTGAGTATTTACACTGCTGACGGCATTAATTAGCTTTTTTAAAGGCTCGCCGGGCTGCTATAGACAAACACTATTTTGTAAATATTTTATAATAACACAAAATATTATTATTCGGACTTATTTTTAAAAGCAATAAACCTATAAAACAAGGATAAAACCTAATTTAATATACTGCCCAACCAATACTTTTATGTTAATTATGCGAAATACGTTTTACACTAGAAATCGTTTTGACATGTATTTGTCCATTATTATATTGCAGGACAAAGTAGTTTAATTACAACTTCAATGTATTATAAACATTTGTACAGTAGTGTAGAGATGTTTTTGCAATAATGTAGGGTTTATTAAGTTCTAACTGTGAATACTTAAAGTTAAATATATAGCTTTTCTAATGTTTTCGTAATGCAATTAACATCTTCATTATCAAATATTGCTAGCTTAGTGCTTCTGTAATGCGATAAGCAACTTTACTGACCATAACAATGCTGTTTAATGCAATTGTTCCCTTCCTTGACTACAGCTACTTGTAGACTTTCTAGAAGAGCGGAGGATTCGTGTCTTTTGTGAGGGTAGTACCTCCGCGGTCTACAAAGTCAATGCTGGAGTGCCGCAGGGACCTGTGCTCTCACCTTCTCTATTTCTTTTGCATATTAATGACCTGTTGTCTTTGGGCAATATTATTTGTTATGCGGATGACAAAACGGTGCATGAGCGGTACTTGGGACAACCTGCGGCCAAAGTAAGCCGATATCTTGGTAAAAAGGCAAGAACTGGTTGCCAAACTGAACCTGGCTCTCGATCGTATCTCTAAGTGGGGATCTGAAAACCTGGTCGAGTTTAATGCCAGCAAAACCCAGGTTAGTTAAACCTCAGCATTCTTTGTATGGACATCGTCCAGAAACTGAATCCAAAATGCTACATGGAGAGTGTTATTTTAACTGCCTCCCATAAGTTGAGTATTCTTAATAAGGTGAGGCGGTTTTTCACTCTCGAGCGGCGCTGTTTGCTATACAACACTCAGGTGCGATCGAGTATGGAGTATTGTTTCCATCTATGGGACGCGGCTCCGCTAAATACCTCCTCGATACACTTGATAGAGTGCAAAGGCGAGCGGTACGCATTATTGGAGATGCTGAGGTTACACCCTCTCTTGAGGACTTCCAGCTGCGTAGAGACATTGCTTCTCTCAGTGTCTACTACCAGAATTACTACGGAGAGTGTTCTGAAGAACTTTTTGAATTAATCCCGCCCTCTCCTTTCCTCTTCCGGACTACACGTGCTGGTTTTAGGAACCACCATCATACTGTACAGACTATCAGTACTCGTACCAAAATATTAGGCAAGTCGTTCCTCTGTAAGACCATTCGGCTTTAGAATTATTTGCCGGCGCATGTGATTCGCAGCTTCTATAGTCCCGGGTCTTTTAAGCGGGGCGTAAAACGGCATTTATGCAGGCCATCATGAATGGGTGCGCTTTACCGTGCTTATTTTACGGTGGGGAGCGCTCTCATTATTTTGACTGCATAGGCTGCTTACCATCAGGCAGGATGCGATCACTAAGGCGTATAATTTGTGCCCAAATAAGCATTACAGTAGCCGTACATACGTTTGTAATGCTACTATAGAACAAACTCAAAATGCGAAAACGATACAGTAAATTTGTAAGTCGGCTGTTAAACTGCTTTGATGTCTTACTTGGGGCTGTTCTTGGTTTACGTTTTTATTGATATGGTTTAGTTTTAGAAAAAAAAAGACAATGTTTACCCACACTCGTACATAACCGAATTTTAAAAAGCTAAAAGTACGGAAAAGTTCACTTTGTTCATGGAAGAAGAAGTTATGTTCAGTTTTTCTTTAAAATGTATAATAATATTATTACAAGTGTTTAATTGGTATCATATACTTAATATTTTAGGTAATTTAAACAAGTTTGCATCATAGTTTAGTACAAAAGTCAGTTATGTACTGACTTATCTCAGAAAATAAAAGTAAAACTTTATCCTCGATTTACTCAAAATTCGAATCTTGTGACTCGTACCTTCATCCACTCACGTCTATAATTATTTTAGATGATTTAATTTGCCTCTCGAATAAAATTATTATGGCGATCAAAGAAATGAGTCGTATAAAACCAAAATCGGCAAAGTAGGGTTGACCTAAATTAATTTTCGATTGCATCCATAGAATATAATGACAATCATTTTGTCATGTTATTGTAACGTGTACTAAGCTTAGAGCATTAAACCAACATGCTCTAAGGTACTAAGCCATAATCAGTGAAAAATATGTGTAGGTAAAAGTTATGCATAAAGGTCCAAAATCATAATGAATTTGCTAGACTTTGGTTTTGAATTTATTAAGAAAGGTGGCCAAATTTGAACCCAAACCAAGGCAAGATGGCCGTTTTTGGTACCAAAAGTTGGTCATAATGCAATCCGCCATTTTGACAGTGAAAGATTGCCGACTATGGTTAAAAGGTCCCGTCGATTGCTTTCTGATCCCAAAGCCAGTTTTATTTCGTGTTTTTGAAGGGTCTAACTAAGGCCGTATTTGATTTAAAACTACGTTATCGGTTATCATTTGGATTTTCAGTGTTGCCCTATATTTATCTCATTTTCGCCCACCTACCTACTTTGCCGACTTTGATTTCATACGACTCAAATGGACTGTCTCTGCCTTTGTGTGTGAATTTTACTTTGTGTAGCTTTCACGGATTATACTTCTATGAGTTAGTAATCAAGTACCTAATCATTGTATATTGGCAATGTTATTTATTTGTAAACCACCTTTTTTTAACAACCCATCTTCACTGAAGGGAATTTAAAATTTATAATTTCGAGAAATAAGTTGCTTAGTTGGAATAATCGGTGATGTTTATGTACCTACATACGTATAATCACGTGACTATTATCCCCGAAGGGTTAGTCAGAGACTAGGCAATGAGGACCGCAAAATCAGGCCTCTGCCATTGTCCACTTTTCACCAAATAGCGACTGCACAATATGTGCTCAAGTTGACAGGTAGTTAGCCCATCGCCGCTCTATGCTGTTGGGTGTATGTCTTAGATTAAAACAAAAAGGGAAGATACGGCATGCTCCTACTTGTAGTCATTCAAAATATAGTCCTACGCAACTACATGCAAACACCACTCACACATGCACACCTATAAAGTGTAAATCGAGCGAGCGAGACAAAGCGGTAAGTTTCAACGCCAGCGCGAGGGAGTCAGCCAGTAGCGCGTTGACGTCTCGGTCGCTTCGCAACAGACGAGTACGTACGACCGATTCCGACGCCACTGCGGAGTAGCGTCTTTCCCTTTTTCACACAGTAGAATATCTGAAATAGTGCGATGTAGCCTGTTCGCTCGGCAAATTGTGACTGAAGTGAAATTGTGCCTTTAGGCCTAATTTTGGCGGCTCACTCACGAGACGCTAATGCCGTATCTTCCCTTTTTGTTTTAATCTAAGGTGTATGTGTAGTCTTAAGTCCGTCAGTCGCCTTTTACGGCACCCAACGGAAGAGAGGTGGTGGTAGTATTCTTTCACCGCTACGCGACACTGTTATATTACAAAAAAATATAATTTGTAGTTTTTTCTAAAGTTTATGCGTTGATGGGTTTGAGGTTATGGACATGTTGAAGCAGCTGGAGCGTTGCAGTGTCACTCCATAGGTACCTATGCTGGAGGCCTCTGTCATAAAATCTTCATAAATATGGTTTATCTATAGGTGCTCGTACTCTTGCTGTACCTACCTTTTGGCATCTCAGAAACAAGTTGCTATCTACAGTGTCTTTCTTGCTTAGAAAAATAACTTTATTTATTGTTCTGAGGTTTCTTGATCGCTAGAACTCCTCTTCTTCTTAAAACAGTTTAAAATACCTAATTACACTTTTTTAGAAATAATGACTGCAAAACTATTAGTACTTATCTTTGATTAATGATTGGTCTCGCTGCGCTCGACTAGATACCTCCGTCGTACTTGTCAAATGCGGCAACAAATACTACGCCGAAATCGGCGCACCTGAGCCAGTCACATTGACAGCTGTGGGTGAAGTGTACGTACCGAATGTTTTATTCAATTTTGGTCTTAATTCAAACTAAAATGAAAGTTTGCGTAGTAAAACTGTGTAAAAATAATACTTCTAAAAATAAGAAAGACACTGGGATCACATACCATCAGTAAGTATCGTATAATTTCGAAATTTGATCATAAAATAATATGAACAATAAACGCCATTCAGTGTTACCGCTTGTAAAATCTTAAGGTTCTTTGATATGGAGAAAACTATAATAAATAAAACCTATGTTTTTTCTCTTAAATTCTCAATATATATTTTTCTGCTTCATTGACATTACACATACAAAAAGACAACTCGAAATCAAGAAAAAGTAAAAATCAACAATAACTTAAATAAGGTTTCATAACATACTCCCCCCTTGCGCTTGCGCAACAATTTATATAACTAAACTACAAACTAAAAAACTAAATGTCCAGGCGATCTGGAATACGCACAACACGTCCACAACGCGTGCGCACAGGCACAGGAAGAGTCAACTCCGTAGAAGCTGAGTGAATCTCTAGTGGGAAGAGGCGCTGCAGCGGGCGTACCAACTCTCCGTGCGCTGTCTTCAACCGAGCTACGCGCTCTTCTCCGTCCACTCCAGGTAATAAATCTTTAACAACTGCCAATGGCCAATTAATCCTCTTTGCCTCGCTCTGTATCAACACCATATCCCCAATTTTAATTTTATCTATGCCCATTCGATATCTTTGTTGTACGAGAAGACCCAAATATTCATTTCGAAATCTAGTTTTAAAATCGTCTTTTATCTTCTGCACGTATTTGAGGCGGCTGTTTAGCATTTGCTCTACTGCGCTTGTATGGAGCATTGTTGGTGGCGCATTATTATGTAAAAACATAGATGGTGTAAGGGCTTGAATACTATCAGAGTCTGGCGACAGATAAGTAAGCGGTCTTAAGTTAAGTATTGACTCACATTCACATAACAGAGTCTCCAACTCTGTCCGGCTGACCGCGGCCTTGCCCAGAATACGTCTCATTAAATCCTTTAACATTCTTATCAGCCGCTCCCAAAAGCCTCCCCACCACGGCGAGCGAGGAGGCATGAATCGCCATTTTATTCTTTTAACCGCCAATCTGTTAGAGACTTGTTGCCAATCTATCTTCTCTAGTATCTTATTTGCTCCACAAAAATTGGTCCCATTATCGCTCCAAATGGCTGATACATTTCCTCTTCTGGCAACGAAACGTCTTAAAGCTAATAAAAAATCTTCTGTCGATAATGAGGTGCAAAGTTCCAGGTGCACTGCTTTATACGTGGCACAAGTAAATAAAGCTACCCAGCATTTATCACCCGTCTTTAAAATTAAAGGACCTGTAAAATCCACCCCTAAAACCTCAAAGACGTTACCGCATCTTGTACGGTCGACTGGAAGTGGAGCCTGAGGAACAGTAAACGCTTGTGAACTATGTCGCCTACAAATAGCACACTGACGGATCGTTATCTTAACTAGTCGTCTGATAACAATAATCCAAAATCGCTCCCTCAAATGATTTGTCAGTATTTGAGCACCAGCATGCAGTGTCTTAATATGTGCATCTGATACTAAGCGTTCAACTAGAATGTGTTTCCTTGGCAATAACGTGGGAGTTATAAAATCCTCAAAATCTTGTCTAAGTACTAGGCGAGTCGTCACTCGCAATATATCATCTCTAACTATATCCAAACCTAACGTTTTAAGATCATTTGTGTCTACAAAATATTCTTTTTGAATCATCTTAATTATTTTAATTTCGCTGCGTTCAATTTCTTCTACTTCTAAATCATTTGAACGTCTATTAGCCCTATCACGAATATAAAATAACCACCTTAGGCACCAAGCTACAACTCTAATCGTTTTAGAAAATTTGGAATAATATATTTTTGTAGAAAATAAAAGTCTCAGTCACAATCTCCTTACAAACCTCATCCTCATTTGGTTTAATGTCCGACTTTGGCCACTCTCTAGAAGACTTATAGAGCCAATCTTGACCATTCCACCACTTACTGTCTAGTAGATAATACGTCTCCATTACAGCCACGAGACGGAAGGTCTGCGGGATTCATACTACCCGGTATATGATACCAGTCCTCTAGATTTCTTTTTTGTCTAATCTCTTTCACTCTATTATGTACATATACACAACCCTGACTTTGTCAACCACGCAAGCACAATACTAGAATCTGTCCAATAATATTCATTATAGGATTCTAAATCTATCCAAGACTTTGCTTGAGCAGCTAGCCGTGTAGACATTACCGCTGCTAATAATTCTAGTCTAGGTACACTCTACATTTGGCAAGAATCAACTGTACAAAAACAATACCATCAAGCTCCGAACGTAAAAAAACGCAACCAGCATATGCCGTTTTACTAGCATCACAAAAGATATGTAAAGAGTTAGTGCTTTGATGCAAAGATAATGTACACAAACGTCTTGGATTGGAATCCTACATTCTAACTTATCTAAATGGTTAATCCACTCTATTGCTGGTTTCTTTAAATCATTCGGAAGTTCTGTGTCCCAGTCTATTTTTAAATGCCAGCACTTCTGAATTAACATTTTTAGTAGTAGAGTCGCTGGACACGTAAACCCTATAGGATCAAATATGCTATGAGCAAAGGTCATGATTGATCTCTTAGTAATTAAAATAGGTAAAACCGAAGGAACCTTACAAAATAATTCATCTGAGTTAGGATCCCAGATCAAACCTAATACTGCAATGGACTTTACATCTGTATCAACCATATCTGTGCCGGTTACCCAACATCTTAGATCAAAACTTCCCTCTAACATTATACCTTTTGCTTCATCTATAAAAATGTTCATGTCTGTCTTGCTCTTTACGCTAGTGACAAGATTATCCACTTAAAACGAATCCCTTAATATTGTAGCCGTATTACCTTTATACTTGCTTAAATGATGACGTATCGTTGCTGCCAATAAAAATGGACTAGTCGTTACACCGAAAACAACCCGTCTATGTCTAAATGTAATTATTTTGCTTTTTTCAGTTTCAGGATTCTGCCACCATAAAAACTTAAGATAATCTCTATCATCTGGATATAAAGAAATCTGTAAAGAAGCTTTTTTAATATCTGCCACTATACCTATCTTTTCTTTTCTAAATTTAATAATTAGCGGTGGTATAAGTTTTATTAAATTAACTCCTTTATTGAGAAGGTCATTAAGTGACTGTTCACCTTTCTTACTCGAAGACGCGTCAAAAACTGGACGAATTTTAGTCGTCAGACTAGACTCCTTAACAACCGTGTGATGTGGTAAATAATAGCCTACTTGCTGGTCTAAATCGTGCAATTTTTCAATTATACCACAGTTAAGCCATTCCTTAAAAACTTCTTCGTACTCTTTTATAATGCCTAGCTTTGTTAGCCTAGCCTAGCCTTTAAAAGCATTAACATAGGTTGAATGTAAGAATTGCGGAGTTGCTAGCCATGGAAGTTTAACTTCGTACCTCTTTTCTTCATTCATCCGTACAGTACTTTCAAAAAACTTCCACGCTTCTGAGTGCAAAACGTCATCTTCAAATTTTCACATGCTTCTCTAATTCCTAAAGATTCTAATTTCCACATGTCAGTGATATCAAAAGCAGCGCAATGAAAGCTCTTAACAACATTTGTGGCCGTCATAACATTACAAGATTCTGCAGAAACCGGCCCTTGTAACGTCCATCCTAGCTTTGTTTCTATTGCTACTAAATTGTTCTCAATTGGCATGACTTTACCGGTTAGTAAAGAACCGTACACATCTGACCCGATTAACATTCCTATATCTGTATTTGTACTGCTCAAGTCGCTTAGGACAATACCTCTGTTCTGTAATTTATCTGCTAAAATACTACCATGTTTCAACTTTGGCAAATAATTACAAATCGACCTCTGCTCTAAAACTTCTACTGCCTGTCCATACGTGCCTTCTTTATTAATAAGATGGACCAAAAAGGTTTGATGAGTTTCCTTTTTTGAAACAATGCCCCCAAACAAACTATGTTGAATGATCTCAGTACCAATGGGTTTCATACACAGCTTATCAACTATGTCCTTACAAATAAATGATCTCTGAGCTCCTGAATCTAAAAGCTCCCTAACTGGTGTAATCTTTTTATTGAAAATGATATTGACCTCTATAGTCTGCAATAAAACTGTATAAGTTCTTTGGCCTAAAGAGCTATGCGGTTGAAAGGTGAGTGTAGTTACATCAGTTGAAAGCTCTTTGTTATTACACATTAATGCAACGTGCCTTCTAGAACATAAAAACACTTTAACCACGTTTTACAATTATACGCGTTATGTCCAACCTTTAGACAACGATAACAAGCCCTCTTACTTTTAAAATTTCTTTGCGCTCATCCAATGTCATTTTTTGCGCTTTGATACATTCAGATGACGCGTGCGATATCATGTCACACCAAACACACATTTTACGCCCTGCCGTTTCAGTGCTGTTTTTAGTATTATTAGCAGTTTTAACTTGAGATGCCTTCCCCGATACCATAAAACATGCAGCAGAAGGCATCCCAGTCGCAATACTCTCACTTAAACAGCTCCTCAAAAAACCAGAACGAGATAATGCAATACGCTCTTCAGCCTCCACTTCTAAACGTAAAAATGACAATAATTGTGTTAGGAAGTTTTCATTAATGTCACCTTTGGTTCTCGACCTAGAATACGCTCTGAGGACTCCGGTAACGCAGACTCTACCATGGGGTAAAGAAATGCTGCGTATTTATCCTGTGTAACCCCAAGTGGCTTGAGATCAACGTAAAAAACGGCAAGACCCTTGAATTTGTGTCATCAAATTATCGTAAAGAAAGCGTAAAGAACACTTACCTAAGCTACCTTTTACTTGCCTCATTATCAATTCGAGAAGCTCGCGAATATAAAATTCAATGATTACTTCATCACGAGCAAATCGTTGTTTTAATTGTTCCAAAGCTTTTGTGTAACTTTTCCCACAAGGTGGAAATGTATCAATCAACTGCCACGCACTGGAACCAACCTCCATTGCCTGTAGCAAAAAAGCAAATTTATCATCATCATCGATGGCCGGGTCGGCATGTATCTTCTTAAATTGACCCCAAAATCTCAGCCAAGTTTTAACTTCGCCATTAAACATTGGAAGCTCCAGTTTAGGCAGGCGTAGATTTGAGTGGTGGGGAGCCTCCAACTGCTTAACATTCTTTGTCATCTCCTGTGACGTAAAAACTTTCCGTTGCAGTTTTTCATACTGTTGTTTGACTCGCAGCCATTTCAAACCATATTCTTCCATCTCATCGATATCTTTTTCATATTCATCTTCATTGCGGTCTGCATCATTTAACCAGCTGTTTTTTATCTTATTGTCAATTTCTGTTAAGGCTACATACCCTTAGATTAAAACAAAAAAGGGAAGATACGGTACCTAGCAGCAGCGCATGAGACACTAAAACTGCGTCTAGCTGACGCACTAGCTAGCGTCAGTACCTACTCAGTTGTCAGTGGAACGTTGTCTCGTAAGTCTCGTAACTCTCCCTCGCGCTGACATTGTAACTTACCGCTCTGTCCCGCTCGCTCGCTCGGTTTACACTTTATAGGCGTGCGTGTGTGAGTCTTTGCGTAAGTAGTTGAGTCGGACTATATTTTGATTGACTAGGAGTAGGAGCATGCCGTATCTTCCCTTTTTGTATTAATCTAAGTACATACCTACTTAATTTGTAGATGCTCATAATGTACGGCAGCTTCAACGAAGTCTTCTACAACTAGAGCCTCCGACAATTTATTTACAGACCTACTAAAAAGCCGTCTCGCAGTTGTGCGCTCGGTTAAGTACTTCTCCATATTTACAAAAATCATACAATTTCAAACTAAAAAAAAATGTATAAAAATGTATAAATGTATAATGTATAAATGTAAAATACACATGTAAAATCTTAAGTTCTTTGATATGGAGAAAACTTTAATAAATAAAACCTATGTTTTTTCTCATAAATTCTCAATATATATTTTTCTGCTTCATTAACATTACACATAAAAAAAGACAACTCGAAATCACGAAAAAGTAAAAAATCAACAATAACTTAAATAAGGTTTCATAACATTTCATAACACCGCCTAAACAAGAATAAAGTCCCCGTAGTTGAGATTTTTAATATGTGAATTTATTGTTATGGTCTTATAATATATAGGTAACCTATTTCATTTGTCCTACAAAGTTACTATACCTATACTTAACCTAGTTCTATGTTATTTCATATTTACTTATATTTGTGATCTATAATAAGGTGTAAAAATGTTAGCTGACACTACATCAAGGGGATTCTACCGATGAAACTGTACAACTTTCCTAAGGAACATGGATCGAAAATTTATTATTTTTCCCTATACAAAATGCGCAATCAGCTGATTGACTCGTATGGAAAAGCTATTTTTTTCATTTTGACCTATGTTCCTGTAATGTAAACTTTTCGTGTCTGTACTTACATTAAAAATATTTGCGAAAAACATAATCTAGGGGATGAAGGATACGTGAACATTAGAATCATTTTTAGTATTTTTGTCTGTCTGTTTGTTTGACGCGCATCACGCAAAAACCGCTAAACGGATTTTAATGAAACTGAGAAAAGGTGTATATCTTATGATTCGGATAATATTATAGATTAAAGGTTGCCTCACACATATAGTGAAGCCACAGTTCCGACACAGTATCGGTACAGTGTTTTTCATACATTCTCTATGAACGCATCCCCACTTGTCAGTGATAATGCTCTCAGTGTCAGTGCCGCCACCGGCAAATCACGGACGTATTCATTTTGAAAAAATTCATAGTCAATGTTTGAAATAATATTTTCACTCCTCTTGCTCAAAAAGACCGTCACTGTAGCGTTGTAAAGCGACGCTAAAATAGCTTTTTCGTACCACTTGCTCAAAAAAGTGACATTCTATGCCACAAAAAGCGAACATAACAATAGTCATTTTTAATCTGTTAAAAAAAGGGAAAGAAAATTGAACTGAATTTCTTTCATCCTCTATGGGGAGTATGTGATTTAAATTTGGACTGCATAATAAATGCGTATTCCTTTTTCAAAAAGATGTATAATGCTTTATGTATTCCATTCAGTATTCCAAATTTAAATCACATACTCCCCGTATGTGATTTAAATTTGGAATACTTACCGAAATTTATACTGAACTACATCTGTGTTTACACCATTGAGTTTGTATATAAAGCATTATACATCTTTTTGAAAAAGGAATACGCATTTATTATGCAGTTATGATTATTAAATAAAATTACGAAAACCGACGAGGCCGTATGAGCTTGATGCCTTTGCTTTTCCGACAAATAAATATTAGTGTTAGCGCCAGGGGGGCGCAGTAACATGCGACGTAATTAGGGGTGTGGACCCAGGACAGGTCTGGTTAGGTTTCGGAAATGAGGGCATGCGACTTACTTGGTAGATGATTGGTGGGGGGCAAGGCAGGAGACGGGGCAGCGAGCTGGCGGGCGGCGATGTAGGCGATTTGTAACGCACAGCACACAGTTCTTTCACCTAATCACAGGCACTATCTTCAGTCGAAAGCGATATCAGGGCGCGTATTTTCTGGGCGTCTCGCGGTAGCTAGCTGACGAGACTGAGAGGGCGCGCGCGCGCGTCGGATTCCCACTCCTGACGCGCGCCAACTTCGTGACACCTCGCTAGGTGGCGCTAGGCGTATTTTAATACGCCTAGAATGAGACGTCTCGCCCGTGGCGAGTACATCCTCCGGGGCCCAGGGTGGGCTCATCCAGAGGGAGCTTGGCAATCTTGAACACAGGTTCCTTCACTCCGGAGGTGTCCATTGGCGGTGTCCAGGTCCACCACCCGCACGACGCCATCCTTCCCAGGCAGGGTGCGAGTAATGCGCCCCAGTCTCCATTGAAGGGCAGGCAGGTTGTCCTCCTTGATGAGGACGAGCTCGCCAACTCGGGGAGGGGAGGATGGGGACAACCATTTGGAGCGGGTTTGGAGTGTGTGGAGGTAGGACTGGGTCCACAGCGTCCAGAAGCGCTGGGAGAGGGCCTGTACCATCTGGAATCGCCTACGTGTGGAAATCGGCCTATCTTCCACGGATAGTTCGGGAATGGCCGTTAGTGGGCGGCCTATAATGAAATGTCCGGCTGTAAGCGGCTCAAAGTCTGAAGGATCAGACGAAAGTGGGCAGAGAGGTCTAGAGTTAAGGACAGCTTCGATTCGAGCTAAAAGTGTGGAGAATTCCTCGAATGTGAGGTGTTGTTCGCCAATTACGCGATATAAAAGTTGCTTTGTTGATTTTACGTTGATCTCATGTAACGCACCGAACCATGGTCCCTTAGGGACGTTCAACAACCAAGTAATGTGCTGACCAGCGAGCTTGTGCGCAATCGTGTCATTATTCAAGGCAAGAAAGTTTTGTACTTCAATGAGCTGATTTCTAGCGCCTACATAATTTGTACCGCAGTCCGAGCGGATGAGAACCGGGGCACCGCGGCGTGCTATAAAACGCTGTAACGCCGCGAGGAACGCTTCCGTGCTGAGGTCCGAGACCGGTTCCAAATGAACCGCCTTAGTGGAGAGGCACACGAATATACAAAAGTACGCTTTTAAGAGTTTAATATTACGTAGGGTACTAGATTTAACGAGGAATGGGCCGGCAAAATCGGTCGTGACTTGACTAAATACTGGCTGAGGCGTAACTCTATCGGCTGGCAGGTCGGCCATGAAGGGCGCTTGCGGCTGGGCCCGGCATCGAAAGCATCTAATGCATTTAAAGACTCGGTGTCTAATAATACGGCGCGCGGACAATATCCAAAATTGTTGGCGTAGGATAGCGTGTAAAGTGTCAGCGCCAGGGTGGCAGTGTATTTTGTGGTAGTGGTCAATGATGAGGTCTACAAGTGGGCTAGAGCTGAGAAGTATGAGCGGATGCTGCGCGTCATATCGGATAGACGCATGGGACAGTCGTCCACCAACTCTAAGGAGCTCATCTTTAATAAGAGGTGACAGTCGCTGGAGTCTGACGGAGCAGATTTTGCCAGTTTGAAGGCGGTGAATGTCTTCCGCAAACTCATTGTGCTGAACACTGCGCACCCAGTAAAGTAGGGCATCTCTTCGTTCACTGACGTACAAGGGGCCTGAGCGTCGCGAATCTGGGTGGTGTCTGCAGTTGTGCAGAAAGCGTTTTAGACAAGCTGTCACTCCGACGAGCTTGTCTAGCGAACTGAACCGAGTGAGCAGGTCAAAGTCAAGACCGGGCACTGTGACCAGTGTCGGGACGTGTTTGGGCTTAAGGCCGGGCAGGGCGTGATGGCCCAGAGCTAAGGGCATCGCAGGCCAAGACTCACAAGGCTGTCTAAGCCACGTGGGAGGCCACCATAGGTCGTGGGCTGACAGGGATTGCGCAGACATCCCTCTGCTTGCGCAATCTGCCGGGTTGAGCTCGGAAGGTACGTGTCGCCAGGTACATTCTGGTGAGCCTGAGCTGATTTTGACTACCCTGTTGGCTTCAAAGGGTTGAAGACGGTGAGGCGGTGTATTGAGCCAGGCCAGGACTATCGTACTGTCTGACCAACATATGTGTTGTTGTATACTGATATGGGCCGATAACTGAACCGACACACGTATCATGAGCTGGGAGAGTAGGGTGGCGGCCGACAACTCTAACTTGGGGATTGTGAGGCGATTCTTGATTGGTGCGACTCGCGACTTGGCGACAATCAAGTGTACCAAAGTATCTCCGGAGGCATCGAGCTCATGGAGATAAACAACGGCGGCAAACCCGGCTTCAGAGGCATCTGCAAACCCGTGAAGCGAGTATGCAGCTGAGCCTTTGTTTGCACGTGCCGAGGGAAGCGAATGCTAGACAACAGCGGCAGATCCTCTGAGACGTGGTGCCACTCCGTTTGTACTTCAGAGGGAGTGGGCTCATCCCATTCCAGCTTCAGTAGCCACAATTGCTGAAGCAGCAGCTTTGCGCGGAAGATAACGGGAGAAACCCAGCCGTTTGGGTCATAAAGTGAGGCTACGGTGCTTAAAATAGACCACTTTGTGACATGTGTGATGGGGGGCAGAGAGATGCGGTAGGTAAACTCGTCTGACTGAGGGCTCCACTGTATACCCAAGACCTTAATGGACGTGGACTCTGGGTTCATGTCGAAGTCCTTGGGCATGTCGCATTGGTTGTCGGGAAATCTCTCGAGCAGCTTAGGCGAGTTAGATGTCCACTTACTGAGCTGAAAGCCGCCTAGGTCTAGCAGACTTATCAACTCGTCCTGGAGTGCTTGGGCGGATTCAACTGGTGTCATGACCACACAAGATGTCATCAACGAAGATAGACTTGCGAAGAACCTGAGCGGCTCCAGGGTAGCGATAGCTTTAACATCAGCCAGCTGAAGCAGAGTGCGGATTGCATGGTATGGGCTTGAATCTAAGCCGTACGTGACTGTATTGAGGGCGTAGGTGAGCAGAGGGTGATCTGGTGAGGACCGCCATAGTATCAGCTGATACCGTCTCTGGTCTGGGGCAACCAGCACATTTCTGAACATCCTCTGGATGTCAGTGCTGAAAACGACTTGATGCGTTCTGAAGGACATGATGATGTCCACAATGTCCTGTTGAAGGGCGGGGCCTGTGTGTAGGCATTCATTTATACTGACACCATTGGAGCTTTTGCAGCTACCATCAAAAACAATGCGCAGCTTGTCCGACCCTGACTTAAATACGCCATGGTGAGGGATGTAGAAGTGAGGTTTATGGGCGAATGTATTTGGGTGACAGGGAGCCATGTGCCCTAAGTCGATGTATTCGGCCATAAAGTCGACGTATTTAGAACGCAGAGACGGGTTCGCCATTAGCTTCTTCTCAATATTGAGGAATCTGCGTAATGCGATAGGGTGAGTTTTACCTAGTTGAGGGGCGTCCTTTAGAAAGGGCAGAGCGACCGTATATCTGCCTGAGGGATCGCGTGTAGTGGTAGAGCGGAAGATTTCCTCGCATTGTTCCTCCAGGGGATCATTATGAGTGTGAGATTGCTGCGCCGGCTGCGCATACAAGTCCTCAATGGGTCCTATCAACGCGAAGTCGAAAATCGTGCCGAAGGCTATGGGCTTGCCCGGGCCCAACGAGACCTTAGTCCCGTCCAACACCTGGCCAAGAACGTCCGACCCCAATAAGAGGTCGATCGGGGCTGGTGTGTGGTAAAGCTGGTCAGCCAATGGCACGGGTGGCTGGCCTAGTACGTGGGAAATGTTTGGTACCTTCTCTAAGGGAAGGTAGCCAGTGACGTTTTTTAAAATATGAGCTGTGGCAGTGATTGTAGGAGTATCATTGTGAGTGGGTCGGCATACTATTGTTATTGCCGCCTTTGACTCATGTTTGTGCTGATTCCCAACTCCTGTAATTTTTAAAGAAGTGGGTTTTGATGGCAGGCTCAAAAGTCGTGCCATGCGTGACGTTATTAATGTCAGCATACTGCCAAAGTCCAATAAAGCTCTGGCTGTGTGAAGATGGCCATGTACGTCCGCGACTTTTAGTGAGACGGTTGGCAACAAAATGGGTGTGCCAGTGGGCACGGAAGGTGAGTGAGCTGATTGAGTATCAGCCGAAATTGTATGAGCTGAGTATGTATTAGCTGTGTTGGTATGGGTTGACTGGGCATGGGCTAATGGGACATGGGCTAAATGGGCATGGTCTGAATGGGCATGGTCTTGTTCTGCCTCTTCGCTAGGGTGCTCCGTGATAGTTGGGAGTCATAATTGCTGGCGGCGTTCGCTGGGCCTACCTGGCGAACCGGACCTGGGCGGGCTGGCTCTGTGAGCAGAGCTGGGTTGCACCTGTTTAGCATGTGCGGGTTCGTGCCGCCTGCTGTTTCTGGGACGCTCCCTCGAGTGCTCTCTTAGCTGTGGTTGGGGTATATGTACAGACGAATGAGCTGAGTGCGTTGGGTCGTCTGGTCGATGTAGGGACGTGTGGTGGTTGGAGCTCCCACAGTCCTTGCATGCCCCCCTTGACCTGCACTCGCTCTCGTAGTGAGGGCCAAGACAACGCTGGCAGCGCTCGCGTGCCTGTACAAAGTCCCAACGGCCCTGCGTTGGCTGGGCATTGTACCATCTGCACGTCATGAGCCTATGTCCCCTAGTGGCACAATAGGGACAGTAGAACGTCGAGCGTGAGGAAGAGAACGAGGACGATGATGAGGAGCAGCTTTGCTGGAAGGCCGAGTAGACGGGGAAGGGCTGACTGCGAGCCGGGGAGGTGGATGGGCGGTGACGCATTTGCTGCGCTGGGCGGAACGGTTGGTGAGTAGGCTGATCATAGGCGCGGTGAGGCGATGGAGCTGAGGAACGGCCACGGTAATGGTCGGGTTGTTGCTGAGCCATCTGAGCATAAGTGCGATGGAGCAACTGAGAAGGCGCGCGGCTACGAGAAGGGCCGGGCTGGGGCTGAATGGGTTGAGCCATGGCTATGTTGGAGAACTCTGTCTCCACACAGCGCGCGTGCTCCTTGAGGTAGGAGATAAGGTCCCTTAACGTGGGCAGGGTGTTACTAGACCCGTGCCTGCGTTCAAATAGCGTGCGGAGCTCGCCCTTGAGCTTCCGCACCACTATTGACACAAACACGTAATCGTCTCCTATGGGCAAATCTAAATTGTTGAGGGCACACTGAGCCGATATGAGCGGCGTGAGGAACAGTGTGCGGATGTTCGAACACGTATGGATGCTTGGCAGCCCCAGGATGATGTCCACAAAACTATCAATGAGAACCCGGCGGTTCTCGTACCGCTTGGTGAGGATGTCCATGGCCACGGCAAAATTTTCATTGGTGACCTTTAGGTGGGACACCATGCTTAATGCCTCACCGCTGTGGCTTGAGAAGAGATAGTGGAGCTTGACTGCTTCCGACAAGGTCGCCATGTCGTCAGTCAAACTCTTGAATAGTGCAATAAAGGAGGGCCAGTCCTCCACTTTTGAGCTGAACCTGGGCAGCGCTATCTTGGGGAGGACGGCTGTAGGCGTATTGACGCCGAAACTGGGCTGAGCGCTATGGGTTGGGGATGACGTGGAAGAGGGTGAGATTTCCTGCCTAGCCATAAGTATCCCCAGGTACGCCCCGGAGGCCTTTGTGTGGTTCTCAGTGTATGTCCTCTCAACCCCCTCGTCCAAGTTCTCCTCGTCGAGAATGCTGTAGTACACTGAGTCCAGCTTGTCCTTCACGCCCTGTATCTGTGCGAAACGCACGTTGAATTCCTTTCTGGAATGTTTGGTGTCGCCAGCAATGATCCTTGATCCCACCTCTAGGAACTGGTGTATAGCTTTGGTGGTCTCCCTAAATATCGCGGCTTGTGACTTGGTCGGCATCGCGATGAATGAAAGGAGACAAAAAACTAATAAAAAAAATAATAAAAAAATAAACAAATTTAAAGGCAGTAAAAAGGACAACACCCTGTATATATTCTATAGTTGGGCTGGACGTATTTGTTTACTAATGTAATGGCAAATGGGCCAAAATTAACGCAACAATAAAGAAAGCAAAACTAAGTTGGGACGCCTTGTATATATATGGCCCTCGGGTGGGCAAACGCATGTGTATGTGTATGTCTGTGTTTATTGAACGCGCGTACGTAATATTAGCCAAACGCAAAACAAAAAACAAACAAAACAACAAAAAAAAATTACGTTATCCGTAGCCCACTATTGGGCAAGGCGCTCACAGTCGGGCAGACCTGTAGCGGACACTAGCGCGAAGAATGAGTCGGTCGCAAAAAAAATAAAAATAAACGAATAATAAAAACTTAATTAAAAAAATTGGGACACTGTCTGTGTCCCACAAGTGGGCACACGTGTGTAGAAGTACTATGCTCTTGTGGTGAGCACGGACAAGAATGAGCCGATTGCCAAGGCAAAAATTAAAAACAAAAAAAAATATATAAAATTAACACGAGCGAAAAAATAAAGCACGCTACTTGGCACGCGTGGTGAGCATGCACGAGATCTGAGCCGATTTAACACGACACGAACATAAAAAATTCATTAAAAAATAAAACGGGAAAATAAGAATACCATCTCTCGTTATAATACCATACGTAACGTAATGATTTAACTAAGTTACCGAACAATGTATCATTAGACAACGATCGTATTGGTCCCTACACATAGGTCTGTGATCAGACAATCGGATGCATACACGAGATCAATATCAAAACAACATGCAGAAATAATTGCGTTAAAATAATCTTGTATATATCGTAGTCGCAATCCTCACAAAAATAATTCACGACTACCTGACGAAATTTTTATTGGAGCAGGGTAAAGTTACGTGAACAAATGAATTTAGAAATGATGGCACGAATTAGATATAAGATTTAGAAATAGAATAAGATTATGGGCGGAAATAATTATCTTTAGCGGACTGTATTAAAATTGAAAATTAAAAGAAAGTTAGGTTCTGATTAGGGCTGAACCTTAGCGGTTATTCCGCGCTCGATTGGACCACAAATGTTAGCGCCAGGGGGGCGCAGTAACATGCGACGTAATTAGGGGTGTGGACCCAGGACAGGTCTGGTTAGGTTTCGGAAATGAGGGCATGCGACTTACTTGGTAGATGATTGGTGGGGGGCAAGGCAGGAGACGGGGCAGCGAGCTGGCGGGCGGCGATGTAGGCGATTTGTAACGCACAGCACACAGTTCTTTCACCTAATCACAGGCACTATCTTCAGTCGAAAGCGATATCAGGGCGCGTATTTTCTGGGCGTCTCGCGGTAGCTAGCTGACGAGACTGAGAGGGCGCGCGCGCGCGTCGGATTCCCACTCCTGACGCGCGCCAACTTCGCGACACCTCGCTAGGTGGCGCTAGGCGTATTTTAATACGCCTAGAATGAGACGTCTCGCCCGTGGCGAGTACAATTAGTCTAGGAATTTATTATGACCATCTCATATTTTTTTTCTCTTAATATTATTGTGTTAATTTTTTCGCAAATGGTACGAAAAGTAGAGTATTTTCCTCGGTGATAAAGCTGTCTTAGTCTTGGGTGAACTTAAATCCCTCGCTACACTCAGGACTCGTCTTAAATCCCTCGCTTCGCTCGTGATTTAAGTTTAACCACCCTCGCTACGCTCGGGAGTAAACCTCGAGTCCTTCGTTACGCTCGCGATTTAAATCGTCACCCGCGACAGAAGACACTGCTTTATCCCCTTGGTTAATAATCTACTATTCCCATCGCCGCTCTATGCTGTTGGATGTATGTGCAGTCTAGTCCATTAGTCGCCTTTTACGACACCGAAGAGACGAAAGGGGATGGTAGTATTATTTTAATGAGCCCATCGCCGCTCTATGCTGTTGGATGTATGTGCAGTCTTTAGTCCGTTAGTCCCCTTTACGACATCGAAGAAAAGTAAGGGGTTGGTAGTATTATTTTGATGGCCCCATAGTTGCTCTATGCTGTTGGATATATGTGCAGTCTTTAGTCTGTTAGTCGCCTTTTACGACACCGAAGGGAAGAGAGGGGTTGGTAGTATTATTTTGATGAGCCCATCGCCGCTCTATGCTGTTGGATGTATATGCAGTCTTTAGTCCGTTAGTCGCCTTTTACGATACCCAAGGGAAGAAAGGGGTTGGTAGTAATTTAAAAAAACTACTAAAAAATGAGGTCTAATCATTGCTGTAATACATACCTACCGTTTTTCTACAGAAGAAACCTACGTGTAACCTACATATTAATATACAATTATATTGATACATATTCGCTTTTAATTGTTAATTTTTAAATATTTTCTGAGCTACATTTATAACCAGCAACTTAACTAATACGTCACAGCAGAAATATTTTTCCCATTAACTCGGGTAACAGTTGAACAGCTGGCAACAAATTTTTCACGCACACTAGCATCCTTGCTTGATAAAAACTTCCACATGCGTGCTCGCTACTCGCTTCGCCATTCGAATGTTCGACGAAACATTCGCCTTCCTTAAACAGAGACGAGTGACTGTTTACACATTCGCGTGTATTCTTTTCTTCTTCAACTTGCAAGAATGGATGACGTCTACGTTTTAGCAGCATCTGCGTGTCAATGATTATTAATAAGTAATGTTTTTACTTATTTTTGTGTCGATCGTGTTTTGGAAACCAAACCAAATAACTGTTTGAGCTTAGTAAAGTTCCAAAAACGTTAGAACTCTGTCTTTACTTTATTCCATTTTTATTATACGGTATATGTTGCTTGATCAACAATAAAAATACAATGAGCGAGAGAGCGAATGTGTAAACACTAAGTTCGCCTCGTCATTCGTGCCCTTTGACTCGCGTCCAAAAGACCGCTCCGAACGCGAGCGTCACGAGCGGCGAGACGAGTCGCGAGGCGAGTGACGAGCGTGCGTTCACACAATCGCGCACGCACCTCGCCTCGCCATTCGACTCGCCACTCGCGCGAATGTGGAACTGCGGCTTTAGAGCATTCAAACAGCTGGCTGTCCTATAATAATTGTTTTCTGTGTGGCTGTCTGTCTGTCAGTCCTTTTTGAATGAAAGTGTCAAATTCAAAATAATTTTAGCTGTAGCGAGTCGTATTTGAAAAGACAACAATAAAACTAATAAAATGTTTTTTAATAAAATATTTCAATACACTAACAAATATGTTAGACCACCATTTAAATTAAGTAGATCAATGACTACGAATCACGAATCGAGTCAAAGTGCTCTGACTTATTGTGCTAAAATTGTTAGGTAATTACATTTTTACAGAAATTTCATTGTACGATATTATTTTCTCATAATGTGGTTTATATAAATATGACAATCTCCTAGTACTTCGACGTTATTTTACAGATAGACAGCACGATTATGAAAACTTCTTAGCAACACTGCTGATGACAAAAGCAATAAGATCACCCGCGTTAATAGTGAGAGCCTTTAATGTAGAAGTAGCTCGAATACAGGATCAAACCACAGATCCCCAAACTGCCGCATTTAGGTTACAGTTTTGGCACGACACCATCACTAGCATTTTTAAGAAGAATCAATCTCTGCAGAATATACCAGCAAACCCTATTGCTCAGGAACTATTTAAGGTAAATGAAGTTGTAATAATTGTTTAAGTTATAAATTACAATCTTGGTAAGCAACTTTATGCTATGATTCCATACCATGTTCCATAATTTCATAAATATGATGTTTTTTTGTTTATCAGATCTGTAGCTGCTACACCTTACCTAAAAGACATTTGGAAAGACTGATATCATCGAGAAGCAACTTACTAAAAACCCGACTCTTTCGTAGTTTGGAGGATGTTGAAAAATATGCTGAAGATTCGGTCTCCCCTATTTACTATTTACTTCTAAATGTGGCAGGAGTCACTGACATACATGCTGATCATGCAGCTTCGCACTTAGGAAAAGCACAAGGAATAACAAACATACTAAGGTGATATAATACATTTTTTTTAGTTTAGACTACTATGACCTACTGTTTTTATACATTGTCCATGTGGGAGGCCCGTGCCCAGCAGTGGGACTTTATAGGTTGATCATGATGATAGTGAGATGCCTGGTGGAAAAGGTTCCACATTTGCCCTGAAATAGGACAAAATAAGCTGATTATAATTAATAATGTGACAAGATAAATTATTCCTTATAACAGTTATATTAGTGGATTGGTGGCTGGTTCAGACATAAATTAAAGTAACCTGCAAAAACTATTTCCCACAGATCAATATTGGTTTCTAACCATCACAAAATGGTATCTTTACCTATGGATATACTGATGCAACATGAAATAAGTCAAGAAGAAGTCTTAAGAGGACTAGATAGTGAAAAAATGAGAAATGTTGCATTTGAAGTAGCAACTAGAGCAAATAGTCATTTGCAAAAGGTAACACCGAGCGCAGCATTATTTGATAAGCACCTTTTATCAGTCTTAGGATTAACCAAAGATAATGAGTACAAAACGTTTTTTCATTTCAGGCAAGGAAAATAAATGTACCAAAAATTGCTAATCAAATATTTTTACCAGCAATTCCTATTGATAAATACTTGACAAAGTTGCAGAAACAAAACTTCAATGTTTTTGATGTGTCATTACAGAAACAAAGTGTTACTTTACCATTAAATCTCTACTACAAAAGATTAATAAATAAATATTAATATGACATTTTACCATTGTATCATATTATATTATATGATATATAAATAGAAATCAATTGCCATAAATGTATGTTCGCGCATCACTTCCAAATAGCTGCACCTATTTGACTGTTTTTGTTGTTTGTAATTGTCATCAGAACAAGTTTGTAAAAAAGATTTCGTTGGATACGGGGGTGTTCATTTGAAGTCGCGCGAAGGCTGCTAGTGTTACAAAGTTAGACATAATATTACGCATAAAATATACATACTTACAGATAACTATAGGTATGCTTTACACATTATTGTATTACGAGAGAATAAATGAAATGGTGGTGAAAGAGCTGGTTTTTTTATTTTATCTTATCTGGTGGAATAGTATTTTGATTACAATAAAACAAAAAAGTTCATTGGAAAAAATTGCACTGTTTACTCTCAAGCTTCTCCATCATGCAAATAAATACTTATAACAATTTGAGATTCAAGCAATATGTATGTTTGGCAACTTGAGTACCTATAAGTACCTTATATAAATCTAGCTAATAATAATGCTACTGTGAATACACCTCACTAGGTATGTAAATTAGAAGGAAACCCATTATTTCAGATAAAACTAATCTGTTACAAATAATAATATTCTTAAGCATCATGTTTGCTAATTAAAGACTTATTAATTAATGTACAAAAATTATATCACCTTTGAAACGCCTGCTAAATTTTTCTTACGGGATAAATACACTGGTACAAAAATCCCACGATATTCAGTAATAGGCAAGATGATCACGCTCAATCCATTATTATCTTAACACAGACAGTTAGTGACGATTCTATACCCAGTACATTTGAAAATACAAAGTGGTATCAAAAATATTGAATTAAGTTTAATATAGTTTAAAAAATGTGCACTGTGATTAATTTATAATATTCAACTTTGGTTAAGAATGTTTGAAGATCTTTGGTAGCAGTCAATTCCATAATAGAACCAAGAATTTACACAATGGTTGTAATAATAACTAAAAATGTACTTCATTGTGGACTAAATTCCAAATAAACAACAAACTATTATACCTAACATTGTATAAGTAAATAAAATTTAAATAATAATAGCCAAATATTTGTAAAAAAGACACAATATTTGGATAGTGGAATTATAGTTAGCAAACATTAGTTTTGAAAAACAACTTAATGGTGTTTATATAAAAATATAGCTGAACTGTCGCGAACCAAGGACACAGAATACATAACTTGTTGACGATTTATAATGCTTATAATTGGAATATTAAAACTTCCCAGTATTTAAAAAAAAATCATAATAACATAACAAAGAAATAAAACATTACACAGCCAATAAGAAAATTCATGTCTAATTTGGAATGTATATTCAACAAAACAAAATGTTTCCAAAAATAAACTTAAGCCTATTTTAAAAAGCTAAATGTAAGTACTGTTCCATCACAATGAGCCTGCTGCACAATAAAAAGCTACAAAATTTATCATCATATAAATGACACAACATTCTATTATTCTGAAGGTGTCAAGTCTTTTTCCGGTTCACCCTCTGATAATATTTGCTGAAGGAGATCATAAATAGGTTCAAAAGCCTTGCGACAAGCTGCATTTGTGGGGATGAGGTAATCGTGCATGTCGTGATGGCTAATAGTGCCATCATTTTGTATAAAACCTTTGTCGATTGTTACCATCTCTACTTTATTCATATTTACAACCTTTTCACGTAACAGTTGATTAATTTTAGAATTTTTCTCTCGCAACGCATTCGGATATTGTCCACGTGGTAATAGACTCTGAAATAATAAAATATATGCATATCAAATTCTTGTTGTTAACCCAAATATGTGTTGAAATTAATATGACACAGTCACAATTAATTTTTAAAGGTTTTTCAAATTCATAAAACAAAAGGCAGCCAACCAATTGATGTCATTGCTTTATCAGATCACCATCAGCCTATAAACGTCCCACTGCTGGGCACAGGCCGCCCACATGGACAATAGTGCGTGGGGTGCTTATATCAGATATAGGTCTATAAAGAAAGAAAAGCCTCTGAGGGCTGGCAAAAAACAGAGCAAAGCCTTTTATTTCATTACTTAAAATAGATCAAAAAATTATTTTCAAACAATGATAAATATTTTATTTAAACTTATAATTGCTTATTCCAAGTTCATAAAAAATCAAAAATTATATAAAAAGTGTTCATTCGGCTAATTATATAAAGTAATCATTACTTACAGGCAGTACAATGGAAGCATTTGGATGTTTTTCCCTTATAGTTCTGACAATCTCTAAGATGCCTTCACACACTTGTTCAGGAGTATGGTCTACATTGTTGGTGCCAACATGCACAACTATTACCTGAAATTGTATGGAAGGAATCAATCGGCCAGCTAGCAGTGTTTTTATTAATTATTTGGCATTATTATGAAAGCTCTGTTTCCTTTAAAATGTAGGTATACACTAACATATTTTATAGATTAATTTATATATTAAATACTATTTGCAACCTCAAACATCTATACATGCATACAAAATGTTCCAAGGGTAATCAGGGATTGTGTTGTATATTTTAAATACTTATCTGCAACCACAAACAGAAGGTTCGAGACTAAATGATTAAAGGTTGTTTTAGATATTTTCTATTAATATACTAAAAAGTATCTTAATATGTAACCTAGTATGAGGTTAGAGGACTCATTGTGACTGGGGCTGGTTATGTATACACAAAATTTTTAATGTTTTGAAAGTCGTAAATAATATTTTTTACCTTGGGTTCAACATGATCAAGTTCACCATTTCTAATACGCCACAGAACATTTTGAGTCTGATCTTTGTGGATGCTAAAGTTAAGGCAGTGGAGTGGAGCAAACCATTGGTTCCATACTTCGGTGTGCTCTAAGGCTTGTAAAATTGAATCCCCTATGAATATAACATCAGCATCTTTTCCTTTGGCGTCGGATAGGAATCTATTGTGCTAAAAGAGATTAAAAGTTATTTTAAGGTTACATAAACAAACATAAATCTTAGTTTAGTGCAAAGGAAATTTGAGAAACTTAGCTATTCAATACCACGTATAGAAACCTAGTCTAGCAATAATTAAACATTAAATTCAATTAATTATAAATTCACAAAACAACTTACAATACTGTTCCATCTGCCATCGCCCTCTGTGTCTATATGAGGAGCAGCGGCAGAACAAGGATTCATATTTAATAATATATTAATAAATTAATAGTTTGGCGGTCGCTTCGCTGGATGTACCAAAAAATTCGCTGGTTTGTCTTGCTTGTCTTGTCTGTCTCTGTCATGTCAATGTCAGTCATGCATGTCAATTATTTTTTTTTAGAAGGAACAGGCTAGGGTCAGAGACCATACTGCCTAGTCATTAGTTTTTTATTTTCCCTAGATGATAATAAGTGGTGATTAAGATGATGAATGATAAATGATATTCCCCCAAACCCCTTGAGTCCTCAGTAAAGATGTGGAACTTTACTGAGATCTCACGCGGACTTCTTAAGAGATTTGAAAAGTGATGTTGCACTGTTTTGTTTCATTTGCCAACACTCATGCCTGTTTACAAACACTTAACGATTAATAATCCACTATTATTTCACATTATTGTTCGAAAAAATACAATTTTTTGAAATTAAAACAAAACTGCAGACATGACGCTTCACTTTCCCGCCAAGAAGTCTCCTTAAGCATGTCAAGAAGAATGTCATTTTGTTAGTTCTTCAATACAGAAAAAGCAATTGGATCTAGTACATAGAGCCTTGACTTCTACTTAAAAGAATTACAACTTTGGCAACAAACAGGTTAGGTATCAAAAATAACGATGAACAAAAGCGTGCGTTACGAAGTAGCCGTCGCGTCGCCGTCGGTCAGAAAAATATAAATTCGTTATTTCTTGACTAATTTAAATCATTTAAAAAATGATACGCTTAGTAAATTGCGCGATACGCATACGAAGTCGTCAGTAAAATCAGGGGGCTGATTGTATAACTTTAATACCTATCGCATTTTATACCATTCAAATGTAAAAGTTTTATTATTGCACTATTTTTCTATAGCTTAAAATGGGCATAACGGGAAATGGGCATTTACCAAAAAATTTGTCAGTTTCGTAATGGAATTGAAGTGGAAAAAAATTTTCTTTGTTACCAAATGAATTTTTATTGCTCTTACAATATATCTAACTTCGTAAAAATAGTAAAATAAAATCAGTACAACGTGACGCACAAACACTCAGCCATCAAATAAAGACACTAGAGTTATTTCATTACAGACGTCAAAATGATAATATATATGAGAAATTCTTGGCAGTAAGCTTTTGCTTGTTGTCTTCAGTCTTAACCCTACAAGGCACCCAGTTCCATATGCGGAACACCGACTTTAATCGTTCATATAGCTATAAAACTATTAGTAGCGTCATCTCTTGACATCTTATAGAAACTACTGACATTTAGCAATGTAGTAATAAGAATATTTTCCTAAAGATGTCGTTCGTGTTTTTGTTATAGTGCACTCAGTGTGAAATTTTAATTTAAGTTATAAGTTAGTCGTTTGTCTGAATTCAAAAATAAAAAAATAATAGTTATTGAACAGTTTAGCCTTGAAAAAAAATACTGTGTGTTATAAAGAAGTGTATATTTTGCAGAGGTAAGTTGTTTTGACGTGACAACGTCTTATAAATTGGTTTGCCGGGTGACACTTCAAGAAACTGCGTTACGCTCCGCTCACGTTATGCGCTCACAATGAGAGCGAGTGAGAGGCACGCGTCCCTTCCACTCGGGCATGGTTAGCCCGCCTAAGATTTTGTTAATATGAAATTCAGTGCGAGATTCTTTGTATAAATAAATGTTTTAAATATAATTCTTTGTATAAATAAATGTTTTAAATTGTTACTATTATTTCATCCTTCTTCCTACTATACGAATGAATATTCACATTAAAATTATTTTACCACTCAAAGTCGTTGTCACGTAAAACTTTCGCCCGTATACCGACTTTACAGGCAACCAATTTTTTTTTTATATTACAATAGTAAAAGTTTCAGTAAATTATATATTTATGTATGTTCCTTAAACGGTACGTTGAGCTTTAGTGTCCGTTTTTAATTACACGTACATACGATAACTTTCCTTATGAAACTTTCATTTTATTGCGGATAATGTCGCGAAGAAGATTGCGTGATGAAGATACAGAGGGTTTCTTGAGTATTCCTTCTGCGAGTGAAGATGAAGGGACAACTATAGGTACCACAATCTCGGGCACCTAGACGATCATCGTCTATGAGTAACGCAATCGGTTACAGATTGTGATATTTGGTCCGAGGTTATAGATCTAGAATTCTTGGCTCTGTGACTGTTACCCAAAGAAAAAAGAGAAGATTTATTTAGAAGAAAACATCTTTTCAATCACCTTCTTTTACATTAACTGGAAACACAAATTTACAGTCACCGATTACAGACTTTGAAACTCTCCTTCAATATTTTTTATGTTTTTTTTGATTCTTAGGGAAATATAAAATAAATAAAAAGAAAATAATACTTAAGGTTATTTTATCATCTTCTTGATGTAACTCTTATCAATTGCTGGTTATTGTACAGAATAAATGAGGAGCAGCAGCATACACCAACCCCAATGAAACAGAAGGACTTCAAATTTGAAGTAGGGAAAAGTTTATGCATGCTATGCTATCGATAAACAAAAAGAGATTTATACCAATTTATTTGATAAAATTTGAAAATAAAAGGTAGTAGCCAAATACATCAATCCTACCTCCTCGTAATGTCAGACGTGATGGGTTTGAGCATTTTCCTGTTTAGGGCGAAAAAAAAACACAACGATGCAAATATCCTGGTTGCAAAGGAAAAACATTGTAACCTTGCAAAAAATTTCGCGTAGAACTTTGCCTAAATAAATATAATAATTGTTTTAGATATTTTCAACAATAAAAAATAACAATTATACTAGTCACTTATATAATTTTGTTTATTATAAATTGCAATTAAGTATATAAAAAAAGTAAAAAACATAACAGTTATTTCATTTTATTTAAAATAATAAGTCACTAATTGAAAAAAAACAAATAGGAAACGATTTCCAAAACAATTAAATTGTAGGTACTATATTTAATACCAAAAAATATAGTTAAGCTCAGTGTACCGTTTGTGGAACTGAAATAAAAAGTTGATTTTTTCGTAAAATATGGTTTTATTTTTATTTTTATAAGTTGTCCCTTTCTTCTGATCACTAATTAAAAACTATATATTTTTGTCGCGCATTAAAAATGGAGCCTTGTAAGGTTAATTTATTTATATTATAAGCTGAAAAATGGGTTTGGTCTCATATCAATGTCATATTATGGTAGGTCAGTCACTCGTCATCAAATAAGTACTTAATTTACAAACGTGCTTGCCTGGCGAACTTCCGGCGAAATAAGCGATTCACTTTTCAAATTGTCTCAAGGAGTCTACCCGAATTTCTTAGTAAAGTGACATTCAAATCACTAAAACTCAAAAGGTTCGGTGATCGGTGTGGTTACTTCCCATTTTTCTTTGGCGTTAGGCGATTATCATCAAAACAAAAATTACTAAGACAAGCCTGTATGTTCTATATCCCTTAGCTTATCGATATCGTTATAACGTAGCGAATTTGATGAGTGTTTTTGTCAAAGAGGAAAAAAGGTCTTCTTGGCGGGAAAGTAAAGCGTCATGTCTGCAGTTTTGTTTTATTTTCTAAAATAAGTATTTTTTCGAATATTAATGTGAAATAATAGTGGATTGTTAACCGTTAAGTGTTTGTGAACGTGCATGAGTGTTGGCAAATGAAACAAAACAGTGCAACATCACTTTTCAAATTCTCTCAAGAAGTCCGCGTGAGACCTCAGTAAAGTCCCACATCTTTACTGAGGAGTCCTCAGTGAGGACTCAAGGGGTTTGGGGAACATCATTTATCATTCATCATCTTAATTACCACTCATTATCATCAAGGGAAAAAAAAGAAATAAAAAAACTAATGACTAGGCAGTATGGTCTCAGACCTTAGCCTGTTCCTTCACGGAACAAATAAATTTAAAAAAAAAGAGGAAAAAAGTGTTTAGATCGCTGTCACCGGTCGAGCCACGGGCTGCGTTCCGTGGCTTCACTCGAGTGCACTCTCCGACTAATATATAGTTATCTGTGGAGTGCACTTGAGCGCACTCCACAGATAAACAACACAGAGAAACAACCATCAAATCGGATGGTTGTTTTTCACTCTGACAGCTATTTGACGTTTATATCATTGTTATAGTGTCAAATTTTGCAATTTAAGTCAAAACTTCTCGAAAAATTCGGCCTGTTTGTTTCGTATTGTTTTACTTTTTAATAATTTTATTTAAATATTGTATAAAAGTGGAAAAAATGTAGACAAAAGAAGAGTTTTCTCTCGTTTTGGACAGGAATACTTCAGAAGAGGTTATAAAAACAACTCGATCGTTCCGTGGCTCAGTTGCAACTAAAACGAGTTAAGCCAGCTCCATACGCTTGCCAAACAACGGCAAACAGCAAACAGCAAACAACAAACACGAACATGTGGACGAGTGTTTGTCTGTGTTTGCCTGTTCGTGTTTGTGTTTGCCAGTGTTCGGCGTCGGTGTCGGTTTTTCATCACAAATCAAAGGATGTTTGGCAAACAGTTTGTGATGTCTCCACACGCTTGTTGAGCATCAGTATTGCGCGCGAGCTTGCGGGTGGTGGACGTTCCAGTTATCAGCAGTTTTCCGCGCGCAATGTGGCGGAGCTAAGAAAATGACTGATTGGTCTGAGGATACAACTCTATCCTTTTTGGAAGCATACCTACCACAATGAGCAATGCATTTGGTATACTAAAGATGCCAATCATAAAAATAGGCAGAAGGTGACCGATGCGTTGGACGCGCCTTAGTTTTTATTGTCAGAATAAAAATATAAAGGAAATAAAAAATAAAAAGAAAATATTTATATTTTTTTATTTATAGGTAACTACTTAATTTTTTTGAATAAACAACATAAGTATTAAGCACTGACAAATTTCGATGGGTGAAAACCAGACCTCGGTAGCTAAGTGGTTAAGACAGCCGCCCGGAATGCGGAAGGTGCGTGGTTCGATTCCCGCCTGAGGTTGTCGTCTTTTTTCAGTGTTTAAAAATTTTACTTAAGTAAGTACATTTAAGCGTTATTAAAACACTCAAATATATAAAAACATTAATCTATAAACGCAACTTCATCTGAACCGAATGTTCAAATATTTGTAAAAATATATCTTTCGGATCTCAGAGGTGAAAACTTCTAAGATTTGATGAAGCAATGTTGGCTAAAAAACATAAGCATCAAGCACTGACAAATTTCGACGGGTGAAAACCAGACCTCAGTAACCAAGTGATTAAGGCAGCCGCCCCGAATGCGGAATGTGCGTGGTTCGATTCCTGCCTGAGGTTGTCGTCTTATTTCAGTGTTTAAAAATTTTACTTAAATATAGGTATTTAGGAGTTAATAAAACGCTAAAATATGTACTAAACATAGATAAACATTTTTTTGAATTTAAAATTAAAATACACACATCAAAAGTGTCTAGGGATCAAGCATTTTTATGCGGATTTCTTGAGATTGAGATGTGGCTTTGTAATAAATTTATGATTTTATAAATTTATATGGATCCTTTTTGGTGCATTTCATAATTTGAAACAGGAACTTTCAATCAATTTCTAGTAAAAGATGAAAATCAGCTGTCAATATTTTCCCTATAAAAACATACAACGCATTGAAGACATTATTAGTGCTACTGTTTCCCTACTACTGATTAAAACCAACGTTATTATGGAGCGGCGACGTCATTTAAGTAGGGAAGAAATGCTCAGAGCCGTGGGAATGATAGAAGCTGGTTCCCGGCAACGTACTGTGGCTTTAGCTCTGAATACAAGTCAGAGTGTTATCAGTCGACTTTGGACACGTTACCGAAGCACTGGTACCGTGGCTGAGCGCCATGGAGGACGTTATCGCTGCACCACACGGAGACAAGACCGATACATTCAAATCACAACTCGAAGAGCTCCAACAATAACCGCCATGATGTTAGCCGTGAGGCTTCATCACTCTTCAGGGAACTTAATTAGCGACCAAACAGTCAGAAACCGCTTGCATGAAGTGAACCTTCATTCCCGAAGACCGCTAAGGGTACCACCTATAGCAATGCACAATCGTAGGATTCGATATCAATGGGCTCTTGAACACAGAAATTGGGCAGAAGAACAATGGCGTTTCGTGTGCTTTTCTGATGAGTCTCGTTTTGGTATGAGACCGGATACAAGACGTATACGACACTGGAGAACCCCTGGACGCCAACAGCGATTAAAATCCTGCCAGGAAGTCCATCCTATTAGTGGTGGAACCATCATGGTATGGGCGGGTATTTGGATCGGCGGAAGAACTGAGTTGATTTGGATCAGAGGCAACCTCAACGCTCAAATTTATGCTGAGATGATTGTATCAGACGTCATCGTTCCTCTACAAGTGCAAATCGGTCCCTTATTTCAGTTAATGCAAGGTCGATAGTGTGTCAGGTAGAGTTGCGTACCTTATACTCAGAATCACCGATCGGTATTCGCTGAAGGTCATACAGGTATATGCACCAACCTCGACACACCCTGACGAAGAAGTAGAGGCTCTGTATGAGGAGATATCTGAAGCCATACATTCCTCCGAAACGTACTTCACCGTTGTTATGGGGGACTTCAATGCAAAGGTAGGCACAAGGAACGGCGATGAGTTGAGAGTGGGGCAATATGGATATGGACAGCGGAACCAAAGGGGCCAACGGTTGGTCGACTTTATGGAGAAGGAGGAACTCTTTTTGATGAACTCTTTCTTCCGGAAGCGACCAACCAGGAAGTGGACGTGGATAAGCCCCGATGGTTCAACCAGAAATGAGATCGACTTCATCATGACGACCAAGAAGCGTATATTCAGTGATGTCTCCGTGATCAGTAGGGTGAAAACCGGTAGCGATCACCGGATTGTTAGAGGCACACTGAATATCAACATCAAGCTCGAGAGGTCACGTCTGGTGAAGTCCACACTCCGTCCTGGCCCTGCCCAGATCCAGAGCCCGGAACACTTTCAACTCGAACTCCAAAATCGCTTCCAGTGCCTAGCCGAGTGCGAAACTGTGGACGAGATCAGCAGCGGGCTTGTGGAAACTGTCCAAGCTGTGGGGTCTAAGTTCTTTAAGACCCCACGCCGGAAAAAGCCTCAAAAGCTCTCAGACGGAACCATTAAGTTAATGGAAGACCGGAAAGAAATGATACTGCAATCTTCAGCTGATATGTCGGAATATGGCAAACTCAATAGACGAATCTCGAAATCTGTGCGACACGACCTGCGCTCCTATAGTGCTAAATGCATTAGGGACGCAATTGCGCGGAACCAAGGCGCCAAAGTGTTCGCAAAGAATTCGTCTATTGGTCAGAGCCAAATGACTAAGCTGAAGATCGAGGACGGCAGTGTCATTTCGTCGAAGCCGGAGATTCTGAGAGAGCTCGAGAGGTTTTATGGACACTTGTACACCTCAACACAAGAGCCCGCTGTTGGTACAGCTCAGGACACCAGAGCTAAGTTAACCCGACACTATACCGAAGATATCCCTGACATCAGCCTGTATGAGATTAGTATGGCTCTTAAACAGCTTAAAAACAACAAGGCGCCGGGTGATGACGGAATTACCACTGAACTTCTGCGAGCGGGTGGAAAACCGATACTCGTAGTCCTCCAGAAGTTGTTTAATTCCGTCATGCTCGAAGGTACTACGCCAGAAGCATGGCACAGGAGTGCGGTGGTGCTCTTCTTCAAGAAAGGCGATAACACCTTATTGAAGAATTATAGACCCATCTCACTCCTGAGCCATGTGTACAAGCTGTTTTCGAGAGTCATTACGAACCGTCTCGAACGCAGGTTTGACGACTTCCAGCCTCCCGAACAAGCCGGTTTCCGAAAAGGCTTTAGTACCATAGACCACATACATACGCTCCGCCAGATTATACAGAAGACTGAGGAGTATAATCGGCCCTTATGTTTAGCGTTTGTGGACTACGAGAAAGCCTTCGATTCTATCGAAACCTGGGCTGTGATGCAGTCCCTCCAGCGTTGCCATATCGACTATAGGTATATCGAAGTGTTGAAATGTTTGTATAGAAACGCTACTATGTCGATCCGATTACAAGACGAGAGTACGAAACCAATCCAATTGCAGAAAGGTGTGAGACAGGGAGACGTCATATCTCCGAAACTGTTCACAAATGCGTTGGAGGACGTTTTCAAGCTCTTGAATTGGAACGGATTCGGCATCAACATTAATGGCGAATACATCACTCACCTTCGTTTTGCCGATGATATAGTCATAATGGCGGAGTCGCTGGAGAACCTCAACACCATGCTCAGCGACCTCAATATCGTATCCCAACAGGTGGGTCTTAAAATGAACATGGACAAGACGAAGATCATGTCGAATGTCCATGTTGAACCCGTACCGGTAATTGTTGGGAGCGATACTATCGAAGTTGTCGACCACTACACCTACTTAGGACAGATTGTCCAGTTAGGTAGGTCCAACCTCGACAAAGAGGTCGCCCGGAGAATCCAACTCGGATGGGCAGCGTTCGGGAAATTACGAGATATCTTTGCATCGAAGATTCCGCAGTGCCTAAAGACAAAGGTCTTTAACCAATGTGTGTTGCCGGTGATGACATATGGCACCGAAACGTGGTCCTTAACTGTTGGCCTTTTAGAAAAGCTCAGAGTCACACAGCGAGCAATGGAGAGAGCTATGCTCGGAGTTTCTTTGCGCGATAGAATCCGAAACGAGGATATTCGCCAAAGAACCGGAGTTGCCGACATAGCTCGTAAGATTTGCAAGCTGAAGTGGCAATGGGCAGGCCACATCGCTCGACGAACCGACAACCGTTGGGGAAGAAAGGTTCTCGAGTGGAGACCACGCACTGGAAGACGCAGTGTTGGTAGGCCTCCCACTAGGTGGACCGACGACATCGTGAGAGTCGCAGGCAACCGGTGGATGCGAGTGGCGAGTTGTCGGTCAGGATGGAGGTCAAAGGGGGAGGCCTATGTTCAGCAGTGGACGTCTTCAGGCTGGTGATGATGATGATGATGATGATAATGCACGACCGCACACCGCAAGAGTTGTAAGACAGACTCTCGCCGCAGCTAACATCAATGTCATGCCCTGGCCTGCTCAGTCGCCAGACTTGAACCCGATGGAGCATGCATGGGATATGCTACAGAGAAGAGCTCTGCCGAATATGGAGGGTATCCAGTCGCAAGAAGACCTTGTTTTGTTGTTGCAACGAACATGGGCGGCCATTCCACAGCGTGATTTGGATGAAATCATTTTGAGTATGCCAAACCGATGTTCTTGTGTTGTTAGTGTTCGCGGTAGAAACACGGATTATTGATTGTTTAAGTTACCCAATAAAATTTTAAAGAAAACTGTTATTTCAGTCTTTTTTTCGAACTTTAATGTTAGTGGTTCAAATGTCAAAAATCCCTTTATTAGGAAAATGGCAAATTTCTTTATTAATGCAAAGGTGACTTGGTTTATCGTTACTGTAGACAAACAAAAACACTTTATTTGATGAATCCTTAAAGAAAATTTTAATTAATATCAATCAGGAGAAAAGTTATTGCAAAAATATATGTTGATCCCTAGACACTTTTGATGTGTGTAGGTCGACCCGAAACTAATAACTGTCACAAGTTCGTCGTCCGTCATGTTTGCCGATCCGGAATATACTGGCACGTTCGCCAAACATGAGGATGCCTGTTTGTGTTGGGTGTTTGTGGTAGATGTTTGCGACTTTGTTTGTAGTGATCGGTGTTTGCGGCAAACAGCAAGCGTCTGGAGCCGGCTTTAAACTTTAACCAAACAACTACACCCAGAACGACGGAACGCACTCACGGTCCACGGTCGAGCGTTTGCCAGAGCACAAAAAAAAAACTTGTGCTCTGGGGCCCAAGTCACGACCATAGAGTAACTTACATAAACCGACGACGACGTTTTAGTTAATATTAGTGTCACAGACTTAGTAGAGATGCTACGCATCAGACGGAAATCTCCGGTACTAAAAAAGTAGCCAATGGGAACTGTCTAATTTTATGTTCAAATGTATGCTTAAGTTTGGTTCTAATCTAAGTAAACTAATGCTCACGGTCGGCTTTAAACTTTAAGGCTGGCCTCACACAGCCGGAATCGCTTTCTGAATTAAGAATCTGAATTCAGATTCTGAATTCAGAAAGGCCGGAATACCATACAATATCAGTATGCTCCACACACATGCTGATTTTTTCAGAATCTGAATTTCTCAGATCGATCTGGAAGAATGAGCTGACGAGCGTCCGGAATTCCGTGTCTGAATATTTAAGATTCTGAATTCAGAACGCGCGTATTCCCATAGATTTTATATGGAGCGGCACACACATGCTGGAATTCAGTTCTGAATTATTTCAGTGTTGCCATTTTTAGTAGGATCCTGCTTTTTTAGCATTTTTAAAAGTAAATTTTAGATATTTAGTTTGTATGTTATTTTATTGATACCTTGCTCTAATAGTGTTTAATTTTCGATGTACTTCAATTCTTAAAAATTATAAAGGTAAATATAGCAGTTTTGGTACATTTTTATAAACAACGCTTAGCAGTTTTAGCAGGATTTACCATAATTTTTTATTTTTATATTTTATTCTTATAAAATTTGATAGTAATTTAAGCTTCTATTGAAATTCGTTAATATGATTAAACTAGATAATGGATAAATATACATAAACATAAAAAAACACCCAGACCCGAAATCAATTAAGAAAAACAGTTTTCTCTAAATTGACTCGCTGACCGGGAATTGAGCCCGGGACCTCAGAGATGGCGCGACGCCAGACCCGGCGCGCTAACCACTTGACCACGGAGGACGTCAATTGGTAGGAACAGCGAAAAAAAAATGGCAACCCTGGTTGAAACAGCAAGCGGTTAACGTCTCGGAGACGTTTGCATGTGCCGGGAGTCACAAGACTACTGATCAATCTGAATTTTTAAGAATGTGTGAGTCAAGGTGCCGGAATTCAGAATCTTAAATTCAGATTCTTAATTCAGCAAGCCATTCCGGCTGTGTGAGGCCAGCCTAACCAAACAACTACACCCAGAACGACGGAACGCACTCACGGTCCACGGTCGAGCGTTTGCCAGAGCACAAAAAAAATAAACTTGTGCTCTGGGGCCCAAGTCACGACCACAGAGTAACTTACATAAACCGACGTTTAGTTAATATTAGTGACACAGACTTAGTAGAGATGCTACGCATCAGACGGAAATCTCCGGTACTAAAAAAGTAGCCAATGGGAACTGTCTAATTTTATGTTCAAATGTATGCTTAAGTTTGGTTCTAATCTAAGTAAACTAATGCTCACGGTATGATTTAAGTCTGAGTAATTAGTTTTTATGGATCACACTAGATGGCGCTGTACCGAAGTGTACAATTATGTAAATCACGCTATTAACTTTTGTTTTGCGATCTATAACCTTAGCTGTGTTTTTTTTATTATACGATTTTTCTCTTGGACCAGACTTGTTGTATTATTTATTAATACCTATCTGAAGAGATTGCGAAATATTTTTGGGGAAATTGTACAAAAGGTCCTTCGAGCCGGATATTTTGAGCTTTGCGACTGTGGGCAGTAAGTTGTATAGTTCCCATCAACCAAAGGAGTAGTGACGAACACCACTATTGGCGCTTGTCGGTGACGTCAGAGGCAGACGGACGTGACGACATCTGAAGGTGTGACGACATCAAAAGGCGTGACGTCAGAAGATTGCTGACATCACTCAAGCGGCTGATCGGAAGTATATGGTGACGCAACACGGAAGTCAACGGCAACAGTGAGTGACGTGTGAGTACTTTTTACGTTTTAATAAATCAAGGAAAATTGGACCTTATTACATAGAAGAAAATAACTTTAATTTTGCTTAGAAGTGCATGAACATAGAAAAATTTTGAAGATTAGAATTTAGGATTTAGAATAATTTCGTTAGAAGTGATACTACGGGGAATCCACGCCCGATTTCGGCTAAGTGTTTAAAAAATAAACACTTAGAAAATGTTTGAGATTTTATTGGACTTGTAAAATTTTGTGAAGATTTTTACTGGACTTAGAAAATTTTGTGAAGATTTTTTCTGATCTTAGAAAAATTTAGACTTTGTATTTTTTAAATAATTATATGGTTGGACTTATAATTTTCAACAACAGTGTTCTTTCATAAATTACTAGTGTTTTAATTTGTTTATATTTGTTTTTGTTATATTTTTTAATTTTATTGCATCGTAGAGAGATTACCATGGAATCATTAAAGAAGTTGCAGCAGCATAATAGTACATCCATTAGCAAAGGGTTTTCAAACTCCAAAGGAGCGTGTCACTGTAAGTTATTTGGAGACTCGATTGGAGTCATTAGAAAGTTTGTAGTTATCTTTTAGCGATGCACATCGGCAAATTATTACCGATATCGATGAATCTGAAGCTTTGCGATCTGTTTATTTTAACTCTAATTTATATGACGATACAGAAGAGGTTTACCTAAACTATAAGAAAGAATTAAGACAAGCTTTATTGAAGTGTCAAAGTAATAGTAGTGAAAGGTTAGTTGTTAGTAGAGAATCAATTCCAGGTGCTAGTACTGTAAGTTCAATTCAACTGCCAAAAATTTGTTTACCTAAATTCTCAGGTAATTATACCGAGTGGACAACTTTTAAAGATCTTTATGTTTCGTTGATCCATAATAATGCGTGTCTGGATGATGTTCAAAAGTTGCATTATTTAAAGAGTCAACTTACGGGAGAAGCCGAGCAACTTCTACGCCATATCCCTATAACAAATACCAATTATGCTAGTTGTTGGAAGAAGTTGTGCGATAGGTATAATAATAAGCGCTTCTTATCCAATCATATTTTGAAACGTTTATTTGGTCTTAAACCATTGCAAACAGAGTCGTCAGTTAATATTAAAGAATTGTTAGATACTATGACAGAGTGTTTGCAAGCTTTAGATAATTTAGGTATTTGTACTAAGCAATGGGATGTCATTGTTATATTTCTTATGAGTCAAAAACTTGACCCCGAGACAAGAAAGCAATGGGAGGCCAAGTCGAATGAAGCCCCTGAACTTCTACCTTCTTTAGATAGTTTTAAGCAGTTTTTGGAACATAAATATAGATCTCTTGAGTTTTTGGATGTCAAGAAGGGTGTGATAGGTAAATCCGTTAGTAATAGTTTTAAATCAATGAATGTTCATGCATGTACTGAGAAATCTTTATCAGGTTGCCTTTTTTGTAAAGAAGAACACAAGCTATTTAATTGTAAGCAGTTTTCTAAGCAAGATACGAATACACGAAGAAACTTTGTTCAATGTAACAAATTATGCTTTAACTGTTTAGGTCCTAATCATTCCGTATATGTATGCCGCCAGTCAACGCGATGTAAAGTTTGCAAACGCAAACATCACTCGTTGCTTCACCCACCAAATGTTTCGCAATCACAGCCTGAAAGGGCTAGTAATTCAGTTGCTCAAGAAGTGGTTTCTACGGCAACTGAAACACAAGAGAATTTCCATAATGTCACTACCTGTTTCTCGAATACATCCAGCCAAGTTCTCTTGGCAACAGCTCTTGTTAAAGCTGAGTCGCGAACAGGTAGTAATTTAATCATACGATGCTTGTTGGATCAGGGATCCCAAGCTTCCTTTGTAACAGAGTCGACAGTTCAGGCTCTAGGTCTCAAGAAAGTACCTAACAATATTTCGATATCTGGAGTAGGGAATAATGAGAATAATTCGATTGCTTCGAAATATTCAGTTTCTATTAAACTGCAGTCAATTTATGATCCCTCATTTGTTATTGTTGTTAAGGCTCATGTGTTAAGCAAACTCACTAAGTTTCTTCCATCAAAAAGGGTTACTGCTGGCTTGTGGTCTAAGTTGTCAGAGATGAAACTAGCTGACCCTAACTTTCATACTCCAAACAAAATTGATTTGCTGTTAAGTGCGGAGATATACGGACAGATTTTAGTTGAAGGTTTATTCAAGGGTCCCCCTGGTTATCCTGTAGCTCAAAATACAAGATTAGGGTGGATTCTATCTGGACGAATTCAGTCAGAAATTTCTGACTCATTTGATAGCAATCAATTTGTAAGTATGCATATTCAACTGCGTGATGACCCAAATGAAATGTTAAAACGGTTTTGGGAGTTAGAAGATGATGGGTATGTAAGCAAATGTATTTTAACTCCAGAAGAGAATCGGTGTGAAGAGATATTTACACAAACTACCGTTAAAGATGAGGTTAATCGATACGTGGTGAAGCTGCCTTTTCGTGATGATAATCCGAAAAGTAAATATGGACACTCCAAAGCCACACGAAGATTACTTTCTCTTGAGCGAAGATTAGAGAAACACCCTCTTTTGAAAGCTCAATATAATGCTGCTATATTTGAGTATTTGGAGTTAAACCATATGGAGTGCATTTCAGAAGATCAGCAATGTGAAACAGCTGTGTATTTGCCACATCATGCTGTGATACGTGAGGACAAGAGCACTACCAAAGTTCGTGTCGTTTTCGATGATTCATGTCGTGGTACCAGTGGAGTATCACTAAACGATGACTTGTTAGTTGGTCCACGTCTTCAGCCAGATTTAAGACACATTATAATGCAGTGGCGCCAACATCGTATTTCTCTTGTTGCGGACATTGTAAAAATGTACCGCCAAGTTAAGATTGCAAAAGAGGATACTGAATTTCAGTGCATTTTATGGAGAGACAATGATGGTATAATTCAGCACTACAGAATGTTACGTGTAACTTTTGGCACTGCCTCAGCGCCATACCTGGCTGTAAGAGCCCTTCAACAGCTCGCATATGATGAAGGCGCGGGTTACGAGGATCGCAGTATGTATCCTGGAAAGGACAAAATCTCAAAAAAAGTGACTGAAAGGATCCTCAAAGATTTTTATATGGACGATTTGATGTCTGGATGCTCTACTGTTGAAGAAGGGATACAAATCTACAAAGAGCTAAAAGAAATTATGAAAAGGGGAGGTTTTCAGTTACAGAAGTGGATTAGTAATAGTAAGGAGCTGCTATGCAAGATGGGAGAAGGAGAAAGAATAGGAGATATTGAGATAGGATCAGGGAAAGAAGTGGAAAGTGTTAGAAAGGTTTTAGGTATAACTTGGAATAATGAGACCGATGATATTGAATATTCTGTGAAGCTTCCTGAAATTAGTAACCCTATAACCAAGAGGAAGGTAATTTCCGATATATGTAGATTGTTTGATCCATTGGGTTGGGTTTCGCCAGTGATCGTCCAGGCTAAGATCTTCATCCAGAAACTTTGGTTGTCCGGAATTGACTGGGATGACCAGCTTCCAGCAACCTTACTGCAGGACTGGATTAGTTACAGGGAGGATCTTCTTCAGCTAACAGGGTTTCGTATTCCACGATGGACTAACCTCAATCCCGAAATGAACTGCGTTGAATTGCAAGGCTTCTGCGATGCATCTAATGATGCATTCGCAGCAGTTGTTTACATGCGTACTATAGATAAGAGTGGCCAAGTAAATGTGAGTCTAATTACTTCTAAAACTAAGGTGGCGCCAATAAAGCAAGTTTCTATACCGCGCCTTGAATTATGTGGCGCCACGTTACTTGAATTATTATTTGAAGTTGCAACCACACTTAGTATTCCCAAGCAGCATGTTCATGCTTGGACTGATTCGTCCGTCGTGTTAGCATGGTTAAGCAGCCACCCTAGTCGCTAGAAAACCTTTGTAGGAAACCGTGTGTCAGACATTATCACATTATACGATCGTAGTCATTGGGCTCATGTACGTTCCAATGATAACCCAGCTGATTGTGCGTCTAGAGGTGTAAATCCGTCAAGATTTGCTGAAGTCGGTTTATGGAAGAAAGGCCCGGTTTGGCTCTGTGCTAACATAATGAAATACAGTCCACTAGAAGGCGATAGCCAAACCTGGGATATTGAGTTAGAGCAAAGAGCAACTAAGATATGTCTCACAAATATTTTATTTGATTATGACGAATTTATTTCGAGGTTTTCATCATTGAAAAGGTTGCTAAGAGTTCTCACGTACTGTAACCGATTTATAAGTTTAAAGTGTTTTAAGCCTAAGCAGAATTTTGCCGCTTGGCTTTCGGCTACAGAATTGCAACAAGTACTCAAGACTTGTATTAGGAAGATACAAGGTCAATATTTCGGTCAAGATATTAGTCGCTTTAAAAATAATGGCAGCGTTGATAAGAAAAGTAAACTCCGTTCTTTATGCCCTTTTCTTGGTGTCGATAGTATATTGCGAGTTGGCGGTCGACTTCAGAAATCAGAGCTCGATTACGACCACAAACACCCTATTTTAATACCTGGTAAATCGCATTTAGCTTACCTTATAATTGCGGAAGCTCATGAAAGGACACTGCACGGAGGCCCATTAGTAATGCTGAATTACATACGGACTAAATACTGGCTACTTAATTTGAAGAGTCGCGTAAGAGCGTTTGTACACGGTTATGTCACTTGTACACGACACGCAGCCAGGACCAATCACCCAATGATGGGTGAACTGCCATCCGCACGAGTCACAGCATGCAGACCGTTTCTTAGAAGTGGCGTAGATTACGCAGGTCCTATTGCTGTCAGAACGACAAGGGGCAGAGGTCATCATGCTACGAAGGGCTACATCTGCGTTTTTGTGTGCATGGTGACACGTGCAGCGACATGACATCTGAAGCGTTTTTGGCTGCATTCAAACGTTTTGTGGCTCGCCGTGGTCATTGTGCGGAACTATGGAGCGACAATGGATCTAATTTTGTAGGAGCAGCACTCGTGCTGCTCCTACAAAATTAGATTAATAAGCTCTCGAGCTTAAGGCTTTGTTGGCAGAAGAAAGATCCACCGTTGCTCTTGACATAGCAAGTTGGCTGTCCAATAATGGCACTAATTGGCATAGGATTCCACCTCATGCTCCGAATTTCGGAGGATTATGGGAGGCTGGAGTCAAGTCAACGAAGCATCATCTCCAGCGGGTCATTGGCACTTCAACTCTCACCTTTGAAGAATTGACCACTGTGTTGGCTCAAATTGAAGCTTGTCTCAATTCGAGACCAATTTCACAAGTGAGCGATAATTCACAAGACCCGTTGCCCTTGACCCCAGGTCATTTTCTAATAGGAGAGCCGCCTTTGCTAGTTCCTGATCACAATTTTGAAAATTTAAACATTAGTTCTTTAAAAAGGTGGCAATATACTCAAAAAATGGTGCAAGATTTCTGGATACGATGGTCTCAGGAATATCTCACCCATTTTCAGCAACGCTATAAATGGAATCACCTAACTTCGGAGCCAAAAATAGGTGATATTGTGTTGGTGAAAGAAAACGATCTTCCCCCGGCCCGGTGGTTATACGGAATGATTATTGACAAACATTCGGGTTCGGACAACATCACAAGAGTTGTATCACTCCGTTGTAAGGGTACAGTTATTAAAAGGCCGGTATCCAAGCTTTGTGTTCTTCCTATAAATGAAAATTAAAATAATATTAATTTAGGTAAGTAAATAGGTAATGTAAAGTAGTGTATCAATATAGCTAAGAGATGGTATGTCAACATTTTCACATTTGTATTGTTATTTTGGTGATTGTGTTACGCCATGGTGGGCGGATTATTATGTACATTCTGTCCATGGTGGGCGGAATGTCTAATTTTATGTTTAAATGTATGCTTAAGTTTGGTTCTAATCTAAGTAAACTAATGTTCACGGTATGATTTAAGTCTGAGTAATTAGTTTTTATGGATCACACTAGATGGCGCTGTACCGAAGTGTACAAATAAGTAAATCACGCTATTAACTTTTGTTTTGCGATCTTTAACCTTAGCTGTGTTTTTTTTATTATACGATTTTTCTCTTGGACCAGACTTGTTGTATTATTTATTAATACCTATCTGAAGAAATTGCGAAATATTTTTGGGGAAATTGTACAGGAACCTCAATGAATCATTTTGACAAGCATAGATTAAAAATAATTATTTCTTGAACTGGCATATCTTTTTTTTTAAATATCTTTTTGGGTTAAGGAACTCATTCTTTCGGCCAAGTCACTGTTTTCTCGGGAAGATTAAAAATTTTTATTCAGAGTTAAACAAACTTAGTGAAATATTTCAAAAATTGTATTTTTTCACGATATTTTCAATATTCTTAGTAGGTACGAAATTATTGAAATTATTCGGAAAAATTACAATGTTTGAAATATTTCACTAAGTTTGCCTATCGCTAATTGGGAAATAAAATCAAACAACAGATGAAAATTAACTTTTTTTTTATTTTTCAGCTGTTTTATAATTCATGTACGCTTTTAACTGCATTGTAAGCACATATTATGTTTTGGAGCCTGAAAACATCATATAATATAAGGCTGAAAAAGTGCATGCAGTTTTAATAATTGTTCGCCTGAATCTTCTTCACATTATAACTCTCAGAGTGAAATTTTATTAACCTCGTTTTCAGTAACGACCTTAAAGTGCATTTTAAACATATGACAGTCAGGGTTATTATTTCTAAAATTGTATGATCTGTACAAAGAAATTTTCAAGTGGGTCTAAGTTAAAATATCTTGGGCGCAGCATTTTAATATTTTTTGTTTTATAAAATTCCCACATTCCCAATTTTAAGTAGGTACTGATGTTTCCTTACCTTGTTTATCTATATATTTTATTATTTGAAGATCAATAATCATTTCCACACCTCACGATGTTGTGAGTTTTTGTTCACCGCGGTTCTAAGGATTTTTCCTTTGGCTGCATTATAATTGCTGGCTGCTCCATTGACAGAGTCAAACAGGTCGTCAAAGTTTACCATTTCAGACATATTTTTTAAAGTCCGACTTACAGCTTTCCCATCCAATAATTTGCTAAAAAAAATAAAATGGGTTAATTTTTTGTAATAATTATTTGATTAATAATTTTATTACAACTTCTTAAATATGTACTTACAAAACTCAGCAGTGTATGATAGGGGTTGCAGTTACTGTTTTCCTGAATACGAGAGCACAATGCTTTACCTAAAACAAGAAGAATATTATTTATTTATTAAACCATGTTCAAAGCCAGCAAACATCTTCATTTGGACTTGAAGTGAAAAGTTACCTTCATTTTTTATTTCTGGTATGACATGTTCATCATCTAAATAGTTTGTGCAGAAGACGCATCTGTGCGTGGTTACAATCTGATTTGTAAACTTTTACTATATCACACCATTTGGTTAATCAAGACTAACCTAGACTAGATATACATAGGTACCTACATACATTCATATAATCACGAATAGTATCTTCGAAGGGTTAGTCAGAGACTAGGCAATGAGGACAGCAAAAGCAGTCCTCTACCATAGTCCACTCTTCACCAAAAAGCTACTGCACATGTGCTCAGTGTGACAGGTGGTGAGCCCATTGCCGCTCTATGCTGTTAGATGTATGTGTAGTCCCTAGTCCGTTAGTCGCCTTTTATGACACCCAAGAGAAGAGAGGGGGACGTAGTATTCTTTCACGATGGAAAAGTAAATAAAAAGAAATAGGACTAAATATAGATGCAAAGACCACATAAGTGGCAGGATTAAAACTTAAGTATATAAATAAGTATAAAGGGGAATAAAATATTAAGAATAAAAGAAGGGAGAACGTACAATATAATGCATTAATTAAAATAGGTAATAAAGAGAGCAAATAAAAATAAATGTAACTATAATATTAAATAAAGTATATATATTGAGACAGATATATAAGGGGAAAATATGCGTAGTAATAGGAAAAGAAATGTAATAGTATATAAGAAAAGAAATGTAAATAGAATAGGAAATATATATAAATAAGAAAGAAAATAGAATAAATAGTATATAAGAAAAGGAGTGTAAAGTAATAAAGAAAAGCATGTTATAGTAAATAAAAATGGATAGTCAATTTAGACAAAGAGATGTATCATATTAAGAAAAATATCAAGTAGAAGAAAACAAATGTATAGAGTAAAAATATTAGGATAATATATACTGTATAAGATATTGCAAAAATATGAAAAGAATGCATTAGAAAATAAAAGAGAAAAGTTGTACAAAAGATAAAGATACAAAAAAAAAGAAACAAAAAAAAGAAAAGAAAGAAAATAAATTAGAGTCGAGCTCATAAAGCTCAAGCTTATTAACCCCCCCTCCAAAAAAGAAGACAAAAACAAAAACAGAAAAAAAAGGCCTGCAAAAAAGCGGGGAGCAAAGCTTATACAAAAAAAAAAAAAAAAGTATTCTTTAACGGGTACGCAACACGGTTAAGTAGTACTAGCTAAAACTTAATTTAAATTATTAAAATCGTTATGTAACTACACTTACTGTTTTCAATGGGTGCATTGGACAGTCCACTGGCTATTTTGTCATCAATAAACAAAGTCGGATATGCCCCGAGATGCAGCCGAGACTTTGAATAGAAAAATCTTTTCTCGAAATGTTTCGCGCAAACTTATTTGCGCAGCACACTTAGATTAATTAAAACAATTTAAGGCAGCACATCATCACTTGGCCAAATTCACCACTTTAACTAGTTTTGGAGTTTTAACTCAGTCTTTTGCACGTCTTTTGGAATTTAAGCAAATTCACGACGTTACGTCTGCTGTTGCAGCCCACAACAGTATTAGAGCTTGAGCGGTTAATGATAAATTGATGATCAAAATTTCACAATCAAAACTTTATCGGCAATGGCGGGCGATTGTTGTGAATCACGGGCGGTAATCTTCATACAACTCTTTCTAGCCTAGCCTTTAGTGTCTATGGGTCAATAAATGATTTTGACACTTACTTCACCCCTCTTACTCCTTCCTCGCCCCTTCGCCGCCATTCCTTTAAGCGCCATGTTTGTTTAGGTCGGCAAGTTGAGAATCACAACATTCACAATCACAACAAAATAGATAAATAAATATAAAATATATATATAATAAATATAAAAGATAAAGTTTTGATTGTGAAATTTTGATCATCAATTTATCAATAACCTCTCAAGCTCTACTGTTGTGGGCTGCAACAGCAGACGTAACGTCGTGAATTTGCTTAAATTCCAAAAGACGTGCAAAAGACTGAGTTATAACTCCAAAACTAGTTAAAGTGGTGAATTTGGCCAAGTGATGATGTGCTGCCTTAGATTAAAACAAAAAGGGAAGATACGGCATTAGCGTCTCGTGAGTGAGCCGCCTAAATTAGGCCTAAAGGCACAATTTCACTTCAGTCACAATTTGCCGAGCGAACAGGCTACATCGCACTATCGCGGATATTCTACTGTGTGAAAAAGAGAAAGACGCTACTCCGCAGTGGCGTCGGAATCGGTCGTACGTACTCGTCTGTTGCGAAGCGACCGAGACGTCAACGCGCTACTCGCTGACTCCCTCGCGCTGACGTTGAAACTTACCGCTTTGTCTCGCTCGCTCGATTTACACTTTTATAGGTGTGCGTGTGTGAGTGTTTGCTTAAGTAGTTGAGTAGGACTATATTTTGAATGACTACAAGTAGGATTATGCCGTATCTTCCCTTTTTGTTTTAATCTAAGTGTGCTGCCTTAAATTGTTTTAATTAATCTAAGTGTGCTGCGCAAATAAGTTTGCGCGAAACATTTCGAGAAAAGATTTTTCTCTTCAAAGTCTCGGCTGCATCTCGGGGCATATCCGACTTTGTTTATTGATGACAAATATCCAGTGGACTGTCCAATGCACCCATTGAAAACAGTAAGTGTAGTTACATAACGATTTTAATAATTTAAATTAAGTTTTAGCTAGTAAGGTCAATGTGGGGAAGTCCGTCTAGGAGGTAAGCCCGTCTAGCGGCAATAACTTGCATATTTGAACGGCTAGGTTCTTATGCCTCGGTCGGTAAAACAGTATTACGGAGCTAGTTCGAACTGAGAATCATAAATGTCGCTAACATCATTAGATCGAAAGAAATCGGTAGGCCATTTTTTTTCGCGTTGTGTAATTGAAGTTGGAGTGTAACGTCTCTTCAAAAAACTAAAAAAAAAAGTAGAAAATCAAAGGAATTTTTGGAGTTTCCTTGATTACGTAAGTCATTTAGTGATCCATATACTTATTTCTGGTGATGAATTCATTAATATCCCTTGAGTTTCGTAATTATTACCTGCAACAAATGTCTAAACTCAAAAAGTAATAGTTGGGAAGTCCGTCTACATGCATAAGGAAAGTCCGTCATATGCCGGTCTTGCCTCGATTGCAGATATTGTCAACCTTTTCAGCTGCACGTATTTTATGTTACTATACGATTCTTTGTATTTGCTAGCTACTACTTAAAAGTAGTCGCCCAATGAAAACTATTATTAGGTACCTATTTATATTCAAGCTGTATTGTCTGTCTGGCTACAAGACAATTAGCAGGTGAGGAATGCTCAGTGGCGGGACTATCAATACTGTTAGATTATAGATAGTTAGATATTAGATAGACTAGGATAGAAAATTTTGATTGTCTTAATCAGATCTTGAAACGAGTTGCTAAGAAAGCTTTTCTCAGGTTTTGCACATTGCTGAATTTTGTCATTTATTATTTTTTCTTATTAATAAATATATTATGTACCTACTTAAGTATCTACCTAATCTATTTATCTATCTAAGGTATCTCTATATCTCTTTAAAACAGGCAATTTTAGACAATTTTTTTAAATTAAAAAACACTCTAATTTTTTTTTTCACAATCTGACGAGAAATATTGCTTTCGGGAAGAGATGGAAAGATTAAAAAAAAAAAGTCTTTTTAGGAAAAAAAAATATCAAAAAATCATTATAATTTTTGTATGGAGCTAGATTTCTGTTGTCTAATGTGGTAATTTAAAACAATCGCTACGCTGCGCTTCGCGATTGTCTTAAATTACCTACATGAGTAGGGCAGTCATACATAATTTTTTTTAAGTCATACAAATTTTTTAAAGTGTCAGCTCCATATAAACTCAACTAAAAAAAAATTAAGAGTTTTTTTTTCACAGTTTTATAAAACTTTTTCTATCTCTTTTTGATGGCAGTGTTTTTCGGCGGTTTTTGAAAAAAAAGAAAATTTTTGCTCGAATATTTTCTAAGTCCTGCAACCCCTTTGCGACACCCGAACCCTAACTTTGATTTAGATTTAGAAAAGTTCCTGCCAGAAACGACTTGATTTTCAAACTAATAATCTAAAGATTAATGCAAACTTATTATACTGATTTCTTTTCTTATATTTTTTGCTTACTTTAAGCTAATGTTTTATATACCTATCTTTCTTTGTTTTTTAGCTCAAAACGGCGGCGTACATGGGACAAATACTTAAACAAAAAAATACAAATGTTGCTTTTTATTAAAAAACCAAAGAAAGTTGACAGGTGTGCAAAAAATATAAGGTGACTGCTAGAAACCGCAAAAAACTTCTAGGGCTGGTCAGGTCAAGTGTTTTAAACATGACAAAAATGACAAAAATGAAATTCGTGTTTTTTTCATTTTTTATTAAATAATTCATTCTGTAAATTTTAATTACATTGTCTTTGAGTATCTTATTTATTTTAAAGCAATAACATAAGAAAAATAAAATGAAAAGCAATTAAAAATAACGATTATTTACAACGCGCGGGCAACGAAGTTCAACGAACTGCCGGGAGGCCGTCGGTTGACACGTCCGCGTCGTCAGCTGGGCGTTAAGTACCTACGTTAGTCTGCAATCATGAGACCCCATTTATTTTCCTTTAATTGAAATGTGCGTAGGTATAAGGTGCAGTTAAGTCCAACGACTATCGATTGCATCAAGTTATGGCCACATTTTAACTGTAATTATATGAGCGTAATTTCAACTCAATCCTACCCTACGTCTTACAAAAAAAATCTATCACACATTATGAGAAGATAGGTACAGCTACCTTTCCTTACAAATGAAAGATCAAATGTAGATAGTTATCTAAGGTACGACCAACGACCGAACGATGACCTTTCATGTCTACGACAATTAAACTAAAATAAGTATGTATTACCTATTTTGTGTTATTGTTAGTCAAGCGTTATTTCACTATTCAGTCTTGCCTACTTACACTAAATTAAGTTAAACTAATGTATCGCATTAAAGGCAACGTTGATACCTAAACTGCTGCGTAATTGATAGGTAGGCAGGTACTTACATGGTGTTATAGAGCATTCCAGTTTATTACATTAGCGCACAGGAAAGGTGATAAGCTTCCCACTGCCAAACTAATGTCATAATGATTAAATAAAAGTAAAAACCTGTGCTAAAATTTCGTAAATAAATTAAAACTTATTAAAGGATAAACTAGAACAACTTTTGTGATCGGCACATAATTATTATTACACTAATTCGGCGTGCTTTAGGCATTTTTACGCACACGCGACGCGAATGCACCAGACAGAATGCATAAGTTGACTGCCGTATAAAATCAAAGATGCAAGATGCGCAAGCGAGCGACACGTAGACGATCTGCTGTCTCTTTCCAATTCTATGAATATGAAAGAGACAGAGTAAATTATTATCGCTGCGGCAGGCGGTGTACCAACGTTACGGCTTTAACTTAGAGAATCGCACTGTGGCACTGCTGTGCTGAGTCGAGTCACTGAACTGAACTCACTTGAGTCTCTTGCGCAGCGCAGCGCAGCAGGTGTGTGCAGTTTCCTCGGGAAAGTTTTGGTGTGTATGTGAGGTGCATTTGTGTGTGGGTGATTAAACTAATAACTAGTATGAGTTAATTAGTAAAGGATTAGTATTATTATGAATAGGCTACCGTGAATAAAGTAATCAGTTCAGTAACAAATTAATGTTTTGTGTAAAAAATGGGTGTTAAGTCGTATTAGACTTGTAGGTAGAACAGGTGGTGTTCTTTTAAACACGTTAAATAAGTGTAATAATAATGTGCCGATCACAAGAGTTATTTTAGTTCGTCCGTTAATAAATTTTATTTTATTTACGTTATTTTGGTGAAGGTTTAATTTTTATGTAATATTACGTTAGTTTGACAGTCCAAAGCCTGTGAGGTGTGATGGGAAGCTTATCACCTTTCCTGTTCGCTGATGTAAGAAACTGGAATGCTTCTAACACCATGTAAGTAAGTACCTACCGACACCTATTAATTACGCAGCTTTTTAGGTATTAACGTTGCCTTTCATGCGAGACATTAGTTTGACTTAATTTAGTGTAAATAAATAAGTAAGACTGAATAGTAAAATAACCGCTTGAATAACAACAACATAACATAGGTAACTTATCACAATGCTTTAGGCTGTTTAGTTGTCAAGGACATGAAAGGTCATCTGGTCATTTGGTTTGGAGTTAGCGGCAAGTGCTTAGCGTGCGGACGCGATATTAGATAACTACCCAACTACCCATTGATCTTTTATTTGTAAGGAAAGATAATTGTAACTTCTCATAATGTGTGGTGTGATAGATATTTACTAGGATTGAATTGAAATTACGTTCATACATCATAACACTTACCATAATTACAGTTAAAAAGTGGCGTTGGACTTAACTGCACCTTATACTTACGCACATTTCAATTAAAGGAAAATAAATGGGGTCTCGTGATTGCAGACTAACGTAGGTACTTATCGCCCAGCTGACAACGCTTACGGGTCAACAGTCGGCCGGCCAGCCGTTCGTTGCCCGCGCCTTGTAAATAATCGTTATTTTTAATTGTTTTTAATTTTATTTTTCTTATGTTATTGGTTTAAAATAAATTAGATACTCAAAGACCATCTAACTAAAATATACAAAATGAATTATTTAATTAAAAATTAAAAAAAAACACGAATTTCTTTTTTGTCATTTTTGTCATGTTTGAAACACTTGACCTGACCAGCCCTAGAAGTTTTTTGCGGTTTCTAGCAGTCACCTTATATAGTTAAAAAAATTCTGACCCCTTAAATGATAATGAGGGAAGGTATTTGTTCATTTTGCAGCCCTACTTATAATGTTCAATAAGAAATAAAGATTTATGTTTTTACTTAGTATTTTATTTTACAAAAAAGGATATTCGTTACTATTTTATTAAAAATGTTTGCAACCACTGTCACCAAAGATATGCCGGACTTGCCATTAAATGAAATAAAGTAAATTATCATTGAAATTTAAACCTTATAGACGAATTCATAAAACACACATTTCAACGCCAGTTGTACATCACTGCTACAAACTGTTTGCAGACATATTGCGTCACAAGTTTTGGTTATATTGCTACTAGACGGACTTACCTTAAACTGCACGGGAAGTCCGTCTACACGCCGAGTTTTAAAAAATATCATATAAATCTAAAGATTATTGCAATTCATATGATTTTAGGACCAATTTAAGTAAATAAATATATTACCTATAATTTCCGACGACACAAGTTACTTTATAAAGCGTATTTCGATTCAATAAGTTCTGTTAAGCTTAAATTTTAGAAAAGTATGCCGGACTGCCCCACATTGACCTTACTACTTAACCGTGTTGCGTACCGGTGAAAGAATACTACGTCCCCCTCTCTTCTCTTGGGTGTCATAAAAGACGACTAACGGACTAGGGACTACACATACATCTAACAGCATAGAGCGGCAATGGGCTCACCACCTGTCACGCTGAGCACATGTGCAGTAGCTTTTTGGTAAAGAGTGGACTATGGTTATATCTAGTCTAGATTAGTCTTGATTAACCAAATGGTGTGATATAGTAAAAGTTTACAAATCAGATTGTAACCACGCACAGATGCGTCTTCTGCACAAACTATTTAGATGATGAACATGTCATACCAGAAATAAAAAATGAAGGTAACTTTTCACTTAAGTCCAAATGAAGACGTTTGCTGGCTTTGAACATGGTTTAATAAATAAATGATATTCTTCTTGTTTTAGGTAAAGCATTGTGCTCTCTTATTCAGGAAAACAGTAACTGCAACCCCTATCATACACTGCTGAGTTTTGTAAGTACATATTTAAGAAGTTGTAATAAAATTATTAATCAAATAATTATTACAAAAAATTAACCCATTTTCTTTTTTTTAGCAAATTATTGGATGGGAAAGCTGTAAGTCGGACTTTAAAAAATATGTCTGAAATGGTAAACTTTGACGACCTGTTTGACTCTGTCAATGGAGCAGCCAGCAATTATAATGCAGCCAAAGGAAAAATCCTTAGGACCGCGGTGAACAAAAACTCACAACATCGTGAGGTGTGGAAATGATTATTGATCTTCAAATAATAAAATATATAGATAAACAAGGTAAGGAAACATCAGTACCTACTTAAAATTGGGAATGTGGGAATTTTATAAAACAAAAAATATTAAAATGCTGCGCCCAAGATATTTTAACTTAGACCCACTTGAAAATTTCTTTGTACAGATCATACAATTTTAGAAATAATAACCCTGACTGTCATATGTTTAAAATGCACTTTAAGGTCGTTACTGAAAACGAGGTTAATAAAATTTCACTCTGAGAGTTATAATGTGAAGAAGATTCAGGCGAACAATTATTAAAACTGCATGCACTTTTTCAGCCTTATAATATTTATCCCTTAAATACACGAGAGACCTTTGAAGCATCGCCAGATTCTTCTAACTTTTAGAGTTTTGAACCCAAAGAATTTCAAATATGTGTGCAAGAGACTCAATGTACATTCTCATGCTTATACAGCTGTTTATACTGGGTGGGTCATCACAAAAATATTAACAAATAGTAACTGCTAATATCAAAAGATTAAAACCAAAGTCATAAATGGACTTCATACCCCGAGTACAAAATGATATCAAAAAATAAAAATTAATTAACCCACCGAACCGAAAAAGCTGATGCAGATGTAAAAAAATATTCAACGAATATTTGGAAAAACAACCAGAGCAATAAATATTTTAAATAAATAAAAGAAATAATTAAAACCACTAAATATTCGTTGGATTTTTTGAAGAGTGAAGCACATAATTATAACCGATGTTTTTTTTAAATAGTATATCCGATGTTTTTATTATCTGATCAGTACAACTAACGATTTTCAATTGGTGCACAGATAAAAATAAAATTTTACAAGGTACTGATGTTTTCAGGCTCCAAAACATAATATGTTTGCTTACAGTGCAGTTAAAAGCGTACATTAATTATAAAACAGCTGAAAAATAAAACAAAGTTAATTTTCATCTTTTGTTTAATTTTATTTCCCAATTAGCGATAGGCAAACTTAGTGAAATATTTCAAACATTGTAATTTTTCCGAATAATTTCAATAATTTCGTACCTACTAAGAATATTGAAAATATCGTGAAAAAATACAATTTTTGAAATATTTCACTAAGTTTGTTTAACTCTGAATAAAAATTTTAAATCTTCCCAAGAAAACAGTGACTTGGCCGAAAGAATGAGTTCGTTAACCCAAAAAGATATTTAAAAAAAAAAGATATGCCAGTTCAAGAAATAATTATTTTTAATCTATGCTTGTCAAAATGATTCATTGAGGTTCCCATTGGCTACTTTTGTAGTACCGGAGATTTCCGTCTGATGCGTAGCATCTCTACTAAGTCTGTGTTGTGAATGTTGTGATTCTCTACTTGCCGACTTATACAGGAATGGCGGCGAAGGGGCGAGGAAGGAGTAAGAGGGGTGAAGTAAGTGTCAAAATCATTTATTGACCCATAGACACTAAAGTAAAGGCTAGAATAGAAAGAGTTGTATGAAGATTACCGCCCGTGATTAGTGTTCTGTGTGTGTTTTATTAGTTTCACAGAATCACAGAACACTTTCGTTTCACAAATTTTAGTAAAATTTTTGAATTCCAAACTCTACCTATTTACTCTTTTCACACTCATGTACCTACTGATTATTTCAATGTTTCTTTGAGTAGGTTTAATTTTGTTATTGTTAGAATGGATTTTCCTGAAGAAAGCAATGACAAAGTGCTATCCATGGAAATTAAACACCGTAAGGAGAAAAAGGAACTTCAAGCACACATTCAAGCTTTGAAAAAGACTGCCAGGAACGATAAATCTAAAAAGAAGGAGTTACTGACAGAAATAGCAAAGTTAGAAATCGAAATGGAAAATCGTCATAAACAGGAGCTTGAAACCCTACATAAAGAAGATAATAATGAAAAAGAAGAGAGCAATGCGCTAGACTGCCAGCAACCCTTAGAAAATGAAGTAGCAAAGATAAAAATATCTAAAGCACAGAAACGAAGAGAGAAAAAAAATCTATTAGAAAAGGAACGTGAATTACAAATAGAATTTCAAGAGAAAGAGAATGTACATGGACCCAGGAATATGGAGTTACTAGAGATTTCATCAAGACTCAAGTTAAGAAAGATGAATATTTTTTCAATACCTTCAGATGGCGATTGTTTGTATAAAGCAGTTGCTCACCAGTTATTCATAACTAGACACCAGACTTTTTCTGCTGAACAGCTTAGAAAAGATTGTGCTTCATACATAAGACAAAACAAAGAGGACTTTCTACCTTTTATGACGAATCCAGATACATTTGAGATGCTGTCCAATGAACAATTTGAAGCTTATTGTGATAAAATTTGCAATACAAGCATGTGGGGTGGCCAGTTAGAAATAAGAGCTTTGTCCAGCTCTTTAAAGTGTCCCATAACAGTCATTCAGGCCACTGGACCCGAATGCATTGAGCAGGGTAGTGAATTTTCTGGTCCATCATTAGTCATTACATACCACCGTCACATGTATCAGTTAGGCGAACATTATAATTCAACTTGCGTATATGATGAAAATGATGAAAAATAATTCTTATTTTAGTGCTTTTAATTATCATACATTTGTAAATTTGGTATTTGATACTGAGAATCTTATACAATAAGTTGAGAAACCAAAAGTTGAGTACAAAAACTTATACAATAAGTTTCTGTACATTATAGTAGTCACTATTATAATAACAAAGTACAGTCAGCGTCATATAGATTTTAGTAGAGATGGGCCGAATGTGGTTTCAACCGAATACGAAGTTTGGCCAAACATTCGGAAAAAAAGAAAACTTCGGCCGAATTTCAGTTCTTTTCTTGCCGCTTTCTCTATTACAACTACAACACGTTCTAACTAGTTTACGCGCTACCTTCAATTCTTGGTATAGCGTCCGACCAGCAACCCAACCCGCAACAAATCCCCTCATCTCCCATCCCGGCTGGCCGGTCATCAGCAAATATATGTTATCTATGCGACAATTGCGTTATTGTTTACATTACTATCTACGTACTTTTAAGTGAATTAACAAGGTAAAGTAATAGATATATTTTCGTGTTGCAAATACAGTGAGTGTAAGAAAAGATCATGTGTTATTTCAATATTTTCTTGTACCGAAAGTTCCGCATTTGAACCGAATGTCGGCCGAATGCCGAAGTTCGCTTCAAGCAGCCGAAATTCGGTTAAACCAAATGTGAAACGAATTTCGGCCATCCCTAGATTTTAGCATAATAGGTGATTAAAAAAAATCTTTACTTTACAGCCTTATTTTGTGAAATTTGGATTCATGTTAACTCACAAAATTTTGAGAATAAAGCAATGAAAATGTAGAACTTACAAGTATTTTTTAACAATAATTATAAATCTGCCTTATTTAATATGATGCTGGCTGTAACTGTACCATGTATTTTACATTTAATCGACCCTGTAGTCATCAGTCTCTTTGAGGGAAACCCTTCACGTCCTATAACTTATTATCATAGATAAAGTTTATAAATAAAAAACCTATTTGATAAAGTACTTTTTTAATTATATTGAATAACACACAGTTATCATTTGCAATAACGTAATGTAATAATTTAAAAGAAGATTAGTAAACAGACAGACACCAAAAATGCACTTCAACTAAATGTTAGAAGCAACTACAATGAGGAAACATTGGAAATACTAGAAAGTATTAAGATTAATTATTTATCTCCATTCTGAGCAGCAGCATCATCTGCTTTTTCCTCTTCAGAGTTATTCTTGTTTGGGTCATCTGGCTTCATAGCTGGGAATAGTAATACTTCCTGTGAACAATAACAAACAAACTTTAGACAACAAATGTAGCTATAGGCGGGCAACTTTATAATAAGTCAATGCGGGACCCACCCCTATCTACAACAAGACTGAGGATTTGTTGGTGGTGTACTAAGTTTGACGACCTCCGTGGTCGAGTGGTTAGCACGCCGGGTCTGGCGTTGCGCCATCTCTGAGGTCCCGGGTTCAATTCCCGGTCGGGTCAATTTAGAGAAAAACTGTTTTTCTAAATTGATTTTGGGTCTGGTTGGTTTTATCTGTGTGTATGTATATTTATCCGTTATCTGACCATATTAACGAGTTTCAAAAGAATACTCATCTCGGTCAAGATAATTGGTGTGGGAGTAAACAAATAAAAAAAAAAAATAATAATAAAAAATTAAATACTTATAAAAAAAGGAAACAAACAACACTAATACTGAATAAACATATATTTTTAAAGTCATATTTCTTACATGAGTGGCATTTTTTTTACTGGTTTTGGTTCAGAATGTCCAAAAAGTTTTTACAGCTCCCATATTAAGTCTTGTAAATTAGCTTTGCACGTAATGTTTCTACTTTTAAAGACAACTAACTTTTCGGATGTCCATAAGCTATACTGTTTCCGTAGGAGCGTTTGTGTTAGATAACTTAGTGGATTTTCCACTAAAACTGGTAGTTTCGACCCCTCTTTTAGTCGCGAAATATTGCTTTTAGTGGCTAGTGGTTTTTCAAGTGGATTAATAGAATTTCATTTTCATTAGGCTGAATCACTCAACCACTCGATAACATGTAAAAAAAATTAACCAAGTGGTTGAGAAACCACTAGATTTAGTGGAAAATCCACTAAGTTGGCAACACTGCAGGAACAAAGAAAAAAAAGACAGGAATGCCAACATGACGGCATAGGAACTATTTGATGAAACGCACTGTATACACACAAAAGCTTGATGAGACGCTGCGGCGCGGCGACGGCAGCGGGCGGCGGCGTCTCGTCGTTCGATTTTTTGATGTGGAAAACTTTTATGCGAACGAGACGATGGGAAACGAGAAATACGGGGCCTTAGACGATTTCCGGGATTATTTTATTAAATATTGCAATGCGGGACGGTTGGCCGCTTTCTGCTATTGCCTCAATACTTTAATAATTTTGCTATTGTATTCAAAATGTACACACGGCGTCAGATCAACCTGTTTAAAACTCAAATTTCTATAATCAATTTTGAACTTTATGATTTGGTTTTAAGGATCAATATTCATTAACAAAATTTGACATTTTAGGGTAGGTTGATTTGACGCCGTGTGTACACATACCACTCTGTAATTTTCAATAAGCACAGTGCATTAAACAGAAGTTTTAGCCAATATCAATATTAAAGATTAAAGATTATGTCCTACCTTAATATTGTTAGAGTCGGTGAGAAACATCGTAAGGCGATCAACACCAAGTCCCCACCCGCCTGTTGGTGGCAGACCATACTCAAGAGCTGTGCAGAAAGCTTCATCCGTAGGTGGGGCCTCATCATCACCAGCTGCTCGATCCTTAGCTTGCTGCTCAAACCTTTCCCTTTGTGTAGCTGGGTCATTTAATTCTGTATATGCATTGCAAATCTCTTTCTTCATTACAAACAGCTCAAACCTATTAAAATGATTGAATGATAATAGTAATTAATACAAATGTTATCTGCAAGTGCAAGGTTATATGGTGCATTGTCCAATGATAAGACACATTTTGTGCAGTGCACATTCATTTCTGACTAACAAAGAATTAAATATTTAATAATTAATTACCTTTCTGTTAATCCTGGTATATCCCTATGATATTTAGACAAGGGGCTCATAATTTGAGGATGGTCCAAAATGAATGTGGGATTTATACATTTCTCCTCTAAGAATTCTCCAACCAGCTTATCCAAAAGTCTTGCTGTTGTTCTGGGTGGTGGACATTCTACCTATGGTTGGGGGTTATAAATAATCAAATGTTAAATTGGTGTATTGCAGTTAACACCACAAGAATACAACAAGAATAAATATTACCTCATGTTTTTGACACAGTTGACTCAACAATGCATTTGTTTCTGGAGTATGAAACTCTTCAGCAGATGGTAATTTCACATTAAGGAGTTTCTCTAATGTGCTAATCATAGGCATTCTAGCAAATGGAGGGGTAAAGTCAATTTCGACTTCTTCACCATCGGAACCATCTGGGTGATATTTAACCTGAAAAATGAAGAGTTTAATATTTAAGGTAATTTTCTACATTAAAATTTAATATTGATGTGTATTTACAATGTTCATAGTTCATACCTTATAGGTACCATGAATAACTTTTACCATTCCAGATATCATTGATTCAGTGATACTTATTAGATCATTATAATCAGCATAAGCCATATAAAATTCACAAGTTGTGAACTCAGGGTTGTGAGTCAAATCAATACCCTCATTACGGAATTGTCTTCCGATTTCATACACTCTATCTAATCCACCAACAACTAACATTTTGTGATATAATTCTGGAGCTATCCTCATGAAGAGATCCATGTTCAGGTCATTGTGATGTGTGATGAATGGCTTGGCTGTGGCCCCTCCTGGGATCATATTCATCATTGGTGTTTCTATTTCCAGGAACCCCATGTTGTCTAAGAATCGTCTCACATAAGCAATAATTTTTGCTCTTGTATAAAATGTCTGTCTCACCTGCAAAATCAATGTTAATTAACCTGTTATGCGCTGTGAATACAGACAATATAATTTTAATTGTCCTGTGGCCCGATCCGGCCACTCAGGGATTCAGTGATTAAAATACTTACTAGTAGGTAATGAAAATATAGAACTACCCAATAATTTATACTTACTCTATCATTCAAAATGAGATCCAAGTATCTTTTCCTAAATCTGGTTTCTTTGTCTTTAAGACCAAAATGTAGATGTGGCAACATGTGTAGACATGGGGCCAGTAGCTTAATACTTTTTGGTACTATTGAGAGCTCTCCTTTCTTAGTTTTGCCTGGATGACCCACGCAACCAATAATGTCACCTCGTCTTAACTTTTCAGTGTCAGCAGCAAACTTCTCTTCTGATTCATACAATTTGGCATTAGCCATGACCTTAAAAAAAAACATTACACATAATATAACAGATCAATATTCTGAGTATTTTATTTATTTGGTTTACCAATGATTGTTACATTTTTTTGTACAAAAATTTTACTATAGCTTACAACAAATGCACAACCAGTTATAGGCAAACACCGCATGCGCTGTAATGAGGACAATACAATAAAAACTGGCCAAGTGCGAGTCGGACTCGCGCACGAAGGGTTCCGTACCATTGACTAGGTTAACAACAGTAGGTACACAAATTTGAATAAAACTAAATATTTTGTGAATATCTCAAGCGATTACCTGGTGCAGATTTTAATAACACTTTTGTTGTATGAGAATATGAGAATATGCCCCCCTTAAATATTTATTTTATTTTAATTGAATTTAATTACAATAAAAATACAACTGAGTATTTTGTGAAGTGTGTATTTTTTATTTTTTTACTATTGCCATTATTGGTATTGAGCAAAAAAGGGTTAAAAAATCGCGTTTGTTGTATGGGAGCCCCCCTTAAATACCTATTTATTTTATAATGTTTTTAGTATTTATTGTTATAGCGGCAACAGAAATACATAATTTGTGAAAATTTCAACTGTCCAGCTATCGCGATTCTTGAGATACAGCCTGGTGACAGACAGACGGATGAATAGGGTCCCGTTTTCACCCTTTCGTTACAGAACCCTAAAAACAAGAGGACAATACAGTATTCCATGAAACTGGATTGTTATTTATAAATATTAGACTAGATACCTGAATTTTAACACCTTCTCCTCTCAAATCATAGAAAATAAGTTTAGCACCCGACTCCCTAATAGAGTGGACTCTCCCCGCCACTGAAAGTGTGACATTTTCCAATACTTCTCCACTGTTAACATCATTATATTTTGCAATAAACTCTTCAAGCGAGATTGTAACAGTAAACTTATGTGGGTATGGATGATCTTCTTTAGAACCAGTTTTAAGAGCAGCAACTGCCGCAGTTCTTAACTTATAGTACTCATTAGGACTAATTTCTTCTTCAAGATTAGTAGATTTCTTATTCACAGCAGTCGGTGCTGGTTGTTGTGCAGCTTTTTCTTTCAACTTCTGCTCTGCTTTTAATCTTCGTTTTAGTTCGCTGTAATAAGAACGGAAGATGCAGTTTAAGTATTATTAGAAATATTTCAGTTATGTATAAAAATAACAAACCGTTTGCTCACTGCAGTGGATAAATCGGTGTATCGTTGTAGACTAAATTTGGTTCTAGCCAAAGCTCCAGGCAAGGCTGATAATGTTCTAATTGCAAACATTTTTGTTCTCAAAAATACTCACTTCTTCGACAATTTTTCACCAGCACTTTCTGCCATAGTTATTTATTTAGCTAATCTGCCTACTTTAATTTAAACGAAACTAAATTTAACCTAAAACACGTAGCAATAGCGGAACGGAAACGAGACGGACGTATTTGCTTGATTGTCACTGACTGACACTGACAGTTGACACGAACGATGCTGACACGCACGCATGCAAGACGGATGCGTTCGTACTGCTGCGATCAAGGCGAAGATTATAAAAACTTAAGTAAAATTTTAAACACTGAAAAAAGACGACAACCTCAGGCGGGAATCGAACCACTTGGCTACCGAGGTCTGGCTTTCAGTTAATTTCTTTAAGTATATTTAAGCGTTAATAAAACGCTAAAATATAAAACATTAATCTATAAACGCAGCTTCATCTTAACCAAATGTTCAAATATTTGTAAAAATATTTCTTTCGGATCTCAGAGGTGAAAACTTCTCAGATTTGATGAAGCAATGTTGACTAAAAACATAAGCATCAAGCACTGACAAATTTCGACGGTTGAAAGCCAGACCTCGGTAGCCAAGTGGTTAAGGCAGCCGCCCGGAATGCGGAAGGTGCGTGGTTCGATTCCCGCCTGAGGTTGTCGTCTTTTTTCAGTGTTTAATATTTTACTTAAGTATATTTAAGCGTTAATAAAACGCTAAAATATAAAACATTAATTATAAAAATTGTCAAAATAAAGTATCGTCGTATGGCAGTCCAAAAGCGTGGTCGCCAACTAATATCCGCAATAGCAAGCGGGTGGTTATATTTAATTCGAGACGAGCCGTGCAAGCAAAGCACTCGGTTTTTACACATCAATTTCTTTTTGACGACCTCATTGGTCGAGTGGTTTGTACACCGGTTTTCATGGTGTCGCCATCTCTTGAGGTCCCGTGTTCGATCCCCGGTCGGGTCATTTAGAAATTATTGTTTTTCTAAATTGTCTCGGGTCTGGGTGTTTTCTATGTATAATGAGTAGGTATGTAGTTAAGTATTTTATGTACGTTTATCCGTTTTCTAGTAACCATTTAACGAGTTTCATAACGAACCTTCTCTTGGGCTAGCTAGATAATTGGTGTGAGTGTAGGAAAGTTTATTTATTTATTTTTATACTTAATGCGCTGCCGCCTCGTACGTAAGTGTTCCGCACCGCATCGCAAACAGACTTTTTTTTGACATGATTGAATTTGTTTGATGCAGTCCGAGACACACTCCGAGCGGACATCATTCTTAATAATCGTCGCTTATACTTCAACACCGCGAATATGATTTTTACCTTCATAAACTTTTTGAACCTATTGGTTAGAGAATCTTATAGCGCGTTTGTTTTTTCCGCCAAGTAAAATGAGCTTTGACATTATCATAATATCGTCGTTTATACTTCAACACCGCGAATATATGCATTTTTACCGCCATAAACTTCAAACAGTTTATGACGGTAAAAATCACATTCGCGGTGTTGAAGTATAAGCGACGTAATGTCACATGACCCTAGGATCCTCAGAACAATAACTAAAGCTATTGTTCTGAGCTAGGATCTCAGAACAATATTATTGTTCTGAGTACAGATGGGTGGGTGGGTAAAAATTTTGGTTGGTAAAATTAAGAGGAAAGGTTAAAAAGGGTATAGGTATACCCATTTATACCCATTTATACCGGGTATTTTTTATAAATACCAGGTAAAAATTGAATACTGTCTATAAAATGATTTAATTGGCTTTACCATCCTTAAAATGATCCACGATGTTAGTTTCGGTCTTGCCTATTGAAGATAAAATATTGATTTCAAATAAAACACAGTTGATTATATTTTAAATATTTAATCAACACATATTTTCTATTAATTCACCACAAAATGGCGCAGATCTAGATAGTTGAATAAATGCACTTCGAATGAACATGTGCGCGTACGAAAAATACCACGTGGAGTGAGGGCAAGAGTCCGCGTGCGGTAATAAGGGCTCCACAGACGATCAGGTCGCCTGCAGGTATCCGCCTGTCAGTTAGTAGTACAACGCACGGGTGGCGGCGGCGGCGGGTGGCTAGTACTAACCAACAGGCTGAGCCGGCGAACTGATCGTGTGTGGCCCGCCGGCAGATATCAGCCTGTCAGTTAGTACTAGCCGCCTCCCGCCACGCCGCCCAACGCCGCAGCCGTCAACTGACAGGCTGATACCTGCAGGCGATCTGATCGTCTGTGGGGCCCTAGGGGACTGCTAGAAACCGCAAGAAACTTCAAGGGCTGGTCAGGTCAAGTGTTTTAAACATGACAAAAAAGGAATTCGTATTATTTTCATTTTCATTCATTTTGTGAATTTCAATTGGACAGTCATTGAGTATTTCTAATTTATTTTAAAGCAATAACATAAGAAAAATTAAATGTAAAACTATTAAAAATAACGATTATTTACAACGCGCGGGCAACGGCTTAGCTGTAAACTATTAGCAGTAAACCAACTGAGTACCTCTGAGAGAGCATTGTTAACATCGTCATAATTATTCTTACACCTAGTCACATTAAAAATAAGTGAAGTATCATCTGCAAACAATACAATAACACACAGAAATTTTCTACAAAGAATGTCAAGTCATGAAGTCATTGATATATATCAAAAATAAGAAAGGGCCAAGAATTGACCCTTGTGGAACTCCCATTTTTACATGAGAACCGGATGACTTAGTTCCATTAACATCGACAGTTTGTGTTCTAGAACTAAGATACGACTGTATCAAATAAAGCGCATAACCTTTAAGACCATAATAATTTAACTTCATCACCAGTGTCCGGTGCTCAACGCAATCGAAAGCCTAGGACAGGTCGCAGAAAACTCCAACTCCAAGAGCGTTCTGAGACCCCTCCCAGGCATCAAATATATAGGTTTTGTTACAGCAACACCTTCATCTGTAGTTGAACGACCCTTAGTAAAACCAAATTGAGGTGTTATTATGATCACTGATGTGATCGGACGTGTTAAATAATTAATGTAATAAAGTAAATAAATTGCAAAACGTGACCTAGCTCTACTTAAGTCGAAGCAAATTATCTGTGTCATTCAATATTCGTGCTAAGTGAATCATTGTTTGAACTTATAATGTTCATTTAATTTAATTAAAAAGAAAAATGGAAGGCAGTCCCTTCAACCGGAGCGCTCTCACGCACCGCTGCCCGCCGCCCTCGCCCGCGCCCGCGCCGATCCAGCGGCAGGAGGATCCTCCGGAACTAGTGTCCACCCCTGATCTCCAAAACTGGATGTTGACCATCGAACAGTGCCTAAATGAGGTATGCGCTATCTCTACAGAAGGGAAATTAAATTCGGACCAGAAACTAAGGATTCATAATCTGTGTAGAAAAGTGAACAATGGAACATCTCATATGGCCGTGCTGTACCAGTCCCTTAAACCAAAAGCCACTCAAACCCATTCCTCTATTGTAGCCCTTAAAGAAAACCGTGACCTTTCGCAGCAATTTCAATATCTCAAACAGACTATTGAAGAGTCCTCAAAACCTCTCATGGAAACTGTTTCCTTCGCTGATATGGTTAAGAAAAGTGCCAACAATTTTATCCAGCCCAGTAACATTAAGTCGTTAGCAATTTATCCTGCCGATAAAATGAGGTTGAGCGAGTAGACGAAAACGTTAGTGCAAAAAATTATCAGACCTGAACTAATGAAGCTGCACGTGAGAGGTTTGCGCAAGACAAAGAACGGTGGTGTTATAATCAGTACCGATACCAAGGGCGGCATTGAGAAGCTGAGACAATCGGCGCAACTGACAAACTCTGGCCTTACGATGGATGAGCCTCTTAAACGCAAGCCTAAAATTGTTGTGATCGGAGTGCCCACGTGTATGCAGGAAAGTGAAGTCTTCAACTGCATCTACCATCAAAACTTGGCTGACAAGCATCATGATATGACACTTGAAACATTCTTGACCTCTATTAAGTTAAGCCATAAGTCGGGAAAGAAGGACGCCAAGACCTGCAATTACATAATCGAAGTCCCTGCACATATTCGCAAAGCCCTTATTGCGACGGATAGAGTTTTTGTAAATTGGTCGTCATGCCCTGTAAGAGACTTCACTTTGGTTACAAGATCTTTCAAGTGTCAGCAGTACGGTCATGCAGCCAAGACATGTCGAGAGGAGGCCTCCACCTGCGGGCATTGCAGCGAAGTAGGTCACGCGCTAAAGGATTGCGCGAAGAAGGCCGAGCCAGCAAAATGTGCCACATGCTTGCACTTCAAAAAACCGTACAACCACAAAACTGGCGATGCCGATTGTTCTGCTAAAATAATTGCTGGAAAAAGGTACATCAATAAAAAGATTATGATGGCGCCTAAGTGCAACGATATCGGTGCTCATCATGATTAAATCGATTTGGCCATCAACAGCTCTAGTTATTAATAATACGACATTAACTTATTTGCTCTACTAACCTAAAACTGAAAATTATTTACCTAAACTAATTCGCACACAAATAATTTATAAAATAATGACTAGACTAAATATAATGAAAAAAAAAAAAAAAAGAAGAAACCTTTAACCCAGATTTCATTTCTGTTGACGAGGAAATTCGTTTCTATTGATTGATATTTTATTTATATACCAAGTAGTTATGAATTAAAATTGTAAATTTATTATTAATTAATATTAACAATGTAGTTAATTTCTGACGAATATTGTCTTGTAATTTATTTAGCAACTAAGAATATAACTGTATTTTGCATAGAACTATCTTAATCTTTCTCTTTGCCTGGAAAACATGTATATTTTGATTCTATTAGTACCTATATGTTTAGCATTAAGTTAAAATATTGTAAAATTAGTTTTTCAATAAAGAATTTATTTATTTATTTATTCAAATTGCTTACTATGTAAAAGATTATTTAAGTTATAAATTTTTCATAAATCTTACTGAGTGCTGGTAGTATTGAAATTGGTTAATAGTTAGCTAGTTTGGTAGTCTTGTTTATTTACCGATTTAAATAAAGGTATAACCTTACTAAAGGAAAGATTCCCTTATCAATACAGTTATTAAATATGTCAGCAAGATAGGGTGCAATAGAATATATAATATTCTTAATTATCTTAATAGACCTACAAATCACGTGTTTTTTATTTATAGTGATTGGAAACTTTTAATAATATTATTAGAGTTATTATGTATATTGAAAGAAAAACTACATTTGGGTACATGTTCTTCGAGAAAAGATTTTGCCGCCACTGGTGATGAATTTAAATTAGAGGTTGTTTGTTACCACAGATATATTTATAAAGAAACCATTAAACATATTAGCAATTTGTTATAATTTGTGCATCCGAACTGGCAAGGTTGTCAATAACTTTTAGTGTGAAAGTGTTGTCCCGTGGTTTTAATTGACCGGTTTCACGGTTGATGATAATCCCAAGTGGGTTTTATTTTATTATTAGACTTTTTAATTTTATCTTTAATTAAATTAGATTTTGCTAGTTTTTTACATATTCTGTCGAATTTAAATTATCTTAAATTATATAGCTCATACAGGTTATTTCTACTTTTATAAATACCAGCCGTGGCCCAATCACAGAACTTAAGTTTTTGTGACGATAATACGATAATTACCCAGCATCTCTAGTTAATTTTCTGTTTTATTCATGTCTGGGGCATGCACCCAGGTATTCCTGGTTATTTTAGGTACCTATTTTAGATACGTAGTCAACCTATTCCCGCCCAACTAGCAAAGTAGTGGAATAAGCGATTATATTCCACTAAAGATCAAATAAATGTTGAATAATTGCTACCGAGTGACCATATTGAGCTAAAGTGCTATCGCGTTTGACACACGCGATGGCACTACACGAAGTCGGCAGAACGGCTCACAGCACAGACTACTTAGGGTTTAGATGTGGTTTGGTTGTGATGTTGTGAACATTTAACAAAAGTTGTGCGTGGATACAGCTAAAAAGATATTTTCCGTGATTTTGAGTAATCAAATAAAATGGATAAAAACAAGTATACCTAATTATCCATTTTCGATAAATATCCGAGTATTTACTCTTTGGATATTTGTCCACTGCCCATCACTTTGGCAGCACTGGTAATAATGTCTCTATGTAGTACTATGAGTTTGTCCTTTTCGGGTATACGCGGATATTGATACTAGTTAGGACCGCTAATCACGTCATGCACACTCGACTCACGTCACGACACGAGAGCTCACGAATTCACGAAATATTTAATTATTTTTATTTTTTAACTAATCCTAAAATACATACTTATAAAAAATCATACAAGTTACAAGTTTATAGGTGCTCGTTTATTAGATCGAACCGGGAGCGGACGTACTTGTTGCTTTGTATTTATTTCTGTGCACTGGATGGGGATATCTGTGGGATGTCTGTATTTTTGTTGAGGTCATCCGAAGTGAAAGCGCCAAAAATGGAGATTCCTAGGTCGGAGCTTAATAAATCTTTTCGAATCTATATGTTTTCCCTATAAAACAAGGACCGGAGCCACTCACCCGTTTATGGGTAATATTCTGGTTTTATTGACTTTTTTCAAAAACCCTACAAAATAGGTCCTTATTCCAAAGGTACCGTCAAAATGCTATACATGACTGCTAAACTAGAAACAATTAATTCAGGTAAGCCTAAAACGCCTCTTTGATAGATATATTTATTAAATACACACGTCACGCACGACTATTATCTTTATATTGTTAGTTAGGTGGTGGGTGACTGAGCCCATCGCTGCTTCAGGCTGTTGAAGGTATAAGCAGTCTTCAATCTTGTCGTAGTCTTTTATAACACCCAAGAGATGAGATGAGTTGGTTGGTATTTTAATAAGTCCCTGATAGACTTTTAGAATGCGGCAAGCTATATTATTCTCTACGCGTAGCTTATTCGGTTTACTATTACGTACTGCTATGAAAATGCTGATGCGAAATCAACATACAGTGGATGCAAGTCGAATTCGTGATGCCGACCGTAAGCCAACCAAACCGAGACGTTCCGTAAGGTACGTATGCTCCGATCCAGTGAAAATACAATAGGACATTGGCGAACTTCCATACTCTTTTTATAAGCATCTATAAATGAAAAAAAATATGTTGGTATAGAGTTTGTAATCCTGAACAACATGGTCTTGGTTTTACTTCTCTAGTAAGTATACAATTAAAGATATTCCAATTCAAAAATTTGGAACAAATACTTACCTACCTAGTTGTGTTATCCTTTCAAGGATTGGCCAGCACAAGCAACAGACCGCGAAAAGTGGAAAGAGGGGAGGGTGGACCTTTTCCAGCAGTGGTAAAATATAGTCTTTTAATAATAACAATATGATTTTAACTAACTAAAGACTAGTCAGTATGGTCTCTGACCTTAGCCTGTTCCTTCAAGGAACAAATGCGGGAAAGTGAACATGACTGCAGTTTTGTTTTATTTTCTATAATTTTTTTTTTCCAATATTAATATGAAATAATGGTGGATTATTTACTGTTAGGTGTTCGTGAACGTGTGTTGGCACTGTGTGCATTGTGCATGAGTGTTGGCAAATAAAACAAAACAGTGCAACATCACTTTTTAAATTCTCTCAAGAAGTCCGTATGAGATCTTAATAAAGTCCCATAGATTTATTGAGTCTCAAGAGGTTTTGAAGGAATATCATCTACCATTAAATGTTTATTATCACTCATTATCATCTAATAAAGGTAAAGAAAATATTCACTATAATATACCGGCTAAATGTGCTGACCGCACGAAGCCATTATTTAAGAGAAAAAGAAAACCGTCTTCATTGCCTTTAGCCATTCAAACGTCGACCGACGGTGACTTTAGTCAAAGAGGATGTAACCACTACGTTACTTTAGTCACAAGAAAAGTAATTCGTTACTTCTACTCTTCGGTGACTTTAGTCACCGAGAATTAGTAGAGAACACAGCACTGACTGTCACTAGTAATTTACGTGTCCCTAAACTGGTTTTTATTTCGAGACTTAGACAGGTTTTTCCTATGGTTTCAAAAATCTTACGAATTTATTTCATCCGTAGTTGTAATAGTGAAATTTATAGACGCTAATTCATTCAGCAATGATTTCGCCATTGTCCTTTGCTTATTTATGTGTAGAGACACAGAGTAAGTAGGTGAAAATAATAATAAAAAAATCATTGTAATCAAAATGGTTCTTTGACGCTCATGAGTCATGAGCAATAATAAGCATAGAAAACATTTACTAAAGCTCATGAGGTCATGACTCAGAGAAACAAGAACGTCATGATGATCATGAATGTTCACACGGGAGCGTGTCTCGGACTGCACTATACAGTTCGACCATAGACCACTGCCCATAGTCAAGATCTCTTTATGTTGTTGCCATAAACAAAATTGAGCTTCTAAATTTGCAGGTACTAACTAGCTACTCGCTACCTCGCTAGGTACTAGTTCAGTAAAAATCATTTACGTATTTTATAGTAAGGACTTCGGATTGTGGGGAACCACAATAGACCATATTTCTTCATTACTACTAGCTTTATTTTAATGCCGGCACTTCACTTGGCGTATCGTGTTCGTGTGGCGATATCGTTGTGTTTGCCCAAATATTCTGGCACATCATTGGCGTCAAACAAGCCATCCACACATGGCCTATACGGGCAAACAACGCAAATATTCACAATATTTGCTTGTTCACAAACAAATTGAATGCAACAGTGATGGACGTGTCAGAGGCAGCAGCTTATTATATTTATCTGAATGCGGCTTGCCAACACCTGTTTTTTTATTGTGCAGGGTTCTCCTAAGTTATTTTGAATATCGAACAATGCAACGTGTTCGGTTTTTGTTTTTATGAGAGGCATTTTTGGGGTCCCAAATACAAGGATGCATTTGGTATAATTCCAAAAATCGTAATATGGTTTCGTTTGTCCAATCCATTTTACTATGTTTACGTATAAAAAACTGAACACGTCTGAACAGGACAGCCGCACGCGCGCTTCTGAACAGAACCCAAGTGTGGACGGCCGACGCAAATATTTGCCGTATTTGATTCCTTTGATGTGTGATCAAAAACCGACAAGTGGACGGAAACGCATATTCGCTATTTGCGTTGTTTGCCTTAAATATTCGTGCAAATAAAACAAATATATTCAAATAGGCCGTCTACACATTGCCGTGTTCGGACAAATAATGCAAATACGCGAACACGATACCCCATGTGAAGTGCCGGCATAATGTTTTTTCGTACCGTGCGGTGCGTGTGGCCCACCCAATTTATATATTTTTTACTGGTAATCTTTATATTGACATCACAGCTGTTCGTTTTGCCTGTGGTCTGTCTTGTCTTGGCTAGGGAAAATTGTAATAATTATTCTGAAAGTGAGTTCAAATCTCAATTAATTACGCCTTATTATCAATTTTAGATAAAATAATGTAACGTTTGCAAAATAAGTAAGGTTTAGTGGCTTTTCGTCACTTTGGTAATCGTTTGAAGAGTTTGCTAGATTTCATTTTATTTCTCTCATTCTTGTGAATATGAAGTGCAAATCTTCAGTCATGGTTTGCTGATACCATACGCATGTTTTACAATCTTTTGCGGTGATTTCAGGAACAATCTTATGTAGACAGAATTGCTTAGAAAAGCTGTGAACCTAACCGAAATACTATGCCTCTTTTTGGTAAGTCTCAGAAGAGCCCAGCAGAGCTTGTGAGATCTTTGAAGGATGCCGTCACTGCTTTAGAAAGAGGGGACAAAAAAGCCGAGAAAGCCCAGGAGGATGTGAGCAAGAATTTGGTGAGTGTTGTGATTGGAATATTTCAATGAATTTGTCTTTATTCATCTATGAAATAAACAATATTTTTATTGCATAAATGTTTACTCATTTAAAGATTATTCCATAAATTGTAATGTATTTAGATGAGGTAGTATTTCATACACTTGTGTAAACTGCATATCCGAAGTATTCACTAACAGCACTGATGGACAAAATTAAACATTTTTGCTAGTTTTTGTAGTCTATTCTGTAAACTAATAATATGGAGCCTTGGGACTATCAAACATGTTATAGGTACAAAATTATTATGCACGTCTTTACAATTATGTTCATTGATTGCTGCTACATACGTTAAACTTTGTTACAATGAATAACTTACAAGTAGTATTACTATGTCTACTCATTTTATGTAAAAGCAAGATTAATTTGTTAATTTTGAATTGAAAACCTAGTGTTTTGCAACTGCTAGCGGTCTAATGATCCTTGAAGGGTTAATATTTCAAAGATTTTACTTTATTATTTAGAACTGTATACAATTACAAATGAAACACTTATTTTTTAATTATTTAATTCTGTTGCTATAAAAAAGTTAAATTATAATGGAGGAGATAATACTATATTCCATAATTAAACAAAAATTGTTAAATTTAGATATGAGTAAATGATTAGCAAGTCTATTTCTAAGTATTTATTTATGTAATTTTATTACCAAAAGTGAAAGACAAGCTAACATGATTTTTATCTACGATATTTACATATAAAATTGTAAATATACATAACATACATACATTTAATCACGACTATTATCCCCAAAGGGTTAGTTAGCAATGAAGACCTCAAAAGCAGTCCTCTGCCATAGTCTACTTTTCACTAAATAGCGACTGCATGTGGCTCAGTGTGACTGGTGGTGAGCCCGTCGCCCCTCTTTGCTGTTGGATGTGTGCAGTCTTTATTCCGTTAGTCGCCTTTTACGACGCCAAGGGAAGAGGGGGGGTGGTAGTACTCTTTCACCGCTACTCGACACGGTTAACAACTAGCTGACATGTAAATGACTGAATAAGGTTTATTGTTATTTTTTAGCTGTTAATAAAGAACATGCTTTACGGCACCTCTGATGCAGAGCCTCAAACTGACATCATAGTTGCGCAGCTAGCACAAGAGCTTTACAACACAAATCTGCTGCTTCTTTTGATTCAGGTAATTATTAAAAGTAATTTTTATTTATGGTGGACTTGTTTATTTAAACCATTGTCTGTCACAAAGAGATTGCTTACAATTGAATTTCTAATGTGACTGGTATTACGGCAGCAGAGCTTATATCAAAATATAACAGGAATTCGAGTAAAAGGTTTGGCAAATCCTGACACATAAATAATTATTAATTAATCTTTTTCTTTGATTAGTTTTCACAATTTTTTTGGTAGCTACTATCATTGCGTAAATATTTTTAAAGGCAGTGAATATTTTTTAGTTTTTATTAATTTGCAATTATTTCATTTAGATAATAAACAGTTTCCACTTAATAACTTAAATTTGTTAATTAAATTACCTATATGTTTTATTATATTTGATTGAAACAACTCAGTTTAAAAATATCCACTTTATGCTGACAATATAACTTGAAAAACGTCAGCTACCCACCTAAGGCAAGTAGTCTTTTTCGAGTGCTCATCAAAATTTTGTATAAAAAGTTTCAATGTTAATGCTGTAGTAGATAGTATTTCATGTATTGCACATTGTATTTTCGCAGAACTTAAATCGAATTGACTTCGAAGGCAAAAAGGATGTAGCTCAGGTGTTCAACAATGTGCTGAGGCGCCAGATCGGCACTCGGTCGCCGACAGTCGAGTATATATGCACCAAGCCAGAAATACTCTTCACTTTGATGTCGGGGTAAATATATCTGTCTCTTAACTAGAATACCTGTATGGTCAGCATGAAAAATAGACAGTTTATTGTGTGTGTGTGTGTGTGTGTGTGTGTGTGTGTGTGTGTGTGCAGTTGATATGACGTCATCGTCGATGACGCAATTCCATGAGCATTGTTTAATTTGTAACCAATTGTAAGTGTACTCAATGCTCGTAAGGTCGTAAGCGCTCACACATGCCTACTATACTTTTAGTAATAGAAGACTGGCCAAAATTTATAACAATTCCAATTTTCACCACCTTTTACCACACTGTTCTTTGACATGCAACCAATGTCATTTTTATACCTAGTTGATTACCCACTGCAAAAATGCGAAAGTTTTAACTTAACATTTATTATTTTACAGATATGAACATCAGGAAATAGCTTCAAATTGTGGCACAATGCTCAGGGAATGTGCGAGATACGAGGCTTTGGCTAAAATAATGTTATATTCAGACGATTTTTACAATTTCTTCCGTTACGTAGAAGTTTCCACTTTTGATATTGCCTCAGATGCCTTTTCTACTTTTAAAGTGAGTGTTATTATTATGTAATTAAAAATAACTAAAAAGTATATGTCAAATCCCTTCTAAGTGATTTGTTTGCCACTCCTCCTCTTATGGGAGCACAGGGGACTAATTGTCTAACTGCAATACCTTCAAGTACACTTGTACTTGAAAGGTCTATTTGTGGCCTATTGAAAGGTATATTTATTTGCTAGTTTGCTTATTTAAAACTTATTTTAAAATAATCAAAGTAGCAAACTGATATTTTAACTATTCATGTAAGCACTGTAGGTATTTTTTAACAGATAAAGAGACTACACTAATTAAAAGAAAGTAGTCAGAGCAGGAATTGACCTGTTATACCGATCCTACCTTGTAGAATAGCGATACCAATTAGCACCGTAACGTTACCAGGAACTGCTGACCCGACACAAAATGCTGTGCGCCGAATTCCTAGAAGCGAACTACGACAAAGTGTTCAGCCATTACCAGCGGCTGTTGAACTCTGAGAACTACGTGACGCGGCGGCAGAGCCTCAAGCTGCTCGGCGAGCTGCTGCTCGACCGGCACAACTTCTCCATAATGACGCGCTACATCACCAACCCAGACAACCTCAAGCTGATGATGAACATGCTGAAGGAGAAGTCGCGCAATATACAGTTTGAAGCGTTCCACGTGTTTAAGGTGAATTATTTAAGATGTCTTCTCCCCTTTTCTTTGCTTGGGGAGCCGTTTCGCGTCGTGACTCATTGTATATCAACTTGTAACGAGGCAGCTAAAAACTTGTTGGTTTTCTGAACTCTTTTTGAATAAGGTTCTTTTGTATTTAGTTATTTAAAATTCAAATATTAGGTACTTTATTCGTTTTCACTCTTTATCTCAATCGTATAAAGTTCAATATATGGTGGGAATATACAACCTTAATTTTTCTTTATACAAAAACAAAATTAAGGTTGAGTTCCACCCATGAAACTGAACAACTTTCCCCAAGAAACCTATGTGCAAAAATGACAAATAAATTTCGACCTCCCGTACAAAACTGTCCGATCAGCTGACGACAATGAGTATGGGATGTCGAATTATTTTTGTTATTTTTGCACATAGGTTTCTTGGGGAAAGTTGTTCAGTTTCATGGGTGGAACTCACCCTTAATTGTTTTTGTATAAAGAAAAATTAAGGTTGTATATACCAATTAGTGCCTTCGCACACGGCGTCGTATCGTATGCGTAAATACGCGCGTAGGAGACAATCTCCTCCTACATCACATCTACGATTCGTTGCAGCACCGCTTCGTGTGCGGACTTGTTTGAACATGTACGCGCTCGTATTGCTCTCGTCTTACGCGCGTAAGCTGGGTCCGCTGCGCCAAATTTTGAACAGAACATTGTTCGAAAACATAAATTACTCAATGGACCACATTATTACTCAATGGGCCACGCCCCTTATTTATGTTTTCGAACAATGTTCTGTTCAAAAATCTGGCGCAGCGGACCCGGCTTTACGATACGACGCCGTGTGTGAAGGCACTTACTGTTTAAAACCGTATTACTTGTCTTCTCTGGCTAGCCTCTGTTTTCATGAAAAAGCCAGAGAAGACAAGTAATATTTGAATTTTAAATTTAGAACTAGAAACAAAAGAAACTTATTTGAAAAAAAAAAGAGGTCAGAAAACCAACAAGGCTTTAGCTGCCTCATTATAAACTCACCATCCCACATGGGGTAAGCAAGGTGGGTTATGGCTTAATCTCGTCGTGACTGCGCCCAGCTATATGACGTTTATGATGTAGACTGATGATGATTAAGATATTAAGCTCGAGGCATTCCACGTTATTGAGTTGAATACGGTTTTAAACAGTAAGTGGGATCTATATTCCCACCATATTTTGAACTCTATACGATTGAGATAAAGAGTGAAAACCAATAAAGTATGCTAACATGTTCTGAGCCGGTATAAGCATTATGGATATTATCATTAGCTTATAAACGTCTACTGCTGGGTTCATGCCTTCTCACATAACTTATATCAATGGCGTAGTGACAATACCTTCTAACTAACAAAGAACATTCTACACAAAGCGAAAAAAACGTTTAGTGTCTCGAAAACTTTCGCGTCTAAGTGTAATCGGGTTGTACCAAAATGTACGTAGATAGGAGAAATTGCGATAATTCCATTTTATTAGTTAGAAGCTATTTCAAAATGTAATTTTTCCCGTTGTCGTCAAAAATAAGGATACCCAAGTGGATTCATCAAAATACGCGGAAACCGACCTTAATGTTAATGATATAAGAGTGTAAATTTTTCGAAATTTTTTGATAGGAGGTATTTTCACTTCGCCGTCGATATAACACATAGGGAGAACGGGTTATCCCGACCCGGTGGGTGGGTTAGGACGATTGCCATATTACGATAATCGAGACCAACGGCTTCACGTTCCTTCCGTAGCACGGAGGCGCACGAGATATTTTAATTAAGATATTTACTACGGGCATAAACACAATTCAACGAAAATGGTAGCAACTCAACTGCAATGCAAGCTATATCTGCAATTTTTCCACTTGCAGGTATTCGTAGCCAACCCTAACAAACCAAAACCAATTCTGGACATCTTATTACGGAATCAGGACAAGCTGGTGGACTTCCTCACCAGATTCCACACGGATCGCTCGGAGGACGAGCAATTCAACGACGAGAAGGCTTACCTTATAAAACAAATCAAAGAGCTCAAGCCCGTGGAACACTAACGCTTATTGCATTTCACAATCGCCACTTCCTCCTCAAAATGAAGTTAGTTATAGATGCTACTATATTTAAATGCTTCTAAGTCACCAGAGGGCGTGCGCGTCGCGCGGTCGAGGCTGAGCGTTCACATTGGAATTCTAAATGGATTTACATTTTGGTCTGTGATGATTCAGGGAAGAAAGTATATTTGTGGTACGAGCAAATTAACATTTTTAATAAAGAATTGTAGTAATTAGCGTTACATTATGGTTTGACTTATTTCGTAAGTTGTTGGAACCATTTTAGTTTATATGACGTGTTTAGTGACGTTTCCAGAGTCACAATCGAAATATATTTTGTCACATTAGCCTATTCGTTCCCTAAGTTTTAGCCTTTGGAAGACAAAGCAGTCATTCGAGATCTATAATTTAAAAAGGATATTTATGTTTAATCATGTATGTTTTTTTTATATATTTTAAATTGCTATTAGAATTATTAGTTGTTAAATCTACATACTAAAGTATTTTGTACTATATATTGTTATCAGTATTGGTTACAACATAATAATATGATACAATTATTTCATAATCGATAATTTCCTTTTATACCATACAGCAGTTGCATAAATGCCTATTAGTGGAGTCGTTAATGTTTAAGTTCGGAAAATCAAATAGGCGTTGTATTTTCGTATCTAATAAATAAGTATCTTTGTTGTCAAATTTTTGTACTATGTATATGATATGATAATGTATATTTTTTATTTTGTCACCATAATTATTGCAATTACATTCTATCAAAACTGAATAAAATAAGATATTTATATCATTTCATGTATTATTTATCCCGGCCGCCCTGCCATCCCTGATCACGGCGGCTGTCACGGTAACGGCAGGATAGGGGGTGTGAAGAATCTCCGGGTTACAGAAGGCCGCCATAAACAACTGGCCCTGGCAACGTATAACGGCGCACGTTACGGCTCGACGAGCACCTGGCGCAACTCGGGAGGATAAGGTTGCATATCCTTGAGTTATGTGAAGTCCGAAGAGAGGGGGAGGACACTGACCCTTGGATCGGGTCTACTTTCGAGAGGGGTCCCCTCTATCCCTAGGTATCCCAAGGTGGCGTAGGGTTCCTGGTAAATAAAGCCCCCTGTGACAACGTTGTGGAAGTGTCGAGTGTTTAAAGCAGGGTTCCGTACCTCGTTATCAAGCTAACCGAGAGGTATTGCCTCAAGGTTGTGCAGGTTTACGCACCGAACTCAACACACTCGGACGAAGAAGTGGAAGATATGTTTGGAGAAGGCCCACTACAACGTTGTCATGGGGGACTTCAACACTAGAGTAGGAGTACAGAAACGCGACGAATCGGTAGTAGAATCTTATGGTTTTGGCAGCAGGAATCATAGGGGGCAGTTGCTTGTCAACTTCCTTGAGCGGAAAGGACTTTTCTTAATAATTCGTTCTTCAAGAAACAGCCCTAACAGAAGTGGACATGGCGGAGCCCCGATGCTATGACAAAAAATGAGATCGACTTAATCATGACGGATAAGAAGCACATATTCAGAGACGTTTTAGTGATCAAAAGGTTTAATACCGGCAGTGATCACCGACTTGTCCGAGGCTCTCTGAATATCAATTTTAAGTTTGATCGTGTTCGCTTCATGAAGTCCAGTAGGATCTGAAACGTTCCAGTCAAACCTGGAGAACCGATTCGCCGCCGTGGAAACCAGAAATGCTGTTGACGTTAACCAGGCCCTCGAAAACGTGTCTGAAATTCTCAGGGAGGAAGGTTTGAGATTTTGCAAAATTCAGCGTAAAGGCAAGAGTTTTCGGAAGAAACGCTCAGGCTCATGAAGAGACGGCGCGAGACCCACCTGTCACTTCGTCCAAACAACGGGCTCTTAACAAGAAGATTGGCAAGCTGGTACGAAGTGTTTGTCCGCAGTCTCTTGGTAGAAGCCACCTGACGAAGTTGACTATGGCCAGCGGAGAAGTCGTTGCTTCGAAGCCAGACATCCTTTCGGAAATAGAAAACTTCTACAGCCAGCTTTACGCCTCGCATGCATCTCAACCTGATCCCGAAAATGTGGGTACCAGAGCCACGTAGACCCGCCACTTTACCGAAGACTTGCCAGAAATCAGCCTAGGCGAAATTGAGATGGCTCTTGGACAGCTTAAAAACGAAAAAGCCCCCGGTGAAGACGATGTTACATCTGAGCTCTTGAAAGCAGGCGGTAAACTTGTGTTAAAGGAGTTCCAATACATCTTTAACACCGTTCTCTTCGATGGGAGAACTCCGGAAGCGTGGAGTAGGAGTGTCGTCGTGTTATTCTTCAAAAAAGGAGACAAACCCATACTGAAGATCTACCGATCCATTTCGCTCCTGAGCCGGTTTTCAAGAGTCATTACAAACCGCCTTGCGCGAAGACTTGACGAATTTTAGCCCCCGGAGCAGGCCGGGTTTCGAAGAGGATATACGGCACCATCACCACATTTTGACAGTGCGGCAGATTATACAGAAGGCCGAAGAGTACAATCTGCCCCTGTGCCTTGCATTTGTGGACTATGAGAAGGCATTTGACTCCATCGAGACCTGGGCTGTTCTTAAATCCCTGCAACGATACCAAGTCGATTGGCGATATATGCAAGTGTTGAGGGGTTTCTACAATGCCGCCACCATGGCAGTCCAAGTACAGAACCAGCAGACAAAGCATATTCACTTACATCGTGATGTGAGACAGGGGGATGTGATATCCCCAAAATTATTCAGATATGCCTTAGAGTATATGTTTAAAACGCTGGACTGGAAAGGACGTGGCATTAACATTAAAGGCGAATACATCTCACACTTGCGATTTGCCGACGACATCGTCATGGCTGAAACGTTCCAGGAATTACAACACATGCTAAACGGCCTAGCTGATTCTTCTCGACGTATCGGTCTTCGGATGAACTTGGACAAAACCAAGGTTTTGTTTTACGAACATGTCATCCCGGAACCGATTGCAATACAAGGCGGTGCTCTCGAAGTTGTTAAGGAATATGTCTACCTCGGGCAAATTTTACAGATGGGTAGAAACAAATTCGAGAAAGAGGCCAACAGAAGGATACAGCTGGTAACGTATGGGAAATTACGTCGAGTCTTTACGTCGCCAATTCCACAATGTCTGAAGACAAAAGTCTTCAATTAGCGCGTCTTACCCGTCATGACATACGGAGCCGAAACGTGGACACTGACGATAGGGCTGGTTCACAAGTTCAAAGTCGCTTAGCGGGCTATGGAAAGGGCTATGCTCGGAGATTCTCTGAGGGATCGGATTCAAAACTAGGTGATCCGGCAAATAACCAAGGTAACTGACATAGCCCACCGGATTAGCAAGCTGAAGTGGCAGTGGGCCGGCCATATCAGTCGCAGAACCGATGACCGTTGGGGTAGACGAGTTCTGGAGTTCGCATATCGGCAAGCGTAGCGTAGGACGCCCTCAGAGTTCAGACAAGGTGAAGCGACGATCTTCGCAAGATAGCTGGCAAGAGCTGGATGAGTGGCCGCGGATCGTGCTCAGTGGCGTGTTCTTGGAGAGGCCTACGTCTAGCAGTCGACATGTGTAGGTTGATGATGATGATGATGTATTATTTGCCCATATTTTAAACAGATTTCACCCTTTTTATGTTTAGAAACTATAAAAACATGCAAAAATTTTACCTTAAGAAAATAATTAGGTAACTTATTTTTGGGATTACTTTCAATTATTTAAACAAGATTCCATTAAAAATGTGTACCTTATGACTTATTAGTTATTATTCATACCATAAACAATAACAACGAATAAACTTGCAGAATTTATAACATTGTTTACAGAGAGGGTTCGAATAACGGTTACGTATGAGATTTCACAAAAAAAAAATTAAACTCAGTTTTTATTAAATCTAAAATCGACGCCATGGTTCCCAAGAACAGATTTCCCTATCTCATAGTTTTAGATTTCTTCCTACTGACTTATTTGGATTGGTCACCCTGTATAATATACACGTTAGGTAGGTACTCTAAGGACTTTAAAGGCAAAAATATTAATCATCCTTTTGCCTTGTACTGTGGTTTTTCATTATGAATCATGATGGCAAATATTACAAGGAAAAGTTTTAGAAATCATACAAAATGTTATTCATTTCAAAGTTTTATTTCATTCAATATATATTACAAGTAATGGAACTCTAATATATATCGTATGTACAAGAGAAATGTGAAGACATCGAAATGTGCCGTAATACTAGAATGTGTCGATGAAACATGAATTCAAGCCGATATTACTTATTAAATACATACCTACTTATGACGTAATGATAAATATTTGGGATATACTTTTATATTTAAATTATAGATTACAGAATTACTGGAAAAATTAAGTACCTACAAGTCAAATCCACATGATTATTTTTACAACCGTATTAGACGCAATATTATGACAATAATCATTTAAAAAGTTAGTTAAAACAGTATTTAATTGTTCCAGTAATGTAAGAGACGTTGTGTACGCACACAATTCAAGTGTAAATTCATAATACTACGTTCATAGTTGTAACCGGAGACACGCCCAATACAAAATATTCTATTTTCATAGGCGTTGAATGCAGGCATACGAAATTGACACAAATAAAATTAATCTATTCGATCGATGCAACTTAAGTGGTCCACGATATTTTGGCATTTAAGAAAAAACTTTATCGTAACATTTTTACAATGTAGGTTTTAATTGCTTTGCAAAACGTGATTGAATTGATGTCGCTAGCGAGACAGACACGTAGATGTAAACTCATGGTAGGGCTACAAAGGTCGGTGAAAGTTACTAAATAAAAATGTAGCTATAGTATTTTTGACATATCAAAATACTTGCACGCAAGCATTTTGACGACGCACTCACAAAGCGTCTCTAGGTAGCTTCCATGCAATTATTTATTATTATTAATTATTCTCTATACATGTAAAGCTGTAGCTACATTTAAAGTTGCCGAACTCAGTGTAAGTTTGCTTGCTTATTGCAAGCAAAGCCTGTTCAACTTTTAGTAAACAACCATGGATACACGAAACCTTTGTCGTCCAAAATAATAGTACTAGTAATCTGTACAGCTGCCAAACATTATTAATCTCATAATTCTAAAATTCACTCAACTAGTCGACTTACAATTTTATTCGGAAAACTAAATCATTCGTCTATTAACCTGTTGCGAGCCGTGAGTACAGACAATATAATATTAATTGTTCCGCGCATCTTATGATGCGCGCGGAATTTATGGGTTAAACTGTAAAGTAGGTAATGTTTGCTGTATACAACGTCTCTTACAAAGCTTTTTAATTCAAAACGTTGTTCAACCCTAGTTTTCCACAGGCTTCTAATAAAACTAACCGATACCCTTCGGTTGAAGTATTCAGTCTACAAAAACATAAAATACTTTTGCACTACTTTTTATTACACTAAGAATTCAATGATTTTAACTTAATTGTATACTAATAAATACGCTTTCTAATAAAGTGGAAGATTTATGGCCGTTATATTGCTGTGCCACAATAATTTAAACTAAGCATATATTTATAATTACAATAATATATGTTTATGCCAAAACCACTGTTGTGAAATAAATTATAACAATATTTAAATGTAAAAGAAAAACTGTAACCAAAATAATAATTAAGTTTTTTGGTTAAGACGTTTGATGACAAGTCAGCTTTCAATTCTTCAGAAAAATAGGACTTATAGTGACTTTATGGACAAGTTTTCCTAAAAGCAGTTATTCAGCAAAATTGATACGCTTTAAATCATTTTAATAATGGTACTGTAGGTGTTCGTACACCACCTCCACACATGTATATATTTTGTGTCAGCAAATTCATGTAACCCGTGGAAGCTCGAAGCTTCCAGAGCTAGTCGCTCTGCACCCGCGAACTGTATCGTACGTCGCATTAATAAATAAAGCAAACATATAAGTGAACACGCATTTCATTGGGTCACCCTTACCTTCTGGTGGAGGCCTTCAGCCTCCACAGTGGTGACCCCGACGTGATAGTGGAAATGCCCGACGTGATCGTGGAAATGCCCGACGTTATCGTGAAAATGTGAAAGGACACAATTCGAACATTTTCGCCCACGTGTTATTCAAGTCAACCCGAACCAGAATATCTCTTATCACCCTTTCAATTGCATCTCCAGAACTCAAGGCAAAATGTCCATCCGAGGAAACACAGAACCCACAGATGCTCGTCGCCCGGCTGGCAGACGGTATACTATGAAAGTAGTCTCAAATGCTGAGTTTGAGTCAACGTTCATTACTCAAGAGGGAGAAGCTGGCTATGAGTCTGTAGTGTTAGTGGTAAAAGTTATGTATAATGGCACGGAGGTCACCACAAGCCTAGTCGCCCAGTCTCCGGTCGGATCCTCTGATTTGATTATGTCCATCGACCAGGCTAATAACTTCTCTGACCCTTTGATCGAAAACGCCACTTGTAACATTTGCCCCGATCTGTGGAACAAGATTTTAGTATCAAAGACCGGCAGGATCACTCTCCCTTTCTCAGAGCAGGCACAGGAGGCTATCATGGTCCCTCTTACGAAAGAAGTAGCCGCCAGTGTCATACTAGCCTTCTTCAACCAGGCCTCCGACCCACTAGACCGAATTAGAGAGATAATTCCAGTAGCCAAAGAAGGAGCAAGAGCCAAAATGGGGAGGCTTCTCACTACATACTACTTGTGCTGCATAAAGTATCTAACAGGCATGGACATGGCGGCCATTCTTCGAGATGATACTAGATGCAAAATAATAGTAGACGACTTACAGGTTGTATCCCCAAAACACAGAACAACCTATTTAGGGCTCAAGAGCTCCAAAAGAGATATTCCCAAAGAGATGGTGGCGTTCCATGCCGTGTATGGGGCGTATGTTATGTGCAGACCAGTCACGACAAAACGTAACTTCCGAGACTGGGTGACGAAGCGATATACCTCGTTTTTATCATCTATACAATATACCCCTGAAGCTGGAGTATCTCTGCCCATCCAGGAAGGGGGAACTCAGGTAAACGAGGTCGTGGTTGAGCGAGCGTTCATTAGAAAGGTTGTTTATCATCTCACTAAAATAACCTCAGATGATATAATAATCTCTGCAATTAAGACACACGTTCGATTTCTTACTGCTTTATCTGATATGACGACCTACTCCTTGATAAACCAAGTGATTAGCCAGGGAGGCGCTGTAATCTGTTTACACCCGTTAGCTACACAGGTCTCTAAATATGTTCAAGAAAGGGAGGAAGTTCATACCTTAATGCAAGAAGAAAACATCCCTAAAGATGACATTGTCTATTTACATCTGGTAAAACCATCTTACCAATGCTTCAAATCATCTGACTATCCCGACCTCATTAAGACTGCGAAGATAATTGATCAATTAGAAAATCCGAATGAGAAAACTTTGGAAAACTTCAGAGCCAAGACCCAAGGGGCTACCTGTGACGAGGTCCAAATTCGGCAATTTCTTCGAATTCAGAGAACACAGAAAGCATTCCAAATAGACGAACAGTCCCGTGCGAGAATAGGAACTCTAATGGGCGGGCAGACCGACTCGATATATGAGGAAGCGGAGAGAATAGTTGAAATAATACGAAGAAAAACACAGGGTGAAGAATAAAACATCTACATTTAGAAAAAAAAAAAAAAAAAAAAAAAAAAAAAAAAAAAAAAATGTATTGTAGGTGTTCGTACACCACCTCCACACATGTATATATTTTGTGTCAGCAAATTCATGTAACCCGTGGAAGCTCGAAGCTTCCAGAGCTAGTCGCTCTGCACCCGCGAACTGTATCGTACGTCGCATTAATAAATAAAGCAAACATATAAGTGAACACGCATTTCATTGGGTCACCCTTACCTTCTGGTGGAGGCCTTCAGCCTCCACAGTGGTGACCCCGACGTGATAGTGGAAATGCCCGACGTGATCGTGGAAATGCCCGACGTTATCGTGAAAATGTGAAAGGACACAATTCGAACATTTTCGCCCACGTGTTTGTGCCGCGAGCGCGTCGCGTTACGCAACCATGAACCCGACGCCGCCGCCCGGCGCCGTTCCCACGCTGCCCGGGGGACACCTCGCCATGCCAGCTGCACCGCCAGGTAACCATCAGCGCCCGGATCATTCTCCATCTGCGACTGCTGCCATCGACTCGGTCGCATTGTCGTCGCGACTCGCAGAATTCTGGACGGACCAACCACGTGTCTGGTTCATCCGGACCGAGGCCATAATTGCGTCGCAACGCCTCGCCGACGAAGCCAAATTCGACCTGGTCATCTCCAAACTCAATAAAGAGGTCATCGCGCAGGTCACAGACATCCTAATTAATCCTCCAAGCTCCGGTAAATATGAATTCCTCAAAAACCGCCTACTGACGATTTACGAAGAATCCCAAAACCGTAAGATCGAAAAATTAATTAGCGAGTTGGAGTTGGGAGAGCAAAAACCCTCCCAACTGCTACGTCGGATGAGAGAGCTTGCTACCAACAAATTTCCGGACGACACTCTTCGCGTTCTCTGGCAGAACCGGCTTCCATCGCAAGTACGAGTGGTGCTTGCCGTCTCCGAAGGCAAGGACTTGGAGAGCTTGGCCACCATCGCCGACAAGGTTGCTGAGGTCACGCATACAGCCCATGTCGCGGAGCTGACGCCACCACCACAGCCTTCATTCGACGCAGCGCCGATACTGGCGGAGATCGCAAAGATCAATACCCGGCTACGTAGTCTCCATCCTTTCCGATCCCGGTCACGATCCATTATGAGAGGCAGAGGTTTTGGGCGAAATGGACCCAACCGCAGCAGGCCAAGGACATCAGCAGGTCGCAGCGCATCCTGGAGCAGAGATAGGTCAGAAAACCGGATGTGTTTTTACCACAACCGTTTCCGCGAAAACGCCCGGAAATGCACCAAACCCTGTGCGTGGAAGAACTCGGAAAACTGAGTGGAGTGGTACAGGAGATGGTGGACACTTGTACCATTTCACCCGGTCACCGATTATGCGTTACTGATGTTAATACGGGTCTTAAATTTCTTGTTGATACAGGCGCCAATGTCTCGGTACTGCCAGCAACAAGAAAACAACGACAAAATGTAAGTAGCGACTACCAACTTTTTGCCGCTAATGGCACAGTAATCAAAACTTTTGGCACTAAAACTTTAGTCTTAAATTTTAAGCTTCGTAGACCTTATAGATGGCATTTTATTTTGGCAGATGTCAAACAACCAATTTTAGGGGCAGATTTTTTAGCATATCACAAAATAGTAGTTGACGTTAACTCGCGTAAATTAATCGACCAAATAACAGAATTAAATGTAGTCACATCCATCGCCAACATTACACAACCGTCTATAAAGTCTATCGATGAGCGACACCCTTATTATGATTTGTTGTCTAGGCATCCTAATATAACTAAGCCAGCGTCATTCGTGGAAATTCCGCCACACTCGATTATGCATTATATTGAAACCAAAGGGCCGCCCGTGCATGCGCGAGCGCGCCCGCTGCCTCCTGATAGGTACATAAAAGTCAAAGAAGAATTTCGGTTAATGCAGGAAATGGGAATCTGCCGACCTTCGAAAAGCGCGTGGGCTAGCCCACTGCACGTAGTGCCGAAGAAAAATGGCGATATTCGCCCATGCGGTGATTATCGCCAACTTAATTCGATTACGAAGCCCGACAGATACCCAATTCCTCGCTTGCAAGATTTTACTTATATTTTAACAAACAAACAAGTTTTTTCAAAATTAGACATAAATCGATCTTATCATTGTATACCTACAGCACCGGGAGACATAGAAAAAACTGCTATAATTACCCCTTTTGGCTTATTTGAATTCCCACGAATGAGCTTCGGTTTGCGTAATGCCGCACAAACCTTTCAGCGTTTCATGAACTTTGTACTTAGTGACCTAGATTTCCTATTTTCATATTTAGATGACGTAATAATTGGGAGTCCCGATGAAGTTACTCATAAACAACATTTAGACATAGTTTTTGAAAGATTTCAAAAATTTGGCATAACTATTAATCTAGCAAAATGCTCATTTGGTCAAAACAAGCTCAATTTCTTAGGATACGAAGTTAGCCCCGATGGTATACGGCCTTTAGACGACAAGGTTCATGCCATAATTAATTATCCTAAACCCAAAACCGTACAGGACATGAGACGATTTTTGGGGATGGTCAATTTTTATCGCGCTCATTTGCCGCACGCTAGTAGGTATCTTAACGAATTAAATAAGTATTTGTCAAGCGCAAAAAAGAACGATAAGTCTCCGATCGCTTGGACGGAATCCGCGAACGACGCATTTTCACAATGTAAAGTAGGTCTTCAACAGGCCGCTACATTGTCGCACCCCGATCCGAACGCAAAACTCGCTCTAATGACAGATGCCTCGAACACGAGCGTAGGCGCAGTTTTACAGCAGAAAATTGATAATATTTGGCAGCCATTAGGTTATATGTCAAAAAAGCTAACAAACGCTCAACAAAAGTATTCAACTTATGACCGCGAACTTTTGGCAATATTTATGGCCATTAAACATTTTAGAAAATTATTTGAAGGTCGCCAAATCACTGTGTACACCGACCATAAACCCTTAACATTCGCGTTTACAAAAATAACAAAATGCGAAAACGAAATTCCGCGCCGTTCGAGACATTTATCATTCATAAGTGAATTTACGACAAATATACAACATATTAGCGGGTCCGATAACAGTGTCGCCGACGCCTTGTCACGCGTAGAAACCATATGCTGCCCGTCACCAATCAATTACAACGAATTAGCGGAATCACAGAAAGGCGACGAATACATAGCACACATTTTATCGGACAACAGTAGCGACAGCAAAGTAAATATAAAAAAAATATTAATTCCTTCATGCAACAAAGAAATCTATTGCGAGATATCGACGTCTCAAGTCAGACCCTATTTAACACAACACTACAGACGTATAGTTTTTGATAGTTTTCATAACTTGAGTCACCCTAGTATTAAAACTACAAAAAAAATGATCACTTCTAAATATTTTTGGAAAGGAATGAATCACGATATTACGCAATGGACGAAGTCATGTTTACCATGCCAACGTGCAAAAGTCAATCGCCACACTTTTTCACCGTTCGAAAGCTTCGAAACAGCTGGCAGATTCGCCCATTTAAATGTCGATATTATAGGCCCTTTACTGACGTCACCGGACGGATATCGTTATTGCGTCACCATAATAGACAGGTGCACAAGGTGGCCAGAAGCTATTCCTGTTAGGGATATCACGAGCGAAACCGTTGCAAAGGTAATTTTCGATGAATGGATATGTCGATACGGTTGTCCTATAAAATTAACTAGCGATCAAGGTCGTCAGTTTGAGAGCAGTCTATTTTCAGAATTAATGAAACTATTGGGGATACAAAAGATACGCTCCACCGCGTACCATCCCCAAAGCAACGGCGTAGTCGAACGATGGCACCGCTCTTTGAAAGCAGCACTTTCGGCTCGCCTCATTGCATATGACAGTTCTTGGGTAGAACAACTACCAATCGTTTTACTGGGACTTAGAGCCGCTTATCGCAGTGACACCGGTTACAGCGCAGCTGATATAACATACGGTCGCAATTTACGTTTACCAGGAGATTTCTATGACTCAATCCGTAAACCCACCGATACTTATAATTTAGTCCATAAAATTCGCGACACTATAAGTAAAATTAAGCCAGTTTTTAAGTCGCATAGCAACTCAAAGACTTTCTTTGTTCATCCCGAGTTAAAAACATGCGATTATGTATTTGTAAGAGACGATACAGTGCGTAAGCCCTTGAAACCCCCTTACGACGGTCCCTACCGCGTTATCAAAAGAGGCACAAAGGTTTATACCATACAAATAAATAATCGCCAAACGTCGATCTCTATAGATAGGCTTAAGCCCGCGTACATAATAATAGGTAGTGACGATGACGATGCCCTGGCGCCTGCTGACGCAGCTCGAGACGCGCCAGCAGCCGACCCACCGACATCATCTTCGTCCATGCAAAGAGCGACACACATTCATAAAACACGAAGTGGACGCTTAATTAAGCCTCCTTTGCGTTTTATAAATGAGAACAATTAAAGTAGGTTAAGAGTAATAATTTTAGTTTAGTTTATGTTAGCATTTTTGGAGAGATAATTCTCGCTTTATAAATAACAACAGTTCGTATTTTTAATTATTTCATACGCGTACACAAGTTAGTAACACGGATCGTACTTGTTAGTTTGCAATGGGTAACTACCAAGAAAAAGAACTTATCGTCAACCAGCAAAGTGACGTAGCCACCAAAGTTGAGGAGCGCTATAACCAACTAAGCATTTGGCTAGTCGTAATTGCTAGTTTGCTATCAATAGTTATACTATTTTATCTATGGAAACGAAGCTGCCAAGGTTTAAAAGGGTGGTTGCGCAAGCAAGCCACAGGTGTAGCAGTATCCACGATACAGCTTCAGCATCAGAAAGCGTTTAGTCCACCAACTACAACCGTCGGTATTAACCCGTCCGCTTCATCCGCTGCTGATCCTGTTCACGGATACGCATAAGTTAATTGTAAGTAGCTTTAAGATATTTCTGTAACTGTTCGTAATCTTAGTAAATGCTTAGGGTAAGCAGTGAAAAGTGAGTGAATACAAGTGCAGTGAATATAGAACGGTCTTTTTAAAAAACAATCCGTATGCTCGATGCCTACTAGGTACATACATTTCTTAGAATAAGTCTTAGTTGTTGTCACACGGTATTGTACTGTACTTGCTATCGTATGATTACTGTAGTTATAATGTAATTGGATCCAATGTTTATTCTAAGCGTACGGTAACCGGTACGCAACCTAGCATAAGCGTAAGATAAGAATACAGTGTAAGGTAACAATAGCTTTTAGTTGACAGTGTTGACTTAGCGTAAAGAAGTAGGATAAGCAAACTTCTTTGTAACCTAGCATACCTACCTATAACTTTTTACTTTCACTTAGTTTTTATCTTTCTTTGTATCTTAGCACATATTTTTTTCTTTCACTAATTTTTTCTCTTATTACTTAACTCAACAAATATTGTTTTCTCTTTCAGTTATATAATTTTTCTTAATTATATAAATATATTTTTTAAAGAGGGGAGTATTGTAGGTGTTCGTACACCACCTCCACACATGTATATATTTTGTGTCAGCAAATTCATGTAACCCGTGGAAGCTCGAAGCTTCCAGAGCTAGTCGCTCTGCACCCGCGAACTGTATCGTACGTCGCATTAATAAATAAAGCATTCATGTAACCCGTGGAAGCTCGAAGCTTCCAGAGCTAGTCGCTCTGCACCCGCGAACTGTATCGTACGTCGCATTAATAAATAAAGCAAACATATAAGTGAACACGCATTTCATTGGGTCACCCTTACCTTCTGGTGGAGGCCTTCAGCCTCCACAGTACAATTAATTGAAGTTGTAAATAAAAACAGCGTAGTTAAATAAAACAGCGATAAGTCTAGCGATAACGTTTTCCGTATGGTCTGAGTCCTTGTCAACTCTGCGCCAGCCAATCCAAAAATGAAATACAATACAGTAATTGTTAAAAAATATTAAATATACTTCGTACACCCAACTGCCGACTAGTCTTTAAGTTTATTTACAATATACATAAACGTCTTGAATTAATATATAGAATATTTAAATTGAATTAATATTTGAAAAGAAAATATTATATGGTGTATTATTGGTACAAACAAAACTTAACTCTTTAGAAGACGAAACAGAAGACAATTTGTCACAGAGCTTTATAATTCTTGCTCAAATAACGATTTCCTAAGCACACTGTTATAGGTTTTGAATAGAAAGAGTTAGGTAGGGAATTGCGTGAGCTCATTGGCTACCTACGTGGACAGCATGGCAGAAAGAGACACGTTCTTTTTTGGTGGCTCTCGCTCTTTTCGTTTCGTGGTTCATGGTTCACTGCGTTAAACGCAATGAACCATTCTGTTATGGTATTGAATACGTCCTTGGCTGTCGATGTATAGTTTAAACTTACACCTTGACTTCACACACGCATATAATATATTTAGTACTTATTCGTGGCAACTCTTTGGACATAATGCACATGCTTATGATAAGTAACACGAAAAAAGAAAGTAGAGGAAAGAACTAGTGGTCAATATTACATATTATTATACATGGCGTTTTATAAATACCTCATCATTATTATTGCTCTCTCATTTGCGTATTTGTGTTTCTGGGTGACTGCCTACGTGTACCTACCATTGTCTATTATGACTATGAGTCAGACTTCTAGTTTCTTAATTAACGCACTTTCTTCATATTGTATCAACGCGTGCACCTAGATGACGTTTGTACAATAAGCAAATAATAATGTAAACATATTTTGTGTCTTTGTTTTGTTAAACTTTCTTGTTGAATAAAAAAATAGAGATTGTCAATAAAGCATCAATCGCAAAGTGTTAGATATTATACCTAAATATTGATAGTTGTCCCTTTAAAACAAAATTAGTTAGATAAAAGAAAAGAAGAGTCAGGAGAGAAATTTCTTTCTTAAATACTGGCAACATTGAAATGATAGAAACCTCAATCTATTTAAAACGTACCTAGCAAAGGGAATAAGGAATTCTTATTATACAGATTATAATTAATAAATATCTACGATTATATACGACATACTCTTAGATTTAGAAATTCATTACTTGATAATCAACATTTCAATCTTATGTTAGTAATTATAACATATACTTACCTGTTAAATATTAAAAAAAATCCATATTGTTCTAGATCATTTTACAGATTGCAAAACTGCAATAAGTTTTCAGTTTTACGCACAGTTTTAATTGAAATATTGACAACACATTTACTCTCATACAAATATTAGAGTAAATTTTAAAAATAATAGTGGGGCAAACCGTTTTTTTTCTTTTAGAAGAGTTTTCCCATGTAAGTATCATAATAATTTACAAATTAATAGTTATTAATACAAGTAAATCAAAATGCATTAGGCCCTACTTATATCACATTAAGTTAATTCTCAGAACCTAAAAATATATTACTTGGAAAGAAAACAAAAAACAGGATTTGCAGGATTTATTTTCAGGCAATTAATAAGTTAAAACAAGAACACTTCTACATAAGATTAATACAGTACTAATATTTGTATGAAAGGATTACATAATATAACTAGTGGCTTGGAATTGGCAACTATTTCTATATACACAATATTATTATTTGATTTCATTTTGCCAAGTACCATTACAATGAGTTCAATCATAAAAGAGATCATTAAAATAGCAAGCGCTATGTCCCCAAACCGTTCACAACCAATCTAATATCGATGATAGCATTAATTGACGGGAATCAATTTGAGAACATACACGGTACATACATACACTCACACGAATATTTAAATATGTAACTAGTATACTATACTAACTAGGTCGATTCAGCAGTGTAGTGTCAGTTCTACGAATTTAGTCGGGTCAAATCAAACGCGTATCTTAACTTCTAATTAATTAACACCAGTGGCACATGTAACTGGTCATCTTTATATAAAGTACACACTACGAAGCCGGTCAAAAGAATGGCAGTGATAATGTACTTTTACTGACGACCATTCCAAAGAATAGTTCAACAACTTAGTAGGTATTCTGTTTTAAACTGTCATACTCAAGATTTTAGTAATAGCAGTTTCAAAGCTGTTTCAAAATGTACTTAAACGATGTTTGAATAGGGTGCACTTTTTATTTTCATTTCAGGATTTCAAATGACGGCAAGTGAATTGCAAAACCTAAACTGCATTGTCAAAATCGTGGCCCCGGCTTGCTATACCACTTGCGTCGTTGCTGCCAACATAACTACTCCGTGCAGTGTCAGAACGGCCCCAGAGTACGTAGTATCAAGTAGCGTTACACCAATAGATTTGAGAGTACTTGCTACCACCCACTTGTATAATAGGTCGTTGCTGAACAACATAACTTTTCCGTGCAGTATCAGAACGGCCCCAGCGTAGTTTCAGGTAGCGTTTTGCTTGTGGGCCCAGCTTGCTATACTCACTTGCTATTGGTCGTTGCTGAACAACATAACAATTCCGTGCAGTGTCAGAAAGGCTCCAACGTACGTACTCGTAGTAACAGGTAGCATTTATCCAATAGGATTGTGAGTGCACTTAGCTCATGATGATGAGCTGGCCGGTGTTGTTGGCGTAGACGAGCCCCTGGCCGGGCTGCGGCGCCCAGCGCAGGCAGTTGAGGCTCGTGAAGCCGTGCTCCCAGTTCTGTTCCAACTCCTTGATGGGCGACAGGCCGGTGCGACTCGAGCTCTCTAAAAATATTTTTTTTATTTTATTTTTGCATTTACAATGCTATAGAGCTCGTAGAGAAGCGCTAACTGCTGCTCCATCCAGTGAATAGCACTTCGAGCTCTTGCTATGATTAAAGACATTCCCCGTAACCAGTGGTTCCACAGTGGTTCGCCGGTACAGCAGTGCGAACACGTTGCCGCGACTATGAGGCGTGGAGGTGAACCGCCTTGAGCCCAGCCCCACGGCCAGGTGCCGCGCGGTGGGCGACAGCGCCACCAATACCGCGCTCTGCTCCAGTACCGCCAAGGACTTCAGATATAGTAGCCAGTATAGAAGCACTATCTGGCGCTCCGTCCAGTAGAACGGCGCTAGCCGTTGCGTACTACCTGTGTCAGTGACATAGCCAGTGTCTTCAGCCAGAAGCGAAGCGCTAGCTGCTGCTCCATCCAGTGTATAGTGCTAGCCGATGCGCCATCGAGCTCTTGCTGTGAATTGTTGTAAAGATGTTCTACGTACCCAACGTACGTACGCTCCAGCCAATAGAGAAACACAAACTGCTGCCTCATCTAGTAGAACAGCTCGAGCTCGAGATAGTATACGTACCTAGCGGCTCCAGCCTACAGAGAAGCGCTAACCGTTGGCTGTCAACGTCATGTTGTGAATAAAGAAGAAGGCCGTTGCACTATCAACGTCCTATGGTGAATTAAAAAAAAATAAAAAGTGATTTATCCAGCGGTTCCAGCCTGTACAGCAGGTAAACCGCCGTGAACCCAGCCCCACGGCCAGGTGCCGCGCGGTGGGCGACAGCGCCACCAACACCGCGCTCTGCTCCAGCACCGCCGTGTGCAGTTGTTCGAAATGACTTACTCCAGCTATAGAAGCCAGTATAGAAGCACTATCTTCTGCTCCATTCAATAGAACAGCGCTTGCGTACCTACTGCGTCAGTGACATCTCCAGTGGCTTCAGCCAGTGAAGTAGCGCTAACTACTGCTCCATCCAGTGTATAACGCTTCGAGCCCTTGCTGTGAATTGAAGATGTTTCACGTACCCAACGGCTCCAGCCGGTACAGGAGTGCGAACACGTTGCCGCGACTATGAGGCGTGGAGGTGAACCGCCTTGAGCCCAGCCCCACGGCCAGGTGCCGCGCGGTGGGCGATAGAGCTACCGACACCGCGCTCTGCTCCAGCACCGCCGTGTGCAGGCACTGGCCCAGGCGAGGCCACTCCAGCGAGTACACGCCTAAGTGGATACCGTAACTTTAAAATTATTATGTATAATTTTCTAAGAAGTGTGCAAGGACCGTAGCAGATGGCGATCCATAGTCTCTTGGCTACCCCCAAGGGAAATAGACGTGAGTTTATGTATAGTTTTTTTATACTTACACAACATTACATATAATCAAGACTATTATCTCCGAATAGGCAATGAGGTCCGCAAAAGGATTTGTTCCGGATTCGTCGTGTTCCTGATTGGTCGTATTCCAGATTCGACGTATTCCTGATTCGTCGTAATACAGTCCACCTTAGTAGGTACCTATCAAAGTTATAAAATAAAAAACCAAATACAAATTGTTGCTTATTTAAATAACAAAACAAAAACTCTCTTCGATAGAACAAAAAACAGTTTGTTACTAACTCAATAAATTCATAAAATGAAACAATTAACCTCATTTTTTTCTCTCTCTCTCTCTCAATTCACAAAGTCTATAAAGGAACTTAATATAATCTGTAAGAGTTACAATTAAACTCAATTCACAAAGTCTAGAAAGGCACTTAACATAATCTGTAAGAGTTATTTTCTTAAGATTGTACAGTCAAGGTGTAAAAATATGTAATAATTACTAAACCATAACAAAATATATTTATGTATATATTTTAAACGTTTTTAAGAACTCTGTATAAAGATTCGTTGGATATATATTTATGTGCCTACTCGACTGTACGTATTACGACGAATCTGGAATACGACTAATCTGGAATCCGACGAATCAGGAATACGACGAATCCGGAACAAATCCGCAAAAGCAGTCCTCTGCCATGGATCACTTTGCACCAAATAGCGACTGCACATGTGCTTCAGCGTGACAGGTAGTGAGCCCATCGCCGATCTATGCTGTTGATGTATGTGCAGTCTTTAGTCCGTTAGTCGCCTTTTACAACACCCAAGGAAAGAGAGGGGGTGATAGTATTCTTTCACCACTACGCGACACGGTTAATATTTTTTATCTAGAAAATTTCTTCATTTTCCATTTCTTTAAAATTATTTTTAAGATTTCATATTTTTCATTGAGATAAGGTAACGCAAACGTAACGGTAAGGTAAGAGACATTGTATAAAAATTAAAACTAAATATATTTATAACTAATTAAGATGAACGAACTATAAATAAAAATTCATGATGTCCAAAAAGGCATATTATTATTATATTATTTTTTCCTCATTTATGATGTTATTATTTTTATTTCTTATGTATGAATTATTTTATTATTTTAATTTGTAATGTAGTATTTATTATCTTTTTGATGTAAGTATAATTTTATTGATGTTAATATTGTAAAAAAAGTATTACTTAATTGTAAAATTTGCTTTCCTATCGCATTAGGTACCCACCTGTAAGGATAGTGATAATTGTTGTGATAAATAAATAAATAATAATAAAAAAAAAATGCTCCAGATAATCCCCATTAGGCAGAGTACCTACCCAGAAGGCTAGCGGCATTGCCTCGCTGGATGGCGAGGCTTAGACATTGACCCTGTAGTAGCTGCTGGTTCCGGTATCTCGAGTAGTTTCCGCTACTTTTTAAAAACATCTTTAAACAGCTATTAGGCTGGCAAGTTCGTACGTGACATTCCAATGGTCTGCGGGCGACGGGGGAGGTGTGACATCTTCACACAACTGACACAGTATAAATATAAGCTAAAGCAGTAAGGAAGCTACGTACAAACGCTCGAAACGACGCACGCCCACAGACGCACGTCTTAACAAGGCCTCTAAGCGGACATCGCAGTGCTCTCAATAGCGCGTGCCGCGTCGAGACGAGTGGTCACTGTTGTGTATTATTGTATTGAGAGCGCTGTCCGCGCGATTTTTAAAAATGCCGCGAGTGTATTGCGTAGTTTAGGGCTGCTTGAACTCGGCTGTATTAATTAATTTAATAAGTAGCTGTATTAATTTAAAGAAGTAGACGAAATTAATTTTATAGTGCCGTGTCCATGTTTTCCAATAATTTATTTAAAAAAGCTATTCATTAGAATGAGAATTTTTTACACTATAAAATTTAATAATAAAGCTTTTCGAACGTGTCGTAGCAGGCGAAAGTATTTTTCAGTAAGTAATTTATAATAACTAACAAAGAATAAAGACTTCTTAAAATGTTGAAGATTTTTCAATAACACAATTTTGTTTGTAAACTAGTTAATTCATTCGATTATTTGATCATTATAGAACCCAAATAAACGTTTTGATAAATAATAAAAAAATACCATTTAATTTTATAAGAATTAAAAGTGACAACCCTAATGCTTTGCTAGTTATGTCAAAAGAAAGCGCTAACTAGCTGGGATACAGCGCTAACTAAACAAAACTTTTTCAATTTTACAAAAATAAGAGGACAACCCTAACGCTTAATTGGCGCGTAGGAATTTATCTCAACAAAAAGGCCTAGTTTCCGTACTGCTTCAGCTTATATTTATACTGTGCAACTGACGTTCCTACTACGCGGCCCCGCCACCCGCACTCTTCTTTCCGCCCCTGCAACCTTTCGGTCCCCGTCCCGCAGACCATGAGATTGTCACGTATGAATTTGTTAGTACCTAGTCGTGATTATCTCACCCAGCCAGTGATTAGTGTTCCTCAGCCGAGGGACGGGCAGAAGCGCCACTAGGAGCCTGCCGTCTTTCGATATGTCGATGCTCGCGTCGTTGTGAATGCGGCATTTCTGCACTACCACGTTCTTTGTACCTGGCAAGAAGAAAAAACGAGTTGTTATAAAATTGGAAATTGTAGTTATTTCATGAATATAATATATGTTTCCAATAGATAACGCAATAATATGAGAAAGTCAAATCACACCAAAGGCAGACAAATATTTAATATGGTAGACTAGAACCGCAAAGCGCCTAGCCTTCATTTTACCTTATGATATGACAATAACCTCAAAGTAGTTTTATTTATTTTGATGGTAGTAGAGCGTTTGCGCATCAACTAAAGTATAAACAAAACACTAACTGTCAGCTATATCGGGCGTGTCGCCCGTGGTGAAGTCCCAGGTCTGCACGCGGTGCGAGGGCGCGGGCATGGCCTCAGAACCTCATCATATTCAGTAATTTATTTATTTAGGTGGTTGGCTAATGACGTTTACGTAGCGTCCAAAGTTATAACAAATCACAACCTGTCAGCTATATCAGGCGTGTCCCCCGTGGTGAAGTCCCAGGCCTGCATGCGGTGCGAGGGCGCGGGCAGGGCCTCAGAACCTCATAATATTCAGTCATTTAATTATTTAGGTGGTTGGCTAATGACGTTTACGTAGCGTCCAAAGTTAAAACAAATTACGCTATATCAGGCGTGTCCCCCGTGGTGAAGTCCCAGGCCTGCACGCGGTTCGAGGTCGCGAGCAGAGCCTCATAACCTCATAATATTCAGTCATTTATTTATTTAGGTGGTTAGCTAATGACGTTAACGTAGCGTCCAAAGTTAAAACAAATTACTAACTAAATAACTTTTTTTCTATTAAACATTTTATCCTATATCTATATATCATTGTGAATGCAAACATTTCAATAATAAAGATAAATGACTAACTGTCAGCTATATCAGGCGTGTCCCCCGTGGTGAAGTCCCAGGCCTGCACGCGGTGCGAGGGCGCGGGCAACGCCTCAGAGATGATGCCGGCGTCTAATAGCCCCGCCATGCCGGTCATGCGGCGCGGGCCGGCCGTGCCGGGGGCGCCGCCGCCCCCGCCCTCCCCGCCCGCGTCGTCGTCGACTAGCATAGCGTTCTATACCAGAAAAGTACAAACCTTTATTGCGATTTTATTTATTTATTTAGATGTACTTACAATACAAATTACAATCAAGTAAATGTTACATTAAAAAACAATGAATAAATCTGGATTGCAATTCAAAAGGATGTACATTCAGAATAATATTAATATTTAAACAATGATCACCGAGCATTACAATAGAAAAAGAAAACAAAAACTTAAATAATTATCCATAACCACAACGCACTCGCAGGTTTACATTGTACACCTGGATTGTAAATTCTAAGATTAACATTCCAAGAGCAGAAGGCAAAGGCATTAATCGTGTCGTGTAGCGGAAATTGTGAAATTTTACGTATTTTTAAGTCACTTGTACTATGCGCTGAATTATTTAAATACATTAAAAGAACTTATGTAAGTTAGTTAGCCTGATCATTGCACAAGGTCATGGCCTTGTTGAAAAATCTTTAAACAATAACAAACAATACATAAATCCAATGACTTTTAAAAACATATTTCTTCGACATCCTTCTTAATTTTACGCATGAAACAATAATTCTTACATGAAAATATTTGTACTGATTACGACTGAGGACTATTCCGCAGGGTAACCCCTTTGTAAATTTTCATATTTAACACAAGCGCGTGATGGTTTTGCACATTTCGCAGAATAAAAACATTGCTCTAATTAAGTTACTACATCTGAAACTTCAAAGCAGAATTGTTCTAATTATAAAAATCAATATGATTGCTTTTGCTCTGAAGTACATTAAGAGACATTGTCAGTTTTTGCGATCGCGTGGCACTCCCTTAAGTTCTACGGATATGATAAAAAAATATACCTACTAATTATGAAACATAGAAACAGAAAAGTAACAGAAGAGAGAGAGAAATATAGAGATAGAGAGGGGGGGGGGGAAGACGTAAGGAGATAGAAGAAAGAAAAAAACGGATATACGGATTTCCTAGCAAGCATTTTAAAATATTTAATTCCGTCCCTGGCGGTGGTATCAAGTCTCAACATAAGAGAAGATCCTTATAAAAGTCGTTAGAAAACAATGGGTGTTTTGAACAAACAGTTAAGTTAAGTATAATAAATTAATAACAAACAGATTAATTACCTGTGCGAGTATAATAGGCTGCAAGTATTCGTGTATTCGTGGTAGCCTTTGCTGTGGGGTTCCGGCCAGTTCAGCGTTGACGGGAAGGTCATTCACTTGCATTAGAGGCATGGCGACATTATTCAAGACAGTGTGGAACTGACCAGGCTCCTCTGACGCCCTGCTAGTAGACTCACTGCGAGGGGTCAGGATGTGAGGCCGATATGTAGCAAAAGGTCGTCGGCTACCCAGCTCAGATACCCCGCCCTGTAGAGGCGAGCGATTTCCTGGCGGATTATTATCCGTATTGTGGGTCTGCAACGCAAACATTTCTCTAACAGACGATGGTGTGTATAGGCGGATCGTTTGCAGACGCCGAAATCGGTTACGTGCGGCATTTCTTAACCTGATCGCTTGCATATGTGCTATTCTAATCAAATTAACTCTATGTTCAAACTCATTCATCACTTCTGACCGTGGCGACTCTTGATTTGAATTCTCAATTGGGGGTGACGCGGTTGACGGTCCTGCTATTGGCTCGTTCGGAGTGGGATCAGGTCTAGGGCTGGCATTACTTTTTTTGGCAGCCTTGGCTTTAGTAATCCAAGAACGCAAAGCTGGTATTCTATATGTGGTCACGGGTGGCAGAACTCTTTTCCTAATAAGTGGGTGAGATGTTGGATTAGTTCTGTGTAACGCTTTCTGTCGTCTGCTTTCTAAATATAAGTCTCGTCTAGTCCTAGCAGTAAGAGAGTTATTCCGGTTAGCAGCAGCTATTTGTACTGCTAGGCGATTACTCCACCGCTGTATATTACTTGCTATTACTGCAGAAGTTGTTGCCTCGTTTTGTGTTGAATTTTCAATTTCACTTGGAATTTGTGGGCCAATTTCGTTGTCTTCTTGATTTTGATCGCTTGGCACGTTTGGTAAGCGTTCTTCTTCAGTGTCATTTAATACATTCGGTGAAGAGGGATCGTCTGTCCCGTCAACATTGACAGGGCCGTGGTGATCGACGTTTACAATGCGAACAACATTCATGGAATCAACTCGTGATGAAGATGTAAGATTACTGTTAGATCTAGTATTATTTCTGTTCGTCATTAACATTAGACACGTCAAAGCTAAAGCTTTTTTTAGTGTACGTAGCATATTGATAATTAGTTGACTAAGACCTCTCTCTTCCAAGCACATCATCATCATATTGAACATTACAGATAGTACCTGCATCGCTCGCATTCGTATTTCATGACGCGTGGCACTAATTTCAATAGCGCGTGCAAAGTCTCTGCGGGATCTATTCGAGTATCGAGGCGCCCAACGATTTGTCGTAGGGTGTCTTGATCGTCGCCGAATTTCATCTTCCGGACGCCATCGATAACTCGATTGTAGTCTTCTTCTAAGTGATGGAGAAGATCGGATTCCAGTAGACCGTGTCAGAGGAGATCTATTTCTTTGCGTGGGTCTGGTCTCACCGGGATTATCAGTGGAAGTGTTAGGTTCACTTTCAGTCGGATTTGCATTGCTTGTACTTGCTGAAGTAGCCGACGCGTTGCGGTTTTCTACCTGTGATGTATCATTATCTTCATTTCTCTGATTATTTCTTGTAGATCTATTAGTACGAGTAATATTATCTGTCATTTCAGTTAGCATCATGCATCGTTCTAAAAGTGACCTAGTATAATAACTCGGTAAATCTTGTCTTCCCGTTTCTCTATGTAGCATCAAGATACGCCTTCGTAAATTTTCCCACATAGTACGTAATTCTCTCATGGTGACACGGTTGCCTCTTAACCACATATTCGTGAGTTGCATAGTATGCCTCTGTAATGCACTAACGCCACCTCTTACTTTTCTGTAAGCTTCATCAGGCGGGACCATACAGCCCCTTGTCCAAAAGTTATCCCGACTAGTCGAAGGTCTGTCAGGGTTCATGGCAGGCGTGCTCTGTGACCGACTTCCTACCGATTCCCTTTCTCTTGCAGATGAACTAGTCGATGGTTGAGGGTCATCAGTCGCCGAATTATTTTGGGTCCGAACACGGAATCTACTATTTGTCATTGATACATTGATTCCATTTCTTTCACGGGCAGCTTCCTCGTTGGGCGTTCCGTCATTGAGTGCAAAAAACATACGTTCAGTAGAAGTAGTAGGTTGAGATACTCTGTCATTTGATGCTGCACTGGGGGGTTGCTCATTTTCTCTAACTGCATCCTCTCGGAATGTTGAGTTTCTAGTTCTAAAAATATTAACTTCGAGCGACTGATCGCTATCCGAGTCTGAACTAGAAGAAAGGAAATCTCGGCGTAAGGTGGAGCTAAAAAGTCGCACACGAGGACGAATTCCTCCCCTGAGTCGGGTACTGCCTTCGCCATCATCAGAGTGAGCCCGCGAGCCAGCTCCACGCCGGGGAATATTGCGTTCTACGCTAGCTAGCGTCGATAGAGACATGTTAGTTATCAAATTTAATAGGCGGGTACCCGAGTCCCTCAATATGTCTCTAATCAGGTTGAGACTTTCATTGATTGTTTGATCCACCGGCGCCGACACAGGACTCATTTGGGTTGATGAATTTGTCATCGTCGGTCGTTGGGCTGTAGTTCGTGAAGTTGACGGTAAGTTTTCAAGTATGGAACTTGAGAGAATCGTTAAAGGACGAGCTGTCGACGTCGTTGGTCCTTCGTTATTGACATTTGTAGTATTGCTATTTCGGTTTAGATTGGAAACATGTTGTGATGGGGAGGAGTTTCGCCTGCGGCGCGAGAATTCCCTAATCAGAGGCTCTGGTCGAGAGGATGTAAATATGCTGGTACGCGCCGTATTAACAGTTATACGTCTTGGTCGCGTTGTTTCTGTAAACGAAGGTCTGCTTGATTGTGGGGTACCACTAGAAGTCGAGAATGGATTCGGTAAAAGTCTAGTTGTGCGTTCACTTTGATCAACAGTCCTAAATGAGCGAACCGACTCATTCAATGGTTGGAACGCTGAAGATCTAGAACCAAATATAGAATGTTCTTGAGGCAACGAACTTTCGTTCCTAGAAAACAAAAAAAGATATGTTATTTAATATATTATTATTACGATGAACAAATTCTTAAAATATATAAATCACACGTACCTAGTTGGAATTCTATCAAAAGATAAAACATCTAGATTGAGTAACCGGCTACTGTTTCCATCACCGTCACCAATATCTCCTGCATCGGGGCGTCGAGAGGGACCAGCGGTTGGATTTGCTACAAAATTTTATTTACTATAAATGTATATTATAATCAGTAGAAACAGCTTAACGCCGTAATATGAAATAACAAAGATTTCTTTTTAAATAGTTTCAAATGTTAATAACCTTGTTCGGAAGACGCCGTAGATGTGGATGGTCGAGCTGAACGTGTCCTACCAGAAGTTGAGGGTGAAATATCTGTTTCCATCGGGTCTGTACCCCTATCAATCTAAAAAATATTTCAAAATTATTATAAAATACAAAAAAGGTAACAAATGTTATTGCGAAAATTAATTACCATATTAGGCGGAGGTGGTGGATTACTAATAAGCCGATGGCGTACCATAAACAATCTTTGATAATTCCTAACTAAACTATCGTATCTTTGAACCAAGTTTTGGTAAGAATTAACTATCATGTCCTGTGCTGTTCCAGAATTTTCTTGAGGCCTATTCGCATTGCTAGGACTTTCATCCATATCGTCCCTTCTATTATTATTTGTGGTGTTAGGTGGTCCCCAGGTCCCATTTGGCTGTAGAACTGTAGGCGGTCCGCCACTTGGACTAGACCAAAGAGATATCCCAGTTATAAGTTTATAACCCAGAGCATCAAAAGCAACATATCTGGAAATAATATTGTCAAATAACAAAACGAAATTCATACATTATTAGAAAAATTCTTATCAGTGTCAATCACATACCGAACTTTCTCATTTACGTTATTGGTCGACACTTTGGTAAAAGGTGCTGGTTGGCTCCAGTCCCAGAAGTAAAGTTCATTGTATGTTGCTATCACTAATAGCTGCTCTCTAGGGTGGAAAGCTATGGAAGCTATAACTGTCTCATTACGGACATTCCACACTTCACTACCTCCCTGTAAAAAGTATGTATGATGGATGACTTAAAAATTTGGCACAGTAGAGTGTAAACATACACTCTGCCTGTGTATATTTAATGCCATTACTTACTTTAAGGACATTTAATGTTACTAAAGAGTAATTGGTAAAGTAATAAATCTACAATATAACTTACACTAGAGATATCCCAAACTCTGACTTGACCTCCAAGGCAGCCTGAACCTATAAGTTGTGGATGTGACGGGTGGAATGCAATGCACCATGGTGTTCGTGGGTGCCCCTTTAATATCCTCACATGTTTGCCACTTGAAAGCTCCGACACATAAACATTGTGGTTTCCATGAGTGGAAGCAACTTTGGTTCTACAAAAAATAAATCTATTTGTTGCATGTGATATGTGAACTTTTTAATATGTTATGTTATTAAATTTTAAAGTCACTATGAGCTTAGTATATTAATATTTAAAATTAACACCATATAAACATAATGCATATTTACTGGTTTTATCTAATAAGCTAACAATTTATTTATATAATTTTGTTATAATTTTAACTTACCCATCAGGACTAAATACCATCAGAAATGTTGATCTTGGGTAGCCAGGTAAGTCACAACACTAAAAATAAGAATTAAAGTTTTTTATTTCTTATGAAAATGTTAAAGGCAGAAAAGAAAAATAGTAGCATAAACACTTCAACTCACTCTTATCTTAAGTGGTTTCCGAACAAGAATATCCTCAGCAATGTTTTCAAGCACTGTCTTGTTGGATGGAGCATGTGGGGGGTTAATGCCCTGTTCTCTCCAATGCCAGCTTCGAGCAACATTGCCAACATTTTGAGCCTCATCAACTGGGTCATTCTTGTAACCGAGCCACTCATTATCTATTCCAGGATCCATTCTACTGAAATTACAATATGTAATGACAATACTTTGTTTGCAATCACCACACTCCCCTGTCATTTTGTTGGATCAAATAAATGTAGGTATTACTTGGTGTTCCTCTCACCTGATGTTAAGGGATCATAAAGCCAAAATGTGAAAGTGCACTTTACTTAACTAACTACACTGTGGAAGTGGCTAACTATCAGAACAAAACAATAATAAATGCAGGCATAGAATAGTTAAGAATAATTTTCAATAACATAAGGAGAACATTATTTTGTTCTTTTATTAACATGTCACCTGTTAAGCTGTAAATAATGTTCTGGCAATTAAATGATTTTTTGATTTGATCATGCACTTCAGTGCAAGATCATAAAAATATATGGACAACACATAAAATAATTTATTTGAAAGTGAAAACGTAAACACATGTAATTTTCACATAGATTAGTTTAAAAAAATATATCTAGAGCTTCATTTTGTTAAATGCACTAACTTGATAAATAACAAACAAATAACCAGTCTGTTAATTAGTTTCCTTGAGTATTACTCATTCTACTTAGTTATTTTAAATGAAAACTAATAATAGGAATTGAGTCTGATTTATAAGTTTGGAATTGTGGTCATGAGAAGCAGATATTATACATATTACCCTTTTTATTTGTGGCTCCTGAAATGCCTAAACAATAAACACATTTTTTGTCTAATGATAAACTATATACAAATGGAATTTAATAGTTACTTCTCACATAGGGGTGCTTTTATGTTTTATTCCTATTTTTTTATTTACCCAGAAATCTTACAGCTATGTTTACAAAATGACAAGTCAGCTGATCTAATACCATTATGTTATCAAAAAATGCTTTTACCAAATTACATAGGTATGGAAATTGTTTTTAAAATGTTTACTTACCTTGTTGGTGTTAAGTGATAATTACATCAAGAAATGATAAATTAATCTGAAAACAAAAACACCACCAAACAGTTAACATTTCTTTAAGAATTATTGGTCTCTGAAATGGCACTACATAGTAACTAGATTAATTGCTCGATGACATTAGTTATACATGTTTTTGATAAATAAGATACAAAAACATTAATATATAGGTAGCTTTACATAGTAGGTAATACTATATAGCTTATATCTATGCTTTTTGACCAGTAAGCCATATTGGAAATTGTCAACAGGTTATCCAATCATAAAATAGCAGACCCTATGTACATACTTTCAGAGCGCAGTGATAGAAACCTGAAATTCATGCTGTATTTTTATGATATAATTAGAAAACTCGCAATCGCTAATCATAATCATGTTATTACGAAGTTATTTACGGACGAAAAATACCTTGTTCATGTTGGAAAATATATAATGATGTGATGAAAAATCTTCACAATCCTTGTGGTATTATCTTTTTCATTTACAATGGTATTGTTTTATAGAATAAATACAATTTGCTTGCATGAAAATATACAACAGAAACAATCCAGCAATATACAATACAGCTGCAAGCGAAATTGACAGTGACAGTTGGGTGTCAGTCAATCGAAACAGCTAACATAAATTTGTTTATTTTTTACATTGGCAGCACAGTTTATAATTTTTAGAATAAAGATTGATTTATACTCAGAACAATTATGTTCTGAGGATTTATATATAGGAGACACTCATGACATTAGTTGATCAGAATCAACCTTAGAGTAATAAGAACGAAACAACAATCTAATAATGTTATTAATTAATTGTCTTTAGACATTTTTAACCTTTTTTTATTTACTTTGCCGCCGTAGAAAGCGTAAGCATAACCTTCAATATCCTCTGCACAATAACGTTTAGTTGCAAAACGCAGCCATTACTATGACCTGGATTAGCGGTGCGGGCGAAGAGGCATCATATCCTAGTTCGCTGTGATAGCAAATAATACAAAATAGAAATTAAAAAACTAGCAAAGCCGTCACAGACGTTTAGGAAGAAGCAATACACCACAATACACTCGCTACTAGACTAAATTAATCGCCTAGTGCGAACAAGGCTTAATGCGTTTTGCTTCGCCGGTCCCCCTAAATTAGTTAGAGCAATAAAGTTGGTTTTCATTCCTCAATCCTCATACTCGGAAAGTAGGTCTGAAGTTGCTTAAGGAGCGAATTGAAAGTAATGCTTTTCAGTACTAGAGAGAATCGTTTTTCTGACAGGTACTGTCATGTGTAGTTTTGACATATAACAGATTTCCTCTTCCCTTGTGTCGTAAAAGCGACTAACGGATCACCACGTAAGCTTATTATGCAGACTGTGCAGAAGTTGTTGATTTATGTAAAATAAAATTCACTCATTTTTTCTTTAGCTAATTCATATTGTTATTTTTACTAGCTTGTATTCATAACCCAGGTAAACACTGTGCTTTTCATGTTTACCTCGGGTGAAAGACTTAAAAAATCGCCCATTAGTAGACAAGTTTACAGCGCCCATAAACAAGTGACAATAGCTCCACACTTTTTTTTTTCTTTTGACTATCTGCTCCACAGCAATCTGTTCCAGAAACAATAAGCTGCTCATCTGACTGATAATTTAATATCCGGAGTGACTAGTGCTTAGAGAGAACCAGGTTTTAAAGGTACTGATTACTCTCATTTGATGTTGGAGAATCTGATTGGGAGACTGGGCATGTCCTGTCTCTTTAGTCTTATATGCCGCTGGCTGCCATTTCCGCTCAGTGAAGTGATTTCCTGCTTTACTGTTTTAATCTTTAGGTCTTGATAAATGTACTTGTTGCTTATACACTGGGGGATGTTGAAGATTGCTCTTAGTGTTTTGCTCTGAAATCTTTCTAGGATTTTGATGTTGCTGTTGCTGGATGTGTAAGCCACCAACCAACAGCCAACCCAAAGTTGGATGCCGTACGTCCATATCGGTTTCAGAATAGCTTTATACACCATCATTTTACTATCTGTCCTTAATTGAGAGTGACGTCCAATTAACCAGTACATACTTCGAAGCTTTGCGTCAAGTTGTTTACGCTTAGATCAGATATGCTTTTGCCAAGTCAGTTTCCTGTCCAAGTGCATTCCCAAGTACTTTGCATGCTCTTCTTGCGGGATTTCTTCGTCATTGAGTTTGACTGGCGGGCAAGTGTCCTCCCTACGCAGGGTGAAGGTCACGTGAGTTGACTTGTTTTGGTTTGCTTTTATTCTCCACTTCCTTAACCATATCTCAATTTCGTTAAGATGATCTTGGAGTAGCAGAGAAGCTGTATCTGGGTTTGTATGAACCGACAGAATTGCAGTGTCATCGGCGTAAGTAGCTACAGTGGTGTTCACTGTTGTGGGGAGGTCTGCCGTGTATATTAGGTAGAGTATTGGACCCAGAATACTGCTCTGTGGCACTCCAGACTTTATTTCATGCAATGCTGAGCATACATTTCTGAGTTTGACTTCAAAGCAGCGTTTCGTTAGGTAAGACTCTAGTAGGGGATAGAACGAGTGAGGAAGCCATTTCTTTACTTTGTACAGCAGACCTTTGTGCCACACTTTGTCAAAGGCCTGGCTGATGTCCAGAAATACTGCGGAGCAGTACTGTTTGTTTTCCAGTGATCTGCCAATCACATGGACGAGGCGGTGCACTTGTTCGATGGTACCGTGTTGAGCCCTAAACCCAAATTGATGGCTTGGAATGATGTTGTTAAGGTGTTCTTTCATTCTGGTTAGGAGGATTCTTTCGAACAACTTAATGGTGATCGGCAAGAGACTAATGGGTCGGTAGGAGGCCGCTTCTTGTGGGGGCTTTCCGGGCTTGAGTATCATTACCACCTGGGCGATTTTCCATTGACCTGGGTAGTGCGATAGTCTTAGGCAGGAGTTAAATATTTTGACCAGGGCCATTATTCCTTTATGTGGAAGGTTTTTCAATAGATTTGCGTCTATTTCATCATATCCTGCTGATTTTCTATCTTGCAGGTTTTTAATTTCTTTTTGGATCTCTCTTGGACTTGCACTTTTCAGAGGTAAACACATTTGCAGTGAGGTTTGAAGGTAATCTTCAACTTCGGATGTGTGATCAGAGTTGATGCCAGAGAATGGCTGGAAGACGTGACTCAGGTGCTCAGCAAAGACTGCTGTTTTCTCTTGGTCTGACTTGGCCCACTCTCCGGTGTTGGTTTTTATTGGTGTGACTTGGGTTTTGGGCCTTTTTAACTTTTTGGTCGCTCTCCACAGCGAGTAATTTGTGTTAGGCGAGGGGGTCAAACCAGACAGGTAAGTTTGTAGGTTGTCATTATGGTAAGTTTTGATTAGTTCCTTAAGTTTGTTGCGTGGTTTGCCAGATTTTCCTTAATCTGCGACGCTCAGCCACTTTTCAAAGGCAGACCTTAAAAACAATATTTTGTTTTTAAGGTCTGCCTTTCTGCTTGGCCCCGTCATGTGCCTGGGAAGCCTCTTTAGCTGCGCTGTGGATAGTTTTGTTGAAAGTTTCAAGAGCGTCCTCCAAATCCTCTGTTGTTCTGATGTTTGTTCGTAAATCAGTTCCAGCCGTCACTAAACATTGGTAGAGTCTCCAGTTCATAGTTTTGATGCTATATATTTTAGGGGGTGGTTCGTTAAGTAAGATGTTTGTGTTGAGGTTTAGGACGACTGGACTGTGGTCCGAAGATAGGTCTGAAAATGACTCAGTGTTCATAAGGTTACTGTCTATGTTTTTGGTCATAAAGAAATCTAGCAGGTCGGGGGTCTTTTTATTATCCGTTGGCCAGTAAGTGGGTTCTCTGTGTGTCATGCACTCTAGTCTCAACTCCTGCATTGAGATATAAAGTTGCCTTCCGCGAGGGTTAATAAGTCTAGAACCCCAGTAAAGGTGTTTGGAATTCCAATCGCCGCCACAGATAAATCTTGCACCTAGTGTATCGAAGTATTTGTTAAAGTCACTACTAGTTATTGTGTGTCTAGGTGGGCAGTATATTAAAGATATAGCAATTTCTACTTTGTTGTTTTGTAGTTTCACAGAAGTTGCTTGAATCTTTTCTGTACTGAAGTTCTCAATTGGGTAATGTTTTATACAACTTTTTATAATGATCGCGGTTCCTCCGTGACTGTTACCAGACGGGTGGTTTGTTGTGTATATTGTGTAGTCTTTAATGGCTATGTGAGGCTTTGCTGTAAATCTTGTTTCCGATATTAAAGCAATATCAATCATTTCCATTCTTAGAAATGTGTTAAGTTCTTGACGTCTTTCCGTCAAGCCGTTGGCATTCCAGACTAATATTCTGAAATTGTGTGTCATTTTTTAACAAGGCTGGCGACTAGTTGGACAATGCGTTCCATCATCTTATCCATCATTTGGTCCATGATTGTCATCATTTTGTGTTGAATTTTGTCAAACATTGTCTGCATGAGGTCTATCATATCCCCGTTTGTGCCAGACTGGTTTTCTGTTGCACGTGGGTTTCTGGTCTTTGCTGCTTGCGCATACGTTTCCGTAGATTGCTGTTGTTCTTCATGTATTTTCACGATGTTGTGAGTATTGTCCGGTATTCTATTTGTTAATTGGATGTTTTCTCTAATTTTAGGTTAGGTTTTCAGAATTCTCTCCTTGTACTGTTTATATTTAGCACAACCCTTGTAACTAGCAGGGTGATTTTCTAGGCAGTTTGCGCATGTGGCTGTAGTGTCTGGTGATTTTTTGCACGTCACGGTGGGGTGATCACTACCGCATTTGACGCATCTGAAAGGTCTAAAACATTGATTTTTTGTATGTCCGAATCTTTGACACCTCTTATATTGTATAACTTCCTTCTTTTTATATGGAGCTTCAAATGTCACCTGCATGTTCATTAGTTGCTTTATGTTGAATATTTCTTTGTTATTAGGTTCAGGTTCTAGATCCACATAAAAGAGGGTAGGGGGTCCTTTGTGGTTCTATGGAGTACATTTATTGTTTGTCTGGTATCGTGTCCTAGTTCCATCAGCTCCTTTGCTATCATGGAGGTATCTTCCGTGGAGTGTAGTCCTCGGAGTATGCCTCTATAGGCTCTTTCACTTTTTAGTTGATAAGTATAATGCGCTACGTTTTTGGTAGCGAAGTTATCTCTGATTGATTTATATGATTGGATATTCATCGGCATCAGCTTAATTACATGCTCAGACCTTAATGTCGTCATGGTGTAAAGGCTCTGGTCTATAAATTCGTCTAACATTGTCTTTAGCGATTTTATGTTGAGTACGCCTGTCACAAAGATAGGTTCGGGCTTAGGTGTGTATGTCTTCTGAGCTGCTGCTGTATTAGAGTCTTCAATTTTGTTTGTTGTTATGGCGTAGGTTGGTTTATGTTTTGTCTTTTTCAAGACTTTACTTTGCATTGGGCTAGTTTCTTTCCTTTTCTTGCTTCTGGCAGGAGTTTTGTCTCTTTGCCACTCATTTTTGGCTAAATCATCTTGATCGCTGATAGTTATGATAGGCTCTGTTTCTATATTTTTTTAATGTTCTACATTGTCCTCAGCTTCGGGTCTTAGGTAGACAATGGAACTAAGTGAAGCACTTCTCTGCCTGGATATAAACAGGCTAGGGTGGAACGCTTGCTGGACAAGCTTTTTAGTATTTTCTTTAAGACCAGTAGCATTTACTAATAAAGAGGCCTGGGTACCCGCCTCTCTATAGTATAGCTCCACACTGTACGACGAATTACGAACCAATAGACAGGGGGGGGCCGTTTGTACGCTAGCAATCACACAGTTAGCCAATTCTCATAAATATAAAAACAAATATTTTCGTTTAAATCGTAACGGAAATGAACAATTTATTGGGCGATTTTCTGACAGCCCAAATTAAAGTGTAAAAACTAGTTCAAAATCACTCGTTAGATGAAAGTTTTATATTTTTAGCGTTTTATTAACACTTAAATATACTTAAGTAAAATTTTAAACACTGAAAAAAGACGACAACCTCAGGCGGGAATCGAACCACGCACCTTCCGCACTCCGGGCGGCTGCCTTAACCACTTGGCTACCGAGGTCTGGCTTTCAACCGTCGAAATTTGTCAGTGCTTGATGCTTATGTTTTTAGTCAACATTGCTTCATCAAATTTTAGAAGTTTTCACCTCTGAGATCCGAAAGAAATATTTTTACAAATATTTAAACATTCGGTTAAGATGAAGCTGCGTTTATTGATGAAAGTTTTATATTTTTAGCGTTTTATTAACGCTTAAATATACTTAAGTAAAGTTTTAAACACTGAGAGAGAAGAGAAGAAAAATTTTACTCGTTAGATGGCGTTTTTTGAAAGCCGAGCTTTACAATAACGTTTTAGCAAAAAAGCCGTACAACACACGGACATATAATAAGAAGTATGTCTGTGGTACAACAACGTTTTAACGTTACAACGTACAACTACCTAAGGGCTGTAATAAATTCTCACTTTAGCTTTTCTACCAAAAAAATAAAAAATAGTACTACCTATTTTCATTCAGGACATCCAGGACATTTCTATTTTGGAATGGAATAAATATTACGCAGCCATACACGTGCTCTTAATCTATGCTAAGCGCCATCTATGAAGTCATTACGAACCAATTTCTTTATTTTTTAATTTGGAAAATCGCCCAATACGTAGCCAACGAACCTGCCTTTTGGCCAGAAAAGGAGAAAGTTTGTTGTTGTTGTTTTTAATACACAATTATGAGGTGTGCGTGTGATGGCTGTCTTGCAAAGAGTAGAGCTATTAAAAAAGGGCTGTCTTGTCTATAATAAATAAGTCGACCGACGGTCCCGAATAAAAAAGTCAAAAATACCTCTGTGACTCAAAGAGTAGTTACTTTATTACTTAGTTACTTTAGTAGATACGAAAGTTAGTTTATTTTATTTTTGATATCAGAACTTACAGCTCTATCAATGTATATTTAATTATTTTCTCTACGCCATATTATAGTTTCTGAGATATACAAGCTAACAACGTTCTATGTATTTAGTCTCCGTGCTAAAATGAACGAAGTGCATACGTAAAGCCGCGTCCGCTGCGCCATGTTTTGAACAGAACATTGTTCATGAACTTCAGGAATGTTCAGTAAAAAAAGTTTTTAAACAAAATTTCACTCCGCCCGCAGACGTACGCGGGGGATGTTTTCCACAAACTCCGGACAAACACGTTCAAGTGTATTTGTTCGACAAAATAAGTTTTCGAACAATGTTCTGTTCAAAACATGGCGCAGCGGACGCGGCGTAAGAGGCCTATTACATCTCGACCGTGATTTTTGCTAAAAATTGCCAAACTTGGCGTTTTTGATCTCAGAAACAATAATTCATTAACAGTTTTGACTTATTGAATAGTATAGAATTGATGGTTAAACAAACTTACCTGAAGTGAAGTTTGACCGTAATTGTACTTCGACGTTGCATCCTCGAGATTTATATTCACAAGGTAGTCCACTCTTCAATGTACCAGGCATCCAACACATATTAAGAGCTATCTAAAAGAAATTTTATTAAAAAAAACATGAAACGTTACCCATAGTATAGACACAGGCGCCATCTAGTGAATACCAACCAAGTGCACGAGTTTGTCACCCGCGCTGTCATCGTCATTCACTTTTAGAGCTTTTTTGCAAAATTAATTTATATGGGGCCAGCATGTAAGGGAAGGGAGGGATCTTTATATAAATCTCTTCGAATGCAACGTCTCGTACAATTACGGTCAAACTTTACTTCAGGTAAGTTTGTTTAACCATCAATTGTACTTCGACGTTGCATCCTCGATATTTATATTCACAAGGTAGATGTTTAGAACAAAAATTTTGCGAAATAATTTAAGTACCTATATGATTTAATTCAACTATTATAATTGAGTATTTACGAGTATAACCGATTAAATATAATTAGGTACCATATTAGTACAAACCAGTATGATATATTATAATGAATGGTAAGCTAGAAATTAATCAATGTAAATAGCCGCTGCAAAGGCATTATCGTCACTCTCAATAGTAAGGGGTCGATTGTAAAACCGAGCAAACACCAGAGAATTACCAGTCCATCCTGCAGTTATTGAAAGGCCTTTTCTGTTTGCTGCCGAGGTGGACGTGGACGCGTGTCTTACACGTGTGTGCTGAGAATAAAGAAGTGTCAATACCGCTGTTAAATAGGGTGTTTTTAAACTAACGACTTAATGTAGAACTAGTTGCATTATGAATAGGCTTCAGGTGAGCAATAACCTTTCCATTCTAGGTTTATCTCTGTAAACTTTAGTCATATCTAAGTAGGACAGTAATGTTTTTGCAGGGCAGATCTCAATCTTATTTAGAAAAAATGGTATAAATAAACAAGGCGGTCGTCGCCCTGGAGCAGATGTTTTAATTAAATCATCCCCAATGGTTTCGACATAGTTATTATTTATTTTTAAATTAGAAATTCGAAGTTAACGTCTGTACTCGTTGTGCGGTTGACAATGCGAGCAGAGTTACTAATTTTTTAGTAATAAACTCCAGAGCAAGTTCCTCATTTGGATATAAATTACTAAGGTGATTGATTACAATCTTTGGATCTCACGTCTCCGAATATTTCGGATGACTAGGTTTAGTCCTGTAAATACCGTTAAAAAATCGAACAACTAAATCAGCTTCACTATAACGTTTGCCCTAAATAGCTAGAGCAGAACGATGCATATTTAATGAACTACAACTAATTTTTGCTGTTAACAGTTGACCGTAAGGAATTTTGATAGAATTGGAAGTGGGGAGTTATAGAAATCAACTTTATAAATATCACAATAACTCCACCATTTCGTAAAAGCGACATTGTATTGTTTTAGTGAGGATGTAGACAATGAGGAAATCATCACCTCGATGGTTTCATTACATAACGATTGTCTTTGAAATGCTTTTCTGATAATTTGTATGCTACCAGGATAAGTTTCTTGCAAAGGGGGTGCTGGGTCCTGAAAGGTGATAATAACATATCGTCACTTGGGCCGAAGTATATTGGTGGTGAGCTACTGAGCTAAGTAGGGGATACCAGGGTTGACTCGGCCAATACGATACGACTAGTACACCAGTGGCTTCGTCGTTAATTATTTTCCTGAAGCATTTTAATATGAGCGAGAAAGGGGGAAAAGCATAAAAATAAAATATATTCCAATTTAAGGTGAATGCATCTATGTGAAAAGCGTAGGGGTCACGTTGCCATGAGACGTATTTATTGCATTTATAATTTTGGTAAGTAGCAAAGAGATCTTTAAGAGGTGTCCCAAACGATTGAACAATTTTTTCGAACACAGGTGCCGACATTTGCCAATCTGTATCGATATTCATACGCCGTGACTCCTTATCCGCCATGAAGTTATCTTTAGATTTTATGTAGGATGCAAAGACAAATATTTTGCGTTTCTCGCACCATTGCCATAGACGACAAGTGATATTATTTAAAGGAACTTATTGTACTCCACCCATTCTATTAATATTTATTTGTTCAAGAATGCGTTTTCGTTTTCCTATTGGCAATTGCAAACACATATTTTCTGAATTTAATTCAAAACCGAGAAATTTTCTAGTCTTTTGTGGTTCCAAGCTACTCTTTTTGAAGTTTTTATCAAAGCCTAGATTTTGTAATAAACAAACAGTTTCGAGAACAAAACTTTTACATTCTTCATAAGAATGGCCAAGGCACAAGATCTAAATATATTAGAATTAAAAAACCTCTGTTTCTAAGATAAATCCGGTAGATAGACCGGTTTCATGAGTTTCGTAAAGACATAATAAGGTGCTGAACTAAGTTCAATGCAGGCACTAAAATTCATACGTAGATATTACTTTTGTGTCCCAAAAATTTTAACCTTAAATACTTTTTGTAGTTTTCATCAATAGGAACCAAAGAAAAAAATACGCGTATTTGATATCAACATTGGCCATATAACTGTCTTGGAACAATAATTTGCTTGCTGTCCGTATGTCCTCCATTTTAAAGTGGTATGAGGCGACAGCTTTATTCTATGATTTTAGGTTCAAGATAAATCTGGACGATCCATCACTTTTAGGTGTTAAGAATATGGGAGAAATAAATTGGTCTTTGACATCCTCTCATATGCATATTACTCCTGACTGGCACAAGTCAGATATAGCTGTGATTAACTTACTTATTTCAGCCGAAGAAAAGTTAGGAGTGATAGGTTCAGTAGCTTGCTTTACATTATCATAGTACAGTACAGTATACAGTTTGATCTACACGTGTTTCTAATCACTCCCTGTCTTTATTCATAATTACGACAATATTGTAATATTTTTTCATTGAGAGTTGTACCAAGTGAAGTTTGAAGTCATATCGTTCTAAATTGTTGTCTATTATTAACTGATTCCAATTAAACAAGGCCTAATTATCGTGAAAATCATTCAGAAAGTGTTGTGAAGTGACCTTCATTTGACCGCAGCAGCAACTTTGAATAGAGGTGAACACAAAGAGCCGGGAATTTACCTACAAATACTTATCGCCTGTGTTACATGTTACACATGCAAAATTTCGACATAATATGTTGTCAGTCTCTTGGTGCATTGGATTGCGAAAGGCGTATTTTGCTGCTGAACAAGTTGGAGACTGTGGTTCGAACCCTGCGAGAATACTTTTTGGCAATTTGATTCGTTTTTGCTTTTGTTTTCTTTTTCTTTTATTAAACGAAGAGGGAAAGGGATAGGGGTGCAGGAAGAGGAAAAGAAGAAGAAAAGGAAGAAAAAAAAAATTTTTCTTTTGTTTATTTGTTTTTTTTTTTAATTATTAGAAAAATGAAGTTTCCTTGCTGTAATTCGACAAAGGAGTCATCTACAGGTGCATTAACATGTTCTAAATGTAAGAACATTTACCATATTCAGTGTCTGTATCCCACAGAAAAGAAAAAGATTTTTACGACCGAGCTCAGGCAATCATGGGCGTGCCCTAGTTGCTCCTTGTGTCAACCTAGACAACGTACCAGTGACAACACTCCAGTCAGAGACAGTTCTCGCAGTCAACAGAATACGAGCGAAAATATATCATCAAAAAGAGGTGGTTCTTGCACACTCTCGCCACCCGTCGATTTTTCGGCATCAACATCCACGGAAATCAAGAACTATATTTCTTCTGAATTTGAGAAACTGCGATGTGATTTGATGAGAGATTTGAGATCTTCATTTGCGGATATAATGTCCAAGGAGCTTAAACCCATAAAGGATGAAATTTCCAACATAAGAGAATCAATGACCTTCATCAACACGGAGTTTGAGAACATTACAAAAAGAGTGGAATGCCTCGAGACTAGTTTGAAGAATCTTTCTTGTAAACCTGCGGAGTTGAAAACCCTACATTCATCAATTAATAGTTTGGAAATAGAGAACAATAATCGGGAACAATGGGCACGGCGCTCTAATATTGAGATATTTGGTATCCCAGAGAAGAAGGGTGAAAATCTTCTGTCGATTGTCAAGGGTATAGCTGATCGTGCTGAGTTTCCGATTGATTTATCTCGTGATGTGGATTTCGTTACGCGAGTTGCACCCAAAACTAACGATAATAAAAAGATAAAGCCGATTGTGTTTAGATTCCTGGCTCGCTATAAAAAGGACGACTTTTTGGCTAGTGTTAAAAGGCTAAAACTAAAAGCATGCGATATTGGTTTTACTGGTGATGACAAACAAATCTTCTTTAACGATCATCTAACTAGTATGAATAAAGCCCTTTTACAGCAAGCTAAGGCTATGGCTAAGGAGAAAAATTATAAGTACGTCTGGGTTAAGAATTGCGCTATTTTGGTGCGTCGTGACGATACTGGTCATGTTATTAATATATCTAATAAAAACGATTTAAACAAGATCAAATAGGCGTGTACAGTTGTTCGTTGTACCTGGTTGTTTGTTTTTTTGGTTCGGTTTGCTTATTTGGTCTTAGGAGCTTGTTCGGTGACAAATACCTATTTAATAATAAAAATCTTGTTCGGGTTAATTTTCATAATAGTTTACTATACGTAGATATTGTGTATGAATTATTGAGCTTATGTCCAGATGGCGACTAATAATAATATTTCAGTGCTTTATCAGAATGTTCGCGGCTTGCGTACGAAGACAGAAGAACTTTTCAGTAACGTTTTGTTATCCGATTCTGAAATAATCTGTTTAAGTGAAACTTGGTTATTGTCCAGTATTTTTGACACTGAGTTGTTTGATGAGCGTTATAATGTGTACCGATGTGATCGAGATTATGATTTGCGTGGTGACCGTTTTGGTGGAGGTGTATTAATAGCAGTAAGACGTGATTTATCTGTTCGCTTCTCAGGTTGTATCACTGTTGCGGATGCTGCTGCAGAAGTCCTTAAAGTGTCAATTGACATTCAATCTGCTTTCAGTAAAAGATTGCTTCACGTTTACTGCGGTTATTTTCCTCACGGTCGTCTTCAACTGAACTCTTTAAGCACGTTCTTCGAAACTGCGTCTGATTTTCTGATGAATCATTCAGACGATGAGTTTCTAATTCTTGGTGACTTCAACATTTCTGCTGCAAGATGGTCTCAATGCAACAACAACAATAATCTTGTAAATATTGACAGTGATGACCTTTCTGTTCAGGCAATAAGTAGCTTTTTGAACTTTTCTAATATGAAACAATTTAACTTTATACCTAATTGTAACAATAGACAGCTTGACTTGGTTATTAGTAGTTTGCATTGTAATGTAGATCGTTGTTTCTCGCCGTTGGTTCCCGAAGATGCGCATCATCCATGCTTGGAAATAAAAATACGATTACTCTATTCTAAGACCCTCCAGCAGTTACCACGATTTGTGAAGTTATTTCATGACGCTGACTACACTATTATAAACGAGGAATTATCCGCTATAAATTGGCGCACTATTCTTAGTACAAGTGATATAGCATTAGCTGTTGAGAGATTCTACGGAACCATAAATGATATTATTGCAAAACATGTTCCGGTTAAAATAAAGAAAAATGATACACAATATCCCAAATGGTTTACTAAAGCTCTTATAAAAATTGTCAAAGAAAAATTAAAGTATCACAAAAAATGGAAAACTTATGGCAGATTACATGATTTGGAGACTTACCGTTTACTGCGGGAAAGACAGAAAAGAGTACAAACGGAATGTTACAATAAATTCATCTGCAATGCTGAGAATAAAATAGGTCATAATAGTAGACACTTCTGGTCTTTTATCAAATCCAAAAAATCAACTGCTAATATTCCTGATACTATGTCCTTTGGTAGTATTATTGTATCGAGTGGCAAGGACATTTGCGATCTATTCAACCAATACTTTCATTCTGTCTTTGATGCGGAATCTGGTCCTTCTCTAGTAAAACGCTGTGCTGACAAGAGCATATCCATCAATAGTGTAGGAATTTCTGAATCTGACATTGAAAAATATTTAGCTGGGATTGACATTAATAAGAGTAGTGGTCCTGACAATATACCACCGATATTTTTAAAAATGTGCCGTCAATTCCTTACTTTACCATTGTTCCTTTTGTTTAATTTATCTCTAAGTTCTGGCGTGATGCCTGAGGTGTGGAAACTTTCATACGTTGTTCCCATATTTAAGTCTGGAGATAAACATAATATACTAAACTATAGACCAACCTCTAAACTAAGCACATTACCTAAACTATTTGAGAAAATAATTTATGATAAAATATATCCTTTGTTGAGGCCTCTCATAGTAGAAGAACAACACGGTTTCGTAGATAAAAAAATCTACTGAAACTAATATGTGTGAGTTTATTCATAAAATTGCTTCTGCAATGGATCAAGGGTATCAAGTTGATGTTATTTACACTGATTTAGCAATCGACAGTGTTGCTATTTGCTGATGATATGAAAATATATAGAGTTATCAAATCTCCGCTAGACTGTGCATTGTTACAGAATGCCCTTAATAAGTTAAATACTTACTGTAACAATAATTTGTTATATTTAAATATTCTAAAGTGTCATGTAATTTCATTTTCTCGGAAGCGTAGCACTATTGAATATGATTACATATTAAGTGATAATATATTGGAACGGGTGTCCGAGGTGAGAGACCTGGGACTGTATCTTGATCGTAAATTGTCATTTCGTGCTCACATCGGTCATATTACTTCTAGGGCATATCGAATGCTTGGTTTTATAATTAGAACTGGAAGGGACTTCAAAAAGTGTTCTACTTTAATACTTTTGTATAACTCGTATGTAAGATCCATTTTGGAGTACGCATCAACTGTTTGGAACCCTCAGTATAAGATACATATCAATAGCATTGAACGTATACAGAAAAAATTCATTAAACATCTATCTTATAAGTGTGAGCATTCTGTTCATTCCAATCTTGCACCGCTTGTAGAACGCTGTGCTGAACGAGATCTAGTGTTTCTGTTTAAGCTACTTAACAACTACATAGATTCGCCCTTTCTTTTAAGTTGCGTAAATTTAAGATGTCCCCGAACAAGCTCGCGCAATAAAAAGGTATTTAGTGTCCCCCTTACTAGCACCAAACATTTGTCTGACACTTTCTTGTACCGGTCGTGTTTACGTTATAATGAACTTCATATAGACATGGATATATTTGATGATACGATCGCTATCTTCAAACGTAATATTAGGGAATGTAAGGATCCATAATGTTTATTTTTAAATTTAATTTAATTTTGTACCTTTAATTTAGTAGGTACTCAAACTCATGTATTAGTAATAAGTGGAAACTTAACTGATGTATGTAAAATTGTATGTAACATTTATAAACTATATTATATTGTATGTTTCCCAAATAAAGTAAAATAAAAAATAAAAAATAAAATTATTAAATGGTATTTTGTAACCAGTAACGTACTGTCAGACTACCGGGTCATTTGCGATTGAAAACCATGTGTCAACAAAAAAAACATTTATACGACCAGCGTGTAAGGTTACCTTGGTTGTTATTTACGCAACATCGGTCTGTATGACGGTCTCACTGCTGTCGTGGTGTGATAGCGGGCGGACGTCGGTGCTTGCGCTGATCGCCTCGGAGGTGGATACGGGAATCTTTGCTTGCTCCCACCCGGCCTGGCAACCCATGACCTTGTTGCTTGGATGGGTCTTGCCACTTTTCCTGCTGGGCGACGTAGTTCTTAGTGAAGTTGACGGTCCAATGTTGTTAGTATTCCGTATTTGCAAACCAGATTTTTCAGCGGCCTTAGCAGATTCTATCTTTTCTCCCAAATTTTCTCCAAAAGAGTGTGCGTCTCTTTTAACATCTTGTGTCATTGACAAGAATTTTTTATCAAGAGTAGGCAGGTAGTGTAAGCATTTTTCTATTAATGGTATTTTCATAATGTAAATGCAGCATAATTTGGCCAACTAACAGGTATCAAAGTTGTTGCTAACAGTTCTTTTTTATTATCTTTGTTCATACCATCTATGAGGATTTCCCTAGCGTTTAGAGACCTCTTCTGGTATTTTGGGTCCCAATGGTACCTCCTTCACTTTAGAAACTCCAAGAACGTCAAGAAAATCCGACGATATTGAATTTACAACTGGTAACTCCTCTGCTGCGCTTGGATTATTACGACTAGGTATCGGTAAGATCCGGACTGTGTACTTGTGCTACGGTCATGACAGATCGTAAGTCTTTTTCAATATTAGATTTATATACGTCCGTTATTTACGGTTCTTTATTGAAATCGGAGTCACTAAGCCTTGTGGTAGGCGAGAGGCCTCGCGCAAACGAAGTCATTTGAAAGGAATGATCAAAGAATAGAATTGCCGTAATCGCGTCACAGCACAGGGTAGATACCCGTAACATCGATCGTAATCGTGTCAAGATACTAGATTTCATATTAGCACTGACCGTAATCACGTCACGGTACTACATTAGTGTGCAGTATGTAAGGCGGAACTGTAAGATTTTGTAGAAATCACTTGCACACAAAAAAACACTTCAATAAAAAGATAAGTAAAAAATAAAATAGAATGTAGGTACTGCCTCGCGCAAACGAAGCGTCATTTGGAAGGAATGACCGAGGAATATAATTGCCGTAATCGCGTCACAGCATAGGGTAGGTACCCGTAATATCGATCGTACAGTTCTCTCCTAACTATCAAAGAGTGAATACGCGTCCGTTTATAATAAGTTGTTTTTACCTACCCTCATTATGGCAAAGTGCTACAGTTGTAATAAATTGTTAAATAAGAAAACCACAATTTTGGAGTGCAGCCATTGTCAAAAAGTGGTGCATGGTACCACTGTTTGCTCAGGATTGAGTGCCAAACAGCTTACTGCGCTCAAAGCCGCCGAAAATTTGGAGTGGACTTGTAGCGACTGCAATCAAAACACTTCTCGACGGAAATCCTTTGTTACACTTGCCGAATACGAAGAAGAAGAAGATGCTGAAGTAAACGTCTCAGGAGCCAACGTCGACTATAAACATTTACTGCAAGAGTTAAAAAAAGACGTAAGAAACATTGTGACGCAAGAAATTCGGGCTATCGCAACTTTGCTACAGTACTGCAGTGAAAAGGTGGATGAGTTTACAGTGTCCGTGGAGGCATTAACTAGTAAAGTAAAGGATATGGAGAAAAAGATCATACACCTCGAAAATCGGAACCGGTCAAGTCTGCTAAAAATTGAATACATGGAGTAGCGTAATGTGGAACTAGAGCAGCAGCTGCTGAGTGACCATGTCAAAATCTCAGGTATTCCGGACTCGAATGAAAACGAACTGCCTAAACTTGTAGAAGATGTTGTTGCAAAGCTTGGAGCATCAAAAGAGGATGTAGTATCAATCAAACGGCTTCCTAATCGTCGAACTGGATCTGGAGTGGTACATGTCCAAGTGCGCAAGGAATCTACCCGTAAGATGCTGATGTCCGCTGCCCGCGATTCTACCATTACAGCTAAGGATCTCATACCCAACCTGTCCGGAGCGCCAGCTACGGAGAAGATCTACGTAAGAGAGGCGCTCACGTCATTTCATAAAAACCTGTTATGGCAGGCTAAGCAAGAGCTGAAAGGTATATTCAAATATATTTGGATCCGAGGCGGTAAAGTGCTTGTGCGTAAGAACGATAATGCAAAGGTATTTAAACTTAGATCTAAGAACGATATTGAAAATATTTTATCTAACAATAACTAACTAAGCCTTTTAAAACCTTACTACTTTATATTAACAGTTTATTTATGGATTATATAAAAGATAATAATGTTATTGAACTATTTGATTGTGTAGATTATTCAACCTTTAAATGTTTAGTGCCAAACAGTAGCCAAAACTTAACTTTATTGCATGTAAATGTAAGATCATTAATTAAAAACTTTTCTAAAATTGAGCAATTATTAAGTGTCGCGTCCTTAGATGTAATAGTCCTTACTGAAGTGAGTGTCTCCGAAAGCGTCAAATCTTTGTTTAATCTGCAAGGATATTCTATGCACTCCGAGTTGCGAAAAAATAAAAAGGGTTGCGGAATAATAGTGTACGTAAAAAAGAAGTATGAGTTCAAGCCAATTAAAACCGCAACATTACATTTTGAATGTCTTGTAGGTACAATTACTTCCACTAGCCACTCTTTAACACTATGTGCCGTGTACCGACCGCCACATAATAACAAATATCAATTTATCGTCGAATTGGACAAACTGCTTGACCGGTTTGCGAACACTGATTTGATTGTTTTGGGAGACATAAACATTAATTTAAAGATCGATAATCCTGTTAAAAAATCATACATGGACATAATGAGCGGGCACGGTCTATCATGCGGCATCACTGACTACACAAGAATAGAACTGCTGAACGATCTAGTAACAAAAAGTTGTATCGACCACATACTCGTATTTGTCCGATTCCGCATGAGAGACGTGTACTCGGGCGCGCTCTGCACTGTACTGGCTGACCATAGGATAACTGCAGCGACAATCGTTTATAATTCTAACGTACAGGACGCTCCTATTTTTGTGACTCGGCTAGACAATTATTGTAAGTTAAACAATTTACTAGAAAAAGTTGATTGGAACTCCACGTTAAATATGACCTGTCCAGATAAAATATACAAATTTATTAATAAAAAATTTAGTAATTGTTATAATGAATCCAAATATAAACAAAAAATAAGTGCTTCAAAACGTAATATACATAAATGGGTCAATAAAAATATTATAAATCTAACTAAAAAGAGACCAATTATACTCCGAGTGGATAAAAGACACTAGTAACAAAGAACTTAGGATAAAATACAATAAATTAAGAAATAAAACAAATAAAGTTATATGTAAAAGTAAAAATATGCATATAAGGAGTGAAATTAACAAATGCAAACGAGACACAAGAAAGATGTGGCAAATATTAAACAATATATCAGGCAAGATATCAAACTCAATTGATAAGTCGATTATGAAAGCATTTAGTGAAGAAAAGTGTCAAAAAAATATAGCTAACAATTTTGCTAACAAGTTTCAAAATAATGTTAAATCTATTATTCCTAATTGCCCACATAATATACTGAGTAAGAGTGAGTATACTAGATCAATAGACAAATCAATGTTCTTTCCAAAAGCTACACACAAAGATATACACAAAATTTTAAAACACACCAATCCGTACAAAGCTCCGGGTGTTGATTGTATTCGAGCAGTCGACATAATGTGATTATCTGATAGAATAGTGGGTGCTATAACGCAGTTTATAAACACTAGTAAAGCCACTGGGCGGTACCCCCAGGAACTGAAAACAGGTATAATTCGGCCTATCCATAAAGGTGGTAGCACACGAGACTACGGTAAGTACCGTCCAATCACTATTTCACCGGTTTTAGATAAGATTACTGAAAAATTTATATGTGGCAAAATACAATTTTTTTTTTCAGTTAACAACATTCTGTCTTCGTAACAATATGGCTTCCAGCCAAATTAAAAACACAACGCTGCTTTTGTCTCGTTTCACGGATGACCTTAATAATTATTTAAACGAAAAAAGACATGTAATCTTAGTATTTATAGATTACGGAAAGGCGTTTGATACGTTACGTCACGATTTGCTAATTGAAAGGTTAGTTATTAGTGGAATAAGAGGCAACTTGTTGGGTTGGTTTAAGAATTATCTTAGCGACCGTAACTACCAAGTTAAAATTGGTGACATGTTTAGCGATAAAATCAAAGTCACTGAAGGAACTGCTCAGGGGTCTGTAGTAGGCCCTTTGCACTACTTAACGTATGTAAATCACCTCCAAAATGTTATTAAGTTTTGCACTGTCTACCAGTTTGCCGATGACACATGTTTATTAGTAGCCGACAAAGATCCCTCATCTGCTCAGAAACGTATACAGGCCGATTTCAATGCAATATGCAAGTGGTCGCATGATTCCGGACTGGTACTTAACGCTAATAAAACTAAACTTATTCACGTCCGTTCTAGCCAAAACCGTTATCAAGGCAATGAGAGTGTCAAAGTTGTAGCCCATAGTCATGATTGCCTCCACGCTTCTACATCTACACACTGTACTAACAACTGCCTCGAGATTGAGCAAGTTACCGACCATACATACCTTAGGCTGGTTATAGACAATAGGTTCAATTGGGCTAAACATGTCGATAAAGTATGCGGCAAACTGAGGGCAATAATGGCAAAATTTTACATTATTAAGTGTAAAGTGCCTTTTGATATTCTGTTACAAATGTATCATGCATTAGTAGACAGTGTATTATCTTATGGTCTAAGTAGCTACGGCCGTACTTATAAAACATATTTGGATCAGATATACAATATTCAACTTAGGATTCTTAAATTATAGTTCCCCCGAAAATAAAAAACAAATATTCAGAAGACGCTACGGGACTTTTTAAGTACTGTGGTGTTCTACCTATATACATACTAAAGTCAAATGTGTCCTGCTTCTTGAACAGTATTTTAACGAAGACATTAAAATTCCAGTAACACATATAAAAACAACTAGAAGCATTACTAATAAAAAACTATTAACTCCAAAATTTCATAACGAATATGGTAAAAGAACATCAAAATATTTAATACCCCACCTTATTAATAAATTGCCTAATGATATTAAAGATAAAATAAACGAACAAAATATTAAAAAACTTATTAAAAACCACTATGTTACAACATTGTAGCATAGTTAAAAGTTTGAAGCGCCAGTTTTAACGGAGCATCCTGTGCGCGTTCGCACGCACACGTAAGTTGTTTCTGTATACACGCGCGCACGCAGTGACGCTGTGCAACGCCGGCCGTCATTTCTGCATCGCTGAGCGCGTTCGCTTTACAATGTATTACCTTTTATTTTCTGTTACCTTCATATATTATTGTTATATTTCTAAATCAGTTACTTATTATTTACTTAATATATATAGCGTAAACAAATTTAATATTATATTGAGAACTTAGTATCTAGACAAACCTATCATAGGCTTTAAGATACTACTAACCAATATTGTATTATATATTTGTTGATAAATAAATTAAAAAAAAAATAAATCTCGTTACGATACTATATTTCATATTAGCACTGATCGTAATCACGTCACGGTACTACATAAGGGTAGGTACCCGTAATATCGATCGTAATCTCGTCACGATACTAGATTTCATACTAGCACTGACCGTAATCACTTCACGGTACTACTTATGTGTTTTTTACTTTTTATTATTATTTAAAAAAGCTAAACGTCTTATATATTCTTGAAAATCGACTTGCTACACAAAACACTTTTAGGGTAACGATTTGCGGATGCCCGAACACGAAAAGCGAATGACGATGACAGCGCGGGTGACAAACTCGTGCACTCGGTTGGTATTTACTAGATGGCGCCTGTGTCTTTACTATGGGTAACGTTTTATGTTTTTTTTAATAAAAATTCTTTTAGATAGCTCTTAATATGTGTTGGATGCCTGGTACATTGAAGAGTGGACTACCTTGTGAATATAAATCTCGAGGATGCAACGTCGAAGTACAATAGCTATTGGCATAGTCCGTAGCGGCCTCGCCTTTTGTAAATTTTGCTTAACTTTTTAATTAAACCCAAAATTGTAGAGAGAGATTTTCATAAAATGCGCGAACGCACTGTTTTGTGCTCCTAGATTGAACTACTGTTTTAAACAAATGAAATAAAAAAAATTGAGTGTTACTTATCTCTTAAATAAGGCGACTGCTAGAAACCGCAAGAAACTTCAAGGCCTGGTGAGGTCAAGTGTTTCAAACATGACAAAAATGACAAAAAGGAAATTCGTTCTTCTTTCGTTTTTAATTAAATAACTCATTTTGCGAATTTTAATTGGATAGTCTTTGAGTATCAAATTAATTTTAAAGCATTAACATAAGAAAAATACGCACATTTCGTAATAGGAAAATAAATGGTCTCATTGAAGATTAACGTAGGTAGGTACTTATTGCCCGGCTGACGCGGACGGGTCAACAGACGGTTAGGTCAACGACCGGCCGCTGCCCTCGCGTTGTAAATAACCGATATTTTTAATTGTTTTTCATTTAATTTTTCTTATGTTATTGCTTTAAAATAAATTAGATACTCGAGAGATTGAGATTAGATAATGAATTTCACAAAATGAATCATTTAATCAAAAATGGAAAAAGCATGAATTTCTTTTTTGTCATTTTTGTCATGTTTAAAACACTTGACCTCACCAGCCCTTGAAGTTTCTTGCGGTTTCTAGCAGTCGCCTTATACAGTGTGTTCGGGATAGGGCTAGCAATATTTTAAGGTCATTATATACAATCAATTTTGTGTAGGAAAGCCTCCTTTCTGTTGCTGTAGAAAAAAAATCCTGAAAATATAAAATAGCGGCCATTTTATCAGAAGGCCATAAATGCTCAAAGGGGGGATGTTTTCCTACACATAATTGTTTGTATAACATGACATTAAAATATCGCTAGCCCTATCCCGAACACACTGTATAGTCGTATCTGCCGGTCTTGGAATTTTTATATATCATTGATTTTATATAGAAAAAAAATCTTAATCTAAACCAAAAAACTTCGAAAATCGCTTAAAGTTAACTGTGAATTTCTCCTATCTACGATAATATTATTGAGCAAAATTTATACCAGAATAATTGTTACTTCATGAGAAATAAAGATTTTATAATAGTGCTGTTGTGTTTCGTCCGGCCAGTGAGGGTTCTAGAGGCTCATCCCCCTCCTCTCTTTTCACGATTCCTATTCCTTCCTTAACCCTACCTATTATTATTTATTCTGTGACCCTAAACCTTTCCTAAAGGACGGCAACGCGCCTGCGATTCCTCTGGTTTTGCGGATGTCCATGGGCGGCGGTGATTACTCTCCATCAGGTGACCTGCGTGCTCGTTTGCCTCCTTCTTTTATGTAAAAAAAAAATAAAGAATGTATTATCCTATTTCGATAAAAACGATAAATACAACTGCAAAATTACAAGGTACAAAATGCGATGTGCCGGCCGTCCGAACTCAGCTTATTCTCGCAGAATGGAGATTTGTAATATTATGCATGAATGTATTATCCTATTTCGATAAAAAACTATAAATACAACTGCAAAATTACTATAAAATGCAAAAATGGGCATTTTACGCAAAAATCACATTCGGGATAGGCCTCATAACTTTTTGCGCGGCAAGCGACGTCCGAATGTCACTCAGGGCGTTGTTGATTGGAGAGTCATTCGTCAACTCGCATACTTTTAACTCGCACACATGTGCGTGATGGCACCATTTAATTTTTACCTATTATTTATGTCATTTCTTTTCAAAGTCTTGGTGAAGTAGATTATTTTTTAATAAATTATAATCATTGTAAGTTCAATAAGGTATTGAATAATACCTACAAGTTTTGATTGAAAATGGAGACTGAAGAAACTAACAATATAGTCTTTATCGATAGTAAAAGGCGTCCTAAAAGTATCTTACTAAGGGGAGGATTTAAATACAATTTCGAAAAATAGAATATAAGTGGTTCAAGAAATTTACGGTGTTCGAACAGCGGGCCGATCGCCGTAATTTTATGACGCATTGGTCGAGTGTACGTGCAGTTCACGCATACGTGAAGTACACCTTAAACGCAAACAACCGTCCGTATTGCCCTAAAATAAAACTAGGCGTCATCGTCACCTGCACTGCACGTCAACTGCACCTACGCGCGAAACCAGTGTGTGTTGCCGTAAGCAAGTTTTGATAATTCTATATCGATTATTCCTTATGTAATCGATTATGTCCACGAATAAAGTTGTTGTTACAGGGCTACATCACGCCTAATAACCTAGGATCTAAGTTTATACACAAACATAACACTTGATTTTGTTCAAAGCATAGTAAAAATGGTATTAAAACTGAGATATTGAACACAAAATATGGATGTATGGATGTATCCCTTTGCATACCCTCCCATGAAGAAAAAAGCACTGTTGGTTCTAATTGACAGTTGGGTTGACGTTAGGTTTAAATATTAAAATAGGTGTCCAATCATTTGACAAAAAACAAATACCAAATTTTCATTTGAAAAATAACATTTGACAAAATTATACTTGATAAATGTATCATTTTACAAACTATTGTTTAATAAACTGCTCATTAGACAATATACCTATTTACTAAAAAAAAATCATTATGCTAAAACATTATTTTACAAATTGATTATTTTTTAAACATGTTAGTTGGCAAAACAATGTAGAGCATAAATAACATTTAACAAATCAAATACTAGCTGCCTTGCTTCTGTAGGTATTGAAAAATTGAAATTGCTTACATCCTTGCTTATATAATATATCATACCTAATATACCATACTTTTTGTAAAATCACCAATTTGGCAAACGAATTATTTAGTCAAGTGAATATTATTAAAATAAGATTTTAACAGTAGAAATATTTCCTAAGAAAAACATTTGCGAAATCTGTATTATGTCAAATGATTCTTTTTAAAGTAATATGTTTGCGAAAAGAAAGTTCGTCAAATGATTAGTTTTTCAAACGTTGTTTGTAAAATTATCTTTTGTCATACGTTTTTTGTTAAACAATAGTAAACCATTAAAATAATTGAATTTATTTGTATTTCGCTCGGAGTTATTTTACTTGATAAGGTAAGGTATTGTGTAACTATTGTAAAAGTAAGTTGGCGTTTAATTGGTTTGCCGGCAGTAGTTACAAAGATAATATGAGATTATGACAAATTTTTACTTTGTAGATTTACGGTTCAATTTTTGATGGCGACACCCAGAAAAGAAATCGTCTCTGAGACAAATTGAGATATTGGTGGAGTTTCTCGAGAACCACCGGGACCTCGCCATTGGCGTTTCTCGCAGTTTGCTTTTTCTGTGTTGGGTTTGCTTTACTAATACACAACTCATTATCTAATGTGATACTTTTTGCTTTCCATGTTTATAAATTATTTGTGTATTTTTGTTCATTTCATGGTCAATCTGTGTTCGCTAGCATAAAATTGAAGAGGTATTTACTGAGCATTTTGGTAGTGATAAATTTTGTGTGTTCATTTGCTTTATATTAACTAAAATGCAGAGGCCACTAAAGAGCTTCCACAATCCATGCGGTTAGAAAAGGTGAACTATCCTTATTTTAAGTCAGGGATGCGAAAAGAAAAAGAGCTTTTGAGATGTGAAGATAGAATCATCATCATCAGCCTATAAACGTCCCACTGCTGGGCACATGCCTCCCACGTGGTCAATGGTACGTGGGGATATTGGGCCATAACCCACCACGCTGGCCCAATGCGGGTTGGTGGGTTTTAACGACTGTCATCTTACGACAACAACCCGGGACCAACGGCTTAACGTGCCTTCCGAAGCACGAGATCTTTTTAATTTGGTCATCCACCCAGCGACCCGGCATTGCCAAAGTTGCTTAGCGGGCAAGATCGCAAGCCGAACGCGCTAGCCGCTGCGCTATCGAACTCAACTAACGAGTGAAGGTAGAATACTGCTGTTTAAAAATGTATATTTTGCTTACAGAATAAACGTTGCTGCTGTCGTCGTTCTGATGATGAGCTAACTAATTACTTTCCCTAATATAAGTACCTATGTGTAGAATTTAAGGATTTGAGATATTGTGACAATAATAAACAATTTTTTATTAAATTTTATATTTGTTTTATTACATAAGGTTTCTCGCGTTCCAAAGCCTTTGAATAAGAGCCTGTTGGACTGTCCTCTCCTACATTAACTCGATATTTACACGCCTATCAATATTTTGTGGTACTTGAGCCACTCTTCTTAACTCTGCCTACGCAGCCACCCTGCGGACTTGATTTAAAGCCTCACGCTTGCGTTCTTGTAAATTAAGTTGAGGAGCAGGAATTTGAGCACGTAGAGCCATGTTGTGCAGCACAGCACATACATTCACGATTCGCCCAGCAAATACTGGATCGTAGTGAAGCATCCTCGCAGACAATAAACATCTAAAAAATAAGATTTACATTCACAGCTAAACAGATTTGGATGAAGCATAGTATGTAAATTTATTTATGTAAGATGGAGCACGCGCTTGATCAACAAATAAGCTACTTCATATCTCGATCCATCGAGTGGTTACTGTGGGAGAAACAAAATTATGCTACAATCCCAAATCTTCTTGATCTGCCAAATCCAACAATTGCCAACGCAAATGGTTCATGCTCAAATTTTGTGCCTGAAAAATTAAGTAGATAGGTATGACATTATAAGTTAGGTAAGTACATTACTCGGTAATTGTGTATGATGCTGTTTTTTTACTATATATCTGTAGGAAATGACATAAAAGTTACTAACAAGATTTGCAAAGTTAACAATCCATACACTTCTGCAATGCGTTACCAACACTCGATGAACACTGCAAAGTGACATTTCATTTGACATTTATGAAACGTCTAAATTTAGCGCGATACCGTTTTTGTGCGATACAAAACACGCGTAAGTGAGGTTCTAATATGACAATACGGCGGTGCGCTGCGTTGAGGTGAGCGTGACGTGTGCGTCATTATTTAATTACGGCAATACGAAATCAAACGTTATGACGCAAACGCAGTCAAGACGCGCTGCATAACATTACGGCGATCGGCCCGCAGGTCTTTTGTTCAACATCAACGTTAGATAAAAACGACAAAGTAATTAAAGAGTCAAACCATAGCTGTCAGCCAGAATTTATGAAAAGAGAAGTCGAGGTTCATGTAAACGTGTTGAAATGGTAGGTATGTAACAATTTGGGTCCAGTAAAGCCAATATTTGAAAAAAGTCTTCAAGATTTGGTTGAAGAGTGTGATGGAGAATTTGATTTTTCCCTTATACCTAGCTGGAAAAAAACATAAAACATGCTTATATAATGCACGCAATCAGTCGCTTGGAGTCGAAAAATGTACATTTAAAACATTAGATGAAGTGGTCGTTCCAGATGTGCTATCTGAAAGTTTTTTAATTTGCAACGAAGGGAGCGTTGATAAAATATTGATATTTGCTTCTCCAGCAGTGCGAGCACGGATCTTGTATCGACCGATAGATACAATCATACACTCACACAGACACACACCAGTTATACACCTATAAAACTATGTTATGCAAATATTTACAATAATTATTATATAATTCCTAAACTTCAATATTTTCATATGATTAATTCCATACACAAAACAAACAAACTCTTTGTTACAAGTTACTACACTGACACTTTTACAATTAAAGTAAATATTAAGATATACAAATCACTCCATGGTCTGAAAACTACACAAAAACTTTTATTACAACCACTTCTAGTATTACAATATTACACAAAATGATAAATTCTCTAAGCACCATTACAGAAATAGACCAAATTGAAGTCGCTAGCTCAGCGCATTGTGATATAAAAGATGTAGTTACCTATTTTCAGATAAAGGAAAAAGATTTTTTATTGGTGAACCAAAATATTAGGAGTATTTACCGTAATTTTGATGACCTAATTGTTTCACTTACACAACTTAAACATGACCCTGATGTTATTGTTTTATCTGAATGTTGGCTCAGTGACTGCAAACCTATTCCAAATCTAGCTAACTATAGCACCTTTTCCTCGACCCGTTACTTAAATAAAAGTGATGGTGTAATAGCTTACATTAAGAACAAGATCCAAGCCAATGTCAATGAAATATACTTACAAGACTCATCATGTCTCCAAATAATAATAAAAGATATTACTATCTTGGCAATATATCGATCACCTTCATACGCAAATGCGGAAGGATTTATCAATTCTTTAAACACCCATTTGGAAACTTTACAAAGGCAAAATTGTATTGTACTAGCAGGAGATATAAATATTAACACAATTTCAAGGGACACTGAGCAAGGTTATGAAATTAAAAACAGGTCAAACTACCTTGATACGTTGGGGATTCATGGCATTATGTTAGGACATAAATTGCCTACCAGGGGGAGTAGCTCTTTGGATCACATTATGCTTAGGATGAAAAATAAAAAAATCACCGCGCAGGTGGCAGTTCTCAATTCGACTATTACTGATCATGCCATGGTCTTGTTGCATTTGACTGGGACGGAAAATCAAAGTAAAACTAATATAACCAAACTACATACAAATTACGAGAAAGCTCTAAATGATTTAAAAGAAAACAAACTAAATGAATTGTTGTTGTGCGACGATCCTGAAATAGTTACACAAAAATTGATCACTAAAATCAGTGTGTCGCTTAAAGATAATACTAAGGAGATTAAAATTTTGCAAAAGTAAACGCATTATTAAACCTGGTAAAAAAATTAAAAAGAAACTATGAGCGAACATTGTTGAGAGACTCGTCTGGTGACTCAAAGAAACTCTGGAAAAATATTTCAAACATTACACATTTGAAACGGTCGAAAGGAGACAACACTAAACTTTTAAATATTAAATCAACACCTCATAATTCTATAAATTTTGCTAACCATTTCTTTAGTGGCGTCGGAAAGGATCTAGCCACTGCCATTAAACGGCCTAATGACTCGCAATCGCAAACCGATCCCTCAGGACGATCGCAACTCTCGTCCTTTGCCATTCTTGATACGGACTTTGATGAGGTCCTTACAGTGTTGATGGATTTGAAATCCAATAGTGCTCCAGGCTGGGATAACATTCCAACTAGATTCCTCAAGATTGCAAAAAGTGAGGTGGTACCGGTTATCACTCATATTATTAACCCATGCTTCCAGACCGGCACATTTCCATCTTCTCTAAAAAGGTCGATGATAACACCAGTATACAAGGGTGGGGACGGAGACGATGTCAACAACTATAAACCAATCTCAGTCTTGCCCTCAATATCTAAAATAGTAGAAAAGATCATCAACAAAAGACTACAAAGCTACCTTGATAAGTTTAAAATCTTATCTGATTCGCAATACGGTTTCCAAACTGGAAAATCAACCGAGGATGCAGTAGAGGCTTTGACGTCTCTTATTATAGACAAACTGGATAATATGGGTAAGTGCATGACTGTGTTTTTGGATCTGAAAAAAGCATTTGACACCGTTTCCATCCCCATCCTGATTAGTAAATTGGAAAATATTGGAATAAGAGGTACATCTCTCAAGCTCTTTAAAAATTACCTAATTGATAGGACACAAAGAGTAAAGGTAGGCCATTATGTAAGCGATCGTGATGATGTTACTTATGGCGTCCCCCAGGGAAGCGTTTTAGGTCCGACGTTTTTCCTGATCTATATTAACGATCTTTGTGATATGAAGATCAGAAATGCTAAGATCTTTTCTTACGCGGACGATACTGCCATAGTATTTACTGGCAACTCTTGGAACACCTTAAAGAAAGAAGCAGAGAGTGGATTGTCCACTATTGCTGGCTGGCTGAGGGCCAATCTACTAACTTTGAACACTTCTAAAACAAATTATATGTGTTTCTCAATCAACAGTAGAACTCAACCAGACAGCTCCTATGATATTAAATTACTCACTTGCAGTCAAATACAATCCGCTCCCTCGATCTGTACTTGCCCCTCTCTAACTAAAGTTATCTCCACAAAATATCTTGGCGTAATGATAGACCAGCAGTTGTCATGGCAATCGCACTTGGAACTGGTTGGAGGTAGGCTGAGAAAAATTATGTGGATATTCAAAACCCTGAGACGTGTTGCCACCAAAAAATTGCTAGATCAGATTTATGTGTCATTGGCCCAATCAGTCATAACATACTGTCACTATATGGGGCGGGGCTTTGAAAACAATTTTTTTAAACATTGAACGAGCTCAAAGAGCTCTGTTAAAGGTGATGTATTTTAAATTCCGAAGATTTTCTACACTATCTCTCTACTCAATCGCAGACTTACTTTCTATTAGAAAGTTATATATTCTACGCACAGTTTTGAGGAAACATGTTGCATTAGAATATAATCCTGCTATTGAGGGGAAAAGGAGAAAGGATAAGGTCGCTTTAGCAAAACGTACATACACAAGCTTTGCTCAAAACCAGTTTCAATACTTGTCATCGCTTTTATACAATCGTACAAATAAAACCCTGGAAATATACCACTTGAATTACCAACAATGCAGAAAAAGTGTCACAGCTTGGCTTAAAACTTTAGACTACTATGAAACTGAAAAGCTTCTCAAACATGATGTCTAATAGGGTGGTTAACCTCGCACACACACACACACACACACACACCCCCCACACACACACACACACCCCCACACACACACACACACACACACCACCACACACACCCCCACACACACACGCCCACACACATACACCCACACCCACACACACGCACACACACATACACACACACACACACACTCACACACACACACACACTCACTCACACGTAATGCCATTTAAATTATGTTTTAATTAGGATTAATAATTATGTTCTGATATCTCATTGCTAAATAATGTATGTATAAGCTATGGAAGAGGGACCCTTTCTGTAACAGGGGCTACATGCTCTTAAAAGAAAGAGTCTACCTTGAATAATGTTAAAATGAAAATGTTACTGAAATAAATATTTTTGATTTTTTTTTTTTATTTTTGATATAGGTAGGTAACATGTTATTTGATGGATGCAGATTATTTGTAACTTTTTTCTCATGTAAATTAAATAAAATATTAATTAATTTCTAATATTAATTAATATCTAAGTATCCATTACCTACATAGCATCAAAAATTACGGCATCCTAGAACAAAGAGTAGGCAGTGAATAGAGTGCCACAAGCGGCAACATCACAGAATACCCTACAGAATGCAAGCTGCCTATAAGCGGCCCGCTGTAGGTGTACTCATACATAAGCGCGGCGATGTGTGCGTGACCTCTCACCGACAGGTTCACCGACGCGCCGCCGTGGTAAAAACTGGTTTGCGCCGGTCCAGTTGTGGTAAGACGGACAGGGCCGCACGTTCGTGCGCATTATATGAGATTCAGTTATTCGAGTGATTTTGTTGACGAATTTGGGATTTTACCATTACAGTTTATATACATACATACACATAATCAGGACTTTTATCCCCGAATGGTTATTTATTACAAGCTTTTATTTAACTTGCAATGTATGTAATGTATGTACTTACTATCTTTTGTTTGGGTGGAATTTTGCAACTCAATTTTGAAGCAGATATCTTCAACCGATTGGGCTGAAATTTTGCATACATGTGTAAATCGCGTGACAATGCAATATTATGATGACATGGTGCTGACCTAATGGTGGAGCTGGAAGGTGGCCATAGGAACTTTGCAATGAAACGACACAGCCTCATCGAGCTTGGGCTCGTTTGAATCGTCTTGACGAGTAGTTTGTTTTTCAATGGTAACCAGGGTCTGATGATGGAGCTGGAAGGTGGTCATAGGAATTCTGTAATGAAACTGATACCCCATCGAGTTTCGGCTCGTTTGATCCGTCTTGACGATTTCTTTGGTGCTAGATGGTAACCAGGGTCTGATGATGGAGCAGGAAGATGGCCATAGGAACACAGTAATTAAACAACATAACCCCATCGAGTATGGGCTCGTTTGATTTGTCTTGACGAGTACTTTGGTACTAGATGGTAACCAGGGTCTGATGATGGAGCTGGAAGGTGGCCATAGGAACTCAGTAATTAAACGACATAACCCCATCGAGTATGGGCTCGTTTGATTTGTTTTGACGAGTTCTTTGGTGCTAGATGGTAACCTGGGTTTGATGATGAAGCTGGAAGGTGGCCATAGAAACTCAGTAATTAAGCACACAATCGCGTCGAGTTTGATTCGTCTTAATGGATAGACCGTTTCTGATGGGTAGTGAGTGGTGGTGGTTTGGAAGACGTGAATAAATTCTGTAGTATACCTACACGTTCAGTGAGATGAACAGATGAAAATTAGTTATCCCTGGACACGTTTCCAAGGATAACTAAAAAGTAAAAAATAATTTAAAAGTAAAATACCTTTTTAAAAAACAAGCTTTTATTTAAATGCGCTAAATAGAAAAAAATAAACTTTTACTTTAAAACTTTTACTATAATAACAAATTATATCGTCATTACACAATTTATATGATAACTAAGGTTGTTCCGAGATTTATTGATGCGATAGTTTTTAACTATTAAAATTTTCAATCTAAGAAAATACGAGTACATATATCTCGCGACATCATTTTATATCATTATAAATTGTGTAATGACGTTTTAAGTTGTTAGTAAAAGTTTTAAAGTAAAAGTTTATTTTTTTTTCTTTTTAGCGCATTTAAATAAAAGCTCCTTTTTTAAAAAGGTTTTTTACCATATTTTTTTTATTTTAACTATTAGGTCTACCAACATTTTTACATTTCAGCTTAATCCAAAATGGTAATGTGAATAATAATAGTTACAAATCAATGCATTACATTACATTACATTATAGGCAAACACAACATGACAATAATGAAAAATAATCAGAAGTAATTTCGGGAAAATGATATGAACCTTAGTTAATTGAATCAGTACTACAAATAATTCCAAAAAGAAATCACATTAAATAAACAAACATAGCATTAAGAAATATAAAATTATATTAATAATTAGTCAGAGACTAGGCAATGAGGACAGCAAAAGCAGTCCTCTACCATAGTCCACTTATCAGCGACTGAGCACATGGCTCAGCGTGACAGGTGGTGAGCCCATCGCCGCTCTAAGCTGTTGGATGTATGTACAGTGTTTAGTCCGTTAGTATATTCTTTCACGGCTACGCGACACGGTTAATTATTTATATTAGTGTTTAATCTAAATATATAAAACAAAGTCGGGTTAGTTTCATAATTCCCAACTCTTGCACCGTGTGTATGAATAATTCCGGCAAAAATAAGGATAATTCTTTTTTTAATATTTTAAACAATCAGTTAAGATAAGACTACTTTATAGATTATAAATTAATATTTGATTATTTGCAGAAGACAATTTTTTCAACGTTTCGTTATCTTTGAAATAATTTAAATTAAGTAACTATGTGTCAAATTACACTAAACCTTATTTTATACCTTTTGAAATACACGTTTTATTATGTACCTCTACCTACTTACCATATTTTATTTGTCCTCCCTAATTTTTTACACGTGAAACGGGTGTCAGCCCTATTAGAATAGGTATGAATTTTGCGCGTTGTTAGAGAGCTTGCACTCTGTATGGTAGTTACTCATGTGGCAACATAGTACGATCGGTTACGATGGCGTAGTTTGACGGCATCCTAGTACGAAGCGTAATGAGTGCCACAAGCGGCATTGTATCTCAATCGGTTCGGGAACTGTAACATATTTTTTATTTGTCATAATGTTCAGACGACATAATATTCAAAAGATATTTTTGTATGGAGTTAGATTTCTGTTGTCTAATAATAAAAAAATAACCTCGAAATTCAAGACAATCGCTACGCTGCGCTTCGCGATTGTCATTTTCTAACCTATCACGTGACCTAACAGGAGTAGGGCAGCTAACATTTCTGTTGTTTAAAAAAACTTTACGGCAGCTAATTGGTTTAAAAAAAAAATTAACTTGGTAGTTTGTATAGAAACCGCAATGCGTTCCTCCCTTTCCTTTTTTGTTTTAGTTTCTTCAACGTTTCACTATTTAGGCGGCGTCACTATTATACCGCAAAACTTACGGTTCCCTAACCGATGGAGGTACAGCGCCGCTTGTGGCACTCTATACACTTCCTAAATTTAATATATCTAGACTGTGTCTATGGCGTACACACGTACCACTCTTGATATATTTCTGTGCGTACCACATTCACTGGGACCTATCGAGGCGTCTGTCGTCACTAAGTCTGCTTTTAACGACTCGATATTTCTATGAGGTTTAGAGTAGGCTTTCTACCGTAAAATATTCCTAAGCAATACTCCAAAGGATTAAGATTTTGACGACCTCCGTGGTCGAGTGGTTAGCGTGCCGGGTCTGGCGTCGTGCCATCTCTGAGGTCCTGGGTTCAATTCCCGGTCGAATCAATTTTGAGAAAACTGTTTTTCTGAATTGATTTCGGGTCAAGGTGTTTTTCTATGTTTATTTATTATCTAATTTAACCATATTAACGAGTTTCAATAGAATCTTATCTTGGACTAGATAAGTAATTGGTGTGAGCGTAAACAATTTTTTTTAAGATCATGACTAGCAGGGGGTCAATCTTCAGAGGCACAAAAATGGAGCTTTGTCACGCCTTCGTAGGACACGCCCCACCAAACCATCACAGATGCTGGGTGGTGGCCTCTTTCGACCTTCGGAATTTTCTCAGTAGCTTCTTGGGAGCTGTGTGCATGCATACAATACACCCTATCGTTTTGACGATTAATCTCTCTTCAACACAATTTTTTTAATGGCTTTAGAAAGTTGAAAATCTTGACTGGTGTTATCTTATGCCGCGTCCGCACGCTTGCTTGGCACTTGCCGCAAACTCCAAACCCTTACAAACGTTTGGATTGATTTGGGGAATTATACGTCGCCATCCACACGGTTGCGAGTGCGTTAGTTGTTCTGAAGAGGCAAGCATGACGGACATGCAGATTGTTGTGTCGGCCATAACTTTTGGCGTTAGTTACTTTTATTACTTACAATGAAAAGAAGTGATAGATAACGAAAAATACGGCAAAGAAGATGGTGGATGTTAAAAATTCATAAAAATTAGCACAACGTAGGTACACGAACATCTGTTCGCCACTGGTGCACAATCGAGAATGAGTGCGCACAAACGTGTGGACGCTTCGCAAGCGCTTGCGGCAAATTCCCTTTGATTTTTGACAAAAAACCGACACTCGACGGATTGGCGACAAGCGCTTGCAAACCTACGCGAACTATGCCAAACGCTCTATCCACACGTTTGAATTTGTGACGGCTTGTTGAGGTTTGCCAAGCGTGTGGACGCGGCATTACATTTGTGTAATGCAATAATTGCAATTTGATTCTTTGTGGTACCCCACTCCATGTATACACAGCTATGTGTTAGATTGAAATGAATAGTATAAAACCTACTAAAATATAAATATCTATTAATAGTACTACCGTCATATTATTTATTTTAAAATACCCTTATTTAAGTTGGGACAGAACTTATGGCAAGACTATTACACAAAAATATATAATTTTAAAACGTGTACAGAGTTTACGTACTTGGCCCACTAGGTTACGGAGGACATGTAAAGTTTGACATTGATATGGAACGTATTGGCTATTCGCTGCAACGTATTGACTGGCACGCAGGTTATCGCGATGTACGAAGCCAGTTAAAATAATGCTTTTTAAAGCATACTGTCATTCATTCTCCATGTGCTGCTTGTGGGTTACCTACACGCAGCGGACATACGATGGCTTCGCTGCGATAATGAGGAAACGTGGTGCCTCTGCGCTGATTTGATAGGGCCCTGAAGACGGTTATATAAGGCGACTGCTAGAAACCGCAAGAAACTTCAGGGGCTGGTCAGGTCAAGTGTTTTAGACATGATAAAAATGACAAAAAGGGAATTAGTGCTTTATTAATTTTTCATTAAATATTTCATTTTAAGAATTTTAATTAGATAGTCTTTGAGTATCTAATTTATTTTAAAGCAATAACATAAGAAAAATAAACTGAAAGAATTAACTATTACATAACGATTATAATTACAACGCGCAGGCAGCGGCCGGCCGTTGACCCGTCCGCGTCAGCTGGGCGATAAGTACCCACCTACGTCAGTCTGCAATCTTTTTTGTCATTTTGTCATGTTACAAACACTTGAACTGACCAGCCCTTGAAGTTTCTTGCAGTGTCTAGCAGTCACCTTATATAGTAGAGGATCCGAGTATACAACGACCTTCACCGGGCCGTTTATTGAATGAAAAGTATTTTATATCAAATTTAATATGTTAAAAAATATATTGCCAGTGGGTTGGCTGAAAAATTTCAGTCCAGTATATGATTAATTAATATTTTAATATTTTATATTATTAATATTTGTAATAACTTTTAAACCTGAGTGAGTATAATAATAATTTTAAAATATAATAAACTTAAAATTTATTATCAAAATGTTAGAGGTTTAAGGACTAAGACAGTGGATTTATTCAATAATATAGTTTGTAACACTTTTGATGTAGTTAATAATTACTAAAACTTGGCTTAATTCTGGTGTCTTTGACTCGGAGCTCTTCGATTCTCGCTACGTGGTGTACAGGAGGGATCGTGAGAGTATCGGTTTTCACTCAGGTAAGGGTGGTGGTGGAGTACTTATAGCAGTGTCTGTACAGCTTAAGTCTGTATGATTAAGTCAATCAGAATGTTTAACCGCCTCCGTGGTCTAGTGGCTAAACCACCGGTTTCAGACCCAGAGGTCCCGGGTTCGATTCCCAGCGGGGGGTACATCTTCGTGTGCTCGGTTTGGTTGGTGGTAGGGCTGTTAAGTCCGCCTGGCTGGCTACCACCATCTTATCTAAGCCTGTCGCCATAACAACGATGTTTATAGCATAGTTGTGTTCCGACAGTTAGAGATAAGATAGCCTGTTCCTCAGTGGTTGAGGATTCCGGGTGAAGCGCGCTTCCACCTTCGGCCTTATCGTCACTTACCATCAGGTGAGATGAAGGCCAAGCGCTGACCCGTTAACCGTAAAAAAAAATAATCAAATTGTGAAGATCTATGGGTGTCCATAGACCTCAAATGTGATAACGGACAAACAGAAAAACTGTATATCTGCTGTTTATATTTACCGCCGCCCATTCAAGCGCACATTTTTGAACATTTTGTTAAAAATACTAACCATGTCTAATCAGGGCAATACTCTTGTAGTAGGAGATTTCCATTTGAGTAGCATCACATGGAAGTCTAAAATTGAATCGACCTTACTGATAGGCAACAAAAATACAAACGGTAAGTTCGGAGAGATTTTGCTTGATTTTGCGGCACTTAATGCTCTAGAATAATACAATCATATTGTTAATAACAAGGGTAAAATCTTTGATCTCGTGCTCAGTACTACAGGTATTTCAGACTTGGATCTAAATGCGTATCCTCTTACTTGCGTTGACCAATTGCATCCACCGCTGCAATTCTCTGTTGCCAGTGTCAACCCTGTAACGCTTCCACCGAGCGGCACTGTTAGATTTTGTTTTTATAAGGCCAACTACAGTAAAATAATTGAAGAGTTGAACGGCGTTTCGTGGGATGATGAATTTCCATACAACCATTCAGCTGACCAGATGTCAATTAGGTGTCACACTATTCTTCGTAATGTTATTGAGAAGCATGTACATAAATCCAGGCCAATAAGTTTCCATTCCATTTCCAACCCCACAGCTTTTGCGCTGCAATGAAAATTTCCCCAGATCATTAGTTCTAGCAATGTCTATCATTATTTTATGTTTCCCAGTTCCAGCACTTTCAGAAATCAATAAATGTATGAAAATTATGAATCATTGAACTTGTATAACTTGGCCCAGAGCAATTCTACAACTTTCGTGCTATATTAACTATTACTCCAAATGGCTAGTTCTAACAATACGTACTATTTTTTTTTGTTGGCCGGTACTTTCAGAAAAGGCCCAAAAATGTATGGAGCCTGAATGATCTCCTTTGGATAATGAAATTTTATTATAATTAACAGAGTAGGTACCTAGGTACTTATACAAATAAACTAGTTTTTCCCGACAACGGCGAAGTAAAAAGGGAGATTATGATCTTGACCGATAATAGATATGTATGTATGTAATTGTATGTTCGTGTATCTGTTTCCTCACAACTTCTAAACTACTAATCATAATTTGACAAAATGAGGTAGGTATCGTTGGAAGTACCTAAACCACTGGATAAAGGCTATGGCGTTACATTAAATCGAATATAGCGCCCTCTGAAAGACATGAAGTATATACTAAAAAAAATGTTGCCGTGTTGGATATCAAATGACAAGACTTGATGAGCACATTCCAAAAATAAACATAAGTAGCTGTTGCTTACGGCTTTATTGGCCACGATTGGCCACAATTGACGACCACGTATGTATCTTTGTGCATCACTTCAAAACGGCTGTACCTATTTGGCTGATTCGGAATAACAACAACAAACAGCAACGCGTCTGCATCTACAAAATGGTGACGCGCCTCTGGCTCGCTCTGACGTGTCTCTCTCACCTAAGTAGATACTACGTGAGGCAGTTAAATAAAATATTAACTTTTGAGTACGAAATTTAAAATTGTTTGTTAGGACACTATTGATCATAAGTTTTTAATTGTTAATTAAGTTCGTTTATATAATGGCCTGCCATGTAAATTTTAAATCTATGGTACTAAAACAAAATAAACTAAAACATGTATGGAACTATAAATTTAATAATACAGGAAAATTCGAAGAAAAAAATTACGCCAAAATATATTTCAAGTCCATAAACGATGTCATATTTAGTTGTCTATAAGATTACTTACTGTTTTCTAAGGCTTAAACGAGCACTACACATTGATATGAAACACTTTTTACGGATTAACTCTCGTTTAGTTTTACTACATTACATAGTTTTTTTTTTAGAAATATTAGTTATAAGTTAGAAGTTATTTGCCTACCGTCAATCATAAACATAATCGGTTAAATATAAAAATGATTGACGGTCGTTAGGAAACTGAAAAATGTTTATGTTGTGTTTTTTGATGCTGAATAAACTTATTTCTATTCTATTCTAAAAAGAGTTTCATTTCAATAAAAGATTACTAAAAAAAAATGAAAAGAGTTGTCAATATTCAACCTCGTTTTTTTAAAATTAACTTGTTCTCTTTAGCTTTCACGCACGGTATTATGAAAACGAGGGGTAATTGTCTAACTTCAACACCCATCCTATTGAAGTACCTTTACCAATACCTTTCAAGTACAAGTACATTGCTTTGCTAGTTTGCTTATTACTAAATAATTTTTAAAATAATCAAACTAGCGAAACAATGTAATTCTACTTGAAAGGTATTGCGATAGGTGTTGAAATTAGTCAGTTACCCTCCGGTTCGACGTCAGATTAGCGACGGTTTTGTATGAGAAGCGATCTATATCGCGTAGTTTGGTGACTTTTTGGTACAATCTGGGATATTATACTTATATTGCACGGTTATCTGGCACAGTCAGACAGTAACTACTTATTATGCATTGGCAAAAGGGCTATCCTTAAAAATCCTAAAATAATTTAAATGAAAAAAGTTTGAAAACTTAAACCCTTAAAACTTAAACGGAAATAATGCATATGAAAAGTACGAAACAAGAGAGTAGCATAGTGATGTTCAGAGACTATAGTCGTGGTCGCATGCCACTTTAAGCAATCCTTAGGCAAGCTGGCATGCGATCACGGCTATATTCTGACATCACTATGATATTTTCTTATTTCGTACTTTTCAATGACATTTTTTCCGTCGTCAAATTTTAGTATTTAAGCCTATTTCTATTTGTTTATTTGTATAAGTACCGACTTAATTAAAGATTTATAAAACTATATAGTTCTATATAATTCACCTTCATAATCAGACCCTGGGTGGTGCCGCAACACACAAGGTTATGGTTTTAGTCAAGACAAATCAAACAAGCCCAAACACGGCGGAGTTATATTGTTTCATCGCAGAGTCCCTATGACTGCATCATAATACCAGCTCCATGGTGCCATCTTATTGTATTGTCATCAAAGTTACGTAGGTATACTAAATTTCAGCTCGATCGGTTCCCGAGAAGGGGTCCAAATGTTCTTTGCAAGATTTGACCCGAACGCACATAAGTAGATACACATACATATATGACAGTTCGTAGTTCCTATTCCCAAAGACATAAGAGTTAATAGCTGTCGAAAGTGTGTATCTACTTTTGTTGTTATTAAGGCTTAATCACTCGCGTTTCGCGGACGACATTGCACTGATTGCGGATGATGTTGACGACATGTTGATCATGATCGAAGATCGCAGCGGGAATCACAAAAGATAGGCTTAAAAATTAATGTCACTAAAACTACAATCATGACCAATATACCGGGGGCCCGTGACTACATTTTACCTGTAGACGTCGTCGATCATTACGTATATCTGGGGCATAAAATCACGCTTGGCTCGGAGGATCAGACTGCCGAGGTGGATCGACGGATAGCGCAAGCTTGGGCTGCCTTCGGCGCAAACGGAGCGGTTCATCAGGAAATCGCGCCTTCGAAATTTGCTGTTTTCGTAGTAAATTATCCAATTAAATCGAGTTTTGGTTAATAGAGTTACAATAAAAATACATGATTATTCCAATTATCGAAGTTAAAAGAAGCTAAACCAATAAATTATATGACTAAAATCACTTCAAAAACTCCCAAGTTCTCGATTTACGTACGAAAAATGTTAAAACGCTCTTAACGAACGCAGGGTTATTAAGAAGGTAAGTCTATGAGGCCAATGTTAATGTAGAAACGATATCGTTAACACAGTTATCTTTGACGATGCAACGATGCACACAACTAACACAACGAAAGCGCGGCCGGGAATCGTCTGGTGGTTGACAGTCTGACATCTAGGCTTGCCAACTCCAAAAAAGGCATTTCCGGGATTACCCAGCTCGACATCCGGGACTTGGGTATATTACGCGGGACACAACACACCACATAATATAAAATAGTAATTTAATACAAAAATCAATACTAATGCCTAACCCGAGGGTAGTGTAGTTGGTATGAGATAGATACTTCATAGTTTCGAGGGTCTCGGACCCGTTCGCCCCGTAAGTTTCGCCCCTCATACCATAAATGGACCTGTTCGCTTCTTGAAATATTAAATGGTTCTGTTCGCCCCTTAATAATAAATAAGTAAAAGTACAGTTGTCCAAGTGTGTTGTATCAAGGGTCTCAGATGATATATCATATTATCACTGATTTCCGGGACAAAAAGCGTCCCGTAAGGGTTTACGACGGGACGGCCCAAAATTGACCCAAAAGCGGGACGTCCCGGAAAATCCGGGACGGTTGGCAAGCCTACTGACATCTGTCTACGATGCGTATTGACTCCGAACAATTGTTCTGAGCGTATTGACCTCAGAATAATAACTTTAGTAATTATTCTACGGTATTGACATATAAAACGTCAGACAAGCGTCACTTTTTCATTTTTAATAACATAAAGTGTCACAATCCTACTATAATGTTGCCATTTTCGAGTAGAAATCAATGTTGGTTTTTAATTTATATAAAAAACGGATGTCTTTAAATTAATAATACGGTCATAAATATGTTAATAATAATGTATTCTTCAAGTATTTATACATTGGCGTCAAGTTAAAAGACTTTGGAATTTAGTAACAAGCCCCATAGTAAAAAAAAAATGTCCTTTATAAACGTTTTCGGGAGACTGGTAGCTTTGTCCCGAGACCAAGATCTGAACGGCGCCGGTGCACATCGGAGAGGAATGGATGTTTTATCCATCGTTATCGGACAGGTGTCGACGTCTAGCAGGAGCTCAGAAATGTTCGTGGGGTAGCTGCCAGCAAGACAGTGGACAGTTCGTCGAAGACTCAAGCAAGTGAATTAGACTCCAAAAAGGCCTGCCACAGGCCCGAAACTGACGGCAGGTCACCGACAGGCACGCCTTCAATTTGCTCGCACCCATCTTGATTGGGAAGTCGAGCAATGGAGGCGAGTCCTGTTCTCTGACGAGTGCAGAATGTGTTTGCACGGCAGCGACCGAAGAGGTCGGGTCTACAGGCGGCCTGGGCAGCGATTTGCGCAGTGCTGTTTCGCCTAGACAGTGGCTTATGGGGGCGGTTCTTGTATGATGTGGGCCGGTATTTCTATTGACTGTAAAACGGAGACTGTTTTCGTGCCTGGCGGGGGACGAGGAGGCGGTCTAACTTCAGACCGCTACATTTCCGATATTCAGCTGGAACATGTCGTTCTCTCTACGGGATATATTGGTGATGACTTCCTCCTTATGCATATTTCATACGACTTATGCATATAACCACGAACCCTTTACAGGGTCCGTGGTCACAGGGAAAACGAATCGTCAGGATAATATAAAAAACTATGTAAATAGTATATTAAACGCGAGTTAATCCTTAAAAAAGTGTTTATTTCAATGTGTAGTGCTTGCTTAAACTTCAGAAAACAATATGTTAAAGGACATTGTTGAAGTTAGCCTAAGAACCAACACAAACTTAATATATATGATAATTCTTAGCTTATTTTTTAAGACAGATAACAGTATTTAGATTTTGGTGGACACTTTTAGACAAGTAACCTAATGGTTACTTGTCTCTGTCTTGTCTGTGTCTTGTCTTGTATCAAAAAAACGTTTTGGATAATAATATTGAGTATATTTTTTTTTATTATGGGTTGGGTATTGAGAGTTCAGTGCATTCAGCTAGTGAATTAAAGGTTTGTGACCAAAATATTTAAAATATGTACAAACAAACCTAATAATATAATGCATGCATGGCTGACTCAATATACTTAGTGCCAAATACTCCAAGCATCATTAGAATACGATACATCGCATTTTATTCCAAACTGAAAATGTTAGTCGACTCAAGATTCTTTTGCTTTTCCAAGGAGGAGAACTTTACTAATCTGCGGTGCTGTGTCACTCGCTGACTGACGACGTTACTGTAGTCTGCTGTGCACAGTGTTGCCATATATACGGATTTGTCCGTAAAATAATGTCAATGTTCAAACCGGACCATGAATGCACACGGATTTTAAATTATTTTTTGTTTATATTTTACATTTTATAACCTGTTTTGTGCATTCAAATAAATTAAAACATCCCATACGGATTTCATACGGAATTTGGCAGTTATTACGGAACACTGGCTCTAAGATCTGGCAACACTGGTTGTGCAGTTGACGTTCTTTGGCAAATAAAACAAAACAGTGCAACATCACTTTTCAAATTCTCTCAAGAAATGTGCGAGATCTCAGTAAAGTCTCATATCTTTACTGGAACACAAGTGGTTTGTGGGGAATATCATTTAGCATTAAAAGCATTAAAAAAACCGAACGTTCATATTATCATCACTCATCATTATCATCAGTTTATGCTTATTCAATGAACTCTAATAATACGACCGAAGGACAGTAACCTAACGTCGGTCAAGAAAAAAAAATTGTCGTTCTGGACTTCTTGGCGGGAAAGTAAAGCGTCATGTCTGCAGTTTTGTTTTATTTTCTATAATTTGTGTTTTGTAGAATATTAATGTGAAATAGTGATGGATTATTTAAGTGTTAGTGAACGTGCATGAGTGATGGCAAATAAAACAAAACAGTGCAACATCACTTCTCAAATTCTTTAATTAAACATAACCTCAAAATCATTATAAGCTTTACCTAATATTTAGGTTCTCAGGAGTGTCCGTCAAAAATCTTTGTTTTTACAGTCATTTACTTGCAATTTCGAACCTAGAAAAGAATATTTCATAATTGTTGGTTCTTAGGCTAACAATGTATGGGCGCAGAACATTGTCCTTTGTTGTTTTATTCATTCATTACTTTTCCATATTTCCTTGTTTTCCTAACTCCTTCACCTAATCCGGGATAGGATAGCTCCTTAAATACTGGTGTGATTCAAATGAATTTGGTATCAATTAAATTAACAGTTTAACCTTTAAAATGGTGCCATTTTTATTATTCGTAACTAGTTATTTAGTACTCAAGATCGCGCGGAATGAATTCCAAGTAAGTGATTCCATACTTTTGCTCGCAGGTGTGATACGTAATTTGTGCTTAGCACAGTTTTCAAATAAATGCTGTCTAGTAGTGACAACTTGATTATTTACTTGCTAACTATACCTTTTTTCTTAACTTTCAAAGAATAAAATTTATATTTCGTAGGTATATTTTTTAATTTATTTATAAGGTTAGGCTTAAAAATTCTTGATGCCAGTGCCGTAAATTATTACAAAATGGCAGATATGGTAAATAGGAAATGATGTAAGTCTTGGATTTTTTTTCGACAGTCTTTTTCAATTCAACTTTAATTCCTTTTTATACTTAATATTTAACATAACTATAACACGGCTAGATACGAAGTATCTTTTATATTTTTAAACAGCTGCCCTGCGAAACAACTATTTCGCGGTATCACTTGACTTCTACTTGACTTTTTTCAGACTGGAAATGGCTCAGAACAATAACTAAAGCAGGAAATGGCTCCTAGTCATTTTTTGCAGCAAAGCGCTGCTATTAGTCAATGGCTATGGTTTAATTGCTTATCAAATAGAATAAAAAGTTACATCCAGAAAAATATAATTTAATACCCTATTTTATACTAAAACGTACCGTCCTTTATGTATAAGTTAACGTTAGCCAACTAGAGCAGCTGACATCTAAATTAATATAATTTACACACAAATAAAAAATGTCTATCAAAATTTTAACTCCGAGTACTTTGGTGCTAGATGGTAACCAGGGTCTGATGATGGAGCTGAAAGATACTTCACTTTTATTCAAAGTGAAACGACGACACCTAAATTATGACGATGTGAATAATGCGGTCTCACAGATTGTTCACTGGTTTAGTGTAAATAACTTGGTATTAAATGAGGGAAAAACCAAATGTATAAGATTTGTATTGCCTAATGTTAAGCAGGTAATAACTAGTGTACAAATTAAAGACAAGAATGTGAATCCTGTGCACACCACTGTGTTTCTAGGCATCACGTTGGATGCCGAGCTTCAGTGGGGCCCACATATAGCTAAATTGTCGAATAGACTTAGCTTTGCGGCTTATGCAGTAATGAAGATCCGTCAATTAACTGACGTTGATACAGCTAGATTAGTTTATTTCAGTTACTTTCATAGTGTAATGTCGTACGGCATTTTACTGTGGGGAAATGCTGCCGACATTCAAACTATCTTTGTGCTGCAAAGGGCTATTCGAGCAATATATAACCTAAAAGCTGGTGACTCTCTCAGAGAGAGATTTAAGGATATAAGTATAATGACAGTTGCATCTCAATACATTTATGAAAATCTCATGTATGCTCATAAAAATATATATGTTTTCAAATAACATTGATATTCACAATTTAAATACTAGAAGTAAGAACAAATTAGCAGTACCTAATACTAGGCTTCATAAAATAAATAATTTTTTTAAGGGTCTGTGTGTGCGATTTTACAACAAAGTACCAATTGATATTCAGAAATTAGATCTTGATAAATTTAAAATCCATATCAAAGAAAATCTTTATAAAAAAGCTTATTATAAAGTGTCAGATTACACAGAAGACAAAACAGCTTGGCTCTGAACTGAAATGCTCCAAGTACTCCAAAAGCTATTTCTAATTGTATATAATTAATTTATAGTACCGTATATTTTACATTCAAATTACTATTTTGTATTTTATGATCTGGTAACGACTTATTTTTTTTTTCTGTAAATGTAATTGCTTCTGTTCGCTGTGGTGTCTTGCGCCCGTTCTTTGCCATTGCCACAGTTAAAAAATGACGTCCTGAATGGGTGGTAAGTTAAAAATTTAGACGATTCAAAGTACTTACTAATTAAGTTTATTGAATAAATATATTTTGAGTTTGAGTTTTGAGTTTGAGATGGCCATAGGAACTCAGTAATTAAACGACACATTACCCCATCGGGTTTGGGCTCGTTTGATTCGTCTTGACGAGTACTTTGGTGCTAGATGGTAACCAGGTTCTGATGATAGATCTGGAAGGTGGCCATAGGAACTCGGTGATTAAGCGACACAACCGCGTCGAGTTTGATTCATCTTGAATATGCGACCCCATCTTTAGGAAAATAAGTTCGTTCGTTCGTTCCGTTTGTTATAAATGTGAATTCTGTCTTTGATTAGATGGATTAGATGGATGACCCAATGTCAAGGTGAGCACGTGCCGAGGGCTGAATGGTATGAGCACGTAGATAATATTACCTTGATTTGATGGTGCATAAACATGTCATATCGCTAACGTTAGTGCAATAAGTGCTAAAAACAACACATTGTCACAGAATAAATAATAGTACTACGTACATTGTGAGCGTACTACGGGCTACATAACGGGAAATCACTGCTACGCGCTACGAACTACGCCATAGTCAATCTCGCATCAAAAATACTAAAAGGTTAAAAATTATATTAAAAAAAAATACTTTCTAAAAAGAACTAAATAAACCTGATAAGAAAAATACCATTATACGGGTACCTCAATTGTAACCTTTATCGATATGATTAATCTTTTCCTCTACGTCACAATAATCGCCTAACGTACCTAGTACCTAATAATATATTTTTATTAAGACCTAAAAAAAGTTTTGGTTTTTAGATCCAATTTTTTATAAATAGAAGCGTGTTTTTGATACATTTGTTTTGTTACATTTTGATGGAACATTATAGAACATTAAGCATATTACACCCTAATCATTTTTCTTTTGCAATTACAATGTAACACGCTTTTATTTATAAAAAATTAGATCTGTGATAAAAACGCAAAGATTTAATATACAAGTTTTAAAAATATGAAATTAGATTATGTACTTACCTACGTTGTGGGATTATTGAGACGTAGACGAAGAAGGTTAATTATCGTTAAAGGTTGCAGTTGCAATTGCAATGTAGTAGGTACCTACTACATTGCAACCTTTACTTTTATATTGGTAGTTTTCTTCAGGTTTAAATTATTTTTAACTTTTTAGTCTTTTTGGGACTGAACCACGACTTCTCGTGTTCAACCCTAGCATCTATCCGCTCGGCTACCGACGCCTCTTACTCTCTAGCGTGTTCTTTTTATTATCAAGTAATAAAAGCTTGTGTTTAAAAAGTTTTTAATTTCTTTTATTTTTTAACTATTTATTTGATTGACAAATAATAATATACAGATCAGAGTTCCTAATCAAAACATTGCGATACTATAAATATAATAATCTAATAATATGACCGTGAGCCGTGTCGCGTGGCGGCTCATTAAAAGAATACTACCACCCCCTCTCTTCCCTTGTGTGACGTAAAAGGCGACTAACGGACTAAAGACTGGACATCCAAAAGAATAGAGCGGCGATGGGCTCACCACCTCTCACGCTGAGCACATGTGCAGTCACTATTTGGTGAAAAGTAGACTACTTATGGTAGAGGACTGCTTTTGCGGTCCTAATTGCCTAGTCTCTGGCTAATCCTTCGGGGATAAAGTCGTCATTATATGTAGGTATGTATGTACGAGTATGTATGTAACAATATGACGCTTCGTAAAAATTACTGCCGTAGCAATAAGGCCTGCAGTGTCTACTTCTGTATTTATGTCTATTTGTTGAATTTAAAATATTGTTATCAGAAATGTGAACAAAAAATTTAGGGACTAGTATAAATAAAAGCAATTAATAAAAGCTACTGTAGTAGTAGTACTAGTACTACTAGTACTACTACTACAGTATCAGTACACTATACGCAAAATGTACAAATCGCAAAATGTACAATACTCATAGTATATAAATCTTTTCGTACCACTTGCTCAAAAAAGTGACATTCTATGCAACAAAAAGCGAACATAACAATAGTCATTTTTAATCTGTTAAAAACAGGGCAAGAAAATTGTACTGAATTTCATTCATCCCCTCTAGGGGGAGAATGTGATTTAAATTTGGAATACTTACCGAAATTTATACTGAACTACATCTGTGTTTACACCATTGAGTTTGTATATAATGCATTATACATCTTTTTGAAAAGGAAAAAAAAAAAGAATAAAAAATTAAAAAAAAAATAAAAAAAAAGAAATAAAAAAAAATTACAAATCAATTCATCAACAATAAATGTACCAAACAAAAATGTACTCTCTATCAATAATTGGACCAATGTTTTGAATGTAAACTTTTACTTTTAATTGTCATTATTTTTAATAAATGCTTATCTCATATTATTATTGTGTTACTTAAGTAATTTTTACGCAAATGGTACGAAAAGTAGAGTGTTTTCCTCAGTGATAAAGCTGTCTTAGTCTGGATTATTGGTCTTAGGACAGATTCTGGTTAGGACAGATTCTGTTTAGGACAGATTCTTTTTACGGCAGATTCTGGTTATGGCAGAAGTAACATTGCCATCAAAAGTAAAAACCACACTATTTATGTATTGCTTTGTTAAAAAAAATAGAATTTAAAACCTTGTAACGCTATATTTAAAAAAAAAACAATATCAAACTAAAAACTCACAACAACACTGACTGGTGATCAAACTAAAAACTCACAACAACACTGACTGGTGAAAGTCTTAGCCACTTATTTTTTTAGGGTTGCCAAACGTTAAAGACATTCTAGTAGGTACACTGATTTCGTTAGACTCAGTTTTTTTTATTATATTCATTAATACATTTATTTTTTAATATAGTTTTCATGGTCCGCCTGTTACTTGTGCAAGACATTTCATATTTTTTATATTTCTATCCTGCACTGTAGCTTCTTTTTTTAACAATTGTATGAAATGATAAATAGTTGGCTTCCGAGGAAATTTCGAATTTACTCTTCGATGCCACCCCTCAATGGAGTTAGTGGTCCTTACGTTTTCACCATAACAGCTAAACACAGCTAATTGCTGATTTCCTACGAAGAAGGCACATTTCATACTTTCATTAAATACTTTGGCTATCCAACCTAGAATTTCTAAAAATATTTTTTTATGCGCGACAGTACTAATTCTGCCATAACAAGAATCTGCCGTAACAAGAATCTGTCGTAACCAGAATCTGTCCAAACCAGAATCTGTCCTAAGACGAATAAGCCCTTAGTCTTGGGTGAACTTAAATCCCTCGCTACACACAGGACTCGTCTTAAATCCCTCGCACTTAGTCAATCACCCCACTATCCACATATAATAAAAATATAAGAAGGTTTTATGTCTACCATCACCACCATACCTACTGGAAATTGCTCCTAGTCGATCCTTTGCAGCAAAGTGCTGTTCAGTCCAAACCAGTCACTCATCCCACAATTCACTTTAAAAACATGAGAGCCGACTCTCAATCAGCCTCCAAAGGAAGGTAAAGAGCCGGGGGTATGTCGACATCTCCATAGTTTTGTTTTTCATTTAAGGGTAAGAACTCTGTCACGTTGTTGAGGAACGGAGGAGTGACACGATGAGGAGAAGTAGAATGAAGATAACAGCACGATGAGTTCAGACGTATATTAAGTATTTTAAATAAATGGTTAGTTATTATATGAAGCACAATTTAAACGTTAGTACACACACGACTAGGTAAAGGTTTAGGTTATAACTCATTATTATTATCAGGACGTATGCCTGGAACTGCCTAATTATAATAATGCACTGTTCGCAATAACAATAATTCGGAAGGAAAACAATAATTGGAAGGAGCTCATTCTAGCTCCGCGGATGAATCTGAACTGAATTTACACCAAAGAGTAGAGCTATAATGAAAATAGAGGCTAGACAGAGAATGCAAGTAAATATTTGAATTTTAAATTTAAAACTAGATAAAGAATGTCATTCACAAAGAAGGTCACAAAAACCAACAAGGCTTTACTTGCCTTCTTACAACTCTGCCTACATCTCACCTGATCTTATGTGATAATAAGACCCAAGATGTTAGCCCACTTTACCTGGAATCCATAAAAAATAATTGCCGGAACACAACAGTGCAAACATTATTGTAATGGCGATATATTTAGATTAACCGTGTCGCGTAGCGGTACAAGAATACTACCATCCCTTCTCTTCCATTGGGTGTCGTAAAAAGCGACTAACGGACTAAAGACTGCGCATACATCCAACAGCATGGAACGGCTATGGGCTCACCACATGTCACGCTGAGCACATGTGCAGCTATTTGGTGAAAAGTGGAGTACTTATGGCAGAGGACTGCTTTTGCGGCTTCATTGTCTAGACTCTGACTAACCTTCGGGAATAATAGCAGGGGGTGTCACTCCGCAGTTTATTAGGTACGTTTGGCCGGCACTCCGCAGTTTATTAGGTACGTTTGGCCGGCACTCCGCAGTTTATTAGGTACGTTTGGCCGGCACTCCGCAGTTTATTAGGTACGTTTGGCCGGCACTCCGCAGTTTATTAGGTACGTTTGGCCGGCACTCCGCAGTTTATTAGGTACGTTTGGCCGGCGCGGCTCCCAGGCAGGCCGCCTAGGCGTATGGCAGTAAAGGTTGCCGCTCGCGACGCACGCTCCACGTCGCGCGTCGTCGCTTAACTCGTAATCCCTGCGCGCGCGTGTAAACCCTACACTCTGTGACGTCATGAAGGCTGTGGTCATGACGTCAAATCGATATCGAGTCAGCGTTGCTTAACAGAATATGAATGCTCGGGTCACACGATAAGTTTTGATTTCGCGTGTAAGTCGTTAAAGAGTGAACCTTCTGTACGTAGTACTATTAGTTATTCTGTGATAATAGTCGTGATTGTATGTAAGTATGTAAATGTAAGTACATATTTAGATAAAACAATGGCGGCTAGCCAGGCGGATACCACTAACCAAACCGAGTAAGTACAAACATGTACTCCCCGCTGGGATTAGAACCCGGGACACCTCTAGGTCTTAGTTAGACCGGTCGTCATGGAATGCGGCCCATGCGAAAAATTCAGGCCTTAAAGTTGTTAGTATAAATAATGTTTAGCAAAAATAAGTTTTTGTATAAGAATTTAAATAAAGGGTATTTAACATAAGACAAAATGTGAGTAAGTACGAGTATATATGAATATTTTTTTACAAACATCTTGTGAACTGAATATAGTTTGTAAAATAAACTTTGTAATTTGTGTAACCATAATGTCAAAATAATTTGTTGTTTAGTAAAATCCTGGTAAAACATTAGGTGAACTGCAAGTTTAGTATCCAACATAACTGTATAGGTAATGGTTCTGTATCTATTAAATAGCTTAAATATAATAGGAACGGTTAACAAAGAGATCGACAAAATCTTTTCAAAGAAAACTTTTCCGCTCTGAAAGATTCAGTCGAACTAAGAAAAGCTCCCAACAATATAAACTTCCGCGCTGCCAAAACAAAAGGTCTGCTATAATTCAAACTCATGTCATCATTTTGTTAGTGATTACGAAGGGGTTAAAATGAGTTAATTTTGTGGGGGTGCGCTGATGATTGATTAGCATGGCGCCTCAAGTTCGAGTCGCGACAAGCACTACGATCAAAGCTTCCGATCCTTTGAGCTGTAGGCTTCATTAAAAAGTTTCTTGCAACGACGTCAACATTGTCGAAAGCTCAAGCAATTTCGTGTATTTGCTCAGCAATTTGTATCAGCTATATTTCTTACGCCAAAATATTAATTGCAAATCGAAGTATTTATGTCACTGTTGATGTTGTTCGATTTGGTAATAAAATAGTAATCGCTTCGCATTCGAATCTGGTGCTTTAACAAAATAGGCGTGAAGGAACTAGCGTAGGTACTGCAATAAGGACGATTGGGGGCGTGGGATTGAAACTGTCCTTATTAGTATACGACTTCATATTTATTTATAATATATTACATCATAGATGAATAATTGGCCTCGCTGCGCTCGTCTAGATACCGCGCTACCTATAGACCACAGCTCCGTAAATGCGGCAACTCATTATTGTAGGGTGTTTATGACAATATGTAAGGATGCAATATGTGTGCGTGAAAAATTTGTTGCCAGCTGCTCAACTGTTACCCGAGTTAATGGGAAAAATACTTTTGCTGTGATGTATTAGTTAAGTTGCTGGTTATAAATGTAGCTCAGAAAATATTTAAAATTTAACAATTTAAGCGAATATTAGGTTAGACGTAGGTTTCTTCTGTAGAAAAATGGTAGGTAATGTAGGTATTATGTATAGCAATGATTAGACCATATTTTTTTAGTAGTTTTTTTTTATTACTACCAACCCCTTTCTTCCCTTGGGTATCGTAAAAAGCGACTAACGGACTAAAGACTGCACATACTTCCAACAGCATAGAGCAACTATGGGCTCATAAAAATAATACTACGAACCAACCCCTCACTATTCTTCGATGTCTTAAAAGGGGACTAACGGACTAAAGACTGCACATACATCCAACAGCATAGAGCGACGATGGGCTCATTATAATAATACTACCAACCCCTCTCTTCCCTTTGGTGTCGTAAAAGCGACTAACGGGCTAAAGGCTCACCACCTAAGCAGATGTGCAGACTGTACAGTTGTTTCTTGCTGAAGCGTGGACTGTGTGGGCGTGGTCTGTGTTGTCCATAGACTCAAATGATTACTAATTTTACCATAAACTTTAATATTAACTAGGTATGTATCTCAAAAAAGTTGTTGATCTAAGTAAACAGTAATAAGTCGAGTCATTATTCATGATTATTCTACATATGACTAAATACTTTTTCGTTTTTGTAGGCTCATTGACATGTGACAGACAAAAAGGAGGTCACTAAAATCTGGCCAGTTAATGTACCGAGGTACACTTTATGGAAAAAATTACTCTATTAAACGCTGAGTAATATAGCAGGCCTTCATTGTTTGTTAGTTAATTGAAAATGACAAAAAAAAATATTTTGGTTTGAAATAATACGCCATTTTAGACCCTGTCCATGTTAAATAATCTGTGATACGATTACGATTACGATTTATTTGTTTTCGGGAACAGAGTGTCAACAGGAATCAAATCACGAGGAAAAACGGAATACCACAGGGTAGCCAAGTTATTAAATAAAAATACGAATCGCGAACGAAACGAAATCAACGAAGCACCCCGAATCACCGAAACGAACCGAACGGAATGACATTTTGTAGCGTTTTGTTACTAGCAGAGAGACAATTATTAGCTGATTTTAATATTATATTTTCTATTTTTTATTGTTTTACTTCCATTAAATTATCTGTTGATAAAAATGGACGACAAGTAGATGCATTAGCAATAATTAACAGCAAATAAAATTCATTTTATTAACATACTACAGGTTTTGGAGAAGTCTGATACTAAACGCAATTGAAAATCGAATGTTACCACATGATAAAAATGTGTTACAAGTAATTCACAACTTTATTAATTTATTATCTAATTTTATCTAAATTAAAAGCAAAATGATACGTTTTTCGGAATCCTCGAATTTTTCTCTACATTTTGATATCTATGTACCTCAAGGTACAAACATGGCCAAAGTTGTATGGACTATTAGTGACCTCCTTTAAAAAAAATACTTTTTCCCCTAGGGCAAGAAAAACTATTTTAGCCTCGCTTTACAACACTACAATGACTTCTTCTTTTTTTTGAGCTGAGAATTGGTCTTTTTGAGCAAGAGGAGTGAAAATATTATTCCAAACATTGTTTATGAATTTTTTCAAAACGAATACGTCCGTGATTTGCCGGTGGCGGCACTGACACTGAGAGCCGTGAGAGCATTATCACTGACAAGTGGGGATGCGTTCATGGAGAATGTATGAAAAACACTGTGCCGGTACTGTGTCGGAACTGTGGCTTCACTGATATGTGTGAAGCAACCTTTAACCTATAATATTACCCGTATCATAAGCTATACACCTGTTCTCAGTTTCATTAAAATCCGTCCAGCGGTTTTTGTGTGATGCGCGTCAAACAAACAGACAGACAAAAATTCCAAAAATGATTCTAATGTTCACGTATCCTTCATCCCCTAGATTATGTTTTTCGCAAATATTTTCAATGTAAGTACAGACACGAAAAGTATACATTTCAGGAACATAGGTCAAAATGAAAAAAAAATAGCTTTTCCATACTTGAGTCAATCAGCTGATTGCGCATTTTGTATAGGGAAAAATAATAAATTTTCGACCCATGTTCCTTATGGAAAGTTGTCTTAGAGCATAAAACCAACAAAGTTGTTCAGTTTCATCGGTAGAATCCCCTTGATATAGTGTCAGCTAACATTTTTACACCTTAAGATAGATCACAAATATAAGTAAACATGAAATAACATAGAACTAGGTTAAGTATATAGTAACTTTGTAAGACAAATGAAATAGGTTGCCTTTTATTGTTTATTGTTGATATTATTTTATGATGAAATTTCGAAATTATACGATACTTACTAATGGTATGTGATCCCAGTGTCCTTCTTATTTTTAGAAGTATTATTTTTACACAGTTTTATACAAGCAAACTGGCATTTTAGTTTGAATTAAGCCCAAAACTGAATAAAACATTCGGTAGGTACACTTCACCCACAGCTGTCAGTGTGACTGGCTCGGGTACGCCGATTTCGGCGTAGTATTTGTTGCCGCATTTGACAAGTACGACAAAGGTATCTAGTCAAGCGCAGCGCAACCAATCATTAATCTAAGTATTACATATTATATTATTAAAATAACATGGTAAAGTCTACCCATGTTGGCACTTCAGGTTGTTCTCCTCAATTCCCGTTTGACATCTTGTCATTTCAAATTAGGTATGTTTTATTTATAAATTACTACAAAGTAAAACCTGCCAGCGCCCTAACATGGTATAAAGTCTACATTCATCAAGACCTAGGGAAAAAAAAAATTTAATTTAATATGCTGTTGTATAGTAGGTATGTGCAGTCTTTCCATCTCTTCCCTTGAGTGTCCTAAAAGGCGACTAACGGACTAAAGACTGCACATACATCCTACAGCATAGAGCGGCGATGGGCTCATCAAAATAATACTACCAACCCCTCTCTTCCCTTCGGTGTCGTAAAAGGCGACTAACGGACTAAAGACTGCGCATACATTCAACAGCATAGAGCAACGAGGTCTCATCAAAATAATATTACCAACCCCTCACTTTTCTTCGACGACGTAAAAGGGGACTAACGGACTATATATCCAACAGCATAGAGCGACGATGGGCTCATCAAAAATAATAATATCAACCCCCATCTTCTCTTCGGTGTCGTAAAAGGCGACTAATGGACTAAAGACTGCACTTACATCCAACAGCATAGAGCGGCGATGGGCTCATCAAAATAATACTACCAACCCCTCCCTTCCCTTGGGTGTCGTAAAAGGCGACTAATGGACTTAAGACTGCACATACATCTAACAGCAAAGAGCGGCGATGGCCTCATCAAAATAATACTACCAACCCCTCTCTAGGGAATAGAGATTCCCTTGGGTGTCGTAGTAGCGACTAACGGGCTAAAGGCTCATTACCTAAGCACATGTGCAGACTGTGCAGTTGTTTCTTGCTGAAGCGTGGACCATGTGGGCGTGTTCTGTGTTGTCTATAGATTCAAATAATTACTAATTTTACCATAACAGAACGCTACAATGACGTTATTTTTGAGCAAGAGGAGTGAAAATACTTATTTAAAGTTAAATGCAGAGAAATCACCAAACTCTCTAAGGGTGTGATAGTCGTTCTTAAACTTAGGCTTTATAACAAAACTCAAAGCATACATCAACTTATCAATAGGAAAAAATATCCTACACCATTATATTTAAAACTTTCAAGAATTCAAGAGACTCAAGTACAAGGTAAGAAACAGAATCCCCAAAAACATGTCAACTATCCCACGTTATGACTTGATACTGAACAATACAATATTCCCTCAATCTATAGAATTAGGGAATTATTGATTAAACTTTAAGGCCAAAGATAATCCCTCTATTTCCACCCATTACTTGCAGCCCCATCTCGTTCGTTAAATGTCATATACGGGCGGAAACGATCGAACAGTGGGACTGCAGGTATACTCGTAGAACCGAAGCCACAGCCGCGACCACCAAGGTCTTTTTCACGGTGTGTCCTGGACATCTTCCTCACCAAAAGTGTGGTGAGGAAGATGTCCATCGACCGCTTGGCCTCGCAGGTCTTGACGGGCCACGGGGGATTCTTGAATGTCCAATACACATGCACGATAGGTACACTCTGCAACACAAAATGTACACCACACTTAGTAAAGACACATTAAAGGAAATTTTAAGAAACAAGAAGGAAAGACAAATATTTTTAGATTTTGCTAAGAAAGTAGTATTAATAGTTAATAAGAGAAACAAGGACTAATAGATAAGTAAGCAAGTAAAAGCAAAGACCACACACGTGGCAGGATGCAAAATTAAGTCAGAACTTATTAAGAATAATATAGTAATTAATATAAAATAACGAAAGTAAGGATGGCAAGGGAAATATACTTGTATTTAATAAGAGAAGGCAAGAAGAAGAAATATATGATAAATGTAATGAATAATCAAGTACTAGATTAAATAGAAAAAAGTAAAATATAAAGTATGAAAATGTAACAGTTAATAAGAAAATAGGTAATAAATATAAGGACAATAATGTAAAGGATAAAGGATACAATTTATTAGATAGAAACTAGTAATTTTAAAATTGTAAAACAAAAAAAAATTTACAAAAGTAAAAAGAAATGAAAAGAAAAGAATTTAAAGTAAAAAAGCTCCAGTTCTTTTAATTAATCCCTTTGAAAGAAAAGAAAAAAAGACACAAAAGAACAAAAAACCCTGCCAAAATAGCGGGAAGCAGTGTAGATTAAAAAAAATCCATTACTTAGGTAGAACTTCTACTAAGTAATTTCGAATGCTTCTGAGAATAGTCACTCTATTCTACGCCAGAAATTGCCGTGAGAGAAATTTATTAACTCACTACAAACTATTAAAATAATAAACTATTAAAAATCCTATACTACTATTACACTACTCCTATAAATCAAATAACCTACAACATCATACTCCTCCATACTACTAACTCCTTAACTTATGCTATAAATACTCAACCCTTTAACCTGCATACTACATACTGCTGACTCCTAAACCTTCACCAACTTTGCTATAAATACTCAATCCTTTAACTCTCAATAATAACAAACCATTTACAAACCAGATACTAACCCTTATATCCCATCATTTATGTGTGTGAAACCCAAATCAGAAATCCATGACAAATAGCTTATTGCCTACTCATGTTACACCAAATAATAGAATTAGTCGACTAGATCTACCAATCTAATTCTACTTAACCCTTACAACTCATTACCTTTCTCAAATCATTACTAAGTATACCAGCATTCAACATTACAAATACGTTAACAAACCTATCTCACGTTTCTCAAAAATATTTCCTTTCTAATTATATCAAACTACTTTTTATTATTCCTTGTGTTTGTCCCTCTTTTTCATACATCAATTGCTCCCTGCCATCATTGTACATTTTATTCTAGGTTACCTAAAATACGTTATTCTTATTTCCCTTGTTCATATGAAATCATTAAGACGCGTATTAGTAAATAACAATGACATCATATAACTTAAAATTAACCTACTAAAAGGCTTCCCTTTATACACAAACTTATTATAATTTACAAACATACATACACAACAATGTCTACAAACACACATAATCGTGACATGAAATGCTTCAGGCGATTTGTATGAACAACGAACCCTACGAATCACCACATTAGACTACAAACCATCAAATTAGACCCTCCTATCGCTCAATGATTTTATATGCCAATGATAAAGACGTGCCAGTTTCGTACATCTGCCAATAACTCGCCTTGGAACATATAATAAAACTAAATCATTAACATTATAAAAAATACCAGTCTAACATCTCTTATCATAATACCATTTTTGGATAACCTAAGCCTTTCTGATATCACGTAGTGCCTTCGTTAGTAATCTACTCATACGACCTACCTGTTCCATCGGATTTTCGTTTTAGGATAACCCGTTCCTAAATCTACAATAATTACAAAACGTTTTTCCTCCACCGGCAAGGAAAACTCTCTACTATTTTTGGTGCTTTCATATCTTAGATTAAAACAAAAAGGGAAGATACGGCATTAGCGTCTCGTGAGTGAGCCGCCAAAATTAGGCCTAAAGGCACAATTTCACTTCAGTCACAATTTGCCGAGCGAACAGGCTACATCGCCCTATTGCAGATATTCTACTGTGTGAAAAAGAGAAAGACGCTACTCCGCAGTGGCGTCGGAATTAGAGATGGGCATTTACCCGGTAAATACCCGACTTGTGGGTAAATACCCATTTTTACCTATTTTTACCCACCCATTTTTAATTTATACCGGGTAAAAATTAAACTCAGTTTAATTTAAACCAATTATTGAATTTGGTTATAGATACTATTACATACCGACTGAAGCATATTTTTAAGTCATTCTAAGTCTAATACTTAGTGGAATTCTATTCATTTTCGAGCTGAGGCACGACTTTTGTTTATTAAGATATCCAAAATGTTCATACGTTAGTTATCATTTCTAGTTCAATTTCTGTTGTAATTATATTATCATGTCTGGGACGTGCACCCTGGTATTCCTTGTTCTTTTAGGTATTTGACATACGAATTACGAAGTCAACCTATTCCCGGTTCCTTAAAAACTACTTTTTTATAATAGATGGGCTTGCTCTTGGTCACATTCTTATCCGTAGGATTAAGAAGAAGCCGATGATGGAGCGAGCTTGCCCAGAAGCAGCCTATTCACTCGGGCTTTAAAGATGTGTGGCACTCGGGAACACAGACGCCGGCAGGGAATTCCATACCTTGGCTGTACGCATTATGAATGAAAACGAATAGCGCTTGGTGCGTATGAGTGGAATATCAAAAGGGTGGTAAGTAGCCCGCCGTACGTCTGGACTCCCGATACTAGAAAGGGGACGGTGGAATGAGCTCGTGTAGCTCAAAAGCACACTCTTCGAAGTACAACCTGTAAAATACCGACAAGCATGCAACTGAGCGACGTCCCAAAGGTGGCAGCAATACTCCACGAACGACTTGTGCTTTATATAGAGTTAGAAGCTGTCCCAGCGTGAAATATCGCTTAACCTTATTTAGAACACCCAGCGTTTTCGCCTCAGTTTGAGCCTTGATTTCAATGTTGTCGCCCAAGTTGAGATTGGAGGTCAACTTCATGCCGAGGAGATCGAAGTTGTCGGTAATTGGTACATCTACACCCCGGAAAGTAGGAGCCAGGTTAAAAGGACTCCTTCCGATAAACGAACTTCCTCTCCGCCGACCCTTGCGCTAGACAGATACCTCTTTTTGACCGTGCTGTCGTCTGCATACCCAACAATTCCCGGCTTGAGCAGATCGTTATTATACACCAAGAAAAGGGTAGCAGAGAGAACGGAACCCTGAAGGACCCCGGCATCGATAGCCATGAGGTCGGAGGAACAGCCATCAATGACTACTCTGTCTGATTGACCGTTCACTTAGGAAGTCCAAAATCCAGACACGAAAATCAGCAAAGATGCCGTACGTTGGAAGCGTGCCAGACCCGGTCAAAGGCTTTCGATATGTCAAGCGACACGGCAAGCGCTTCGCCCTGCTTCTCGGTTGCCTCGCCCCAGCAATGAGTAACGTACACCAGAAGGTCCCCCATGGAACGGCCCCGCCGAAAGCCATATTTATTGGCATTTGCAAGCTTCCAGGACTAAGGCCGCTCTAGTAAGAAGAGAAAGGCGGTACAGACGCGTTAGAATCGGAGACAATTCAGGCGCACAGACCCTAAGTAGTCTAGCTGGAATCCCGTCCGGGCCGCTGGCCTTATTTATTTTATTTCATAAAAATCATATAATTCAAATGACGCTGTATAAAGTGGGTAATGTAATTATCATTCTCCCTGTTACTGCAAGCTGGCAACGTCGCACGCGCAAAATATAAGGTGACTGCTAGTGCTAGAAACCACTAGAAACTTCAAGGGCTGGTCAGGTCAAGTGTTTTAAAAATGACAAAAAAAAAATCGTGTTTTTTTCATTTTAAATCTAACACAATAATAATTACAGTTAAAAAAGGGCCCGATCGGGGGGCCGTTTCTTATCTTGTAACTCATGCTCCTGTCCCTTCGGAGAGGAGGTCTAGGAGAGTTAGGGCCTTTGGAGGCGACAATCGGCCTGCAGCGGGTGCCATTGGGCACCGATAAACTACGCTAGGGTGGTTCGGTCACCATCCTGTATGCGCCCATGCTAGTGGCAGGGATCGGTTGAACTCCTCACCTTCGACGCCACCCCCTCTCCCATCGGCTCGGCTATCCACTCCACTTATGGTGGTGCTTGGGATCCGTTGGCACAAGGCCGTCTCCCGCCTCGTGCTAGTAGGAGGGGAGGAGACTCAGGTCCCCAATAGAAAATTGTTGCCCGCCTGCGCGTTGCTCCCCCTGAACCAGAGACTGTTTTGCTTCCTACACCCTCTGTTTGCGTTTGGGGCCTTGATGGCAGCGCTCGCCAGGCTCACGCCCGGTTGGACTCAGGGCTGTATTGTGTTGAGTTGGCTTGCGAGTTGGTTGGGCAACATCATTAATAATTAATATATTAATAATAATATTTTCATTTTATACGCGTTATTGGAACCATAACATAACTTGATGCTATCGATAGTCGTTGGACTTAACTGCACCTTAAACACGCACATTTCATTTCAGTTGTAAAAGGAAAATAAATGGGATCTTATTGCACTTTGCAGACTGACGTAGGTACTTATCGCCCAGCTGACGCGAACGGGTCAACAGACGATGGTCGGCAGGCCGGCCGTCGTTGCCCGCGCGTTGTAAATAATCGTTATTTTTAATTGTTTTTGATTTAATTTTTTTTATGTTATTGCTTTAAAATAAATTTGGTACTCAAAGACTATCCAATTAAAATTCACAAAATGAATTATTTAATTAAAAATGGCAAAAACACCAATTCCTTTTTTGTCATGTTTAAAACACATAAACACAACACATAACAACACTGACCAGCCTTTGAAGTTTCTTGCGGTTTCTAGCAGTCCCCATAATACCGCACGCAGCCTCTCGCCCCCCACCCCACGTATACCACGTGGGGTGGGGGTATATTTTTCGTACGCGAACATGTTCATTCGAAGTGCATTTCAACTAGCTAGATCTGCGCCATTTTGTTGTGTTTTAGTTAAAAATAGATGTTGATTAAAGATTTAAAATATAATCAACTCTGTTTTATTTGAAATCAATATTTTATCTTCAATGGTCAAGAACGAAACTAACATCGTAGATCGTTTGAAGGATAGTATTGTGACAGTATTCAATTTTTACCCGGTGTTTAATAAAAATACCCGGTATAAATGGGTATAAATGGGTAAATACCCTTTTTTACCCTTCCTCCCAATTTTACCCACCCCAATTTATACCCACCCGCCCATCTGTAGTCGGAATCGGTCGTACCACTCGTACCGTACTCGTCTGTTGCGAAGCGGCCGAGACGTCAACGCGCTACTCGCTGACTCCCTCGCGCTGACGTTGAAACTTACCGCTTTGTCTCGCTCGCTCGATTTACACTTTATAGGTGTGCGTGTGTGAGTGTTTGCTGAAGTAGTTGAGTAGGACTATATTTTGAATGACTACAAGTAGGAGCATCTTCCCTTTTGGTTTTAATCTAAGTTTCATATACGTAATTATTGTTACGCAATTTCTGAAAATCAATAAAATCAACAACTGGCCCCTATTTCACCACGTCGACAATTGTCAGTGACATATGTCGAGTGACAATTGTCAAACGACAGGTGACATGTGACAATTTTTAAAATTATTTTCTATATAAATGCTTAGAAACATGACAGGCATTTTGTTACAATTGTTTAATGACAAATAAGTTGTGAAACAAGAATTATTATTCTTAGTCGACATATTTGTAGATATGTCTGTAAATCTTGACATGAGATAAAAGCTATGTCATGCTTGCGTTACAATTGTAAAGTTTCGTATTTAACATACCTACGTAAGTATTTTCAAAATGGCTCTCCGTGAAAGTAGTAGTGACAATAGTGATAGTAATGATTTTGATGACTTTGCATATAGATGAAGATTTAAAGAAAGAATTAATTTTTCTTTTAAACTTACGGATTTTGCGATTAGGGAAAAATTCCGTGTTAGCAAAATCAGTGTAGAATATGTAATAAATAGAATCGGTGCACGTATTGAAACTTGTTAAATACTAACTTACTACAGTCCTCTTTCTCCAATATTGACACGTTGTGTCTTTTAGATATTTCCAATCTTTGTCATGTAAATACTCCGTTTCATTCAAACAATTGAGCTATTTCTTTCCATTTCTTTTGGCGGTCAAAGTTGCTCGCGTCCGTAGGTTTACCCTTGAGACCCTACACGTGATCCCTGGGTGGTGCTAAATGAGTGACACTGACTGAGTGGTAGAGCCACGCTGCGTTGCAGCACGCATTGGGCCGGCTCGCCCGGCGTAATACCATCCTCTCACTAATATTCGGCGTGAAATAATGGCACCTGGTGCTGTTGTGTTTCGTCCGACCAGTGAGGGTTCCGGAGGCCCCTCCCCCCCCCCCCCTCCTCCCCCAATTCCTATTCCTTCCTTAAACCTATTCCTCCCTTAAAGGCCGGCAACGCGTCTGCGATTCCTCTGGTTTTGCGGGTGTCCATGGGCGGCGGTGATTACTCTCCATCAGGTGACCCGTCTGCTCGTTTGCCTCCCTCTTTTATATAAAAAAAAATCTTAATTTTCATGTCAAATGTCAATTTGTTAATAAATTTACCAAAAAGCACCGATATGCTGTCGGAATCAATTTTAAGATTGACATCTTTTTCGTTCATAATGTTATATTATTTATTAAATCAAACACTTAAAAATACAGACTTGCAAAATGGCGGGAAAATATTTAATAGTTTTAAATAAGTTTTTATCAAAGGCATTATTTTGTATGGCAGTTATTGAGAGACTGAAGGCTTTTCGATTTTAAAAGACTTATTGTTATTTGATTTAACAACTTCTAATTAGGTATTTGAAAAAAGAGTTCGCTAAATTCCTAGACGAATACTTGATACATTTTCACTTAAAAGACAGTTCATCCGCGACAATTATTTTTTACAATTGTCGCACTTGTCAACGTAGTGAAACTGACCACTCGACAATTTTTATCTTTTCTTGACAATTGTCGCACCTGTCGACGTCGTGAAATAGGGGCCTGATTGATGCCTGTCACTTGCTGACACATCAATGTTTTTCTTTTCCTCGCCCGGCTCGGAACTTTTTAAAACAATGGCCTGATCTAGAACATTCGATGACTTCTCTGACTTTCGTTCTAACTTCAAACTTCCCAAACCAATTGTTTGACATGGAACATTCGATGCCTTACCTAACTTTTGTCTAACAAGCGAACTCGATTTTTCCGAATCCATTCTCGCAACAAAAGCGGCTTCACCTATTTGGCTCGACACATTTGGCTGAATAAAAAGGAATATTTCCCAACTTTTGTCTAACAATTGAACTCGATCTTTGCGAATTCTGTCTTGCAATAAAAGCGGAATCATCTTTTTGACTCAACACATTTGGCTGAACAGAATGAATATTTCCTTGGCAAAAAGACACACAATTATTATAAAAATCAATACACATTATATTCTTTATTAAGAAATCCTGACCTAACGACACTACACTTTAAGTCTACTATAACCATAAGTTCTTGTTTAAATAAAAATTCGCTCAAAGAAAACATTTCATCGCATTTTCCAACTACTTTTAACCTACTACCATTAATCGCACTAATACACCTATTTTCTATATCTCTACATTTTACACCTATCTCATCCGCGGCAGTTTGACTGATGCAGGAAACCGTGGCAACTGTGTCTACAAGAGCTAAATAATCTACCTTATTGGTAGCAAATACTAATAACGGCAACAAAGCAGAAGATGGTCTAACCTTCGCTCTCGTTGGACTCGCTTCGTCCATCGCTTGCAATTTCACGTCAGATGTGTGCGCTTGCATAAGACCAGACGACATCTCAATAACATCACCGTCGCGACATTTGGCCTTCTTTAATGTCGGCGGGGTAGAAAACCCAGCTGCGACTGCATTTTCCTAAAATTAGAACAAAAATTATAACTATTTGAATGTGCAGGTCCTGGTACAACGCGGCGTAAATCTTGCACTTCCGTCGTCATTGGCGGACCAAATGGAGTGGGCGTATTATGATCACCTCCCCCACCAACAAACTTATGAACGAACGCAGCAGGTTTCTGCGCTAAGTTCATCTGCTCTTCACGTGCTTGTGGATACACCTTCTCCAATTGCAAAATAACCTCCCTGAGGTCTCTTTTACACGCATAGTTGGAATATGCTGGTTTACTCTTGAAGTAAGGCTTTAATCCCTTTAAAAATTGCGTAATGAACGTGGCCTCATTGGTAATGCTTGCTTTGCTAGCCAACTCCGATAAATTATAGAAATGCTCGCTCAGGCCTTTCTGGTCCTCCTTGGAATTATAAAATAATTCAGAGTTATCACACACTTCAAATTCTTCCCTCAATTTATCCACCGCTTCTTCGAATCTTTTACATGATTTTTTAATTGAGCGGAAAAAAAACAATGCACTTCCTTTTAAAAAAACTGGCAACAACATTAACCGTTCTTCAGAGCTAGTGCACTTCTTATAAACTGCTACTGCTTGGAACTGCTCCAGAAACTCTTCTACCGACTCATCAAAATTACCCGTAAAACAAGTGACTACGCGATCCACTTTGCTTAAAAAAAATCCTTTTTTTTCAGGTATAGGCAATCTTAATTTATTTTCTATTCTTCATTCTTCAACACTTTAGCTTATTCACCATTCCTTTCAGTGCTTCCGTGTCATCTGAAAAACGGAAACTTTTCGCGCACAGCTCGCGGCTCCACCATTGTAATAAGGAGGGGGCGTGGAATTGAAACTGTCCTTCTCTTAATATACGACTTCATATTTATTTACATGGTTATAATATATATTACATTTTCAAAATATCAAAATAACATGGTGAAGTCTACCTCGATCGAGGAGCTCGATGGCGCAGCGGCTAGCGCGTTCGGCTTACGATCTTAACCGTTAAGCAACCTTCGTAATACCAGGTCGCTGGATGGGTGACCAAATGAAAAACATCTCGAGCTCCTCCGTGCTTCGGAAGGCACGTAAAGCCGTTGGTCCCGGTTGTTGTCGTAAGATGGCAGTCGTTAAAAACCACCAACCCGCATTGGGCCAGCGTTGTGGGTTATGGCCCAATATCCTCACGTGCTATTGTCCACGTGGGAGGCCTGTGCCCAGCAGTGGGACGTTTGTAGGTTGATGATGATGATGATGAAAGTCTACCCATGTTGGCACTTCAGATTGTTCTCCTCAATACCCGTTTGACATCTCGTCATTTCAAATTATGTTTTATTTATAAATTACTACAAAGTAAAACCTACCAGCGCCCTAACATGGTATAAACTCTACAGTACCTTCAAAGAGGCATTTTTCTTCTTCTGCAATCAAAGAAAGGTAGTAGGAGTCCCATGAGAGTCAAGTACCTAGTCTATTTTTAGTTTTGATATAAATATAGCACTGTAAAAGCAAAAAAAAATTATAAATAACGCAAACTAGGCCTAAAAAGACAGATGAAAATAATAAACGAGTAGTATTTACTACATACTTTCTTAATTATGTATTTTTATTAAATGGCCAAACAAAATTTTGTCTTTCGACCAGAGACTAGCAACAACAATTTACATGAAAATGAGGATATCACTGCTTGTCAAAGCGACATTTTGCTGCTTCTCAAACATTAATCTCGTTGTAACGAGAGAAACTGGAATTGTTAAAATTAACTTTAGAATTAAGTAGGCCAGTCGGCACCATGGCTAATTCAGTTTTACAATTCGAAGGGAGTACTTTCTCTTCAACCGACGTGAAGATTTCTGCAATTTAGATTTACGAGTGTCGTAAAATAAATCTCAAATATTAGGTACGCCATGCTGCGGGCCCTCTTCCGCCCCATTCTTGAAAATACACAGCACATTTGCAAAAGTGACAGAACATCTTTTCCGTTATAAAAAAAGTTTCGTTTTATTTTCTCTACGTACTCCGTTGTTATATTCGCTGAGTGTGTATTATGTGCTTATGCAATATTCAGTCGGTGGGTATTTTCATGCTAACGTGTTGGTATAGTATAGGTATATTAGTAGGCTTACTGGTAGTCACTGGGGGCGAGGCTCGCCAACCTAATGCCAAGCGAACGTTATATTATCTCACATGGAAAACTCCCTAGACACCTGGTTCTGTCTTGCTAATGGAATGCTAGAACGCCACTGTAATAATAAATTACCTGAATCCAGTATTAGCTGCATTAAGATTTTAGTATCATCTACTCCTTTTGTCAGCAGTATTTCAAGAGCAAATCTTGGCCATCACTCGCCGTTGAACAGAATTGTAAACAAATACAACACGCTGTTTAAAACCACTAATTATAGATATTTTTTCGGAAACACGTAAAAGTTTTAAGAACAAAATTTAAATTACAACCTTTATTTTAATTAATTTAACATTAAATTAATTTCACTTACTTTTTATTGTGGTAAATTTTATATTATTTCGTCTCTAAGGGATGTCTGTTACTTGAGATTGAGCTTATAATAATTATGTTATTTGCATGTAGTGGTTGCACCTATTAATAAAGCATTAGGTATTAATTTTTTGTAAGATGCAATGTATGTTTTAGCAAGTTTTTGTGTAATTGCTTTGTTGGTCACCCCAATAAATAAATAAATAAAAATAAATAAATCTACCTACCTTTATATGCCTACATAACGCCTCGGTGGCCGAGTGGCTCTGCGCTCGGGCCTCGGACCAATATCCGGGTTCCGGATATTGGCAGGTCCTGGTTTCAATTCCCGGGTTGGGTAAAGTGTGTTTTAGATTTTTCGTTGCATAGCCCATGTTTGGGTGGTGGGTGGTGACTTGATTTCATTGATGGAGGCCTTTCACCAGCAGTGGGACAATTTATCAAACATTAGGCTAACAAACACTGTAATAACATGATACCAAGATCAACCACAAAGGGTGGATTCGACCAAACCGGAATAAGACTTACTCTGAGATTAATCTATACAAATTCGACGTTTAATCTAGGTATAAGACCTTATTCCAGTTTGGTCAAATCCACCCTAAGACAAAGACAGTAAGACTAAGTACGAATAGCTCAGTTTCTTTTAAAAGCATTTCTCCCCCGGATTTGATTCCTTTCTACTTGGTTAAGTTGATTTGATGGTAGGTAGGTATGGTGTTAGGTCCGCCTGAGCAGCTCCTACCATTTTCTACCTTCTCGTATTTAATAATAGTCCATCCATATTCATATAACTATCGCTTTTCGTCATCAATGTTTATCTCTTCTCTAGTTACATGCATTTATTGCTCCTCATTAAATTTTAGTAGACAAACGATTCCGTTTTGTGCTAATTCTGTTACCTTCCACAATATAGGGTATGTACCTACTCATTTATTATTTTGTCCGTTTTTTATAATGAATGTATGTCATTTATTTTATGTTCTATGGTCAATTGTTTTTGTTTGCCCTTGTATTATGCATGAGAAATGTATGTTGACTTTCGATGTTTGCCTGTGAAGTTGGAACGAACTGAATAGGTAAACGGTAGGCATTACAAAAACTCACTTACGGTACATTGCGAAAATCGAAGGAGCTTTGTTGGTGACCCATTCGATTACCCGTTTTTTGAAGGTTGCTTAGCTTTTATGATAGATAGCTTCCACGGCAATGAGGTGCTACTCATCAAAACAGAAACTGACGGACTACATTTTACAATCAAGTTGAAACAAGCGTTGCCGTTAGCGTACATTTTACACATTTATTTGACGTACCTTTTTAGCCTCCAATGCTGACGTACCTTTCGATTTAGTCGACGAGCTTTTTTTCAGATACTTACTAATTTTAATTACTCAGTGCATTCGTTGCGATTCATTGTACCTTTTTACCCCAAAATGATACCTTTTCAGCGCGGGAAATGTACCTTTAGGGTGTGATATAGTGAATTACACTATCAGCACGTACTCAATAGTACGTGATAATTAAGGTCTTCCTGATTGACAAGGCGTCCTTCCTCTAGTCACGTATAGATGTGATGTTAATTAGTATTTAAGATGATACACTAGAGGATAAAGTTGATTGATTCAACGCAAGACATTGTTTCATTTCGGGTCTCCGTCCCAACGCCATTACATGGCGACCGTGACATGGTGTCACAAGTCCGCGCCGCGAAATCGCTAGTTGAAGTCTACAAAATATCAGGAAAATAGTGCTACACGGGCCTACAAGAAGGACGAAGGAAATAAGAAGAAAAACTGTAAGCCAAAATTGTTTAACTATGGGAAACCCACAATCTAAAGACAATATTATTGTCAGTCAATCACCAACTCAATCGGCGGCAGCATCAACTCCCTTGGCCGTTGGGATGCAACTTTCAGAGATCTTTTTACTGACCATCGTCGTTGTACTAGGGGGCTATATAGTACTTAGGCTGCTACGTTACTTCAACGCACGACTATTAGAAGAGGTAGAACGCAGAGCGGTTCGACGGGCAATTGGACCAGAACAGAACGTGTAAGCCAGCACGAATTAATATAACTATGCTACCAAGAATCTATGTGTGTGTGTGAGTGATTTTTTTTTTTTCTAAAGTGTGTTCATGGCAAACCTGTCAGAACTCTTGAGTGAGCTTAAGGCTATTAGAGACTCTATTATTAAATTAAGTAAGGACAAACGTTATTCCGCTCAGGGGCAGAATAAGTTTTTAAGAGCAAAGGAAATTAAAAATATTTTTGAACAAATATCTGCAGACTTATGTAAAAAAGGGATAGATGCTGTAGAATTACAAATAACAAAAGCAATATCGTCAAAGTTTTTATGTAATTTTGAGGAAATCGAGTCACTCGTTAACCCGCATCATTCAGAAACGATCACAACCATGGCCACGTTCGATCTAAAAGTCGCGCTCACGCTCCTCCCAGTAGTAGATTGCGACGAAACGCAAATTAACCAACTAATAGACGGAATAGAGTATTATAGTAGTACCCTTAGAAACGAGGACCAGCCTCTGTTAATCAATTTTGTTTTAAAAACTCGTCTTTCTAGCAGTGCTAAAACAAAAATTAATAAGTCTTATGTGTCTGTGGCAGACCTAATAAAAGATATAAAAAATGTTTTAATTCCGATTAAATCATACACAGCCATTTTAGACCGAATGCTACGATGTAGGCAAGGAAACAAGACCATAGAAGTGTTTGGTAGTGAAATCGAAAAAATGTCCAACGATTTAAGTACAGCACAGGCTAATGGAGACGAGTCGGCATATAATTTATTAAAGCCGATTAATGAAAAAATGGCTATCAAGCGTTTCGCTGACGGCCTAAACAATGCTCGTACAAGCATTATAGTTACGTCTAGGTCCGTAAGCACAGTTAGGCAGGCAATAACTATAGCCTTAGAACAAGAAGACTCGGTAGTGAAACCACCAATAAACAATTATGTTAACTATGTTTCGAACCAGCGATTTGAAAAGATAAATAAAAACTATCATCAACAATATAATAAGTCACGTAACAACAACGCGACGAGTCAGCAAGGTCGGGGTCGTGCCTACTATAACTCGAATAGGTTTCAGGGTCAGCGCAACACCAGGTTTACGTCACCTCATAATAAACGTAGGAATGTACATTTCTTAGTTGACTCAGCAGAACAGTCTAATGACGAGAACGAAAGTGAACGTCAGAGTATACGTCAGAACGAACATCATAGCGATGATTTTTTTCGTTCTGAATAGCGCTGAGGTAGATATTTGTAGTTATGGTAGTGGTAATTACGTTTGTTTTACTTGTAGTCAAACTCAAATTTCTCTATTAGTAGACACAGGAGCAAGCATTTCAATTTTAAAGTTAGATTGGTTAAATAAACTCCGTAGCGTGTCCCGCGACGCAAAGCTAGTAAGGGATGAAATTAAGATTAAAGGAGTATGTGGGGATTTAGTATCAATAGGTTATGTTTATCTTGACTTATGTGTTAACAATTATAATTTTAGGCATAAGTTTTATGTGTTTAGCAACTTCCACTGTAAAAATGATGGAATTTTAGGAGAAGATTTTTTATTAAAATATAGTTGTAAAATTAACTATGAAAATAAGCTGGTTACATTACAGGATAAGATAAGTCTAGAATTAGGCTTAGGTAAAAACATAATAACGACTATTCCAGGGAGATGTGAGGTCGTAAAATATGTTTCGTCAGAGATAAAGGGCGAATGTGTCATTTTAGCGGAGGAAGTTATTGCAGGCGTATTTGTAGCAGGCGCCGTGGTAGTAGGAGACGGGAAAAAGATTCCGGTGCGATTTTTAAACACACGGGAAGAAGATGTAAAATTAAATAACTTTAGCCCGAAAATTAGAAAATACTCGGATTATTTCGTATGCTCTTTTGATACGGAAAACGGAAAATCTGTCGAGAGGGTTAAACAACTATTCGATTTTCTTAAATTAAAAACATATCTTGGTGATGAAGAGAGACGGTCTATTGAGAAAATATGTGCAAAATATGCAGATATCTTTCATATGCCGGGTGATAAGCTATCCGTTACAAACTTATACGAGTACAACATTAAACTGCAAAATGACGCGTCTCCTGTTTATGTCAAACCGTATAGAATACCGCACGCTCAGAAGGCTGAGTTAATAAAACAGGTAGGTAAATTGTTAGAAGAAGATATTATCGAAGAGTGTACCAGCGAATGGTCTTCTCCATTATTATTACTTCCGAAAAAAGCTGACAGTAGCGGTGAAAAAAAGTGGAGAATCGTAATAGATTATAGACTTTTAAATAAAAAAATAGTAGACGAAAAGTTCCCGTTACCAAATATACAAGAAATTATTGACTCACTTTCGGGATGCTTATACTATTCTCATTTAGACCTCAGTTCTAGTTATTACCAGCTAGGGTTATCACCAGAATGTAGGAAATTCACTTCTTTTACAGCTGATAAGCAATATCAACTGAAAAGATTACCTATGGGTCTCAAAACGAGTCCTAGCGTATTTTCTAAACTTATGTCTATGGCTCTATCGGGTTTAAATTACGAGATATGTTTTCTATATCTCGATGACGTAATAGTTTTCGGGAAAAGCCTATCGCAGCATAATACAAATTTAATGAGTGTATTTGAGAGGTTTAGGTCAGTTAATTTAAAACTAAACCCTTGTAAGTGCGAATTTTTGAGGAAAGAAATTAATTATTTAGGGCATGTTATTACGCCAAACGGGGTGTTGCCAGACAACAGTAAAATCGAGGTCTTGGAAAAGTTCCCAGTACCTAAAAATGTAAATGAGATTCGTCGTTTTGTGGCTTTTGCGAACTTTTATAGAAAATTCATAAAAAACTTTGCCACAATAGTGTACCCACTAAACCGTCTTTGTAAGAAACATGTCGAGTTTCAGTGGACGGAAGAATGTGACGTGGCATTTCAGACCTTAAAAAAGTCACTTAGTTCATTTCCTGTCTTAGATTATCCAGATTTTGGAAAAGATAATGTTTTCCGGTTGCAAACCGATGCGTCAGGGGTAGCCTTGGGGGCTGTATTATCAAATGGAAATAATAAGCCCGTAGCTTATGCAAGCAGACAATTAAACAGTTCAGAAATAAACTACCCAACCATTCATAAAGAGTTATTAGGGGTAGTGTGGGCTATAAAACATTTTCGACCATATTTATACGGACGAAAATTTAAAATATTAACAGATCATAGACCATTGGTTCATTTATTTAGCATAAAAGATCCTAGTAGCCGTTTAACTAAGTTTAGACTTTGTTTAGAAGAATATGATTTCGATATTGAATACATAAAAGGTTCCGAAAATGTAACGGCAGATGCCTTATCGAGAGTCATTATAACATCAGACGAGTTAAAAAATCTAAATTCAAATTTTTTGGGGGTATTAACCCGTTCAATGAAAAGAACCATGGAGCAAAATAATGAACCCGCTACCTCTGGAAGTAGCAGGGTTGAGCCCCCTGTTGATCATAGGCAACCAAGAGTGGTAGATATTATGCAGAAATCACAAAATGATGTAAGGTTACATATTTGTTCGTATGAAAACTTCGTGAAGTTGAGGAAAAAGAAAAGATACGTCTCACAGACGGATGATATGTTATTTAGTGACTCTACTATTTACATAAATCAGGAATCTCTACTAACGGAGGCGCGCCGAGACGCAACGATAGGAGAACTGAGTGCATTATGTAAAAAATATAATATTGTAGAAGTCGTTGTGATTAAAAATGGGTTTAATAAAAAGTTTATTAAAATTTTGACCCAAACTTTCATGAAACATAAAGAATTACCGCGGTTATGTATTATTAATAACCAAGTTGAACATGTTACAAATAAAGACTTGATACGTGTTATACTAAATGATTATCATTTATTGCCGACAAGTGGTCATGTAGGCATAAATAAAATGACTAAGAATATTCGAAAAAAATATTTTTGGAGTAATATGCAAAAAGACATAACTGAATATGTGACTCGCTGTAAAGATTGCCAAAAGCAGAAATTTTGTAATAAAAATAATAAAGAGAAAATGGTAATAACCACTACAGCATCTACTTCTTTTGAAAAATTATATTTAGATATTGTGGGGCCGTTGGAGGTCGATAATTTGGGTAATAAATTACATATTAACAATACAATGCGAATTGACAAAGTTTGTAGAAGCTTACCCAATACTTGATAAGTCAGCTGAAACTGTTGCTAGGGTTTTTACTGAAAATTTTATTTTACGATATGGTACTCCCAGGGTTATTGCGACTGACTGTGGAACGGAATTTATTAATTCCACGTTAGAAACAGTATGTAAATTGCTAAATATTGATAAGTTAAATTCAACACCCTATCATCATGCGAGTATAGGTTCGCTAGAAAACTGGCACAAACATCTCGGATGTTACTTGAGAATACAAACACAGAATCAGTCGGCAAATTGGAGTACCTGGATACCATATTGGTGCTTTGCTTATAATAATTCTGTAAATACTAGTACCAAATACTCCCCTTATGAACTAGTTTTTGGGAAAACATGTAACGTACCTAGTAATTTAGTTAGTAAAGTTGATCCCTTATATGTATACGACAATTATCCATCGGAGTTAAAATTTAGATTGCAAAAAGCTCATAATGATGCCAGGAACAACTTATTAATATCAAAACAAAGTAGAAAAACTAATTATGATTTAGATTGTAAGGAAGTACACTACAAAAAAGGTGATCTACTCTTGTATAAGAATGAAAATTATAATAAATTGAATGACTTGTATTTAGGTCCATTTGAAGTTTTAGAAGAGCTAGGTACTAATGTAAAAATATTAAAGAATAATAAAGAATATATAGTTCATAAGAATAGGACTAAGATATTTAGAAAATAAGAGTTTACTTTTCAGGGAAGGGATGCCTAGCCTTTTCAGGGGAGGTGTGATATAGTGAATTACACTATCAGCACGTACTCAATAGTACGTGATAATTAAGGTCTTCCTGATTGACAAGGCGTCCTTCCTCTAGTCACGTATAGATGTGATGTTAATTAGTATTTAAGATGATACACTAGAGGATAAAGTTGATTGATTCAACGCAAGACATTGTTTCATTTCGGGTCTCCGTCCCAACGCCATTACAAGGGAACTCAGTTGCGGCTTTTCGGTATAAATAAAATACTTACATAAAACTTACATATCAAATAACTTTACAACTTTGTATCATTATGGTGTGCAATAAAAATAAGTATTTTTTTACTTTTCTACTATCACATCAATTATCTAGCCCAAGTTAAGCTTCAGAAGCTTGTTTTTATTGGTTAGATAACGGGTAAACATAATTTATTACCTATACAAACAAAACACCCACACCCAAATTAAGTTAGAAAAATAGTTCTAAATTGACCCGACCGGGAATCGAACTTACTCAGAGATGTCGGCCAGAACCGACGTGCTAACTCTCAACCACAGAGGTCGTCAGACTTGGTGTGCCGGTGGCCTGGTGATTTAGGTACTCTACACCTACGTCAGCCAGTATGTGTCTCCAACATGTATAATAATAATTTACTTAATTGGTTTTAGCAAAGCTTCATTTCCAATTTGTGTTCACGGAAACGTTGTCATATCAGGTAGGTAAGAATTAAATCGTACATTGGAAGCGGTTATAGTTACAGAATACAGGATGAAATAATGTGATGTGATGTTTCGGTCGATAAAACCTATTATGAGCACAGTGCCTAAAATGCAAGATGCCACTGCTGCTATAATACCTACCTAAAACGCTAATTGACTAAGAAGCAAATTACCTAAAATGCAAGATGCCACTGCTGCTACAACACCTAAAACGCTAATTGACTTAAGAAGCAGATTGCCTAAAATGCAAGATGCCACTGCCTGCTGTAATACCTAAAACGCTAATTAACTAGATTGCCTACAATGTATCGTGATTATAATGTTTGCTGTCAAACGTCAATTGGAAATCATTAAATATTAATAAATAATAATAAAATAAGAAAAGGAAAATATTATAAAAGCTGTTTTTACATTTAAAAAAATGTTATTATGGGCGATTTGTCAATCGTCAGATAAATAAGTAGATTGTTTGTTAATGTATTATTCAACTATTTTGATGTTTATAGTGTTATTCAAACATTTTGAAAATGTTTTGTCATAATCATGTCTTTTTTTAGAGGTAAAATTTTAGGTTGATTGTGTTATTGATTGATTGAACCTACATAACTACCTACTTCTGATAAATACCTACTTTATCAGATAAATAAGTTTTGAAAATTCGGCTCTTAGTTGATTAAATTAACAACAAGTTTAATTTCGATGAATAAATTAAATAAGTAACGTTTACCAGAATAAAGCTCGTGTTCGTTATTTTGTTGATGCCTATACGAAAAAATAAATTTAGTAAGTACTATCGAGTATACCTAAAGACGTAGTAAAAAATGCTAATGTTTAGTATATGTAACAAAATACCATTTTTTCATCATATTCTTTTTAAGATTTTTGTAATATTGAGTTAATACCTACCTATTCTTATTCATTCCTATAGCGTAAATAACGAATGACATCATAGCTACGATTACGCGCTGGTAATGGCATATTACTCGTTCGTTCCCTCGGAGAGTGTGTATATCTTTACATACATTAGATAGCAAAGCGAGCCTCGTAATCATATTTTTCTTGAAATTTGATTCGCCGCAATTTTGCGGCAGAAATAGACGTGATGGGTTAGAGAGATTTAATATCAACCCATCTTGAATGTTTTAAAAATATATCAAGAAAATCTTTTAAGCGTTTTGCTGTTTCTATTGCTTAGTTATGAACATAGATCAAAATAAGGTTCAGGATCCAATATCATATTTTAATTATTTTGTTTATTTTGTCAATGTCAGTCAACTGAACAAATGATAAGTAGTAAGTACATTTCAATAACAGTTGGTAAACTGTTGATGCTTGGTAGTTATAATTAACTTAGCATTCTCATAATAATGTAAGCCAAGTATCAATTATAAATTAATAAATATACTTACCCTGTACTGTCGTTCTATAATTCTATTTCTACCGATACATTATTGAAGGCAATCGTGCGTGAAATGGCTTCTCTGATCCTCTATCGAGTAAGCCGAACCATTTTTCTATTCACGTATATTAATATTCTATTTACCTATTTTTATGAAAATTGATATGAGATGAGGTAATAATAATCGAATCTATGAACAAATATGGTTTGAATAGAATGGTGGTATTATACTGATAGCAAAGAACTGATTACAGAAATCTATAAGCGTATGAATAGCACGAACTTAATAGGATATGTGTTACCTTATACATTGTTCATAAATAACGACAAAAAAACTTTCAAAAGCATTGTCGATTCAAAAAGAAAAATGAATAAACTCCAACAGCTGAATCTGTTGGAGTTTATTCATTTTTCTTTTCCACTGAAGTTTTCATCATTGTGTTGTGCCTCAAAGTAGAAATAGTAAACTTCGTCCAATAAGGGGAGAACGTTGTTACCGATGTCTAGATTTAGACACAGTTTTCTTACCGTTCCTAAGATGGAACGTTCGCCTTGAGCACTCGTCTAGTAGCCATTTCCGCTTTGTTTCCACTCAAATATTCATCCCACTCCGAAATAACTCCCACAGATGTACGTACGCGACAAAATATCCTTTCTATTCTCGAAGTAACTATTGGATAAAATTTCTGTTTCCAATCGATTTTCAAACTCAATTTGTACCTACTGACTGTTTGCAGTACGTAAAACATAAATTAAAGCAGGTACCTAGGTAAGTTTCAATATTTAAATCTTAATATTCCTCTCGGTCCGCTTCAGAAATTATTGTCATTCAGTCCCAAGACACTGATTAAAATGCATAGCTAACAATAGACTTTGTTCCAGATCAAACATTTTTGTTCTTTGTGTTTATATTAAGGGACAATGATAATGCGAAAGGACTTTCAATTTGCGACATTCTTTGTTCCCCGTGTATTAATTAATGAAGAACTGAGACGAACTTCCGTTTAAAATATTTATTAAATTGCCATGCCGATGCCGGCTTCGTTTGCGGAAAGATTGTAATTTTAAAGCGAGACGACAGTTTTTAAATAGTGGGAGTGTTTTTTGCGAGTGCCCAATGGGAGAGGAGTGATTCCGTGACGTTTAGCCCCGGCCCTCGGCGGCGGAGGGCCGTCTGAGAGCAAGCAAAGTGCATTCATTGTCAGCTACTGTCCTCTTGCGCTCTGTTGTTTCGCTGAGAATGTTTCGCCTATTAGCTGTCCCGTGCAACCGTTAAACAAACTCTACTCCTATTGTTGAAAACACAAACTTATATCTGGAAGGTACACTTCATTTGCTAACTTCTAACATAATCGTCCGTTCTGGTCATGTATTCGGGAGCTCTTAGGCAGTTAGCAAAAGTTATAATGGAGACGCTGGGTCTCTTAGGACATATTTAACTATCTAAAGTCTCACACTGCGAGCTACTGATACATCTTGTTTTGTGTTAATGTTTTGAGAATTTAAAGCAATTTGACAATGTTTATTTTATGTCACGAATTTGAAAAACTAATAACGCTGCTATTATTTTCTCGAGGTCCGTCCACCTATCATTGGTACCTGTTATAGGTAATTATATTAGAAACAACGAAATAATAAAAATAACAACACGAAACGGACCTTGCTCACTGCTGAGCGTCTAACGCGTTATATATACAATCGTATATCTTAAATGCTAAGTTGCTAAGCAGTATTTACAATTTTTCTGAGTGGTAGAGCCAAGCTGCTTTGCAGCACGCATTGGGCGGGGTCGCCCAGGGTAATACCACCCTCTCACAAAATATTCGACGTGAAATAATGGCACTTGGTGCTGTTGTGTTTCGTCCGGCCAGTGAAGGTTCCGGAGGCCCTCCCCTCCCCACCCTCTCAATTCCTATTCCTTCCTTAAACATTTTCCTTCCTTAAAAGCCTGCAACGCGTCTGCGATTCCTTTGGGTTTGCGGGTGTCCATGGGCGGCGGTGATTGCTCTCCATCAGGTGACCCGCCCGCTCGTTTGCCTCCTTCTTCTATAAAAAAAATGCCCTTTTTCCAGTGTCCGTAGTTTCATGTGAAAAGTTTTTTGTATGGATTATGCTTAGATTAAAACATTTGTTTTAATAAGGGATTATGCTATTTTTTTTGCCACTTTGAAGATGGACCCATAGTAATAATTGCATAGTAATTTATATCGGTTGATTGATCCCCCATTAAAAATGTTATAAAAAGTACATACATACACAAATTACGCCTGTTTCCCGGAAGGGATAGGCAAAGACCACCAGCTTTCCATTTACTACGGACGAGACACATACATTGTGGTGTCTTTCAGTTTTCAAAAGTGTAGTAATTTTGTTTTAACCTTAACCTTTTGAAATAGTTCGTTATTAAACTGTATCCTACCCTTTTAAACGAACAACTGGCATTGTAAAGGTTCTTCACGCATATCAGTGAAGTCACAGTTCCGAGTTTTCGACACAGTAACGGCACAGTGCGAAATATTCTTTCATACAATTTCTATGAACATTGTCAAAACGAATACGTCCGTGATTTGCCGGTGGCGGCACTGACACTGATAAGTGGGGATGCGTTCATAGAGAATGTATGAAAAGGTCTGTGCCGGTACTGTGTCGGAGCTGTGACTTCACTGGTATGTGTGAAGGAACCCTAATAAACTCTCATGCGCTTCACCGGTTTTTCAAATAAACAAAACACGAATCCCGGGCGTAGACAAACATTTCTAACGGCGGAGTATTAATAGTGCTTCTGTTTTTTGCGTGCAAAATGTAAATGGTGTATTTCAGAATCAGTTAGTGTTGTGCGCGTGAAATGGGCCCGTGCAAAATGTCGTAAAATATTTTAAGTAAAGTGCCGTATAGGAGGGATAATGTGCGAACGGCCGGCCGACAGAAAATAGCACACACCCAGCCCGGGTCCGACCCTAACACGTCATCAGGAGGCATCTGACGACTGCCATCAGGCCCGAAGGAAAATAGCCACGCTTTACATATTTGATGCAGTTTGACGACGGCCATTTGATACGAGTAGGTATATCATTGTGCGCAAATTTTAGAGAATAAGCTTGTGAAAATGTACATTTAAAACGATTAGGTATGCTCACTTTTCGCAGCATAACGTAGAAGTTAGCGCATATATACCTTAATGGCGCATAGTGTTGCCGATCGATAACTAACCGAAAGCAATAATATCGATAAAAAATAATATCATCGAAGTGTCGAAGGTCTGAAAAATAAACACACATTTTTTTTGTAATTTTTTTTGTCATTTTCCAGCGTAAGTAATTTTTTAATGAAAGTTTCTTATAATTTTTGAATTAAGTACGAAGTTAAGTTAAACGTGGCGATTGGATAGCTGACGATCAATGCATCGTAAAGTTAGTAGGTGTAGGAACCTACTGTCATTTCTTATGTCGCAGAAACCAAGACGCCGCGATGACGGCAATTAATTCTCAATCTTAATGATTAAGACATTAGGCCTGTAGCTGCTGTTGCGGGGAGGGGCCATTTGAACTGGTGCCAGGTCTGGGACGTTTTCCAAAGGACCAACATAACGTTGAGCGTCATTTCTGTGGTAATAACTTATTAGAGACATTTGTGTATGTATACAAATCATAATGATACCCACCTACATTCGCCATTTAGGCGGAAATTGATTTACTTTTGTAGTAACTATTATGAATTTCGTTTTGATATTATGTAACTTAATAGATATTACTAACTTAATAGATATTACTAACTTAATAGATATTACTAACTTAATAGATATTACTAACTTAATAGATATTACTAACTTAATAGATATTACTAACTTAATAGATATTACTAACTTAATAGATATTACTAACTTAATAGATATTACTAACTTAATAGATATTACTAACTTAATAGATATTACTAACTTAATAGATATTACTAACTTAATAGATATTACTAACCGTGTTGCGTAGCGCAAAAAAATCTCTCTCTCCCCTTGGGTGTCGTGAAAGGCGACTAACGGACTAAAGACTGCACATACATCCAACAGCATAGAGCGGCGATGGGCTCACCACCTGTTACGCTGAGCACACGTGCAGTCGCTATTTGTTGAAAAGTGGGCTATGGCAGAGGACTGCTTTCGCGTTCCTCATTGCCTGGTCTCTGACTAACCCTTCGGGGATAATAGCACAGAATAATATACATAATAGTCGTGATTATAATTATATACATTTATTATTATTATTATTTTGTTGTATTATTGTTATCTAGCACAATTTGTCCCACTGCAGGACAAAGACCTCCTTCTCCTTCTACCACACAACTATGTCTTTTGCTACTACGACTACGGGGCAATCTTTTAAGCTCGTCACTCGCACGCCATCTTTGCCTTGGTCTGCCGCGATGTCGTCTGGCATTCAGCGGGACCCATTCGTTTGTTCTTTTCGCCCATATTATACATAATTATTATTTAATGAAATCTTTAATGAAGACACTACCTACCTATACATAATATTAGAATATATTAGACAACAACATATTCTTTATTTGTACTTAGTACCAAATCAGCAGGATGTTACGTATTCACTTTTATGTAAAAACAAATAAAACATTGATATAAATAAATATGAGACAGCAGTCTTGGTTGGTTCTATAAATTTCCATATAAGGAGCCATTACCAATAAATACATACGGAAAATGTAGAAAATACGCCGACGACAACGATAAATAACGTAAATGTATCGGTGCCGATCATCGGGGCCTCCACTGCAATACGAATGAGATACAGCCCATGAATAACATACTATATCGGATTATCAAGTTACGAGAATGTTAGCTAATAGCGGACTATGCGCTTCCGTTTGCTGAAATTCGAGATGTCTTTCTTGTCTTATTAGAAATTACGTTTAATTGAGTATATAATTATATCTTCTGCCGATATAATGTTTAACCGAGTTTAACCATTTTATGTATCTTTCATTTTATTTAAATTGATTCTTTTGAAACTGTCTAACTTGGGATCTTTTCTTTTCCGAATTGTATGTATTACTCTTAGGCACTTACGACACGAAGCACTCTTTGGGGGTAATATTACTTATGTGGTAATTAATAGTCCCAAGTATGTACGAGTATGTACGAAGCACCGGAATAGTTTCAAGATTTTTCTTGTAAGTAATCTTTTTAGGTTTAGGTTTAAAGAGTTTATTCTCAAAAAAAGATCTAATCCACTTACATGAGAATAAAAATAACATAAAATAATATATTCCCGCCATCATCTTGCGAAACACTCACTCCACAATAGTGAATTCATACAAAATAAATAAAAACAAACAATAATTTATAACAGTAGTTCCTCCTACAAACAAAACCAAGTACAGTTTATTAACTTTAAAATTAACAACACTCGGCCTGCTACGAGGTTACCTACACACGCCGTGTTCAGAATCATCATGATAATGATCATCATCATCATCATCAGCCTATAAACGTCCCACTGCTGGGCATGGACCTTCACGCTGACCTCTTGTGGGGTTGTGATCATAATAATCACGGTTTACAGTGAAAAGGAGGTTGATAGACAGGTAAGTTGCGCTTGCAATGCTCCACAAAAACTATGCCTTATTAAGTATATTATAAGTATACCATTAACTCATATTTCATAGCAGAAGAGCGACTCAGCACCACACTACACATGACTTTTTCACAGCGATGCGTTGTTGCAAAGCGGTCGACAGTGCCGTAGGTCACTTTTTGTCCTGGTAAAAGATAAGTTCCCAGGGGTCGGCGATAAAGACTTCGCTGACAGAATAGTTTTAGCGCCGGGTTACCGCAAGCGGAAGCTTCCATAGACTATTGTCTTTAAAACTCGCTTAAATAAATCCTACTAATATTATAAACGCGAAAGTTTGTAAGTATGGATGGATATTTGTTACTCTTTCACGTAAAAACTACTCAATGGATTTGGATGAAATTCGGTATACAGATAGTTTATAACCTGGATTACCACATCGGATACTTTTTATCCCGATATTCCCACGGGAACGGGAACCACGCGGGTGAAACCGCGAGCGGCCCCTTGTAAATAATAAACTTTCCTACACTCACACCAATTAGCCCAAGAGAAGCTTCGTTATGAAACTCGTTAAATGGTTACTAGACAACGGATAAACATAAGTACTTAAAATATTTTAATACATACTTATTATACATAGAAAACACCCAGCCCCGAGACAATTTAGAAAAACAATAATTTCTAAAGTGACCCGACCGGGGATCGAACCCGGGACCTCATAGATGGCGACACCATGAAAACCGGTGTACAAACCACTCGACCAAGGAGGTCGTCTAAATTAAAGTATTAATACCATTGAATATTCTCATACGTAACAGTATCACTGTTTACCAACCTGAATTTGCAAGCGGCAAAAGGCAAGCGTGGTGCTTTTTTTTTTTATTTATTGTGGTACGCCATAATGACTTTACTCTGCCTGATGAAAAGCAGCCAGTGAAGCCCAAGAAGTGAAAGAGTTCATCACAGCGCTACCACGCTATGCCGAACGCTCACACTATGGCGGCCTGCATAAATGCTTTTTCACGCCCCGCTTAATGCCCCCGCTGCTGCAATGCTGCAATGCTGCTTGGCGACAGTAATAACTTTTTTATTTATTCTCCAACGGGTAAGCGCTTGGCCTTCATCTCACCTGATGGTAAGTGACGATAAGGCTGAAGGTAGAAGCGCGCTTCACCCGGAATCCTCAACAACTGAGGACCTGGCTATCTTACCTCTAAGCTGTCGTAACACAACAATGCCATAAACATCGTTGTTATATGGCGGCAGACTAAGATAAGATAGTGGTATCTAGCCAGGCGCACTTTAACAGCCCTACCCTACCAACAACCATACCACAAAGATAGAAGACACAAAGGTGTACCCTCCGCTAGACATCGAACCATGTAACTCTGGGTCTGAGACCGGTGGCTTAGCCACTAGACCACAGAGGCGGTTAGTGATAGGGGGTTCCGGGCGGAATCCTATCACCGTGCAAAACTTTACTATTATCCTATCCTATGAGTATAATATATAGTATCTATAGTCTAACAGCGAATATGGCGGGGGCTGTTGACAGAATGTAATCTGGCAGACGCGGGGAGATCCAATCAACATCTCGCGGCGGCGTTCACGAACGGTCATATTTCATCGTTTGATGACATTGCTCTGCGTTGTTTGGCGAACTTTGTTTGACTATAGTTTTTCAGCGTCGCGTCTCTGTTTGGATTGGACGTTTATGATATTTTGGATATAGCTTTGGATATAAGCCCTGTCTGAGTCAATACAATAAAGAAATTTTAACCTTCTCAAAGACTGGTTAATAATCTCTAATTTGTGATCGAAATTCGAAATAAAATTGGATCTCGTAGACACATATCTAATAAGACAGTCAATGCTGAGAATGAGCAGATTTATATTTTCTTTTTGTCTATTTATTTACTTTTATGACAGGCTTCTTTATATTTTTATCTCCTACTGCACCCCTCCTATATCACTCCTTAGGGTATGATTTTCCAAAAAACCGTTTTTTGTGATAGATAACCGGTATTATTTATGATCAGTCAGTCAGTGACTACTATTATGTATATTTAATTTTTATTTGAAGAGTGAGTAGGCATATAGAGGCATAACATCTGAAGGTTTAGGGTCGGCAGCGAGCACGTGATCTCTTCGGTGTCTCTTCGGTATGTGTGATAAGTGCACTAAAGTATATGTTGTTCGGCTTGATCCCTACCGCTGATTTCCTTCACCGCACCACACGCAATCGACTGTCATTCCATCCACATCACCTTGATGGATGGCGGTCTACTAATGTGCGTTTTTCACGAAAGTTCTTGCCTCGAGCTACAGTGTTGTGGAACCAGCTCTCGGCGGCGGTATTTACGGACCGTTTCGACTTAGGGATCTTCAAGAAACAAGCCTATTCCTTCCTTGAAACCGGTAACGCGTCTGCGATGCCTCTGGTTTTGCGGGTTCGAAATTAAAAAACTCTTTCCACGCTAGCGGATAAAATGCACTTATGCACTCCGATCTCTAATGACAAACAGAATCTTTCCGAGGCTGTGAGCTGAAATAGTTATTTGTTATGCATGGCCATTGACCTATAGACAAGAACGTTTATACAAACCATTTGTTCAAATTCTGGAATGAAAGACCTAAAGTTCACTGCAGCCGCTGCAGCGCGTAACATTTATGTCGTTTAATCAACAGACATCGCAGCGCCGCAGCGCCAGATCGGTCAAAGACAACGTATAGTGTGTATCAAGATGGCGTCCCAAATAGATTGTTAATAACAATAATTGAAATTTTTTTTCTATTCTAATAATACGATATAACGACGTAATAATGACTTGAATAACAATTAATTTCACTTATTTTCGCCGCTCCGCACGCGCCTATATAAGCCGTGTGAATGTCGAAGCCACGCTAAAGCAATGTGGCGAGTCGACTCCGCAGGTGAGTGGAACATAGTGCGTGTTCGGAACGGCCTATCTAGTGTAACGTATAAATAGCTGTGCAAAGGCTGCAAAGTTGGTTTTTGGTGCGAGTACTTGATCCTGAGCGTAGCGAGGGTTTCAAACACAGAAATATATATTTCTGTGGTTTCAAAGGTACGAGATGCAAAATAACTTTGCTGCCGAGTGAAACACACAATTTTTCACCTCACTACAGCCAGAAAAACGCTAGGTGCAAAAAACAGCTGTTATTAAATTAGTTATCATTTTACGTATTAAAATTACTGCTGATGGTTAAATTTTTTTTTCATTCGGTCTAGCAGTGCTGCGACATGTGGCTGGCCATTGCGATTATTCAAAGAGTTGAGGTTGGCGCACTGACATGAAATAAGTATTTAATGCATTTTCAGTGGACTTGTGGTACATAAATATGTATGGAATAGAAAGGTTAGAATTTTAAAAACTCTTTCCACACTAGCGGATAAAATTCACTTTTGCACTCAGATTTCTAATGACAAAGAGAATCTTTCCGAGGTGGTGAGGCGAAAAATACATTTTTCATTTCCAAAACAAACTACTGCTACTACTAATGCTACGTTTAATTTACATTTCTATGACGAAAAAGGAACATCACATTAAAACATTACTTGTTTTTAACGTTCACACCCCAATTATAATAGTAGCGCAAAATGCTCTAGCCGGTGGAAAGCCGGTTTTTGCTGATTCGTAGGAATTTCGTCAGTGCAATCTGCAGGGTAAACCTGCACCGGGCGGCAATCGCGTAATTAAATGAACACTTCCCTAATCGAGTGACGAGCTGAAAGCCACTCGGACGAAAAATAACATCAAAAATTTTGATTTTCAATTTAAACTTCCAACGAGAAATTTATGAGTGAGCAAATTACTTGTTTAATTGAATCTATAGCAGTTTACGACGACGTAAATGAACGCCTATTATTACTTATAGCTCAGCACCAATGGGAAATGATGGAAGGTAAGATTGTATCGTAATCGTAAGTATCTTTACGTTTTATGCAAACTAACTAAGGAGCTGAATAGAGGTATAAATCTTTATGTTCATTTCATTTAATTTGAATGAAATAAGTGGATTTTCCTGTGCTTAACTGGAAATTCAAATAACAGAGAGTTCTATACCAGCTTTCATTTTAGTCGCTGTTAAATGCAAAAGAAAATGCGAGTTACTCGTAGTTCATGGCACGTGCTGAATCACATCATTAGACTTACAGTATGAAATATTTGTTGTGGTGTTTGTAGTAAAATTGCATAAAATGGCTTTAATTAATGTATCAAAATATAATACGGGTCGTTTCATTACTTATTATAATTCTTGGTTGTCTGTCTAAATTGTGTAGTGAGCTGTGTGTGTGGTGGAGTACTACCAACCCACCTCTTCTTTTGGATGTCGTAAAAGGCGACTAACGGACTATAAAGACTGCACACACATCTAACAGAATAAACGGCGACGTGCTTTACCACGGTTACCTATCATAAATTCGTTATTTTATTTGGCCGAAAGAGTTTTGTAATTTTTTGTTTTCCATAATTTTCTTTTTACCGAAAATACAATTGACAAAGTTTTGAAATGCCGATTATACATTGTTATTTTTTTCAAAATCTTTATGTTTGGCCCAACGTTTGGCCGAAGCTATTAATGCTAAATGATTGATTTTCCAGAAACACGTTGCCAATATTATAAATATACAACATTTCAAATAATTGAAATCCATAATATCATCGAACAACTTATAATCGTAGTAACGTTTAAGCATGCAAACAAGCATGTAGCATGCAAGCAAGCATGCAGCATACAAGCAAGCATGCAGCATGCAAGCAAGCATGCAACATGTAAGCAAGCAAGCATAGTGCATGCAAGCAAGCTACAGCATGTAAGCAAGCATGCAGCGTGCAAGCAAGCATGCACCAAGCAACCAAGCATGCAGCATGCAACCAAGCATGCAGCATCATGCAAGCATGCAGCATGCATGGTTTCTGTCACGGCTCCGGCGGTCCCACGCGAGCTTATCGTCGCAGATGGGTTCGCTCACCACCGCAGCTCGCGGGCCGCCTGGCCTCTCCGCGCCTACGCGGGCTTAAATTACACTCTAGCGTAGGGCAGACAACTACGGTACTACTACTAACTTACTAACTACAACGTGGAGTCGGTTTTGCCGCTATTCGTTTCTGTCACTGACTTTTGTTGCACAACCTAACCTAAAACACAAAGTACTTATTAACTTTTTAAAACATTTTAGTTTATTTACCTAACAATAAAATATATAAAAACAAAAAAACGATAATCTGGGTATGATATTATTATATAGAAAAAGGTTACTTCGAATTTTAATAGTCAATAGTCAATATATATTTATTCAATAAACTCAATTAATAAGTACTTTGAATCGTCCAAATCTTTTTTAACCTACCACCCATTCAGGGCATCATTTTTTAACTGTGGCAAAGAACGGGCGCAAGAAACCACAGCGCACAGAAGCAACGACATTTACAAAAAATATATATATTATATGTCGTTACCAGGTCACAAAATACAAAATATGAATTTGAATGTAAATAGTTTAATTAAATATGGTGCTCTATATAAATTAATTATAGACAATTAGAAATAGCTGTTGGAATACTTCGAGCATTTCAGACACAAGTTGTTTTGTCTTCTGTATAATCTGACACTTTATAATAAGCTTTTTTATAAAGCTTTTCTTTGATTTTGATTTTATCAAGATCTAACTTCTGAAAATAATTTGGTACTTTGTTGTATAATCGTACACACAGACCTTTAAAAGAATTATTTATTTTATGGAGCCTAGTATAAGGTACTGCTAATTTGTTCTTACGTCTAGTGTTTAATTTGTGAATATCACTGTTTTTTGAAAACATTTCAATATTTTTATGAACATACATCAGATTTTCATAAATGTATTGTGATGCAACTGTCATTATACTTATATCCTTAAAGCTCTCTCTGAGAGAGTCACTAGCCTTTAGGTTATATATTGCTCGAATAGCCCTCTTCTGCAGCACAAAGATAGTTTGAATGTCGGCAGCATTTCCCCACAGTAAAATGCCGTATGACATTACACTATGAAAGTAACTGAAATAGACTAATCTATCTGTATCAACTTCAGATAACTGACGAATCTTCATTACTGCATAAGCCGCAGAGCTAAGTCTATTCGACAATTTAGCTATATGTGCTGGGCCTCACTGAAGCTTGGCATCCAACGTGATGCCTAGAAACACAGTGGTGTCCACAGGATTCACATTCTTATCTTTAATTTGTACACTAGTTATTACCTGCTTAACATTAGGCAATACAAATCTTACACAGTTGGTTTTTCTCTCGTTTAATAGCAAGTTATTAATACTAAACCAGAGAACAATCTTTGAGACCGCATTATTCACATCGTTATAATTTGGGTGTCGTCGTTTCACTTTGAATAAAAGTGAAGTATCATCAGCAAACAATACTATCTCATGACTGTCTTTTACAAAATAAGGTAAGTCATTAATATAAACCAAAAACAAGAATGGACCAAGTATTGAACCTTGCGGAACTCCCATTTTAACCACTGAATACTTCTAGATATGAAAGTTATTGTAAGCAAAACATCTTCCAAAAGAAAAAAAAGTCATTTTGATAATCGGCTAATAGTTTTTCTGGAAAATGAAACATATGTATGATAAGTTTATGGCAAAATTATGTAAAAGCAACTATCTGGTATTTAAAACTTCGTCATACCGTTTTCGAACAATTGAAATTCGTACAGGAAAGTTTCGAATTTATGATAGGTTACCGCTTACCACCTATCACGCTGAGAAATTAAATTAAATGAAAACTAGTTTTTTTTGCTACAACACGCACGAGACAGTTACAACAATAACAGCACTTATAACAACTTAGCTTAAAAAAACAGATTAATAAAAACATAAGCATATAGTCTCACGGCCGCAATTAAACAGGCAGCCAATTTAGCATTTTGTCAAATCCAATGAAGCCTGACGCTGGGTTTCAATTGGCTCCTTCAAAAATGTTTTTTGACATATGGAATGCCCATTACTTTACAACTAAGTAAAACACAGATAAATATAGTAACAATAGACAGTTTCCAGTTAATGTAATAGGTAAAAAAAACACAACAAAAAACAGACTACTGAGTTTATGCCTGCGCGAATCTATCAGGCTAAGCGTAGGTATGCTGAGATGCAGGCGAAGGAGCTCCGCGCAGCGCAGAGATTCCACTCTCCCCCTCCTAAACGAAACCTCGGCCGAGCACATGTGCAGTTACAATTTGGTGATACGTGGACTGTGGCAGTGCACAGCTTTTGCGGTTTTCATTTCCTGTAGGCCTAGGATGCGCAACACGATATATGTCGCGGACGAGAGACGACAAACCATTTTAAATTGTCATGTTAAGGTTTGCAGACAAAAATACCACAGTTTATGCAAAAACTACTATTAATTCTATTTTTGACATATATGTAAAGTTCTAAACGCATCCATGTGTCTTTAGTGTCGATAGACATTAGAGATAAATGAATAAAACACTTTCACTTTCGTAATGCCGGGTCGCTGGATAGGTGACCAAACTAAAAACATCTCGAGCTACGCCGTGCTTCGGAAGGCACGTTAAGCCGTTGGTCCCGGTTGTTGTCGTAAGATGACAGTCGTTAAAACCCACCAACCCGCATTGGGCCAGCGTGGTGGGTTATGGCCCAATATCCCAACGTGCTATTGTTCACGTGGGAGGCCTGTACCCAGCAGTGGGACGTTTATAGGCTGATGATGATGCTGATGATGATGAATAAAACACGAGAAAACGGGTCGAGAAGAGTTCTCGTGTTGCGCATGGAGGCCGGCTGGTCTCTGACTAACCCTTCGGGGATAATTGTCGTGAGTGTAAGTACTTATGTCTAAAGTACATACTTACATACATGCATATAATCACGACTATTATCCCCGAAGGTTTAATCAGAGACTAGGCAATAAGAACCGAACGGTCCTCTATGCCATAGTCCACTTTTCACCAAATGGCGACTGCACATGTGCTCAGCGTGACAGGTGGTGAGCCCATCGCCGCTCTTTGCTGTTAGATGTATGAGCAGTCTTTAGTCCGTTAGTCGCCTTTTACGACACCCAAGGGAAGAGAGGAGGTGGTAGTATTCTTTCACCGCTACCTGACACGGTCTAAATTGTGACTTTACTTAATCTATTTTCTTCGATACTGGCGTTGAACTAAAAATAATATTTTAGTATTTATCTACAATCAGATAGATCCTCTTCAGATATTATGTAGAATTAACCCTAAATGATATACGCACACATGGTGATATAGTAAAAGGAACGTGTCTCTACCGGAGGTAAGGAAACAAAATTAAGTTTCAATCACGAAAATAATTACAGAACGAAATACAGTTTAACAGTAGGAAATCAAACTGTAGACGACTTCATCGTCCAAGTTTGTCTATAATCTATTTTTTATTATTTTACGATTACATTACATAAATAAAAAAAACTCCTTAGGAAAACTACAGTTCTTCTATACCAAATATTTATTTAAACAAGTTCTAACGCCGGACTTGACAAAATGCTGAATTGGTTTAGCTGCGGCCGTGAGTAATTTCTTTTTAAAAGTGTTTGTGAGTATAAATAATTTGTTTTTTTTTGTAAACTTGAGTTGTTAATGTTGTTATAAGTACATCATCATCATCGTCATCATCAGCCTATAAACATCCCGCTGCTGGGCACAGGCCTCCCACGTGGACAATAGCACGTAGGGATATTGGGCCATAACCCACCACGCTGGCCCAATGCGGGTTGGTGGGTTATAAGTAAAGTCAAGTCGGTAAAGGGTGCAGTAAGGTTTTATGGGGGGAAAGACAGCCCGAGCAAATTGAATTATATAGAAAATTGTGTCATCAAAATTTGAGTCGTATAGATTTTCCTAGTGAATTGAGTGAATGTTCTGATCATTCCTGTGATAATATAAGTCATTTAAGTGCTATCGATAATTTATATAACAAAGTCATAGATGCTTTATCATGCGCGGCCTCTAGTAGCTATAGTTTCAAACCTAAGTGTAAGAAAAAGCCTGTTATAGGTTGGAATAAGTACGTTAGCGAAGTTCACAGGAATGCAAGAAATAAATTTGGGATTTGGGTTCTTCACGGACGACCTACGTCGGGCCGTGTTTGGGGTGAGATGCGAGAAAGTCGTAAAATTTTTAAGTCCCGATTAAAATGGTGCCAAAATAATAGAGATCAAATAAAAATGGACATACTTGCGCAGCACCATGCCAACAGTGATTTCAGTAGTTTTTGGAAGTGCACAAATAAATTAAGTTCTAGGCCGGGCACTCCTGTGAGCGTAAATGGTGTTAATAACAGCAAATGTATTGCTAATATGTTCAAAGAACAATTTACAGTGAGATCACCATTGGGACCACCACAGTCCGAATGTTTGGAGGGTTGTCAAGGTCTGGAGCTAAGTACCCGGATTACAGCTAAAGACGTTAGAGAAGTAATCAAATCTATGTCTCGAGGAAAGTCTCCTGGCCATGATGACCTGAGTATTGAACATCTGAGATACGCTGGCCCTCATCTTGCTAGAGTGCTAGCGATGTTCTATAGTTTATGCTTAGGACACTCCTACTTACCTGCAGACATGATGAAGACAGTGGTGGTGCCAATTGTGAAGTGTAAGACTGGTGACATAAGTGATAAGGGTAATTACCGTCCTATTTCGTTGGCTACTATTATATCAAAAGTCCTTGACGGTCTGCTTAATAATCAACTAGAAAATATTTTAACAATTCATGACAATCAGTTTGGTTTTAGAAAAGGTCTTTCCACTGAGACTGCCATTTTGAGTTTGAAGCAGACCGTAAAGTACTACACTGACCGTAGCACGCCAGTGTATGCTTGCTTTCTCGACCTTTCGAAAGCATTTGACCTTGTCAGTTATGACATCCTGTGGCAAAAACTTGAAAGCATTTCAATGCCACGTGAACTTGTCAACATTATTAAATTTTGGTACTTGCACCAGGTCAATGTAGTTCGGTGGTCGGGAGAGTACTAGGAACCATATAGGTTGGAGTGTGGAGTGAGGCAAGGAGGGTTGACCTCGCCCAAACTCTTCAATTTGTATGTCAATGCACTGATAGAGGAGCTGAGCGGCACACATGTAGGCTGTCACATAGATAGTGTATGTTTAAACAACATAAGTTATGCGGATGACATGGTGCTGCTCAGTGCTTCGGTCTGTGGTTTGTCGAAACTCCTTGTCATATGCCAGCGATACACTCTTAGTCACGGCTTGATGTATAACGTGAAGAAAAGTGAATGTATGGTCTTTCGGGCCAGAGGAAAGTGTCCCGATAATATCCCATCGATTAAGCTGAATGGAACGCCGTTAAGGGTGGTACAACAATTTAAATATCTTGGACACCTGGTGACCTCTGACCTGAAGGACGATGCAGATATTGAGAGGGAGCGCAGGGCACTGTCTGTCAGAGCAAATATGATCGCTCGTAGGTTTGCTCGCTGTTCCTGGGGCGTCAAAATTACTCTCTTCAGAGCATTTTGTACGTCCTTGTACACGTGCAGCCTATGGATAAACTACACCACAAAACAGTACGGTGCCTTGCGTGTCCAATTCAATAATGCCTTTAGGATGCTGCTGGGGCTGCCTCGGTTCTGCAGCGCATCAGGGATGTTTGCGCAATACCGCGTTGACTGTTTTTACACCACAATGCGCAAGCGGTGCACATTCCTGGTGCGCAGGGTCAGGGCTAGCCAGAACAGCGTCCTGAGGTTTTTTTCTGAGCGCTTTGACTGTCAGTACATGAATCATTGCTGTATGATACATGTACTGACTTGCATTTAACTATGACCACACTGTATTTAATTTATATTTTTGTTTGATTTTTTTATTGAATGGCATGACATGTTTTTTGTTTTTATTGTGTTTTATGATTTTTATTTTATTTTATTTCTTTGTACTTAATTGAATTTGTAAATGATCCTAGTTGGTTGAAATAAATGAATTTATTTATTATTGTTATTATTTATTTATATAAGTACAGTCACCAGCATTAAGATGTGATGTGCAAAAATATCTGATCATTGGTGGATCATGTTTTCCACCCATTATGCCTTCCACCAATGATCAGATATTTTTGCAGGCCGTCGATAGTCACATCTTAATGCTAGTTATTGTTTTAATTGTCTCGAGTGTTGCAGTAAAATAAAATAATTTCGTTTCATTTCATTTCTACACAAACAGTATAAAAAGTATTATCATAGCTGTTTTATCAATGTATCTGTGTTTTATCAAAAGGTTATGGTTATGGTTTTCCATAATGTTGGTGTACGAAGGTAATCACGCCAAACCGGGTCGCAGAGGCCATTCATCAAAGTGGAAATGACGTTTGCGGTCGATAAAGGTAATAGGTACGTGTAGCGACTGATTAATTTCTGTTTATTGCGAATTACGGAGCCTATAAATATTTTGGCTGAGAATAAAGAGCAGCATGTCTTCTTTCTACTGTAATAATTAACTGTATTGTAGATTGACAGATAGATAATACTTTTATTGTAACATAATAACACAAACATTTACGATAAAATGTTTACTAGAAAAAAATCAACCAGTCTCAGGAAGCTCGAATAGGACTGAGACTGGTTGTTTTTTTTTCTAGTAAACATTTTATCCTATTATCTATATAGCATTGTGAATGCAAAATTTCAATAATAAACAAACATTTACAATGCATTTTCATAAAAAAGAAAAAAAAAAGAAAAACATTGTGTGGGATTTTCGGGTTAGTGGCGTTTTCCCCAGTTTCATTTTCACCCGATAATATTACAAATTTTAATTACTATGAATCAGTTTCGTTTTCACCCGAATATTTACGTGTGCCATTCTCATAGATCTGCCTAACTAAACTCATAATAAAAAAGACAGGTAAAGGTGAATACAAAAGTGTTTTAGTATTTATTTACATTAATATTATTTTATATTGAAATGTACATAATTACATTAGTTAAAGTTAAAAACTAATTAGAAATGTATCCTTATTACATTTTTTACTTGTTGTACGAAATTAGAAATTGTGATTTCATGGTTTTTATATTCGTTTGTGAGTCGATTGATCAATATATATTTTGTCCACTTTTAGGTTTTTTATAGTTTTTTTTAAATCTGCAACGGGTAAGCGCTTGGCCTTTATCTCACCTGATGATAAGTGATGATAAGGCCGAAGATGGAAGCACGCTTCACCCGGAATCCTCAACCACTGAGGAACTGGCTATCTTATCTCAAACTGTCGGAACACAACAATGCCAAACATCGTTGTTATGACGACAGACTTAGATAAGATGGTGGTAGCTAGCCAGGCGGACTTAACAGCCCTACCACCAACCAAACCGAGCACACAAATATGTACCCCCTGCTGGGAATCGAACCCGGGACTTCTGGGTCTGAAACCGGTGGCTTAGCCACTAAACCACAGAGGCGGTTAATTAGAGGCACGAGTACTCGATTTATTTGGAACCTTGGAAAGGAGACAAATGTTTGTTTATTCCGTATATTCCATTGTTTATGAGTTTTATGACGGTTATATATTGTACAATAAATCGATACTATTGAACATTTCAAGCATTGGTGTGACATAATATTGTTTATTTTTGGGTTTTTAACTAGGTATACCTGCAACGGGTAAGCGCTTGGCCTTCATCTCACCTGATAGTAAGTGACAATAAGGCCGAAGGTGTAAGTGCGCCTCAAAAAACGTATAACAACCGCGACTTCGTCCGTGTGCTCTTTGTTTCGTGCGTGTCTACGCGGACGAAGTCGCAGGCGGGCAGCTAGTATATTAATAACTAATAAATTATTTCGTTATAGTTTTGAAAGCGTCTGTACCATTAAACAATTCAGGTGAGAACGACACTAGAATTTATTACTTATTTAATTTTCAGGTGAAATCGAAACTGGGGAAAAACGCCACTAACCCGGATTTTCTCGGTATAAACACCCGTATCCGTATAACAAAGAAATTTTTAAACAATCTTTTAACTATTTAAGGTCTTGTCTGTCTTTATCTCTATTAGGAATAGGCACTTAAAAATGTAACTTAGTTTGTCGTTTATTTCCTGAAATTTCATAATGTTATTAAAATTTTAAGTCTACAAAATTTTATGGACATTCTTCAATCAGAATTTTGGTCTTAAATTATATACGGACCATACCACTGGTGGGTTTTTACTACAACGTTGTAGCCACATGAGTATAGAAACGGTTGTAGCTGTACACAAAACGGAACAATTTATTTATAGCGTCTCTACATTTAAACAAAATTGCTACTAAATTCCTTTCATCGAATAAACTTTTTGGATGGTCCCGCACGATTGCAATCAACTTTATTATCAGTTAAATATTTTATTGGTTTATCTGAATTAGAAGCTCGTTTCTATTTTTTTTTATATTATAACCTATTGATTGTAACGAATGGCGATAACATGATTAAAATGTTGGAGGGATTGCTCTGCAGTGGGACCAGTGTTGCCAGTGGCCGATAGTCACAAGTAACACGAATCTGCTCAAAAAGTAACATTTTCACTAAAAAAGTAACATTACCTTAATTTATTGTAGAAAAACGACTGATTTTTTTTTAAATTATTTTTTTAATCTTAGAAAGAGTCGTATCAATTATTATTATTAATCGAATATCGGTTAACCTGAAAAATATAGACGTATACAATGATTATGCGTGAGTTAAACCAATTTAGAAATGCCTTTCGATCTATCTACTTTTTTTGTTGAAATATTTATTTATTTATTTATTTGGACAACCAACAAGACATACACCTTACATGCTAACATTTCATTTTATATTATGTAACAAAGGTGCTGCTACTGAAAGCATATTTTATAAAATGGTAGGGAGCGGAAGGCGTCCACTGGCAAGTGAACATAACCATTTGTCATAAATCTTAAGGATAACAATTATGGTATCCTTAATTAATTAGATATTAAGACTTAATATATTAAGACTTAAGTAACTATTTAGTATTTAAAAATACAACCACAGCCCAACAGGTGGCCAATGGCCAGACAATTATAACAGGTTAAGTATACTAGACAACAACAGAGATGAATTTAAATTTCTATGACGTCAAAGCTATGAGGATCAGAATCAACATCAGTTTTATAACAGCGAGCCCGACTACGAATCGAACCCGGTGACAAAGAGTAATAGTCGTAACCGTGTCGCGTAGCGGATAAAGAATACTACCACCTCTCTCTTCCCTTGGGTGTCGTGAAAGGCGACTAACGGACTAAAGACTGCACGTAAATCCAACACCACAGAGCGGCCATGGGCTCACCACCTGTCTCGCCGAACACACGTGCAGTCGCTATTTGGTGAAAAATAGCTCGCATTCCATTCTCTGACCAATCCCACGGTGACAATATTCGTAACTACATGTAGGTATATGAATGTATGTTTGTAATTGTAAGTCAGAGTCGGCGACGCCCAACGTTCGGCGTACTACTGACTTGGTTTTGGATATCAGCTATTTTTCTTTTAAATTTTGAAAGGTTTAATCGAAAGATGTCGGTATCTACATTTTTACTAACAGCGTTGTAATGTGCTTGTAGCCTGTTTAAGGGAGAGTTAAGGCCCAGATTACTTTTAGATGACAATCAATTTATTATAACATGAGATGAGGCGTGGTAGATAATTTGAACTTGAACCTAAAAATTAAAAAAATATTATTATAAATAAAGAAGTTAGTTACATAGAACTCATTCATAGATTTATCTATGCCACCTCATCGCTCATAAAAAGTTTTTTGTCAACTTTGGGTTTTTTTTGTAGTAGTAGTAGACTCTTTTGTGTAGAGTAGATACCTATATATATCACAAAACTCACTGTTAAAATCAGTAGATACGTAAAATCGATCGTTAAAGCAAAACCAAATAGGTAAGGCAAATTCTACTACGCTACGGTTAGGCTGCCGGCCGGTAGGTACTTCGCCCACTCTTTACTGTTTGTTTACAAATGAACCTCATGTTTCAAATCAATAAGTACCTAGTAAAAGTTAATAATGCACCTTCATGAACTTTTTGAAGCAATCAGTTAGGCAGGTATTAAGTTATTGATTTAGTTAAGTATTATAAGTACTTAAATATAGTACAGTGTTGTGGAACCAGCTCTCGGCGGCGGTATTTCCGGACCGTTACGACTTAGGGATCTTCAAGAAACGAGCCTATTCCTTCCTTAAAGGCCGGCAACGCGCCTGCGATTCCTCTGGTTTTGCGGGTGTCCATGGGCGGCGGTGATTACTTTCCATCAGGTGACCCGCTTGCTCGTTTGCCTCCTTCTGCTATAAAAAAAAATAAAAAAATAATTCTTAGTAAAATTCAAATGACGGGGCGCCGTCGCCCGCCAAATTAAATCCGACGAAACGGCGCGGCAAAAGACAAGTCGAAGTCGACAACAAGAAAAAACAATACAAACTCAAAAGATCGAAGATCATGCTATATTGCTATCTTTATCATTATTCAAGTGAGAGAAAAACAAAGAAAATAGACGATGGCCTAAAATCAAGTTCGCCAACACGACGAACGAAAGTTCTTTATCACATCAAAAGTGTCTAGGGATCAAGCATTTTTATGCGGATTTCTTGAGATTGAGATGTGGCTTTGTAATAAATTTATGATTTTATAAATTTATATGGATTTTTTTTGGTGCATTTCATAATTTGAAACAGGAACTTTCAATCAATTTCTAGTAAAAGATGAAAATCAGCTGTCAATATTTTCCCTATAAAAACATACAACGCATTGAAGACATTATTAGTGCTACTGTTTCCCTACTACTGATTAAAACCAACGTTATTATGGAGCGGCGACGTCATTTAAGCAGGGAAGAAATGCTCAGAGCCGTGGGAATGATAGAAGCTGGTTCCCGGCAACGTACTGTGGCTTTAGCTCTGAATACAAGTCAGAGTGTTATCAGTCGACTTTGGACACGTTACCGAAGCACTGGTACCGTGGCTGAGCGCCATGGAGGACGGTATCGCTGCACCACACGGAGACAAGACCGATACATTCAAATCACAACTCGAAGAGCTCCAACAATAACCGCCATGATGTTAGCCGTGAGGCTTCATCACTCTTCAGGGAACTTAATTAGCGACCAAACAGTCAGAAACCGCTTGCATGAAGTGAACCTTCATTCCCGAAGACCGCTAAGGGTACCACCTATAGCAATGCACAATCGTAGGATTCGATATCAATGGGCTCTTGAACACAGAAATTGGGCAGAAGAACAATGGCGTTTCGTGTGCTTTTCTGATGAGTCTCGTTTTGGTATGAGACCGGATACAAGACGTATACGACACTGGAGAACCCCTGGACGCCAACAGCGATTAAAATCCTGCCAGGAAGTCCATCCTTATAGTGGTGGAACCATCATGGTATGGGCGGGTATTTGGATCGGCGGAAGAACTGAGTTGATTTGGATCAGAGGCAACCTCAACGCTCAAATTTATGCTGAGACGATTGTATCAGACGTCATCGTTCCTCTACAAGTGCAAATCGGTCCCTTATTTCAGTTAATGCATGATAATGCACGACCGCACACCGCAAGAGTTGTAAGACAGACTCTCGCCGCAGCTAACATCAATGTCATGCCCTGGCCTGCTCAGTCGCCAGACTTGAACCCGATTGAGCATGCATGGGATATGCTACAGAGAAGAGCTCTGCCGAATATGGAGGGTATCCAGTCGCAAGAAGACCTTTTTTTGTTGTTGCAACGAACATGGGCGGCCATTCCACAGCGTGATTTGGATGAACTCATTTTGAGTATGCCAAACCGATGTTCTTGTGTTGTTAGTGTTCGCGGTAGAAACACGGATTATTAATTGTTTATGTTACCCAATAAAATTTTAAAGAAAACTGTTATTTCAGTCTTTTTTTCGAACTTTAATGTTAGTGGTTCAAATGTCAAAAATCCCTTTATTAGGAAAATGGCAAATTTCTTTATTAATGCAAAGGTGACTTGGTTTATCGTTACTGTAGACAAACGAAAACACTTTATTTGATGAATCCCTAAAGAAAATTTTAATTAATATCAATCAGGAGAAAAGTTATTGCAAAAATATATGTTGATCCCTAGACACTTTTGATGTGTGTAGTTCCGTTTGACTATTTATTTTTTATGTTGGAAAATATTTCTTATTTCAATATTTTACTTTATTAAGTCCTAAAAGTAACGTAAAAGTAACATTTTGAGTCATGTAACATGGAAGTAACGTGAGAGGGTCAAAAGTAACGTAAAATGTTACAAAAGTAACATTCTGGCAACGCTGAGTGGGACAGTATATAACCTTATTACTTTAATTTACTAAATATTTTGGTTGTTTTTAATTGAAAATTAATTTAGAATAGTTTTTTGTTAAACAATAGCAACAGCAATATGCATCCAACAACATAGAGCGCCGATGGGCTCACCGCCTGTCACTCTGAGCACATGTGCACTCGCAATTTGGTGGAAAGTGGACTATGGTAGAGGACTGCTTTTGCTGTCTCCATTGCCTAATCTCTGACTCACTCTTCGGGGATAATAGTCGTGATTATATGTATGTACAGTCACGAGCAAAAATATGTAAACAATTGTAACTCTTAATACAATGTAAGAGTTAAAGTGTATACATATTGGTGCTCGTGACTATAAGCAAAAATACATAGGTACATGTATTTTTGCTATTTTACCACTGTCACACCAATTATCTTTCCCAAGTTAAGCTTATTTATGAACCTTCTTTTTTGAAATGTGATTAAGAAAACATAATAAAAATAGTTAACTCTAAATTTATCCCGGAACCTCAGAGATGGTAATAACCGGGACGGCGACACAGAACCGGACGTGCTAAGCACTCGACTACGAAGGTTATCAAATAATAATAAGTACTTATTATCTGATCTTGGTTTACACCTATACATAAGCTCCAATATCCTAAAATAAAAATTCCATATCAAATTATTATGTAACCGAAACTTACAAGTATCTAAATGTTCAATATTAATTAAATTTGAAAATGGAATTCGAAACATGCGCGGAATACCAGTAGGTGGGTAGCTGGAGTTAGGGGGAAACATTTTTCCATCGAAGGTAGCGTTTCGTTGTACCTACGCATGTCTCTGCGTGCTATTATCCGATAGGATGGATTCTGCATTGTTCCCGATACCTATTCATTGCAATTTCGATCTCGCCAACTAAAAGATTAAAAGTTTTCCACGGATTGATGTTGCAGGGTATGTGTAACAAAATGCCTGGTTTTTTATACGAATGAAAACAACGGGCGAGTCCGATGTATCAAATAGTTTTTTAATTTTTTTTATTGGGCTATAGGTGTAGCTTCTTCAGACCAATATCGATATCGAATCAATCAAAATAAATATTTATTTAAATAGCTCAAAACGTTTTGTTTTTTTTTCAAATGTGCAGAGGATTATTATTTACACGGCGATGGGATAAAACCTTGTTAGATTTCGTCGCTATTCTATATTTCTATTTAAACTGTACTATCTAACACCATGCTTCCTACTTCCTACTAGTAAATTGATGATCATTAAAAGGGTATACCTACGATAGTATAAGGTCCAATACTGAGGTTAGTTTCTATTGTAGATATGATCTGTGACTGATAATTATGTTTATAATGTTAAATAATTCACAGTTACGTATTGGTCTTTGGCAATATAGGTCTAGAATTCCATAACTGTGCCATCACGTTAAGTGCATAGAACTACTATTTGCAATTTACAAATCGAAAATAAAATCTGCTGTTCACAAAACAGCACAGATACAGAACTGCAAAATTTATAGCTTACATACATATTATCACAATTATTATCCCCTAAGAGACTAGGCAATAAGGACAGCAAAAGCACTCCTCTACCACAGTCCACTTTTCACCAAATAGTGACTGCACTTGTGCTCAGCGTGACAGGTGGTGAGCCTATTAACCGCTCAATGCCTCTGGATGTATGTGCAGTCTTTAGTCCGTTAGTCGCCTTTTACGACACCCAAGGGGAGAGAGGGGTGGTAGTATTCTTTCACCGCTACGCGACAGGGAACTAATAACTTCTCGACCTTAATGTATGGAAAGCCGCTTTTTTACGTAATTTCAGTTATTATTTGCACTCTATAGGGCCAAGGGCGGCTGCCCATTGCAAGGTTCTATACCACCATACACTCGTATATAAATTAGAATTGATGCCAGACAGATAAAACGCGATGGAAAGCACTGCAGATGCATGTGCATTTTTATTAAAATCTACAACGAACTACAGCTACACCCAAAATCTGTATATAACGCTAGCTCAACAGATGTCTTCAGGATGTCTCCCATAATGCTCGAGTAATAAGGATTAGCTTAGTGATTTGTATTGGCCTAAATTATATAAAGGCATAGTCCCCTCTGCATCAGTATGCCGGGCAGCCGTCACCCGCCTTTTATTGCGTCGCGCTTTCCAATTACACGGGAGATGGGGTATTTGCGCCCGATGACGTCGACTTGTTATCTTTGAAACGAGCGTACTATGGAGAGTACTACGAATAAAAGTCTACGTTTTCAACAGCTGTGAAAATGTGTTTTGATTAGTTTGGCTGTATCTGTTTGAGTTCTTTTGTATAATGATTATTTATCATCATTTTATTAACATCGTCCTCTGTCGATCTCTTTATCAGTAAAAGCCGCGTAAAAATCCACTGCGTGGTTTAGAAGGAGAAAGCGGAGCCAGAGACACAGGAAAACGGCGACTTTACTTAATAGGAAATAATAATGGTGATGTAATGATGAGATACATCGATTCCTAATTCCTTGTTGTTCTGGAGACTTTAAAACGGTATAAAATTATTTAGAATATAATTTATTACTCCTATTTCCGTTTTGAAATCTCCAGAACAACACAGATTGGGCGTCATTATTACACCAAGTCATTATTTCCAGCACGACAATCGTATCTCTAAGATCTCGTTAGTAGGGAATTCCCAAATAGGCGTAAAAATAGTAAATATTCTAAGCTATTTTATACTATTTTTAAATTTAAAAATAACACGGGATTCTGCGTGGTCGTGCCAGGAACTATTCTTCTCAGCACGACAATCGTATCTCCTTGATCTAGTTGGTAGACATTTTCAAAGCAGTAAAAAAGTAAAAGTAAAAAATAGTAAAAAGTCCAGACCATTTTTTACCGCATACAGATATTAGAAAATCATCCGTGGTAGTGCCAGGAAGTATGACACGATTCCCATAATAAAAATAGCACTGTTGAAATGATTAGTTTCCATTTTTTATTACATCATCTTACATTAGGTGGAATTACATCTAGACGATAATTATTATGAGATCTAAACACACGGCAGTAATGGACCAATTTAGAATAGAAAAATCCGTTGTGTCAATTTAAGCGTGTCGGTCGCTAAACGAATGGATGCTGGGGTTGAATGCGATAAATCGTAGTTCCATCCTCAGTTAGACAACTGACGTGAACCTATCTATACATAACACAAACGAATGAGTTAACAAAACTTTTATTTGTGTGTTGTTAGCGCTTATAGAATACTATCCTTACATAATTTTACTGGAGTATAATGAAGAATAAACAAGAATTAAACTATTATTTAAAAAAAATACATAAGCAAACCAATTATATTACTCAATTTGTATTGCTATCCATGTGTTGCAGAAAGTTGTTATAGTAAATTGGTAATGTACAACATCATGGCAGCACTGCAATTGGAAGAGGTGAGGAGGGCGATTTATTAAATAAGATTAAATACTTACTTCAATTTTTTTTCATTTAGGAACTGTGGATTCTATGCTATGTTAGTGCACTGGCAGGTTCTACGTTGTGATAATTTATGAATAAAACATAGAATTTGAATGGGAGATCGATCTGAAGTGCCAACATGGATAGACTTACTATGAGGTTTTTTTTTATATACAATGTGATAGGGGTGGTACTTCTAACCCGTTAAGGCTAAGTACTACATCTAAATTCATCGACAAAAAAAATAATATGGGGGGTCCAACCCCCTCCCCCTATAATTTATGATCATTTTTACTTTATGGGATATCAAAGGTTTCATACTTCGGAGAAACATGAAAAAAATGGCAAACGGTAGCTAATGACACTTGCTAACTTTGTTTTGTATGTTTGGGATTATTTTGGTGAGAAAAAAAATCATTACTTAATTATTTTGTGATTTAAAATCACTTTTTTAAGTCCATATTATTTTTTTTGTCGTTGAATTTAGATGTAGTACTTACCCTTAACATGTTAAAAGTACCACCTTTATCACATTGTATAAGGAGGCAAACGAGCTGGCGGGCGGGTCACCTGCCGTGCGATTCTCTAAGCTAAAGCCTTGATAGCTGCAGCTGCCGCAGCGCTGAGAAATGACTCTGTCTCTTTCATATTCATAGAATTGGAAAGAGACAGCAGATCACAGCCATGCGCGCAGCGTCTATGTGTCGCTTAGAGAATCGCATAGCTGATGGAGAGCAATCACTGCCGCCCATGGACACATGTAAAACCAGAGGAGTCGCAGATGCGTTGCCGACCTTTAAGAAAGGAATAGGAATTGTGAGGGATGGGGGGAACATTTATTTTATAAAATTTTCTTCAAATGGTTTTCAAACATATTGTCATTTTCTTTATATGAGATCGTGTAAGGGAGTTGGTTAAATACTTAAAGTATACAAAAAAACGAATAAGTAAACAAATTATAGTGTTGATGATATAATTACATCGACAAGTGACTCGTGTATTTATTCATTAAAATGATTAAAGTTTTTTACAAATAATATAATAATAATAAGCTAGTAAATTGACTAACTACGTAAAAAAAAATTGTTTCTGAACATAATTCCGTAATAACCACCGTGGTCGAAACGTGATCGTATTGGTAATCGTCGCCGGGCGCGACATAATCAAAGCTCAAGGTTTTCTATTTCATAAATAAAAATTAAACGACAATATTTAAATTAAATTTTATTATAGCAATTTTTAAGTATAAAGACACTTTTTTCAATAAGAAGCTAGAAAAGTCACATTTTGGTTAAAACATTAATAAAACTTGTTTTCTTAAATTTGTTAATATGACATGTCTTTTATTAATTTTTTAAATATATTTATTTATATTTTCATGGGGGACCTAGCCCCCTACGAGTGTATTTGTGAAGGCTGGAAATAGCGAGTGGTAGCGAGTGGTGCTAAGGATAAGTTAACAAAAGGTAAGTTAAAACTAACACGTTTGACAAAAATAATAACATATCGAATTGACTGCAACCACAGACACAATAGAATTTTGGTCAGTCACTGGTAGTGACCACCACCATAGCCAAAGTGTTTAAAAACAAAAAAAAAACATGAAATGCTTAAACAGTAAGTATAACAGCGTAACATGAAGTATTGCCTCTTCATATTTTTCTGAGCGTTCGCTTAATTTCGCACGATTTTCCTTAAATACCTCTAAACGCAGTTGTGGCGACAAAACGCTTGGCTATGGAAAACAATGTAAAATCACGAGTAGGTACCTAGTTGTTTCGCATTTCAAAATAATATTGACATCAAAATAATCGTATTGTTAATTGGATTGACAAAAATGAGTATAAAATGACAAAACAACACTGTCAAACCAAATCAAACACCTTACTTTTCGTCATATTTTTCTACCATGATATTAATTACAAGTTTAAGTGGCACAGCTGAGAAATGATATAGTAATATTTATAAAACAATTTTATATAAAATAAGACGTTTTAAGATATGACGTATCCGAGACACAACAAATTACGCGTCGCAAAGTCAGCCCACCGATCCTTTGACACCTTGAGTGAGACTCTTTCTTTGAGAGAGAGTATCTTTGATCGAAGCTCAGATAGAGGTTTTATACATTGGTATGAGCGCATCGAATCAGAGATTTGACAGCATTAGCTACATAACTTGTCCTGGCTACCGGCTAACCGCCCAAGTTGGCCAACACCGGCTAATGGAACGGTGACTGATGGTTGTTTGATTAGATCATTAACTGAACATCGCGAAGGTTTCGATCATATAAACTACGCGAAGGAGATGCTTCATAATTGACGTCTAAATCAAAACATCGCTTTCCTCTCAGATCTTTAGGTTGAAATTGTGATGGATTTTAATTACTCAAAACAAGGCTTTTGTGCAAAGGATTTTTTTGATGATTTACTTACACATTATAAAGATAATTGTAAATAAAATTATGATTTCTGTTATAACTATGTTTTATATCCTAGCCTTAAACAAAATGTATCACCTAGATGACAGACGTGTTTTGTAGCAAACGCTGACTTTAATAATTAAATAAGAGTATTGGTTCGTATAATAAATAAACTATTGTAGTTAAAAGTCATCGATCGCTACAATTGATGGACATTCGTTCAATTACCACGCTAGTTAAATGCGGTTTGATGTTCACAAACCTGCCAGTGTAACGCAAAATCAGAAACACTCTTTGCCCGAGCCGCGAATTGAACCTGGGCCGTCCGGATTCTCGGCTACCAAGGCGTCCCAAAATATATAAGGTACTTGTCAAGTCAAAGTCAAAGTATTTTATTTGCAAAGAACAGGTATAAACAAGATGTCAAATATAAGTATAAAAATCGCTATTCAATTAATAAACATTAACATGCAAAAATAATTGATAATTAATAATTAATTATAGAACTCATTAGCTATAATGACATTTTTCTAACAACCATATACGTAGCTTTCATTGTCATTAAACTTACAGGTCCCTGTTTAAATTAATTTGGGATTCTGTTATATACTTTCATGCACATAGAGTAACAACTTTTTTGATAAAGAGCAGTATTTGGGTGGAAATCTAAGACAAGTCTATCACTGTCTCTTGTGTTTCGAGGAAATACATCCTTGGCTCTAAAAAACAATTCTGGGTGTTGTTTGACAAACTTGTATATCTCCAATATGTACATACTTGGAATGGTTAGTATGCCCTAGTATACAGGCAGTACTTTACTTTTTTTACTTTTAAAAACTATATCTTTCTTTACTTCGTTCGAATTCGCAAGTAAGAAAGAAAAGAAGTCACAAATTGAACGCTTTGTCAACACATAAAATAGCGATTCAATATATCTCGAGCATATGCCGTGAATGGCTCGTAAACGGTGTCGCTGTATTTAGCGCCGCCGCGCATAAAAATATTATTTCGCCATATAGAGTACACAATAAATTGTTGCGTGGAGATTTATCCGTTACGCTCATCCGGATGATCCCGTGGGGAGAGCCGGTAAATTATAAACAAGGTTACTTTGTTCTGTGGCGTGGCGACCGAGCATTTTTCTAATTTACGCGTTCATGATACGTAATACTCGTAGGTACTATTTAGATTAGGGTAATTTAGTACTTACTTACTCGTACTCGTAATATTGGCCAGTACTTTATATTAAGGTAATTTAGTGTAACCGTTTAGGCCAACATAAAATATGTGTTGTGATGTCACACTTTGTCAAAAGTAAAAACATATTTTTGATGGCGACTGTATTAACAATAATAAAAAATACCTACAGCAAAAGTTTTTTATTAAAAAGCTTTTATTAAAAATCTCAGTCTCCTTTTAATTTCTTAAATAGGTATCGTACTTTATTGTTTTCAAAACCAAACAATAAGGAAATCTGTTCAGGAACCAGGTGCCCCGACGTGAAGAGAATATTTTAAAAGTTCTTTAGTGTTTGGAAGTTCTTTTAACTTTTGACATTACTGTGTGCCAGGAAGAAGCAAGGTCGCTTCACAAAAACGTAAAACGAAACGTATTCATGTGTATCACAACTTAATAAAAAGGAGCAGATAATCATATTAATCAGGGTTTTACGGGTTTTATCATAACTTCATAAACTGAACAGTTTTATTAAATTCGTGAATTAACCGCTCTAAAATTAAATTCTCAATTTTGAGAAAGTAATATTTCATTACATTATTTATATAATACGAGGAGATAGGCTAAGAGATTTTACAACTGAGTGACAAAGGTCAAAGAGAACAGTGGTCCCATTCTTTTCATTTTCACATTCGACCATTTTAAATTTTTAGTATTCTATGAAGGCAAGTGAAGAATGTGGAGTATTTCCAATTTAATTTTTGTACGGAGTGACGCGAGGTGGAGCTTATTGGCAGCGGGAAATTGTGATAGATGGATCAAATGGACCGTGACGTGGGCGAAAAAGGAATACATTCATGAAGGGCATGGCGATAAAAAACACTGTGTGCCAAAACAAAAGTTCCTACACTTGTTATATCAAAGTCAAATGTTTTATTCAATATAAACCTTTACAGGCACTTATTGACGTCAAAAAATATGTAGGTAAGTGTATAAAAAAATAGTTAACTAATTTGTAGTTAAATCTTAACAACTAATCTAACTAATCTACCTACCTTATCTAATCTACCACCAGTTCGGATTTTGGGAGAGCCTTCGACTGAGAAGAAGCTGGCGATAAACTCAGGAGGCCTTACTTTTTTTCCCTCTGGGTGGAAACACAAAAAGGAATACATTATACATACCTACATACATAAACTCACTCATAGAAATGTCTAAGGACCGTAGCAGATAGCGATCTATAGTCTCTACCTATCCCTATGGGAATACATTATTAGTTATGTGAAATTCACCACCTGTATTGAGTGTTCGAATGGTACCTCTATGTGAGATGGTTTTATAGTGCTATTGATTTCTTCAAGATTTAAAACTCCGCTTATATTGTGAACGTACTTAATTGACCAATGTAAGTTTATTGCTTCTACATTTTCTACGTAGGTAGCAAATATAGTATTTAGCATACACATTTTATAAAGTTAGGCTATATGTACCTATATATAGCTAAGTGTGAAAATGACTATTCGTAACAAGTGTTTATTCTGTGTCGTACTATAGGATACTCGTCTAATGATAACTGTAGCGCTGTATAGTAGCTGTGTGAGTGGCGGCTTATTCAAAGGATACTACCAACCCATCTCTCAAAACTACCAACCCATCTCTTCCCTTGGGCGTTGTAAGAGGCGACTAACGGACTAAAGACTGCACATACGTCGTACAGCATAGAGCGGCGATAGGCTCACCACCTGTTACGCTGTGCACATGTGCAGCTGTAATTTCGTAAAACGTGGAATATGGGAGAGAACTGATTTTGCGGTCCTAATTGCCTTAGTAGCAATGAAGACCGCAAAAGATTCCCTAAGGATAAGTCAGCAGAGACTACTTTGCTGACTAATCCTTAGTCGTGAGTGTATGTATGTATAATAATAGTTACTTCAAGTAATACATTGGTAGAGAAAGTGAGTAATCTAAATGGGTCACCGTACAGAAGTTCAAGACCCGTATTACAGAAAGTTACTCGCGCTCTACTATTGAGCAGAGATTTGATTGATTCGCAGGGTTGGTGTTCGATAATACTAGCCTCGAACTTGTTCAACCAATTACGGCATCGATTTTATGGTGTTTATTAATAAAACCTTTGTTATCATGTAACCTTTATTATTTCTCCTCTCCTCTTAAGCAGTACAGACAGAGGGTATTTTAATTATTATACCTATACTTTAATGAAATCTGGAAATAAAATTTCTTGCTTATCGCATTAAGCTCAAACTTAGGAAGATTTATGACTAGTTTTTGTTTAACAGTAACTAGCTAGACGCTGATATACCCTACCTATTTTTCTTTTAATTTTTAATAAATGTTTTTAACAAAAAATTACTTCTAGTTGAGTATTACAAAATATGAACTTTTCTGCAATTTGAAAGCAGCAATAAACACATATTATGTTATCTATTCAAGACACGTGACGTGTTTCAGTTTCAGACGTACATTATGTGACGAGTAAGGGTACGTTCAGAATTCAGATGATCAGCGCTCAACGCGCGTTTTGCTACTGCGCGTTTGTAGAACGGTATAGAAAAGCGCGTTAGCATGTGTACTCCTAGAATAAAATACATGTCATGTAGTTGTATACGGGCATCATCTGAACATACAGGGAACGTACGGTAACTGTGTGTATACATTTTGGGCAGAGGCCATACTCTCTGAGCGCATTCGAGACTTCGTCGGTCCGTAATTCGCCGTACACTGCTGTGTGTATATATCGTGGCCATATCGTAATATTGGCCATATCATGAAATACATATTCGAGCATTTTATGATACAGCCAATTTTACGATATGGCCACATACTAGTGGAAAAACAGCAGCGCGCGTGCACTGTACAACGAATCCGGAGGCCCATCTCTCATACAGGCATTATCGGGATCCGGAGGCCCATCTCTCATACAGGCATTATCGGGAACCGGGGGCCCATCTCTTATACAGGCATTATCGGGATCCGTACCCTAAGCACGAACAATTATGGTACTATAGTCATATTATTTTGTAGCAGCGCCGCTACGGTCGTTTAGAGAACCTCCGTGCGTACGTTAACGAGAGCTAATGTATGAAAATCCGAAAAACGGAAGCACGAACTCGCTTTATACGGATCGCATCGTTTCATATTCTAGCCATCGTAATGTCTACGTACCTAGTGATTACATCCTCTTAGTTAAAATGTCATTCACCTGACAGAGCTGTCGCTACGGTTGTTGTGGAATTTATTTAATTTATATTAATTTAATAGTAAGTGATTTCAGACACTGAAAATTATGGCTATGTTATTTTGAAATCGTCCGTTACTTAGTTATTACTTCTAGGGTTATAGTATTAGAGAAAACGAAATCAAAAAGTTAGGTTATTTGTGTGTACATATATACATTATAAGCACGACTATTATCCCCGGAGGGTTAGTCAGAGACTAGGCAATGAGGACCACAAAAGCAGTCCTCTGCCATAGTTCACTTTTCACCAAATAGCGACTGCACAATATGCTGTTGGATGGATGTGCAGTCTTTAGTCCGTTAGCCAGTCGCCTTTGTTCATTGGGTTGGGTTCTAGGGTCTCGTCCAAGGGAAGAGAGGGGGTGCTAGTATTTTACCCAAATATGTTTACAAAATAATTAAATTTCTTTGATCTTCTTCTTTATCGTGTTGATTATAGGAGGATATAGTAATAAGATAGAATATTACTTAATAAAATTCACTATTTTGTATTTTTTATTGGCCAAAATAAAATACCTAGACTGTTTTCTCATTCACGATTCTTTATTGTACACTTATTTTTATTAAGTACTTTTAACTACTAACACAAATGCCTGACATACATCTTTTTATAAAATAAATCAATCATTATTCATACAACACACTCGAAGCTTCAATCACTTCTTGCTGGTGCCGAAGATGGTGGTCCTTGGCTGGTGCCAGGAAGGTTCCAATCACCATACCCTTTCGCCACTATTCCAATCGGGTTCCCCTGTGCAAATCGAATTGAACTAGTTCTCATGAAATACTAAGTTTAACAATAAATTCACTTGAATTCCACTTGACTCTCTAAGGGTGGATTTCACCAAAGTTGTATAAGTCTTATTCTAAGTATAAATCCATATTTACACGCGTGTAAATGAACTTTACGTTTCACCAACGCTTAACCTAATGATAAAGTCACTACACTACAGTTAATTCTTATACCGCCAATTTTGGCCGTAAGAGCCCCTATTCTTAAGATAATAATGTCACTAATGTCATTTAAAGCAGCCTTCAAATTAATATAGTAAATAAAAAATGCCGCGTCGTTTGAGATTGTTGATTGACGAATCTGATAGCAGTGATGAAGATTATTTTAGGCCCACGCCCGAGATGGTTTAAGGAAAGAACAAATTACTAGAAGATTAACAACAACAACATTTTTTTTGATGTCATCGTCAGAAACGTTACGTCAAACAAACAATATTACGCCAGAAAATAGAAAAGTGTCAAGCGCCTTTGTTCTCGTACGAGATAAACTGCAACTATACTCTGGTGGTTAATACGCTCATTCGTTCGATCCACATAGGTTCGTTCAATAGCACAGAGTAACTATGCGAGAGTAACTTAGTCTTACATTAGCGTGGTGAAATGAAATACAAGTTATACGTATGATAAATCTGGGTAGTAAATTTATACTCGGGTAGCTATTCTCGTGTAATTTTGATATTGGTGAAATCGGGTCTTAGATATACGTTTGAGAGGTTTTGTTTATGTAGTTGCTAGGATACCTATTACCTACAAAGAGTAGACGAATACCTACCGTAAAACGGGGTCAATAGGGACTAAACTGAGATTTAAGTAGCGTTTCCTCTGATTTTTAATATGAACCTATCAAAAGTAATGATATTAAAACTTGAGTTAAAGTTGATATTTTAATAAGGATGGATTTCACCAAAGTAGTATAAGTCTTATTCTAAGAATAAATTCTTATTTACTCGCGCGATAACGAACTTTACGTTTCACCAACGCTTAACCTAATGATAAAGTCACTACACTAGAGTAAATTCTTATACCGCCAATTTTGGCCGTGTTAGCCCCTATTCTTAATATAATAATGTCACTAATGTCATTTAAAGCAGCCTTCAAATTAATATTGTAAATAATAATGCCGCGTCGTTTGAGATTGTTGGTTGATGAATCTAATAGCAGTGATGAAGATTATTTTAGGCCCACGCCCAAGATGGTTTAAGGAAAGAACAAATTACTTATAAGATTAACAACATCAACATTTTTTTATGTCATCGTCAGAAACGTTACGTCAAACAAACAATGTTACGCCATAAAATAAAAAAGTGTAAAGCGCCTTTGCTCTCGTACGACAAAAACTGCAACTATACTTTGGTGGTTAATACGCTCATTCGTTCGATCCGCTTATGTTCGTTCAATAGCACAGAGTAATTATGCGAGAGTAACTTATTCTTACATTAGCGTGGTGAAATGAAATACAAGTTATACGTATGATAATCTAGGTAGTAAATGTATACTCGGGTAGCTATTCTCCTGTAATTTTGATATTGGTGAAATCGGGTCTAAAAGGAAAACTTAGAAAGAAGTATAAAATCGACGAGTTGTTCATAATTTCTGAAAATGTTGCCGTCCCTATTCAAACGGCTGTAGGGGTCGATAGGGACCAGCAATGATACAATAGAGATAAAGAGTCAGGGTTGTCGCGTGACTAGATTTTATAAAATCTCCGCTAAATTAAATTTGGATTGGTGGGTAGGTAAAGGAAGTAAATAATATAATCTAAATTAAAAAAAACACTTAATGAAACATTACAGTACAGTAATATCAGAATAATATTAAAATTAAATAATATAATATTAAACTTATTGCTATTTTTTTAACTTATTATTTTAAGCGTGTACTAGGCCACAACAATATTTGGTAAGGTTATTTAAAATCTCAGAATCTTAATAATAATAATAAAATCTAAATTAAAAAAATCACTTTATGAAACATTACAGTACTTACAGTAATATCAGAATAATATTAAAATTTTCATTTATAATCAACACTTATTGCTATTTTTTTTAACTTATTATTTTAAGCATGCACTAGGCCACAACAATATTTGGTAAGGTTATTTAAAATCTCAGAATCTAAATAATAATAAAAAAATTTAAATTAAAAAAATTACTTTAGGAAACATTACAGTACATTAATATCAGAATAATATAAAAAATTTCATTTATAATCAACACTTCTTGCTATTTTTTTTATCTTATTATTTTAAGCATGTACTAGGCCACAATAATATTTGTTAAGGTTATTTAAAATCTCATAATCTTTAAACACTTAAGCCTCATCCATCACATTGCATAAATTGCCCTAATGTTAAACCTCACTTGATTCGATATCTAGTATTACGTAGGTATTACTCTTGCAAGAAAACAAAAAAATATATTTTCGCTCCTTCATTTAAGACTATCACTGTATTTATTCCGAATCAATATCAGCATACCTGAGATCTTTAATTAATTCAGCGTCATTTTTAAAATATTTTGGTCTTTTTTTCATGTTTTCAGAAATTTTTACTTTTGTCATTTTCCTAATGTCGAGTTTTGATTGCAAATTAACAGTTTCGTTTGATATTATTTGAATTCTATTATTTCTCTTAGCAATATTTTCTTTTATGTTATCTTCGAGATCTTCATTAACAGTTGGTCTCTCCGACGTTATAACTTCAACTTCATTAGGAACTGTCAAAAAATCTTCGAATACTATAGGCAGTGTATCTAAGTCCACGTTCATTATATCTATGTCCTCAGTATTGGTATTTTCTTCAAGAAACTTTAGTTTCTCGCAGGTTTCTCTTGATATTTTCTTATCATAATTATTTTCTGGTTTTTTGTCCATATTCTCATTAAAAACTTCTGTTATAATTTTAATTTTTGGATTTTTTAGTTTTTCGGTTTTTGTGGTTTTTTTATTAATTTTACAGTTTCCGTATTTATTATGAGGCATTTGTCAGCAGTTTTATTTACTTTATCAGACTTCGTATCATTTTTGACAGCTTCTTTAATTTTTGTTTTCTTTATAAGGGATTTGTTAGTAGTTTTCACTCCTTTATCGGTTTTTTTTATAATTAGGTGCAGCTATCTTATTTTTTTTGTGTTTTATATTATTCAAATTTTCTTCTTCAATAATTAGTCTGCTGGGACCAGCTTTACTGTTTAGGTCAGAGTTGTAATCATTATCAGTATTACCGATTGCTTTTTGTAAAATATTGTTATCACTTTCTTCATCCTCTACATTTTCAACACTACGACCTGCTACAACATCCAGTTTCTTTTTCTTGCTACATCTTTGAGTAGTTGCTGTACCATACCTCATTTCCTTTAACATTGATAACACGGTTTCGTCAATCACTTCTTTAAAACCCGACATTTCTGGGGTATACGAGGGCAATCTATCCAAAACCTTCTGTTTGTTGATTGGCCATATACCACATTTGTCAAATCCAGCCAATATATTGACACAAGTATTACACTCTATATTTTTCAATAACTTTTTTAATAATGAAGGAAACACATTTTTTGGTATAGTAGCTTGCGTCCTCCCGTCAGTTTTTTTCCAGGATAGAAGTAAATCCCTCCATGCGCTTTTTAAAGGCCTGAAAAACGCAACGTCTAGAGTTTGCGTAAGGTGGGTAGAGTTAGCAGGTAAGAAGACGAATTTAATGTTACATTCTTGACATTCTTTTATTAAATCAATGGATAGGTGAGACGCCAGGTTATCACCTATCAGAATTTTGGGTCCAGTTTTATTATTAAAGTATGGTATTACAATCGTCTTAACCCAGTCTTGAAATGTACTACTATCGAACCAGCCAGAAGGTGTGCAGTTGTACCTACAATGTTTAGGGCCATTTTGCCTCCACGTGTCGTACATGTTTTGCGCTTTATATACGACATACGAGGGTAAGAGAGTACCATCAGCTGCGGCGGCCATCATAAGAGACATAGAACCCTTTGTGTGGTTCATGATTCTTTCCGGGTATTTCACAGTTCTCTTAACCAGTACTCGTTTGCGTCCTGGATCATCACTCAAGTTGGTTTCGTCGTAGTTGACGATGTGAGACGGTGGCATTTCTCGAAGAGATATTTCCAGTTCCCCAAAATATTGCTCTGTTATTTCTGGTGAAACTGCTGCCCTTGCCCTCTTAATGTTCTGACTAAGTCTTTTGCTCACTTTACTCTTATGTCTTTTTAGAAAGCATGACATAAAGTCAGGTCCCGGAAAGTTATTTTTAAATCTTTTGACTTCAATACCTACTTTATCAAGGTACCCTTTTACTAACAATCGAAAGTCAAGGGGTTCAAGGGGATATCCCCATTCTGAACAAACATTTATATAATGTACTAAATATTCTTCTTCAGCTGCACTTAAAGCAGTCTGTCCCCCTTGCAGTTTCATGACATGTGTGTTATGTCGATGCAGGACTGATTTTGGGATATTATAACTGTGTGAAATATCCAAAAATGATTTATTACCACTATTGTATTCTTTCAAAGCTATTTCTATCGTAGTAGTATCATACTTTTTATAATTTTTGTTTCGGCTAGGTTTATAAGTACGCGGCATTGCGAGATATTGTCTGAAAAAAAAGGCTTGGTAAGTTTTCAATATTCTAACTTGCTACTTAAACTTGTAAAATATTTACAAAGCAATAAACACTAAGTTCCATTTTAAAAAGAAAGTTTCATCTAAGTACTGATAAAATTTGTTTTAGAAAAACAAACTTTTAGTTTCGACAACCCTGTCCTTATTGGCCCTTAACCGTCCCTAATGACCCAGGTTCGTCTATATTAACCAATAATGGCATCCCTATTGGTATCTACAACCATCCCTATACACCCCAGATGCCGTCCCTATTCACCTCAAATTGCGTAAGAAACTATAACCTTTCAGTTATAGCCGTTTATTTAAAAGAAACATACTCGAGTTGTACTTACTTTTTGGTAAAATGTCCTACAAACTCTAATTTACTGTCTCACAACTGCACTTCTAAGAAATAAGTCACAAAACCCTTTTTTTAGCCAAAGTTTTGGAGCAAGAAAAAACACCAGTTTCAAATATGCAACTTCACATCTAAGTTTCAACAACGTATTGCTAACTTCAGCTTAAACAAACATTGCCAGGTATTAACGTCAATATTCTACTACAGATTTCTGCCAAAAAAAATAAGATATGTCTATGGTTAACTTAAAAATTTCCAACGTAAAGTTCAATCTTGATTTTATCCCTATCCACCCCTGCATCCCTATACACCCCGTTTTACTTCTACTTGATATAGTTGACATTTTTATTGGACGTTTAGAAACTATTTAGTTGGGCTCATGCCGAAAAAACAACAAAACACAAAAATATTAACTTTAGTGGAATATTTTATTGCGGTTAGTATGACAGTGAATAAAAATTCAAGTTTTGAATGAATAACGTCCCTATTGAGTAATTTATTTATTTATTTGTAAACCACAATAACCCACATGGATTTATGAACGCGCTTTTTCTGTGTGAGTGCACAATAGAAACTTGAGCGTTATCGAATCGAAAGTAAGCAAATACGGTTACTATACCATTACGAGAGTTTTTCATGCTAGGGGTACCGGAGGCCCGTCTCTCATACAGGCATTATCGGGATCCGGGAGCCCATCTCTCACACAGGCATTATCGCGCCCTCGGACCAATATTTAGTCCGAGATCGCGCCCGTTTCCTGGAGAGGTAGGGGGAGACCACCGATTTTTTATAAATAATTGAAAAATAGTAAATAAATAAAAAGTAATCTATACTAATATAAGAAAGACGAAAGATTTATTTGTTTGTTAGTTTGAATTGAATTTGCTCCGAAACTACTGGACTGATTTAGAAAATTCTTTGACCATTAGAAAGCTACGTTTTTCCCATGTGACATAGGCTATATTTTATCTTGATATTTCCACGGGAACGGGTACCACGCGGGTAAAACCGCAAGGATCCGCTAGTGTTACATAAATTAACTCTTAAAAGTTTTGAAGATGAGCTTGAGCGGTGTGGTGGCAGCTTATTATTAAATGATAACTACCGATCCATTTCTTCTCTGGGTGTCGTGAAAAGCGACTAACGGACTGAATACTGCTGGTACACCCAAAGCATAAAGCGGCGATGGGCTTACCACTTATCACGCTGGGCAGGTGATCATTTGTTATTTGGTAAATCGTGAACTGTAGCAGTGCTTTGCGATCCTAGGCAATGCCTAGTCTCTGGCTAACACTTTGGGGATAATACAGTGGCCTGCAAAAATAAGTATCACACTTTTAAAATTGCAATAACTTTTTAAGTACACAAGACACACAAGACTTAAAAATGTTACTAATGTATAATTTACAATAGTTTCAAAGAAAGCTGATAAAAATAGCTATTAAACCTTTTTTTATTTTAAATCTCGCAATTCTATAAGTAGTTTATAAAAAAAAAATATTTAAAAGTGTGATACTTATTTTTGCAGGCCAGTGTAGTTCTGAATGTATGTGTATGTGAGTATTAAAATTACTACCTAATTTAAAGTTTGCTATATTATGACGTAGCGTTAACATATAAGTCAAATCCCATCATTCTATAGTACCTACAAGCGTTCATGCCACTCACTTGTCTACGTCCCTATTGTCTCCACACGGAGCAATATTTAAAAAAAAAATTGTTTATGCTCACACCAATTCTAGTATCTTATATCTAAGTATTCTTATGAAACTTGTTAATATGGTAAAATAACGGATAAATATACATAGACAGAAAAAAACACCTAGACCCGAAATCAATTTAGAAAAACAGATTTTCTCTAAATTTTACCCGACCGGTAAATTGAACCCGGGACCTCAAAGATGGCGCGACGCCAGACCCGGCGCGCTAAACCACTCGACCACGGAAATCGTCAAATATATTACTTAAATCATAGTAAGATTAAAGCAATACTGCACTAAGAGTTAGTGGTAAAGCGTCTGATCTTCTTCATGTAACCTTCTCCCGGGCGGCCGGCGCCGCCGCGCGGGTGCAATGACTTAATGGCATCAAAAGTTTGATACAATGTAAAAACTTTAACCTAACTCAGTATTTGTCATGCGCAACACAAAGTTATGTTGTAGCCCTTCATTTATTCATTTATTCCACAAATTAATTTAAAGTTCTGAGTAGGTCGGCCAAGAAATTGGTCTAGGCAATTTAAGTTCTATAGTTAATTATAATATCAATAAGGCTTTTATTTGCAATCATTGAAAGAGATGCATAAAGATTATGATCTAATTTATAAATCTAACTTTTGTAGGAGTTATACCATTTGACCTAGAAAAAAAATAGTATGATAAAATACTTTATTGCATAATAAAGCATATTATTATTGTTTTATTAAATCGTCGAGGATTAATACATTATTTTTTATTAGCTTTCGCTTTCGAAAAGCTTTCGCGAAAAAGACTATGATTTATCCATTTTTAGAGCCCCATTTATCTCTAGCCTCTCATACTAGCCTCAATACAAATACAAAATTCATCATAATCGGCTTAGAGGTTTAAGTGTGAAAGCATAACAAACAAACCAACTTACTTTCGCTTATAAAATATCAGTACTTTCTAGATTAACTTGTCGATAATTGATGTGTGTTTGAACTCCAATATTTCTTACCAAAAAGACAATAAATGTACTAAAAGTAGCACTCTAATGTTTAGTGATGAAATTAGAAGAGGGTTGGGTCAATTTTTAAACACTGAGGGGCAAACTGTCTTAAATTATTGTATGCCTGGTTTGACATACCATGATATAATGGAAAAATTGATTTCACATGACCTTAATAATGAAGAAACTGTTATTATTTTAATTGGGAAAACGGGAAATGTGAACAAAAAAGTATTAGTTAACTTTTATAAAAAATTACTTTCTTTAAATATTCCAAAAATTATAATGTTCACACTTCCTTACAGTAAAAACTTGCCACACGAAGAAAATAATTATAGATTTAAGCTTAATTTGACATTGAATACAATGGCTTTCTATGAAAAGAAAGTAGAATTAATAGACATAAATAAATTATTAGATAATAATTTTATATTGACAAAAGATAAATATTATCTTAAGACTTATTTTAAGCGACAGATAGCAAATTCGCTATCATTTTATTTTAAGTATTTAGCCTATAACATGGCTAGCTCAGCGGCTTCTATTGAGCTGCAACATACTGACATGCCAATTCAGACTTTGGAATATGTTCCAAATAATTTAAATTAGATTATAAGACAATAGAGGACACCTCTAGCAAATTATTGGAATTAAATTATAAGACAAAAGAGGAACTCTCTTGCAAAATGTTTGCATATAAAATGAAATTAAATCAATGTAAAAATAGCTTTATAAAAAGCCCCGGTCAATCATTAAATTTTAAAAATGTAGAATCTTTGAACATTGTTCACCAGAACATCCAGGAATGATGGGCAAAGATTTGGAGATTGAATTGTTCATGAACTGTAATAATATATTCTTTGCATTACCGAGCACTGGCTTAGAGACCATCAGTTCATGTTCAATTTTAAGAATCATTTGGTAGGAAGTTCGTTCAATCGAGGAAATGCAATACATGGTGGCTCCTTAATTATTGTTAGTAAAAAGTTTAAATTAAAAGAACGCAAAGACATAGTGAGCCTCTCGGTTGAGCGAACAATAGAAATAGCTTGTCTGGAGTTGGAGCAGTTTGTTGTGATAAGTGTATACAGACCTCTTTCAGCATTGTATGATCTTTTTGAAAAAGTTATGGATGAGACATTGCGTAAGGTCCGCAATGTAGGTAAAACAATAATTGTTTGCGGTGATTTTAATATAAATTTGCTAGAAAACTCCACATTGTCAACTAAAATTAAAAACTTATTTCTAGATATCATACAATTTGAATAATTTATTTTTGGAGCCGACAAGAATAACTGCCACTTCGGCCACCTGTATTGATAACATATATACAAATGTAAAACCACTGGCTAAGCAAATTATTAATAACCTGGACTCTGATCATTGTGGCCAAATGGTCAGCTTTCCACACCAGCGTAAGCAAGTGATGAAAAAGAATATCACTGTTGTGCCAAAAACTGCAGGTCGGCTGGAACGCTTTAAAAGCAATCTAGATACAAAATTAAATTATTTAGAATACAATGACAACCCTGATGTCTTTTATAATGATTTTTTTAACATATATTGTTCAGAATTTAATAAATCTTTTGTTTCAAAAAAGATCTCGGTTAGTGGTACTGCATCTTTTAATGAATGGGCTACAATTGGTATTCACAAAAGTAGGAAACACCTTTATGAACTTTATGGTGAACGCAACTATAACACCAGCGACGACTTCAAATTATATGTTAAAAATTATTCAAAGTTATTTAAAAGAGTATGCCGATTAGCCAAGGCAAACTATCTAAATTCTAAGATTAAGAATAGTAATGACAAAATAAAAATGACATGGAATATTATAAATAGTGAAACAGGAAAGGTCAGAAGTCGTAATAATGAGTACAATTTAAATTGTGATGATAAAACCTTGACTTCTGATGCTGATGTTGCTGCAGCATTTGAGAGGTTTTTTACTGACATTCCAGTTTCAACTACAAAAGCCTTGATTTCCTCCCCCACTGTAGCTGAATCTGTTTTGAAGGAGAATGTTAAAGATTCTAAAAGTAATTTCAGTTTTCAAAAAATTTGTGTTACATATATATTAAAAACATTTAACACTCTCAATAAAAAGAAAACTGCTGATCTGTGGGGTAATTCCGTGGATGTCGCTAAATCAGTAATTATGACAATAGCTCCAGTTTTAGCTTGCATATTTAACGAATGCATTGACTGTGGTGTTTTTCCTGACCTAATGAAACATAGTAAATTAATTCCATTGTTTAAATCAGGTAGCACTTCTGACCCCTCTAATTTTAGACCTATTTCTGTGCTACCCACATTTAGTAAAAATTTTGAAAATTTGATGCTAGACCAAATTTCAAAATTCATTTTCATAGAAATAAACTTTTACATTGTAAACAGTATGGTTTTACTAGGGGTCGCTCAACAACTGACGCCGGTGTTGAGCTTTTAATCCAAATATTTGATACCTGGGAGGAATCACAGGATGCCCTAGGGGTATTTTGTGATTTATCCAAGGCTTTTGATTGTGTTTTACATGAAACTCTGGTCAGCAAGCTTAACCACTATGGAATTAGGGATGCTTCTTTGAGCCTTCTAATCTCATACTTGAGTAACAGGATTCAGAAGGTCGACATTAACGGTAAAAGATCTCCGGGATCAGTGGTTACAATGGGAGTTCCGCAGGGTTCAATACTAGGTCCATTCTTGTTTTTGGTTTATATTAATGACTTACCTTATTTTGTAAAAGACAGTCATGAGATAGTATTGTTTGCTGATGATACTTCACTTTTATTCAAAGTGAATGTGAATAATGCGATCTCAAAGATTGTTCACTGGTTTAGTGTAAATAACTTGCTATTAAACGAGGGAAAAACCAAATGTGTAAGATTTGTATTGCCTAATGTTAAGCAAGTAACAACTAGTGTACAAATTAAAGATAAGAATGTGAATCCTGTGGACACCACTGTGTTTCTAGGCATCACGTTAGATGCCAAGCTTCAGTGGGGTCCACATATAGCTAAATTGTCGAATAGACTTAGCTCTGCGGCTTATGCAGTAATGAAGATCCGTCAGTTAACTGACGTTGATACATCCAGATTAGTTTATTTCAGTTACTTTCATAGTGTAATGTCGTACGGCATTTTACTGTGGGGAAATGCTGCCGGCATTCAAACTATCTTTGTGCTTCAGAAGAGGGCTATTCGAGCAATCTATAACCTAAAGGCTGGCGACTCTCTCAGAGAGAGATTTAAGAATATAAATATAATGACAGGTTGCATCACAATACATTTATGAAAATTTGATTTATGTTCATAAAAATACTGGAATGTTTTCAAAAAACAGTGATATTCACAATGTAAACACTAGAAGTAAGAACAAATTAGCAGTACCTTATACTAGGCTCCATAAAATAAATAATTCTTTTAGGGGTCTGTGTGTAAGATTTTACAACAAAGTACCAAATGATATTCAGAAATTAGATCTTAATAAATTTAAAATCAAAATCAAAGAAAAGCTTTATAAAAAAGCTTATTATAAAGTGTCAGATTACACAGAAGACAAAACAGCTTGGATCTGAAATGCTCCAAGCACTCCAACAGCTATTTCTAATTGTCTTTATTTAATTGATACTACATTGTATTGTAATTTTGTATTGCATCATTTTTTTTTATTTTTAAATTCATATTTTGTATTGACCTGGTAACGACATACTCTTTTTTTGTTTGTAAATGTCGTTGCTTTTGTGCGCTGTGGTTTCTTGCGCCCATTCTTTGCCACAGTTAAAAAATTATGTCCTGAATGGGTGGTAGGTTAAAAAAGATTTGGACGATTCAAAGTACTTATTAATTGAGTTTATTGAATAAATATATTTTGACTTGACTTGACTTGACTATGCTCTTTATAAAAATAAACTCTTAAGTTAAACTTATCTACAACATAAAGATTAAATAGGAAAAACATATTTTCAATATAAAATATTACTCACAACTTAACCTAGGTTGCCACCGGCAGCGGGGATAGACCCAAGCTATCGGTGGTTAGGGCTGCAGAGTGAGGAACTTCCAGACAATACGTGTTGTTTCAAGTAGTAGGGATCATTATTATTATTAGCCTTTGTCGACTACGTCCGTGCCTTTTTCCACTTTTGTTATCGACTGCTAACTGTAGTATCTAATTACCACGTTTTTTATGTCTAACTTTCTTTATAAACGTTTTGTTTAATCCTTTCAAGTTAGATCAAAAGATTTTGATCGTCCGAAATTGTGCAACTAATAAAAGTTAACTTTACTAAGCAAACAATGTTTAGAATTTACTACCAGCCTAATTATATTTGGCAATCCCCCATTGGCCAATACTGAATATTTAATTTTAAATATCAATCTTTACTTCCGTTTAAATAAAGAGGGAAGAATAAAGGAAATTACAAAAGGCATTTTGTTCTTAACTTATTTAAATTTGTATAGGGGTGGTTTTATAAAAAGGGTTGTGCTTCTAAGAAATATTTGAAAAAGTAGGTCAAGCTTCTTATAGAAAGTGTGGAAACTTTAAAGTTGATAAGTTTATTAACGCGGTCATTTATTATCAAAAACGTTTTGAAGAAAAATTATAAAGGATTTGTCTTCGGTTTTTTTTAACTAAGTATAGCAATTTTCTTTTGATTTAATTATTTTTAAATATATTTATCATTTATTTAATAAGACGTTGTGAATAATACAAAGATGTAAAACATAAAAAACTCTGTTTTTTAGTTCTACATATAACTAAAGGTTTAAGTAAAGCTACTCTACTTTACTACTTCTCCATTTGAAGTAAGTAAATCTTTACATAATTGCTTGCCAGGGACAGACAGCCTGTATGGTATCTCAATCCTCCAACTTTTTTAACTCTTTATTAACAAGGAAGCTCTTAAACTTCGTCTCACTTAGTGGTAAGACTGGTAAGTGATGCGAGGATCCAAAGAAGGTATAACTATCCAAACACAATAATGCTACTAACATGATATAATTTTTAAGTTACAGTTTCAAGGGGTTTCAAAGGGTCTCAGCTGGGACTCAAACCCCGGCCTGACAGGTGGTTTAACCACAAGACGGCGTGTATATAGTGGCGGTAAAGATCTCCGGCTGAAACAAACCATGCTCTCAAGATTCGGCAAAGTTTCACCTTGTACTCGTATACATCTTAATTTGCAACTAATTGGAGTACAAAACTCAAACAAAGCGGGTGTTATACAAGCTAATTTTCCTTTGATAATAATTCAGGCATGACACAGATTGTTCCTTATATGCCAAAGCAAATTATACAGTTAGTCAACCAGGGGGAGCCATGCTTCACCAAAGTAAAGGCCAAGTTGCTTCGATTTGTGCCGTTATTGGGTATTGATTTTTAATTTGGTTTGATTGAAACTGCTTACTTTTTCTTGCCTTTTCCGGGAATTTTAAAATGAATCATGAATATTGCTGCGTATTCGAAAGAAGACTGGAAGCCCTTAGATTGGTGATGAACTGATGACATTTTTTTAACAATAAGACAACTTATTTATCTAGTATTACCTGTGAACGCATATTTCTACTATTTAAAATACGTAATTTACTAACGAAAGGAGAAACAAGACAGTAAACGTGTTTAAAAATAAAACCTTATGTTAAAACTCACGTGAGCTGCATGTAATTCCCGAGTCTACAAAATATGGGTCAGCGAAGTATGAATGTGGAAGCATCCAAACGCTCTAGGACTCGCCACCGTATATAGGTGAGCATTCGTTCATTCGATAATAAGGTTAACGAGGTGGCTGGGCTTTAACGAGAAAAGGATTGCGCGTTTTTATTTAATCAAAAGAGGCAGCCGAGGGAGAAATTGTAGCTTTGCCTAGCTCTGTTGATGCGGTGGAAACGTTCGTCCTATTTAGAGATTGCAGATATAAAACGATTGTGGACTTGAACCTTTCTATGTTTTACAGGAAACTTTATGATAAGGCAATATTAGTGTAAACAAAGTCAGTCAGTTGTTTCATATATATACTTACAAAATCATATTGTTCTTCAACAAGCGTATGCTCAGCAGTGGGGGCTGTTGTTACAGACTTGTATTCAGTTTACAATTTCAAAAGAAGGTAGTATATAGTAGTATATTAATTTATAAATATAATTAATTAATAGTAAGTAATTAAAAAAAGAGCTGTCCGGACCATAAAAACGTCACCCCAAGCGTAATAATTTAAGACTAATGTAGGCACTATTGTTTTTAAAGGAAATGGAATTCAGCACAGGTATACCCCAAAGATAAAGACACGTAAGTACATATTTCATTCATAGCACAAAACTAACGAAAGATTATTATAAAGACAAAAAATCTGTTTCAAGTCAGTTGTTAAATTGTCTTGATTATTTATTTACTCGGCCGGAGTAAGTTAAGATTATTTTATTTAAGGGAACAAATCTGAGTGGCGGGGATGAATCAATAAATCCAAAATTGGAACGCGGCTCGAGGATGAGATTCTATTCCGGGTAAAAGTTGCTAGAACTCGATCCTCGCTATCTCCTCTCCCGGAAAGTTTTATGACTCGGATGGGATAGATTGGGGATCGGAATGCATTATTGGCTATTCGCGATTGCGTCAGTTTTCGCTGCCAAGTCTCCCGCATAATAACAGTAGTCATAATTAGTTATATGAAGACAATTTATGACGTAAATCGCAGCACAGTCGAGCGCAATGATGAAAACTTCGATAAAATCAATTGTCGAAAAGTTAATCCTATTTTATTGTAATAGTTTCGTACGGCTATTGTCAACCTATATAAATTAAAATCAATGTTTGTATGTAGTCTTTTAGGCGTTCCGAAACTATTGATCAGATTGTAATGAAAATTTAGTAGGGTGTTTTGGGAACGCTTTGCGAGAGTTCCTGGCCCAAGAAAACGTGGCATCGCAGGGTATGCCGGGTACAGTGATTAAATTATTAACTTAGTAACATTAAGAGAATAGCCTACACTGTCATACTGCAGTGCAAAGTCCTCCATTATTCATTAATCAAGTCGTCGTCGCTACGATTGGTGGAGATTAACTTTGTTGTAAGTAATGAAAAATAATCGACACTATACGAGGCCACATTTTAGAGACAAAGCTGGTCCCGCTAACTTACACTACACCACGGTTTTATTCAAAGGAAAACATTATTTCAACCGTCAGCGTGGCTGTTTATCTAGTCAACGGCACATTGTTACTCGGCAATACAATAAATTGGAGCCAGCACGTTCGTATGTCAGCCGGTGCCAGTTGCATGGAAGTAGTTCAAGTGGCGATGCTATCTGTCGCTAACAGCGCCGCGCAGCCAAGTAGGGAAACTTTGACAGATCACCGCTCTAATCCTAGTAGTGCAGCCCTACTCTGTTTACACTCGCAGTGCGCGATTCGGATTATTAAGATGGCGGTCCGATTGTGATAAACTTGTCGAGACTTGAGCTGGGTCTTATTCAAATGCAGATTTGGGTTAGACGTCGATTGACTTCGAACAGTGTAATTAAGGAACGACTTGGAAATTCGGTTTGGTAGATTTCATTATTTCAGACAAATAATCTAGTTGTTTATTACTGCTGTCATAACTAACACAGATTTGTGTTTGTCTTACTCGTAATAGCATTTATAGACGAGCTCGATGTACTTTTTTGTTTATAGATGAACTGGCGACGGTCATTAATAGGAATTCCAAACAGATAAGGACTCCCTGTAGACAAAGGACGAGTAAACCATGGCTAACGCAAGGCATCTTGCGGTGTCTAAAAAACAGAGACAACTTACACAAAAAATTAAAAAAAGACCCTAGCAATGATGCTTTAAAAATAATTTATAAACGATATAGAAATTTTTGTAAATCGATTCTTAATAGATCGCGTAAAGATTTCAATAGAAAACTCATAGAATCATCCTATAAACACAAAAGGAAACTATGGGAAACCATCAAAACAGTCACGAATTGCAAGAAAGCGCCGGATCACTCAGTTGCCCTAATTAAACCTTCGCACCCGCAAGAGAGCATCAACAAGGTTAATCAGTTCTTTGCCAACGTTGGTAAAACTCTCGCTGAGAAAAACCCCATGTCCTCCACACTACCTACAACACCTCCGAATAACATAGCGAACTCCCCATGTAAGTCTTTTGCCTTACTTCCTACTGATGAGACAGAAATCATCCAAATTATACGTGGACTAAAAACCAACTGTGCAGTGGGTATCGACCGGATTTCTACTGAGATACTGAAGAATAACTTTCTTCCTTTGGCATCCCCGATAACCCACATTTGCAACTTGGCAATATCGTCAGGAGTATTTCCACAAGCCTTCAAAACAGCCCTGATAAAACCTATCCACAAGGGAGGGGAGAAAAACTGTGTCAATAACTTTAGGCCTATCGCTATCTTACCTGTCCTCTCTAAAATACTAGAACGCCTTATGAATACACAACTAATGAACTTCCTGGAAAACAACAATCTTTTGTCTGTATCACAATTTGGTTTTAGGCCAGGGAAATCCACGAATGACGCTGTTCATAACCTGACCAATCTTCTTATAAACAGTCTGGACCAGAAAAAGAAATCAATAACAATATTTCTCGACCTAGCGAAGGCATTCGACACAGTCTCGACCCCCCACCTCCTATACAAACTGGAAGCGATTGGAGTGAGAGGTACTCCATTAAAACTTTTCGAAGACTACTTGTCGAACCGTAAACAAAGAGTCAGAATCGATAATCTCCTTAGCGAGGAAGAGAGTGTGACCTACGGTATACCGCAGGGCAGCATAAATGGTCCAACGCTGTTCCTTATCTACGTCAACGACCTCTGTAATCTCCAGCTCAACAATGGCTCTATCATTACCTTCGCCGATGACACGGCGTTATTCTTCACAGGGAATAGCTGGGATGATGTCTTCAACACCGCTCAGCAGGGAATGGTAAGGGTTAGCAGATGGCTTCAGAATAACATCTTAACGCTGAACGTCGCTAAAACTAAATACGTAGCATTCGCACATCGATCCCACCTTCTTCCGCCTTCTGCACTTAGCATCACCGTACATTCCTGTCCCTCAAGTTCGTTGAGCTGCTCTTGCCCCTCACTGGAGAGAACAGACATGATCAGGTACCTTGGAGTGGCCTTGGATCAAACTCTTACCTTCAGACCTCACATTCAACTACTAACCTCAAGGATGCGAAAGCTTATACACATTTTTAGAACCCTCAAGCAAGTGGCCGATAAGAAAACCATAAAGATCGTCTACTACGCCTTTTGTCAATCGATCATAGATTATTGCATCACATCATGGGGTGGTTCAGCCAAAACCCATCTCATCCAGCTCGAAAGAGCCCAGAGATGCATCTTAAAAGTGAGTGCTGGTTACCCTTACCTGTTTCCCACCAAAACCTTATACAAGGAATGGGAGGTGTTGACAGTTAGGCAATCTTTTATCTTGCAAACGGTTCTCAAAAAACATTCACAACTTCACTACGACCCCGACATCAAAGTCGGCAAACGTCGCAAAGGGAACGTCTGCAAGGCTGAATCATTCCACTCACGCCACTCCCAACACTTCTTCTGTTTTTTGGGTGCTTACCTATACAACAAAATTAATAAGGCTCTAGATGTGTATCACCTCACGAAGGCCTCCTGTAAAAATAAAGTCACAGACTGGCTCAAAAATCAAGACTACACTGAAACAGAAAGCTTATTATTTCAACCTATATAAACTAAACCACTAAACAATTAGTACAATTTCTCATGAGCAAAAATAAAAAAAAAATAAAAATATATATATATTTAACAAGTAAATAATAAATAAATAAATGAATATAAATAATAATGAATACATACAAGCAACAAATCTAGTAATATTAATACATACACTACACTTTACCATTGTTATAATTTGTTTAATGTTGAATCTATATATTATTGAATCATCTCCGCAACATTATAATGTTAAAATATTATTTTTAAATTATTTTTAAATTATTTATTTATAATAATTAGTCACAAATACTAAACTATAAAATAATAATAATAAATGAACAACAAACTAATTTCATTATTAGTAATATAGCTTATTTAATGTGGAGTATGGAGCTACCGAAGCAACATTTTATACTATTATTATAAAACACTTGCTTGGGTACTTTCCCCATTGATTTCTTATTTTCCTTTTAGCATGGCGTTATGGTTTATTACCTACAAAAATAAATGCAAGCATGGATATTTTTAATTTACCTACTTAATAATACTAACACACGTTTATCTTCTCTAGCCTAAGTTGCAAACCTTTATGAATTTTAACGATTTTTTTTTTTTTTCTATACATTGCACTTTTCCAACACAATATACACAACTCACTATCTGTAAAGAACGTTGTACACCAAATATGCAATTTACTTGGGGGTGGGCTCTGGAGACCTGTACTTCGGGTTTCTCTTAGAAACCTATCCCAGGCTCCAGTCTCTCGCACACGGGTCAATTCCAAAAAAAAATTATGTATAACTACCATAGTATAAGTTATTTGCTATGTAACCAATTTGTGAGAGAGAATAAAAAAAAAAAAAAAAAAAAAAACTTTGCTGTGTCTATCTTAAGTAGTAATGAGTTCCATTATTGCGCTCTACTTATTTATTTATTGAGATTTCAAAGAAGATTATCATTATTATTGTTACATCAGAAACGGAACAAAAACCAAAAAACCAGTATTGGTACCAGTAACCAACTTCTCATTGAATAACCTTTCTTCATCGTTATCAGCCAATAAACATCATGCTTTAGTTCCAGGTCTTCCTTTATGAGCATGGGGTGATGAGGCATAACCCGTCATGCTGGCCCAATGCGGGTTAGTGAGAGCCATTAGTGATAGCAACACCCCTATCCCCTATGCGTGTAATAACGTAAAACATAGAGAATAGATAAATAACGCATAGAATGATAGTCTCGTATTAGAAAACTGTGATGGCGTGAGGCAAGAAAAAAATGCATGTAGGAGTAAGTTACGCGTACCATCTTGGCGACACGCACACAAGTGTACAAGTAATGTTGCTAGAAAAATCAGATTTGCTCCAAAAGTAAGTAAATTGGAACTGTTGATAGATAGATAACTTTAGATTACTAGTACTGACGCGGGCCGTTTCGGTACCAAGCCAGTATGGCTTGGTTTTACTGTTTGTATTACTCGCTTTCTATTATTATTCTAAGACTACAACTGTCTTGAGTCGAGCTTGTGTTGTTTACTAAACTACATTGAGAGTTGTACGAGGCTACCACAGTGCTGTTACATTTATTTAGACGAATGGAGAGGACTACAAAGTTAAGTATTTACTATAAACCTTTTAAATTGCATATGTTTTCTAAGTTATATTCTAATTATTCAGGGTGATCAATCCAAATGGGTCAGTAGGGAGAAATCAAAAACTATAAGAGATAGGGAAATCTATGTTCTTAAGAGGTCTTATAGAGGAACGACTTGCCAAATTTTATGGTACGAGTACTGATAGTCTGTACAGTATGATGGTGGTTCCTAAGACTAGCATGTGTAGTCCGGCAGAGGAAAGGAGAGGGCGGGATAAGATCAAAAAGTTCTTGAGAACACTCTCCGTAGTATGTCTCTACGCAGCTGGAGGTCCTCAAGGGAGGCTGTAACCTCAGCATCTCCAATAATGCGTACCGCTCAACTTTGCAGTCTGTCAAGTGCATCGAGGAGGTATTTAGCAGAGCCGTCCCATACATGGGAACAATAGTCAATACTCGATCGCACCTGAGTCTTGTACAGCAAACAGCGCTGCTCGGGGGTGAAAAACCGCCTCACCTTATTGAGAATACCCAGCTTACGGGAGGCAGTTAAAATATCTCGATGTAGCATTTTGTATTTAGTTCCGGGCCGATGTCCATGTAAAGAATGCTGAGGTTCACCGAAATGTGTAACGGAGAGTTCTGAAAAGAGGGAGGAGTAAGGAAGAGAGTTACCATGGACGAGAATGCACAAACCTGGGTTTTGCTGGCATTAAACTTGACCAGGTCGCCTCATATCAAGCCACTTGTCTATTTCGCATGGGGTTGAGAGAAATGAATTGTTTTAAATCAAATTACGCCACTGTAGAAGATTTAACAACAACCTTAGAAAATATCTTAACACAAAAATTTGAAACGCAATTTTGTATTCGTTACCCAACAGAATTACTCTTTAACCGCCTCTGTGGTCTAGTGGCTAAGCCACGGTTTCAGACCCAGAGGTTCCGGGTTCGATTCCCAGCAGGGGGTACATCTTTGTGTAATCGGTTTGATTGGTGGTAGGGCTGTTAAGTCTGCCTGGCTAGCTACCACCATCTTATCTAAGTCTGTCGCAATAACAACGATGTTTATAGCATTGTTGTTTTCCGACAGGTTGAGATAATATAGCCAGTTCTTCAGTGGTTTAGGACTCCGGGTGAAGCATGTTTCCACCTTCGGCCTTATCATCACTCGAGATGAAGACCAAGCGCTTACCCGTTGGCAAATAAAAAAAAAATCTTTGCATCCTGGAAAATGGCTACCATTTTGAACATTTACTTAATAAACAACCAGTCTCAGGAAAGCTCGAACGGGATTCGAACCCGTGACCTTTGGATTACCAGTCCACTGCTCTAACTGCTAAGCTACCGAGACCCCAGAAGACTCGTTGAATTTTTTCTAGTAGTTGATACGCTGCAAGCCAGCGGTATTACGTCACTGTGAAGTCTACCCTCACATTCGAAAGAAACACTATTGCAAGTATTTATCAATCGATAAAGTCGTAATTGCTTATAATAGTAGATTATGCACCAAGGGGATAAAGCAGTATCTTATGTAGCGGGCGCCCCGTATTGAATCCTGAGCAAAACGAAGGATTCTAGCGTTAACTCCCGAGCGTAGCGAAGGTGTTTAGAGATAACTCCCGAGCATAGCGAGGGAGTTAAGACAAGAATCCTGAGTGCAGCGTGGGATTCAAGGTCGCCCAAGGCGAAGGCACCTTTATCCCCGAGGAGAATACTCTACTTTTCACACCATCTACGAGACAATAATATTATGTTTTTATTCGGTATATTTATTGAAGTTGAGGTAGACTTTATTTGAGTATTACTGTTAAGTAAAATTTCAGAAACTTGGGTCTGCTGAGGACTATTTTGGATCGTGAAAGTTGGTGAAGGTGGTGCTTGAGGCAGCGGGTAAGATAAATAGTGTTTTGATGTGGAAGGTTGTGGTGACAAAGGTGTCCAAGGATCAGTTATAAACGGTGTTTTGAGTTTGATGTTGTCACCAATGCGGCAGCTTATTTTATCTTTATTTTGTATTGAATTTTCAATATAGCCCTCTGCTACTACAGCAGATTTCAAGCCACCGTGTCTCTTAATCTGGGTCATGTCTGCTCCTGAATCCGCCAATAGAGTAGCCGATGTTCTCCTGTAACAATGACCCGTGTAGAGGTCGGCATTAGTCAATTTCAGGTATTTCGCAATTTCTTTCGGCATGCCGCTGATCATTTTTTCCAATGACTTGCCTGGTGCACTTGCCATTATGATAAGCTACAAAAAATCTGTTACTGTTTATATTAGAGGGGCGTAGAGCTTGGTACTTTTCGATAATTCTTACGTATTCTCTACGGACTACGAATGACCGTTCTTTCTTTGATTTTGTATCTGGCAAATTTACAAGCAACCAATCTGAATGTTTTTCGATATCTTCGATTTTAATGTTTACGAGTTCATTTCCACGACAAGCGCCATTCACTCCAAAAATCAATGCCACCTGTAACAAAAATAGGTAGTAGCTTAGTATTGTAGGAAGGTAACTTACGTAATATTTTAATTTTATTTAACATAATAAACTTTTTTACATTGGACTGCCACACATGTGTGTGTTAGACAATAATAATTATTATTTAACTTAGAGTCGAAACATCACATCAGTAGATCGCACACAAGCGATCGATTCATGAGCTGGTAGCTGTACCTCTACTTACCTATAGTACCTACCTAAGTATGTGTATGTAGGTAGCTATTTTAGTTGCTAAAAATTAAATCAATAGGTAGGTACTTACTTTTGTGGCAAGAAAGCTGTGGTCATGGGCTTCATTTCTTATCTTCTTATCTTATCTTATTGGGGCCTGCAGAGGTTTCCCTCTTGCAGCGGCACGTCGACCCATTGGGATCTTTTGTGCAACCCCGTCCTATCACTCTGTTTCCTCAGAGAAAATGACTGCCATAAGTTTGGCAATGTCTTTGAGGGCGAAGAGCTTAAGGTCTTCTGGTTTCGGGTAGGCGAATCCCAAGAGACTTTTTTCTTTCAAGCATTCTTTTTCTAGCAAGGGAGTCACAGTCACACAGTAGGTGTTGAATGGACTCCGTTTACTCCCCACATGCCCTGCACAAGCTTCTGTTGCTAGTTGCATTCTATGGAGTATTTGTTTTGTGGCATAGTGCCCGGTCAGGGCTCCGATGATTGTTCGTGCCTGCCTTTTGCTACCTCCGCATATGATTTTGCTCCGACCTAGGGCGTCTCCACTATGAAGGATTTTGAGTGTTTCATGCCGGGTAGCTTTTCCCATTCGGTTTTATGCCTGTTTTGGATTTGGTCCTTAAAGGCCTTGTTGATGGTGCTCGGTGCCAGTGCAACAAACGGCTCAGGACCAATAAATGGGGTCTCTGAGCCCTCCCTGGCAAGTGCATCAGCCATTTCATTGCCATGGATTCCCATGTGGCCTGGTACCCAAATCAATCTCACCCTGTTGTGTCCACCTAGCTTGTTTAAAGCTTTTGTGGTTTCAAGTACAAGGTTGGAGTCGATATGGGGCGATATAAGTGACTTGAGTGCTGCTTGGCTGTCACTCAGGATGAATATGTTCCGCTTTCTAGGGGCGAGTTCTAAATTCTTTTTTGCGCATAGGAGAATTGCAAAAATTCCGGCCTGGTATACAGTTGCAAATTTTCCCATGCTTTGTCAATGTTCGAAGTCATTGCTAAAGATACCTGCTCCAGTACCCGAATCCATTTTGGATCCATCGGTGTACCAGATTAGGCTGTTCTTCTCTGGAGACGGTGGTCCTTGTCTCCATTCATCCCTAGTTGGGACATATATACTGAATTTCTTTTGGAACATGTACTGGGGGGATATTTTGTCACACCCCATTTCCATGATCCTATCAAGGGAATCATTAGGTTCTCATTTTGTATGTCTGGTCAGTGGCTTAGATGCGTCCCACAGCCCGGCCACCTTAAGTCTATGTAGCGCTTTCTTTGCCTCTGTTGCTATGACACTATGCAGGGGTGGAAGGTCCGTAAGGACCTCCAGAGCTGCCGTCGGTGTGGTTCTGAATGCCCCAGTAATCGCTATGCATGCTGTCCTCTGAAGTTTGGTTAAAGCATTCTTACAGATTTTCAGCCTGGTCCTGGGCCACCAGACGATGCTGCCATATGTAAGGATCGGTCGCACCATCATCATGTAGATCCACCTTATGATTTTGGGGTTAAGCCCCCACGTTTTGCCATAGGTGGACCGACACATACCAAAGACCCTATAGGCCTTGGTAACGGTTGTGTCCATGTGCTGTTTCCAGGTAAGTTCCTTATCCAGTGTTATGCCTAGATATTTCACTTCTCTGGATCAGGGAAGCTCGGAGCCGTAAAGTTCGTAGGCTTCCCAATTTCGTGAGGTTTTTCATCCTCGTGAAAGAGATAGCGGTTGTTTTCCCCGGGTTTACGGATAGATGATTGGTATTACACCAATCCTCCAGCAAACATAGAGCACGTTGCATTAGCTCCGATACCGTGTAGGGAAACTTTCCACTGACTGTGATGACCAGGTCATCCGCATAACCAACCGTATATAGTGGTCTTTAGTTCAGTTTTGCTATGATTGAATCAACTACAAGGCTCCATAGCAGAGGAGAAAGGACCCCCCTTGCGGGCACCCTCTAGTTGTTTGAGCGAGTAAACTGTTCCCAAGCAGTTCTGAGTAGATTATTCTACCCTTAAACATGCATTCAATCCATTTGCAGATCGGTTGTGGCACGCCATGATATCTGGCTGCCACATTGATGGAGTCAAAGGTTGTGTGATCAAATGCCCCTTCAATGTCTACGAATGTGCAGACGCAGATCTCTTTGTTCTCCAAAGCTGATTCCGCTCGGCTCACCACATGGTGGAGAGCGGTTTCTGTTGACTTCCCTGGCTGGTAAGCGCATTGAAGTCCGTGAAGTGGGAATTTTTTTTACGGTCCCGCTCTGATAAATTTGTCTACCATCTTTTCCAAGGTCTTAAGAAGAAAAGATTGGAGATTTATTGGCCTAAAAGCTTTGGGTTCTTCATAATCTAGTTTACCCGGTTTTGGTATGTATATTACCTTAACACGTCTCCATGTTATGGGTATATAACCAAATGCAATGCAGGCTTTATACAATCTGCAGAGATGGGGGCCCAGAATGGAAGCGCCCTGTTGTAGTAGGATGGGGTAAATATTGTCAGGTCCTGGTGCTTTATATGGTTGAAAGCTCCCCAGTACCCATTTAACCTTAGATTCATCCACCACGTTTTTAGCTATTATCCAATCATACTTGGAAGTCTTAACTTGCTGCTCCTTCCAGCTGATTGGATCATGTTCGTCTTGAATGATGCTTGATCCAGGGAAGTGGGTATCAAACATGACCTTCAGTGTATTCTCACCATTTCCTGTTCGAGTTCCATTTGCCCTCATTACTGTAGACAGTGGAATAGCCTTTGTTGTAGAGATTGCCTTGGTTAGTCTCATTGCTTCAGGAACAGATTGTATCTGTTCACAATGTTTCCTCCAAGCCGATCTTTTTGCTTTACGAACCGCACTGCTGTAGCGAGTAAAAGCCTTATTGTAATCGCTAAAGTCGTTCTTCGCCTTCGCTTCATTGAAGGCCTGTCGTGTCTCTTTTCTAATCTGAGCCACCTCTGGAGTCCACCACGGCTGTCTCCCCGCCACTGATTTTGTTTCTGGGCAGTTGTTCTGCCAGGCCGTCATCAGTGCTTCTGTGAGTCTGTCAGCTTCAAACTCTATGTCCACAACTTAGTTAAGTTTACAGCATGGACCATCTAGTTCCCGCCTGAGATCCCTTCTGAAGCCCTCAGTAGTAGGATATTGGGGGGTCTGGATCAGATGAGATCCAGCCCCCCCAATATCCAATAAATTGATATCTTTGATCATTCAACTCATCTATATTTTTAACCAAAACCACATCAATCTAGATAGTTGGCGGTAACTAAATGTAATCATTGTTACGCTTATTTATTATCACATGTAAATTACGAGAGATATCTCTCAGCTTTGTAGTGAGTAACACTATGGCCGGTGTTTTATAACGAGGCGATCGATATGGACTATCACAACATTCCAATGCACCGTATGACACCACACTGCGATTAGGTATTTAGCCCGTATTTTAGATACTGATTGACTAATCAAATTATCTTTTAAACAATATCGTAAAAACGATCTTAGAACTATTTATCTGTCATTCAAGATTTAAAGAACAATTTTTAAAAGCATGATTTCATGAAAACAGACAAATCACAAATTTAAATCAGTACCTACCTATTTACAAAACTTTGTTGAAAATTACCTTATTGTGAATAATCAAAGTGGGAACAAAATACGTTTGGACGACAGCGGGCGATTAAGTCTTTCTAAGAAGTTACTTAATGTATAAATTAAACGGTCGGGTGGTCGAGTGGTCAGCTACCCTGACTGCTAAACCCACGGCCCCCGGGTTCGAATCGCGGTAGGGGCAAATGTTTGTGTAATGAGCACGACCGTTTGTGACCGAGTTATGGATGTTTATTAGAATTTTATGTATGTTTATCCCTTATTCAGTCACCATAATTCAGGCTATGCCTTGTTTGAGGGTGAATAGTTGGTGTAATAGTTGTGAAATTTATTTTAAATGCTATGCTACTAAGCGAATTTAATCAACAATATACTTCGTCAAAATCGTAAGTGTGTTACGCGATTTTGCGTCATTTAAATACTTTTAATGTAATAATATACCAAAGTGTATAAACCTACTTTTATGAGAACCTTTATAGTGCGGTAAAATAAAACACGAAAATGTGGGAGAACGTAATATATATTTATTTTAATTAATTTATTCAATATTAACAATACAACATTTTATTTTTAATAAAACTTCAGGCACTCAATATACCTAGACCGCTTTGGGAAGAATTATGTATAGACCTACATACAATACTTAGTTAAAGACATCAATTGATTCTTGTATTTTAACGACTAACTCTCGCGTTAATTTATAAATTTCATCCATAAAAATATTTTTTATGACTTTTTGAGCACAAATATCGGCATTACAAATACATATGGATTGATCTATGTTGTCAAAATTGTCGATATCGTGTATTTCTACGCGAACGAGTTTTGTTCCTTGCGCTGGTCTTTTGATGACAGTAAGTGCTTTGGTGTTCTTCGTTCTTTTAAGGCGGTTGCTTTCTTGATTATTGGGTATAAAGTTGAAGAGATCGTCTGTATCCTGTGAAAGAAAAACAAAAATACTTTATAAAATTAACAGTTGAGTTATTAAATCAGCATCATTCGCATGCGAGCACGGCCTACTGCTTTAGCGGTTGGGTACCGCGAGCTCGGGACAACTAATTATTTCGATCAATAATGATATCGTGACTAATGTCTTATGATTTGATAAGTCCTAAAACAAAAATGTACATTATAATTCATCTATGTAAGTAAAAACGGCAACGTAACGTTGTTAGATAATAATGAGTTACTTACCGACATTTTTTTTTTTCTTGATGCAGATAGAGCCTCGTGCGCCTGCTTTGAAAGTAGACAGTTACAATGATAATTTCTTACTAAATTTCTTGATATTTATACCCGAAAATTAAATAAAATAAATTGTCATTAAGGTTTCAATTACGACATAAAATCTATAGTAGAAATGGTAAGTCATACATAATCATAATACTTGAGCATAGTAACAAATTAGCGCTGCAAATACAAGCGTGGCGCATCATTTTACATTACACATAAACCTTGCAGGTACAGACAGCATCAGAAATAAGTATACACTGTGACATCGCATGCATCTTATTTCATTCGTTATAAGAATCACAAAGTGATCAAAGGCAGCATCAATAGTAAGCATTATATTAATTAAAGCTTAGGTACTATGATCGAGAAGAATTACCCATTATAGTAAAATAAGTTTTAATGCGTAAGAACTAAGTGTCTTCTTGCATGAGTTAAAAACGTTGACAATGTTAGTCAAAAACATACTCTAATCACATACAGTAAAGTTAGTTTACCTTAATTGCCAAGACGCAAGTATAGAACGACTTATGTTGCACCGATGAAGTTGATGCTGGCTGTACATATTAATGCTGGCTGTACACCCGTGAGCTTAGATATGCAAGCCCTGATTCTTATTTCATTGTGTTAAGGGCTACAATTGTTCACATATCTGTGCTCGTAACTGTACAATCGTAAACGTAATCGTAACGGATGAAGTCGCGGGTGTAGCTAGTTCATCGATAACCCTTACAATGCGATTTGTCCTAAATAGATTAACTACTTACTCAGCGATTTTAAATCATATTGCCGGGACTTATATGGGAAGATTTCACGTGTTTTAATGGTATAAAAGCCGGGTGTCTGAAGCAGGCTTTACCATTCCTCTGACGCTGATCTTGTGCGAGACTCGAGACTCTCTGGAAACAAACATGTAAGTACCAACTAGCATATAATAATAATATAAAAACTAGCGAAAGTCTTTTACTGTAATGTTTGCGGGTTCGATTCCGGCAACTTTTTTTTTGTTTTTCATGATAGACTCATCACATCAGAATGGGAAACTGTGGCTCGTGTTTTATTATACGGTTTGTTACTTCAGTTGTATTCAAACATTTAATGCACATTAGTGAATACTGAATTATGAATAGTACTCTTTTCAGTGTTAATGTATGACCATTAAATTAAATATTAGGTATTAATCTGCGATCTATTGTTGATCGAAGGTATTAATCATTGAATTAATTGACCATTGACCGCTCATAAAACATTATTTTCTTCTTTTTAGGTCGAAGACAAATGCTGAAGAACTTTTTCCGTCTGAAGATGAGCTTCGTGAGCAAGTCGATGACGTGAAAAGGCCGAAAAAACGCAAGGCACCAACAGCAGCATCCAGCAGTGCTCCCACACCTCCGTCATCTCCAGCCCCAAGCAGCTCTAAGGCGAAGAAACTCACCATCAGACCGGTACCAGCCGTCAAGAAGCTACCGGCCACCGCCGCCGAGCTTTTCGGCTCTGACAGTGACGATGATTGCGAGCCACCAGCACCAGCCCCCGGTAAACATTCCTCCATAGTATCATATTTATCACGTCGGCTGGCTAATGGTCACTCACGGCAGTCGTTTGAGAATAAGCCGGGCACCCACTTCATAGATCTGAAAGTGTACCGGTGCGACGAAATTGAGCGCACACTGCCGGTGAATAGATGGCGCCAAGCAGTTGTAACTGTGAAGAATCGCACCAACGACGACACTGAGGCCTGGCAACATTTGGCCAATTTTTTATTGGCAACGCGCAAAGAATACAGTCGGTGCTCTCCTACGTTCATTAGTAACTTTTATTAGTTTTTTTTCTTTTGAGCTATGTATTACCCTTTATTAATTGCATTAAATGTATCCTCTTAAATGTTGGTTTTTTTTCCTTAGGTACAGTAAAATCAGCTCTCCGAAGAAATACAAATTATAAGAAATGTGATAATTGTCAAATTGAAATGCCAAATAATGAATATAAATATCATACGAGAACCAATATACATAAATCGAATTCTATACTTAAAACTGATGATAAAAATATACATACAATATCTACAGCGTTCAAAGACAGAATAGTTACTTATAAGCTTGAACCTTCAGACGAATATTTTACACCTGAACAGTTTTTATTGACATATCAAAACAATGTTGTAAAAGTTATACAGAATGCCTTGATTAAGCACCACTGCATTAAATTATGTTTTGAATTGTTTGCTTACTTTGTTCAACCAAAATCAGGTGAACAGCAATTGAAATCATTTATTACAAAATATCAAACAATTTATCAAACTACTGACTTGAACGACCTCTATACCAAAGCCGTATATACTTTTGAACGAAAACTTTCAGAATTTCAACACCGTGATTCTGGCTGGTCTTGCCTCTTAATGAGTCACTTAGAAATCAATATAAACAAGTATAGTCCATTAAGAGGTGGCACGTACATAGATTTACCGAAACCCATAAAAAATACTAAGAGTTGTTTAAATATAAAGAATACTGATGATCATTGCTTTTTATGGTGCGTAACTGCGGCATTATTTCCTGCTAAGAATAATGTTTGTAGGCCTGCTTCATATCCGCACTATTCTAAACTATTTAATATAAAACACATGACGTTTCCACCATCTTTTCATAGCATAAAAAAATTCGAAAAGGATAATCCTAATATAAGTATTAATGTATATGGTTTAAATGAAAAGAACAACGTTACTGGTCCGTTATATAAAACAGATATAAGACAGTCAAATCATATTAACCTATTATACATAGAACAAAGCGGAAAAGGTCACTATTGCCTAATAAAAGATTTCTTAAGATTAGTGAAACATCAAATTAATAGTCATAAAGGAAAAATGTATTGTTGTGAATCTTGCTTACAGTTTTTTTCGAGTGAAGTTAAATATAAAGAGCACAAATGTTCTGGAATTCTAACAATGTTACCAGCACCTAATAGTATATTAACTTTTAAACACTTTGAAAGAAAACAAAAAATTAACTTCGTAGTGTATGCAGATTTTGAAAGCATCTTAACAAATTATAATCAAGTTGAAAATAATACCAAAAACACACGAATATACAAAGTTCATAAGCCGTCTTGTTTTGGTTATTATATTTGTTGTTCTTACGATAGCCGTCTTAATAAGTATGTTTCATATAGAGGACCAGACTGTGACGAAAAGTTTATACAGTACTTAATATCCGATTTAGAGGAACTAAATAAAATTTTGTCATTCAAATCACCTATGTTACCTTTGACTAAAAAAGAACAACGTGAATTCGAAACTGCAACTGAGTGTCATATCTGTAATAACTTACTCCTCGATGATAAGGTGAAAGATCATGACCACGTGACGTCTCGGTACAGAGGCGCCGCACATTCTTATTGCAATTTAATATATGTAGTGTGCCCGTTCATTCCGATATTTTTTCACAATTTTGCAGGCTATGACAGCCATATTATTATTAAAGAATTGATGAAGTATAGAGGGCCAATTTCAATAATACCAAAAACCAAAGAAAAATATACAAGTGTATCGAAAACTATTGAGAGCTCAACTTATAGTCATCCTATTCAAATGAAATTTATAGATTCTTTTCAATTTCTTAGTTCAAGTTTAGAAATCTTAAGTAAAAACTTATCTCAACAAGATTTTGTACATTTATCTAAAGAATTTAAAACACCAGAAAAAATTAGATTGATGCAACGTAAAGGAATTTTTCCATATGATTATATAGATTCCTGGGAAAAATACAATGACTGCAAGCTTCCCCCAAAAGATTGTTTTTATAATAGCTTAAAATCCGAATCTATAAGTGATACAGAATATTCTCAATCAAAATTAGTGTGGAAAACGTTCAACATTAAGTCACTGGGGGAGTATACGGACTTATATTTAAAGTCAGATGTTATGCTTCTGTGTGATATATTTGAAAAGTTTAGAAACACATGTTTACAGCATTACAAGCTTGATCCAGCATATTATATATCAGCGCCTAGTCTAAGCTGGGACGCAATGTTACTATGCACCAAAGTGCAACTTGAATTGATAAGTGACGTAGAAATGTATGAATTAATAGAAAAAGGAATACGCGGTGGATTGGCGCAATGCTCCCTTCGCCATGCTAAATCGAATAATAGATACTCATCGACTTTTGATGTTACAAAACCATTATCATATTTGATATACTTAGACTGTAATAATCTGTATGGTTTTGCAATGACAAAAAAAATGCCTATTTCAGAGTTCAATTTCTTAACCAAAAACGAAATTAAATCATTCGATGTTTTTAATATTCCTGATGATTCTGATTATGGATTCATACTAGAAGTGGATTTATTATATCCAGAACATATACATAATGCTCATAAAGATTTGCCTTTTGCTCCAGAAAAATTCACACCTCCGGGTGGTAAATCACCTAAATTAATTGCTAATTTATATCACAAATTTAATTATGTAATCCATTATATTCATTTAAAAGAGTGTCTCAAACACGGACTTATCCTTAAAAATATCCATAGAGTTATTAAATTCAGACAAGATGCTTTCTTAGAAAAATATATGAATTTAAACACTAAACTACGTCAAGTATCAACATCAACATTTGAAAAAGATCTTTTTAAATTGTTAAATAACGCCATTTTCGGTAAGACAATTGAGAATAAACGTAAACACGCAAACGTTAAATTAGTGTCGATGTGGAATGATTGCAATAATATAACAAACAAGCACGTAGGCGCTGAAAAACTCATTGCAAAGCCTAATTTAAAAAGTATCACAACATTTTCCGAAAATTTTGTTGCTATTCAATTATATCCAGATAAAATTACTTTAGATAAGCCTATATACATAGGATTTTCAGTTCTAGAGTATGCAAAACAACATTTATATAACTTTCACTATCAATTCATAAAGAAACAATATCAAGACAATGCAAAACTTTGTTACACTGATACAGACAGCCTTCTTTACTATATAGAAACCGAAGATTTTTACAAAGACATGAAAAACAACCTCCCTAGATACGATACCAGTAATTTTAATATTAACAATCACCAAAATATGCCAAGAGTGAATTCTAAAGTTCCAGGTTTGTTTAAGGATGAACTCGGTGGTGAAATTATTACTGAATTTATAGGTTTAAGACCAAAACTTTACTTTATCAATTGCAATAAAACGCAAATTAAAAAAGCAAAAGGCGTAAGTAAATATGTAACTAAACGACTCAAATTAAAGGACTACAATAAGGCCCTTCTGACTGACAAAAGCAGAAGCTATAAGATGAATATGATTAAGTCTATTAAACACATATTGTATACGCAGGAAGTAAATAAAGTAGTCTTTAATAGAAATGATGATAAAAGACAAGTTCTTTCTAATCAAATTGAAACTTTGCCGTGGGGGCATTGTAATACAATTTTTTAATTGATTTATCATCGTATTATATTAGCTGTAATATATTGATAACATATTAGCGTATAATATGTAAGCTCATTGAGATTATTGTTAGTTTTAGCCAATTTATTTGTTATTGTAATATGTAAGTTGTATATTGTATTCATACTGAAATATTATAAACTGAGTAACTTGTATACTGTCTTCATAAATTACTGATATTTGTAAGCTGTATGACGTTGTTGTAATATTTGAACATAACATTTACTTATATAAAAATAAAGTACCTGCTAAAGTGTAATGAATGTGTTTTATTGAAATTTAAACATATGAAAATAAACAAGTCTTACCATGTTTTCCTGACTTAATTTACTGGGTTTGCGTGTTTGAAAGTATCTAAAATAAATAAATAATGATCGTAAACTCTTATTTTGTGAAACTTATTTTTCTTATATTAATGAAAACTGGCTGGTAGCTGGTAACTGTTCCTTCCATTAACAAGTGATCGCATAGCTTTTAAAGAAAATGTAGAATTAATTGTATAAACCCTAATAAAGCACTCATATTAATTAAAATAATTACTAATCCACTGAGCTGTTGTGTTTTAATATATAAAGAGTGACGGCACTTCTATCGTTCCAGTCCATGATGAAGTTTGTTAAACAAACGCCGTCTTTAGAAATAAATAATATCAAAGTAGAAGAAAGTCATATACGGAAAGTAAAACATAGCTCGCTCTTGCCTAATACTATCCGTTGTATATTATGTGGTCCTTCTAACTGTGGTAAAACTAATGTAATGCTAAATTTAATTTTGCATGAAAATGGACTAAAATTTAAACTCATTTATTTATACTCCAAGACAAACTTCCAACCAAAGTATCGCTTTTTACGCCAAGTTATGAACAGAATACCAGGAGCCCAGTTTTTTATATTTAATAAAAATAATGAAGTTATTCATCCCAATAACGCTTTGATAAACTCAATAATGATATTTGATGATGTCGTTTGTGAGAATCAAACAAATATTCGAAATTATTTTGCTATGGGGAGACACAGAGAGATAGATTGTTTTTATTTGTCTCAGACCTATTCTAAAATACCTAAACAATTGATTCGAGATAATACAAATTTATTAATAATTTTTAAACAAGATGATACAAATTTGAAACACATATACAATGAACATGTAAATACGGATATTGACTGGAATACGTTTAAACAGCTTTGCTGTAGTATATGGCGAGACCAATACAATTTTTTATTGATTAATAAAGACTGTGCAATAAGTAACGGACGATATAGACAAGGTTTTGATACATTTATTTACTTTTGACAATGTTATATAAACAATTTCTCTATCAAAATATTTCACTTTAAGTTAAATACTCAAGTACAATAGATGTATAAATAACATTTACAAAATGGATACAGGTATTAAAGAACAACTTATAAAATCAGTAAATAATGTTAAAAATAAAATAAAATTAATTCAAACTAATGAAGATGCAGATAACCTAAAATTAAAAAAGGTGTTCAAACCTATTACCGATCCTTTATCGACCCTAATCAAAGTTAATAGAAGGCATAGTTGTCCTTCGCCCAATATTTTAAACAACATAGGCACAACTGATGTGAGTGGAAAAACAGACTCTTCTTTAGAATATGAAGAATTCGAAGATTTTGTAAATGCTGATTCTAATGAAGAACTACCATATTATGATTATAATGATGAAGAGAAACAACTAGCGAAAGCAAACAATGACACTTTATTATCTCTAGGGAAAGACGACGTCATAGATATCTATGAGAATATAAATGTTCCATTTGGTGTTCGTAGCGAAAACAAAAAGCTTATGATGGGGAACTCTGCCGTGCGTATATCGACCAAAAATGATGTTTTCAGTACAGATAAAATTTACGTAATAACTATTGATGATAAAAACTTCAATCTTACCCCTGGACTAAAGGAACTCTTAATACGTAATAAACCTAACCTTGAGTTGGTAACGGAACAAGATAAAAATGTATATAAAGATATGCTTGATAAGACAAGTGCACATAAACGAGACTTTAATCCTGACGGACAATTAAAAGGTGACAAAGGCGTTAAATACCGCGAGATAATTAAGCCTTTGTTTTCTCAACTAAATGATGCTAACCGATTCCATTCTAAACCGTCGACAGAAATAAAAATTGGTGGTAGCTTACCAACATTTAAAAAATACAAAAGTAACACAGATTATATCTATTGGGATGACCCAAATGAATTAATAGAAAGGCTTAAATTGTTAATAGCTTCAAAAAGTGCTGGTAATAGCAATCATGATAATGAAATTATATCTATCATTGAAGAGTTAAAAGAAGCCGAGATTATAAAAGAGTAGAAACGATTAAATAAAACATTTGCCTTATCAGTCTTCCCTAGTGTATATGAATGACACTTCAGCTTAAATAAATATATAACTACAACAAATAATAATAATAATAATTATTAAAAAAAAAACTTATTAAATATTTACAAGGAATATGAGCAAAGCAGATATCGTGAATGAAATTCATAAAAATGCTAGAATACATTTTCCACGCAGAAATGTCATATTAAAAGATATAGATGATCTGTGGCAAGCAGATTTAATTGATATGAAATCATTATCTAAATTTAATGCGGGCTACAAATATATATTAGCGATAATTGATGGCTTTTCTAAATATGCTTGGGCAACTCCACTTAAAAAAAAGGATAAAAATACTGTACCTAAAGAGTTTGAAACGTTGTTAGCAAAAGGACGTATACCAAAAAACTTGCAGACCGATATGGGTACAGAATTTTATAATGATAAATTTAAAAAAGTTACAGAAAAATATAACATAAATCATTATTCTACGTATTCTACAAAAAAGGCTTCGATCGTAGAAAGATTCATAAGAACTATAAAAACCAAACTTTTTAAAGAGTTCAGTTTGAAAGGAAATTATAAGTGGATTAATGATACACTCAAGAATAAAATCTATGAATACAATCATTCATATCATAGAACCATAGGAAAACCACCAGCAGCAGTTAACCACCATAACAAAACAAAAATACTACGAAGATACATTACTCTTTTGAATTGTAAGAAAATTGCAAAGTGCAACAGGTTTCAGGTCGGCGATTATGTAAGGATCAGCAAACACAAAGGATGTTTCGAAAAAGGTTTTACTCCTAACTGGTCTACTGAAATATTTAAAATTATTAAAGTGCAACATACAAATCCTACGACTTATTTATTAGAAGATGCAAAATCTAGACCTATTTTAGGAGCATTTTACTCACAGGAAATTAAAAAAACGAAGTACCCAGAAATTTATCTCGTTGAAAAAGTGTTAAAGAGGAAAGGAGACAAAGTTTATGTCAAGTGGTTAGGTCTTCCTTCAAGTGAAAACAGCTGGATCGATAAAACAAACACCTTATAGAGAAATGTCAAACTATTATTGTATTCAACGTAACAGCATTATGCAAGTATTTAATTGTGTTACTTTGTACGTTACACTCATTTGTATTTAGTTCTTTACACAATTAAGACTCGTGCATTAACAACTGTAACAAAAAAAAAAAACTTTTCATTAAAAAAAAAAATGGTTAAGAAACGCCGTGTTGTTATTGATGTAAAGAAGATGCAAAACTTACCTGCAACGTGTAAAGTAAATAGTAAATCGTATTCCGGAGCGGGTTTGAAAAAAACTTTCAAAAACATTGTTGCACATACTAAAAAACATATAAGTAATCTAAAGCCTAAATGCAAAAAAATGTTAATGGAGCTAGCATACGCCGCTGCACAAGAATTAGCATCCGACGTACCAATTAAATTACCACGAGTTATACCTGTGCCAAAAACTGGGGGCTTTCTACCTTTGATACCAATATTTGCTGGGTTATCTGCTAGCGGGAGTATAGCTGGCGGTATTGCCGGGATTACTAAAGCTATCAATGATTACGAATCAGCTAAAAAAGAACTAGCAGAAGCGAAAAGACATAATATGCGAATGGAAGCTTTGTGTATTGGAAAAGGATTATACCTTAAGCCACATAAAAGGGGTTTAGGTATCTATGTTGCAAAGAAAAAAAACTAAATATTCGGCTACCCAAAAGAGCACTGACAAATATAGACATTATGAAGTACTCGAAAAATATTCCCTATTTTCGAGGAGTGTTTATGAGAGATGAATTACCAGTTAAACCATTACTTATGGAATGCGGAGTTATTAATTTAGATTCATCAAATAATTCTGGTACTCATTGGGTAGCCTATGGAAAAATAAAAGATTATGTTGAGTACTTTGACAGTTACGGTAATCTGAAACCACCGAAAGAATTTGTTAGATATGTCGGGCAAGATATTCGGTACAATTATGATAATTTACAAGGAGATCATATATATAATTGTGGACATTTGTGTCTAAAATTTTTAACTTTATTTTGGAAAAATAACAATTGTAAAATATAAATAGAGATAAAAATAAATAAATAAATAAAAAGACAACTCTTAATAACTCTCAGTATTATTTCATCAGTTGACGACGAAGTGTCTGATATTAGAAAAAACGTTGCATAGTATTTCTTTTATTCAAGCTGAAAGATCATGATTATTTTCAATAAAAACCCAGTTAACAATATTAAGACAAATACTTTACCGCCTGTATCGAAAGAAAGAAGACGTTTAGACGGAAGAAAAAATATAACTTTAAAAAATAAAAAATTTCTGCTTGCTTTGGGCCTGAAACTACACAATGCTTCAAATCGCTGATTTACCACAACATGACGATTCTATTGAAAGCTATGAGATCCATAGCTACAACCCGTACAATCCTAGCTACAAAGAGAATGATGAAATCAGAATACCAATTCATCAGCAAGATGTTTATGTGCTACCATCAGCAAGCTCGATTTATATTGAAGGTTATGCAAGTGTGACCGGCAAAGATGCGTTAGGAAAAAACATACAAAAAGATATTGAATTCATAAACAATCCAATTTCATTTTTATTTCAAAATATCAAATACGAACTTAATGGTGTTGAAATAGATCACATAAAAAATGCTGGAATAACAACTACAATGAAATCTTATATATCAATGAATGAAGCAGATAGCAAAGTTGCTGCACTGTGGGGATGGCACATAAATGGACACACCCAAAAAGATGGTCATTTTAATGTTATTATTCCGTTAAATAAAATATTAGGATTTGCGGAAGATTATAAAAAAATACTTATTAATTGTAGACATGAACTTATATTACAAAGGAGCAATTCAGCGTTAAATAGTGTTATCATGGAAAAAAACGATGATGTCAATATAGAAATACAAAAGGTTCAATGGCGTGTTCCTCATATTAGAGTTTCTGATCGCGACAAACTATCCTTACTTAAATATTTGGAAAAAGATCGTCCTATACATCTACCATTCAGAAATTGGGATTTGTATGAATATCCATTATTACCTAGAACGACTAAACATTCATGGTCTATTAAAACTGCTTCTCAGTTAGAAAAACCGAGATATATTGTATTTGGAATGCAAACTAATAGAAAATGTAACAAAATCCAAAGTTCATCAACATTTGATCACTGTAAAATAACTAACATAAAATTATTCTTAAACTCGCAATACTTCCCATACGATTCACTTAATTTGAAATTTGATGAAGGAAAATATAATATATTATATGAGATGTATGCCAATTTTCGTCAGTCATATTACGACTTGAGAGCAGACCCCTTGCTTGATTTGCGCTCATTTAAAGAAAAAGCTCCATTGTTTGTTATTGATTGTTCAAGACAAAATGATACACTGAAAACTGGCCCAGTTGATGTGCGATTAGAAATAGAGTCCTTAGAAGATATACCTAATAACACTACTGCTTACTGTCTGATCATAAACGATCGTATTTTCGAATATAAGCCTTTAAGTAATATTGTTCGAAAATTATCATGAGCGTTATTGTGGATGTACAAGGTTTTAAAAGCGAGGACAATAAATTTATACCAAAGGAAATTGCGATCGTGTCAAAAAATCACGCCTTCGTATTTATGATCAAAGCTCCATTTCCGTTTTATGATTTAACGAAGAAAGAACGTTTAAATGTAGCGTGGATTGAAAGGAATAGAGGAATATTATGGAGTGACGGCTTTGTGCCTTACTTTAATTATAAGCTCATGTTGCGTGATTTCTTCAAAAACAAACATATTTACACTAAAGGCTTCGAAAAAGTGTTATGGTTAAAAGAAATACTTGAAACTGATGATGTATATAACTTGGAAGACAAAAGTGGCCCTAATCTTGAAACCCTTCATAAAAAATATTTTAATTCACTAGATATTAAAAGTTGTATCTACCATAACCATGTATGTGCACTTAAAAATGCGTTATGTTTATATAAATGGTGTATAGAAAATAAGATCCTTTTTTAAATAAACAAAATGATGGATTCAAACAATGATAAAACCTTTCTTTTATTAATTGTCAAACAAGAATTACCTTAAGGTGCATTTTATTCACGAAATAATAGTATAGCCATGTTGAGGTCGTTTTGGTTTAGATTGAAATATATCGCCAAATAGATAACAAGTTCACTAAAACATAAATAAATGACTCTACAAATTGGGGATATAATGGAAGCAGTGATAATTAAAAGGCAGCTTTGTGGTCTCCATCACATCACTATAATCGGTGGTGACCAGTATGATGGTATTCTAATAACAAGTAACTTGAAAAGAACATTGCCACGAGTTTATTATGAGGGGTTACAGGTTACTGCTCGAGTGATAAGAATCAACAAAACCTTTGTAGACATGGTAGATAGTAGTAGTAGTAGTAGTTAATGGACGTTTGATAAAGTAAGGTTGTTTGATCAGTTGAAAACAGACCAACCTGTAACTATCAGCTGTAAAGAACGTAGCCGTTACCTGCTACCTCGTGACAGCTAAAGAAAATAGTGGATACTTTAATTTCAACGATGATGAATAAACGAATGTAAGATCAGTTCGTGAAAAGAAATACAATATTTGAAAATATACAAGAGTGATCACAGATATCAATTATTGGATATTGGGGGGGCTGGATCTTATCTGATCCAGACCCCCCAATATCCTACTACTGCCCTCATAGTTAGTGTTTCTTGGGTTCTTCCTTCGTACAGTTCCTATGGTCTTACCTAGTCTGTACCTAAAGCATATATAGTTGTGATCGGAGAGGGATACTTCGTCCGATACATGCCAGTTTGTGATGTTACTTACCGCTCTGTTACTAGCAATAGTTAAATGAATCACCTGCGCCCTCCGGGCATTAAAAAAAGGAAGCCTTATTTCCTTTGTTAAGTATTTGCATGGGTGAACTTACCAGATACTCCAGCAGTTTCTCCCCTCTCTCATTGGTGTCTGAGCTGCCCCAGATCACATGATGCGCGTTGGCATCGCAGCCGATGATGATATCTTGGTTTTCTCGGCCAGCGCAGGTTACCAGTTCCCGTATCTCCTTTGACACTGGATCCGCCTTCTCGAAAAGGAGGTAAGCTGACGATAAAATTACCGTCCGCCTAGCACCCCCTTCCCCCGTAAGGACCTTAACAGCGGTCAGATCCCTGCAACAGAACTTCATTAGAGGCATTGCGTGTAGGTCGTTTCTGACATAAACGCAAGTCCTCATGTCATTAGTAGAACAATTGTAGTATATTATACCAGGAGTTCCACCTAAACCTTTAATCTGGCCCCTGTAAAGGTAAGGTTATTGGATTAAGGCAATGTCGAATTGATTCCTTTTTAGCTGGCGTGCCAGAAGAGCAGTTGCAGCCTTACAATGATGAAGGTTGATCTGAACGCACCTTACCTCTGTTAAGGTTATCGCCCGTCTTCCGTGAGTTTTGGGGGTTAAAGTTGCTCGCGTCCGTAGGTTTACCCTTGAGACCCTACACGTGATCCCTGGGTGGTGCTAAATGAGTAACACTGACTGAGTGGTAGAGCCACGCTGCGTTGCAGCACGCATTGGGCCGGCTCGCCCGGCGTAATACCACCCTCTCACGAATATTCGACGTGAAATAACGGCACTTGGTGCTGTTGTGTTTCGTCCGACCAGTGAGGGTTCCGGAGGCCCCTTCCCCGCCCCCCTCCCAATTCCTATTCCTTCCTTAAACCTATTCCTCCCTTGAAGGCCGGCAACGCATCTGCGATTCCTCTGGTTTTGCGGGTGTCCATGGGCGGCGGTGATTACTTTCCATCAGGTGACCCGCCTGCTCGTTTGCCTCCCTCTTTTATAAAAAAAAAAAAAAAAAAAGAGTTCGCCATCCGAAGCCGTGTGCACGGCCAACGGAGACGACCCCCCCAGAAGCAGCTCGTCCAGGGCGAGCTCCCCCATGACATCTTCGGATCTTGGCGAGGAGATCCCACCACACTCCATTGGTGTGGTCTCCTCTCCAACATCCTCGGCTACCGCGATAGGTGCGCCAAGTTCCGGCTGCCCCACCGCCACTGGAGCGCTTTGGGAGCACTCACCCAGAGTCACCCCCGCCACGCTCACACCACCGCTACCGCCTTGGGCATCGACAAGCTCGTCCGTAGGCCTCTCCTCCAGAAGCTTAAAGACGCTCTTGTCGATGCCCGTATTAAGGCAGTAGCCCTCCGCTTTGATGAATGCTGCAGAGGCACCATCCATCAACACGATCCTATGAACTGTTAGACCCTCGACCTTAGTGTCGACGATCTTCCAGCTCGAGGTCCGCAAGCCAGGATGGTACCTCTGCAACATCCTCAAAACTCTACCTACCTCAAGGCGGCTGATGTTTCTGGATTTCCAGGCCATTTTAACTGGCTTCGGAAGGTCCTTCGCATCAACCACCCTGACCACGACGCCCTCCACGACAAGGCCGTCCTGCGCTCGGAGCCAGTTCGCTGAGCTACTCCCCTCACACGTGAAGAGTACAGCCCCCGACGAAATGCCTCCGATGTTTACCACTGGCAGAGGGTCAGGCGCGGCCTCCAGCAGGTCCCAAATGGTTCCTTGGATCGCCACGTAGTGACCCTCCCCCAGCGTAGTCGCAGGGTAATCGTCAGCAATGATGGCCATCTTATAGGCACTTACTGCCCCCGCGTAAGACCCGTGAGTCTTAACGCGTTTGGCATCAAGCGCCTCCTGACTCTCATTGCTGACCTCCCTCAGCCTTTTCGAGCGCTCCACAGCGTCAGCCGTCATCTCCCCCTCGGCCCGCTGCCTAAGCAGCTTGGCCTGACGCTTTCGGTTGCCCGACCTATGCCACGGCTTCTTGCCCGGGCCCCCCCCCCTGTATCAGACCTGGGAGCGTCAGGTCGGATCCCAAGAGGACCCAGTACCTTCTGCCTCGATGGTCCGGCGGTGTCAACAGGACGGATCCCATCAGGACCCAATTCCCGTTGCCCCACCATTCCAAGGTCCTCCACATGGGATTGCTCGGCAGGTGCTGACGCCCTCCCCTTACCAAGCAGCAGACCTCCGACCGCTTGGTTCCCGCTCATGGTTCCCAGCGGGTTGGGGCCCCTAAGGTTCCCACTCCCCCCGGGCCCCCGCGCGGATCCCGTCTGCGGCGGATGCCGTGCCGGTGCACCTGAAGCCCCCACGGTTCCTACCACGTCCAGCTGGTGGGGTTGGTCCCTGAAGGTGTCCATCCCCACTGTGTCTCGCGGTAGGGCCCGCCTTAAACGCGCCAGCTCCCGAAGCAGTGTTGCGCGCATGGGTCCCTCGCGGGACGGAAAGGTTGCTGCCTAAGGCAGCCTCAATAATTGGTTAATTTTTTGCCCCCTCCCAGATACAAGGGGCAGCCTGAGCCCGAAAGCCCAGAGATGGGTTCTCCGGCCTTGCCGGTACCCTCCTGGGGTAAATTAGTGTTTAAAAATGTGCCATTTTTGTTAGGACAATGTTGGGGGCAAGGTTGTCATCCCTCCAAGGATGGGATGGGATAAGATTCGGAAAAGGGAAGGAAAGTGGTAAGGAGGGGAGTTGCTATGGATAGGATCATGGGATTGAGGGTAATCGAATGGCCCACCGTGCGGGATATCACTGGCGGGTTAGCCCCACACACTCGGCTACTGCACGTCGCAAGGTAGATGGTAGGTGTGCGATGCTTGCTTAGTGACGGCAGCATTTCCAGGGCCGACGACGTGGACGTGTGTGTATAGGACTTGACGGCAGACGCAGTTTGCTCAACATCGCACACTTGAGCACACATCAAACCGCCCTACGACCCCATGGGCTTCATTTAGAAACGTTTCCACATTTTGAGCTATGAAAACTTTTGATTTCTTAGGACGATGTCCTTCTGATTTCCTTTTTAAAAATGCCAGTAATTTGGTGTATGTATTAATTTGTATACCTATTATTTTTGATGCTTATTGTTGACCTGAGCATCGAATAGATGCACCATAGGCTACTTGGCTTCTTTGTACATGATAAATGCTGGAAGTAGATTAAAAGCATTGATTCAGATACAGACCTGACGCCCTTTGTAGTTTTCCAATTGTTAAAATCGTCGTAGGCTTTCATGTACGATTCCTTGGACTTTTCTGGGAGTAGATTGTTGGCAATGCCAATGGCTTCGGATTTAATGTACTCCGGAGTCAAATCACTATCGTCACTCGACATTTTTGTGAGAATTTGTAGCTATGTAATTTGTTGTCTAACAAAGCAAAGCCATTTTCAGTATTCGCGCCTCTTAAAAATTTGTGTTCTATTTTGCTTTTATTTTTAACCTACTCGTGGTGGCCAGTTCGATTTTCGAACAATTTATTTTTTAGCGCAGGTCCTAATGGTGAATGCATTGAATTATTATGTAACTTTCTACATTTTGTTCCAAATTCAAATCACATTATTGACCAGCGGGGCATAATGAAATTCAGTACAATATTATTGCCCTGCTAGACCTCAGGTCTATAGTAACTTACTTTAGGTTAGGTTTGTATGACATATAATTTGACGTTGTCGAGCAGGTGGTGTGAAAATGTCTTTTTCGTATCACTTGCTCAAAAAAGTGACATTCTATGCCACAAAAAGCGAACTTAACAATAGTCATTTTTAATCTGATAAAAACAGGGAAAGAAATTGTACTGAATTTCATTCATCCTCTAGGGGGAGAAAGTGATTTAAATTTGGAATACTTACCGAAATTAATACTGAACTACATCTGTATTTACACCATTGAGTTTGTATATAAATCAATATACATCTTTTTGAAACAGGAAATAAATGAAACAAAAAAAAGAAAAAAAAATTTTTAAAAAAATTTACAAATCAACTCATCAACAATTAAATGTACCAAACAAAAATGTAACTCTCTCTATCAATAATTAGACCAATGTTTCGAATGTTAACTTTTACTTTTAATTGTCATTATTTTTAATAAATGCTTATCTCAAATTATTATTGTGTTAATTTTTCGCAAATGGTACGAAAAGTAGAGTATTTTCCTCGGTGATAAAGCTGTCTTAGTCTTGGGTAAATTGAAATCCCTCGCTACACTCAGGACTAGTCTTAAATCCCTCGCTTCGCTCGTGATTTAAATTTTTAACACCCTACGTTACGCTCGCGATTTAAATCGTCACCCGCGACAGAAGACACTGCTTTATCCCCTTGGTTAATAATGTACTATTCAACAAATTACATAGCTACAAATTCTCACAAAAATGTCGAGTGACGATAGTGATTTGACTCCGGAGTACATTTAATCCGAAGCCATTGGCATTGCCAACAATCTACTCCCAGAAAAGTCCAAGGAATCGTACATGAAAGCCTACGACGATTTTAACAATTGTAAAACTACAAAGGGCGTCAAGTCTGTATCTGAATCAGTGCTTTTAGTCTACTTCCAGCATTAATTACGTACAAAGAAGCCAAGTAGCCTATGGTGCATCTATTCGATGCTCAGGTCAACAATAAGCATCAAAAATAATATACAAATTAATACATACACCAAATTACTGGCATTTTTAAAAAGGAAATCAGAAGGACATCGTCCTAAGAAATCAAAAGTTTTCACAGCTCAAAATGTGGAAACGTTTCTAAATGAAGCCCCTGACCACAGCTTTCTTGCCACAAAAGTAAGTACCTACCTATTGATTTAATTTTTAGCAACTAAAATTGCTACCTACATACACATACTTAGGTAGGTACTATAGGTAAGTAGAGGTACAGCTACCAGCTCATAAATCGATCGCTTGTGTGCGATCTACTGATGTGATGTTTCGACTCTAAGTTAAGTAATAATTATTATTGTCTAACACACACATGAGTGTGTCAGTCAAATGTAAGAAAGTTTTTATTATGTTAAATAAAATTAAAATATTACGTAAGTTACCTTCCTACAATACTAAGCTACTACCTATTTTTGTTACAGGTGGCATTGATTTTTGGAGTGAATGGCGCTTGTCGTGGAAATGAACTCGTAAACATTAAAATCGAAGATATCGAAAAACATTCAGATTTGTTGCTTGTAAATTTGCCAGATACAAAATCAAAGAAAGGACGGTCATTCGTAGTCCGTGGAGAATACGTAAGAATTATGGAAAAGTACCAAGCTCTACGCCCCTCTAATATAAACAGTAACAGATTTTTTGTAGCTTATCATAATGGCAAGTGCACCAGGCAAGTCATTGGAAAAAATTAGATCAGCGGCAAGCCGAAAGAAATTGCGAAATACCTGAAATTGACTAATGCCGAGCTCTACACGGGTCATTGTTACAGGAGAACATCGGCTACTCTATTGGCGGATTCAGGAGCAGACATGACCCAGATTAAGCGACACGGTGGCTGAAAATCTGATGTAGTAGCAGAGGGCTATATTGAAAATTCAATACAAAATAAAGATAAAATAAGCTGCAGCATTGGTGACAACATCAAACTAAAAACACCGTTTATAACTGATCCTTGGACACCTTTGTCACCACAACCTTCCACATCAAAACACTATAATTATCTAACCCGCTGCCTCAAGCACCACCTTCACCAACTTTCACGATCCAAAATAGTCCTCAGCAGACCCAAGTTTCTGAAATTTATATAATTTATAATACTCAAATGAAGTCTACCTCAACTTCAATAAATATACCGAATAAAAACATAATATTATTGTCTCGTAGATGGTGTGAAAAGTAGAGTATTCTCCTCGGGGATAAAGGTGCCTTCGCCTTGGGCGACCTAGAATCCCACGCTGCACTCAGGATTTTTGTCAGTTAACTCTAAACACCCTCGCTACGCTCGGGAGTTAACGCTAGAATCCTTCGTTTTGCTCAGGATTCAATACGGGGCGCCCGCTACGACACTGCTTTATTCCCTTGGTGCATAATCTACTATTATTATTGAAATTTTTGCATTCACAATGCTATAAATAATTTCTAATTTTGGGGTTTTTCTCTTAATTATTTATACAATAAAATGTTTACTAGAAAAAAAAACAACCAGTCTACCGAGACCCCAGAAGACATTTCTAGTAAACATTTTATCCTATATCTATATAGCATTGTGAATGCAAAAAATTCAATAATAAAGACATTTCCTTAAAATAAATAATTTATAGTCTTGGGGTTTTTTTCTTAATTATTTAAACCAAATTCCATTAAAAAATATGTTCCTTGTGACTGATTATTAATCCATCAAGAATAACAACGAATATACTTGCAGAATTTCATAACATTGCTTACAGAGATATTGACTGGGTTCGATTCCCGGTTATGTTTTCAAGTTAACGAAAAAAATTGAATGCCATTTTTATTAAACCTAATCGACGCCATGGTTCCTAAGAACAGATTTTCCTATCTCTTATAGTTCTTGATTTTTCCCTACTGACCAATTCAGATTGCTTGTATGTATCATATGATTGATGTATAATGTTTACGGGGTTTAATGCAAACTATTTAAAACGTTTTAAAGTGTTTAAATTACAAACACATTGAATTAGAAATATTCAATAAAACATAGTGCTATTTTAAATGAATTGACTGCATTGCCGCTCCACGTATTCACATTTAATTTTGTGAAAGCGAGTCGAACCAAATTTGAAATATGAACAATTATTCGAAATTTCCGCCAAGTTTCAATGCTCGCAAAAATATGTAAGAAAAGTTCACGCATTTCGATCGGAAAGTGGGTCATAGCTTTCATTCGGAATGTTATTTTCAATGATGACGGCAACTTCAACAAGCTTTGATGTAAGTTGCTGAAAAGCTTTATGTTCATTGTGAGTGCAAAACATTTCGTTGCGCTCTTTTAGCGTTTGTGTTGTAAACGTGGATAAACATATGCAACCATTATTTATGATATTTTTGTTACACAGTGGTAACCGCGTTCGGATTGCGATTTTGCAAGTAAAGCTACTTTAGCGAAGATGGGTCGCCGGATGGGTGATCCAATTAAAATATCTTGCTCCTCTGTGCTTCGAGCTTTAGCTCAACAGAGGAAAGTTAAAAGACCGATGATAATATTGTTTTGTACAACATTTATAGATGAAGAAGCAGATGCAAAAAATAGGAACAAAGATTTTTTTCTTTAGGAGTTTGTAAATAGCGAAATTAGCGTGCGGAAGCTAGTACAACATAAATGCATAAATTTATTACAAACAGCTAAAATAGGCACCTTACGCCATAATAGTAGATCCTAAAGCAATAAAGTTCCATTTAATCACAATGGATAGAAACGGAGATTCTTATCTTTTTATGGTATAGGGGGTTCTATTATATCCCGTTGTAAATCCAGTTAAGGTACATTGTATCTGATGTTGTAATTCGGATTCCGTTTTGCACTTAAACAGTATATATTGATGATTGATTTGTAGTTAAATTATTTAACGATCGTCTTCTGCATTCATAAATTTCTAGCAACATTGTAAGCTATCGGGGAATACTTGAATATCGTATAAAACCTATTTATGTAAATAAAAATAAATTGCCAAAATGTTTGTACACGCATCACTTCAGAACGGCGCGACCGATTTGGCTGATTCTTTTTTTGTTCTTCGTAATTGTCAGGACTAAGTATGTGTAACTTTTTTTTGAAAATTCGTAACGGGGTACGGTGTCCACGTGGACGAAGTCGCGGGCGGGCCGCTAGTAGATTTTTTTTTATTCTACAACGGGTAAGCGCTTGGCCTTCATCTCACCTGATGGTAAGTGACGATAAGGCCGAAGGTGGAAGCGCGCTTCACCCGGAATCCTCAACCACTGAGGAACTCGCTAACTTATCTCTATACTGTCGGAAAACAACAATGCTCTAAACATCGTTGTTATGGCGACAGACTTAGATAAGATGGTGGTAGCTAGCCAGGCGGGCTTAACAGCCCTACCACCAACCAAACCGAGCACACAAAGATGCACCCCCCGCTGGGAATCAAACCCGGGACCTCTGGGACTGAGACCGGTGGCTTAGCCACTAGACCACAGAGGCGGTTAAAACAACAAACATATTTATTACAACCAATAGAATGACAACGTTTTGTGATAAAATTGCATGTAGAATAGTTATCAAAACAGATTTGGTTTTATACCAAAAAATGGGTTTATTCTATCAAATGACGATTAGCGAAACAGAGAATGGGTAAAGCCAATGTGGCCAATGTTGCCAATGTGTTTATTTCCATAACATTTAACTCGTCATTAATTATTTTTAAAGTTTAAAGTAATCAAATGAGGCGGGGAGCTCATTGGCATAGTGACGTTAGGCGTTCTATTTACGATCTTACTAATTAAGCAACTATCGCAATGCTGGGTCACAGGATGGGTGGGGTGTAAGTTGGTCCCGGTTGTTGCCGTAATATGGCAGTTTTAAAGCCCACCAACCCGCATTGGGCCATCGTGGTGGATAATTGACTAATCTCCCCATGTGCTGCTGTCCATATGGAAAAGCCTAGCAGTGCATAGCAGTGGGCCGTTTATAGGCTGATGTTAAAAGTAATTGTACAATACGAATTGATCACAGGCGCTGTATTTAGATGTACGGGTCTGATATGTAGTTTCGAATGTCGTCGTTGCGACGCACGCTGTTGCGAAAAACATTTCAAGTGTTACGCCCTTGCGAAAAGCCTTGTATCAAAAATCGCTAAATCGAACGATGGACTCACGAACACGCTGTCACGTAGTGATTTCTCATAATACGTGAAATTCACATTTTCACTTTTTCAACTTAGGCTTATGACATAATTTCATTTTGTTTTATTCTATAGATTTTTTAATTTTTTTTGATAATAATTGAGGTTAAAAAAGCGTTGTTCACTCCTTACATTACTTAATAAGACTTGTACAAAAAGAAAAGCAAAAGCTTTCGCATTACCATGTTAAACAACATTGTCTGTACAGTTTATAGAAAGCGTTGGGAGAATGAGTTAGGTCGCATTTAATTTAAATATTTTCTTGTAATGCTACAAGGGGAGGGAGACAAGGCGTCGAACGGCGGCCTTTTGATGAAAAATGTTAACGTTATTATGCGTATGTGCGGTGTGATTCGAATACATTGTGTACGAGACGCCCGCGGGCGGGCGCGGCGAACGCTACGCGCTTCGAGATACAACACGAGCGCTGAAGCCTCGTAAGCTTTGTTAGTTTTACGCGTTTGTAAGTATAACAGCAACTGTGAGAGCGTCGTTAATCTTAAAAGTAATTAAGGTTGACAAGCTTGTAATAAAACCAAGTAAAGTAATGATCCTTCATACTGTACTACGCTGGGCCTGCGTCAGTAGAAAAATCCGAAACACACCTCGCCCGATCTAGATTTTTTACGGCTAAAGATCCTTAAGTATTTAGCTACTAAAATAGGTATCTCTAGCTCGTTCTAAGCGAGCGGCCCTATTGTGACTACCTGTATCATCGTACTGTAGGTTAGTAGTAGATAACTTCAAAGAACTGGAGTTGCCGTTAATAGTACCTACCTACATAACCTACCTATGATAAAAATTGATCCTTAATATTTTTTGACGTGCAAGTAATGCCAATCAAAAGTCTCTTTGCCTTCCTAAAGCAAAAGAAGATTTAAAAAATAAAGCTTACCCCTGCTGGTTGGAGTGCAATGACGTCAGCACTTCGACGGCGGAGTTTGTTTGTCGTAAGGGCAAGCGTTGATTGCACAGATGTCAAGTGCATTGTTCGCTTTGATTTTCATAACCAGAAGTTTGAACACTTTGATCTGACGTACAGGTTTTGAAATGAAAAGAGAGTAGGTATTTCTATTGATATTTTATCTAGAAGCTCACCTATAAGATTCGTAATTTGTGAAGCACCTTGCTGAAATGTATTGTTTTATTAGCTTGCATAGTTATTATATGTTTTTTAACAAGTAATAAAATTTAATAAAAAAGTAATGTTTAAGTATATTGACATAATAAAATAGTCAATATGCTGTCTCACTACTGCTGGTTAAAGACCTTCATCATTGAAATGAAAAAGATCATCATATAAATTTTTCTTTTTCTATATTAAATCAAGTCATTGTTACAAACAATGATGTTACAATAAAAATTAACATAATATCATTGGTTACAAAGGCTTAGTCACCACGCTTGCCAAAGCGGGTTGGTGATAACAAACCAGCTCTTTGCCCTACCGGAGAATTGAACCCGGGACCACTGGGTATCGGGCCGAGTGCATGACCACTCAGCCATGGAAGCGTTCATTAGGATATAATATAGAAAAGTAAAGTACAGCCAGTTTAAATTTTCTCATTGTATGACATAAGGCCTCCATCATTGAATTCAAGTCATCGCAACAATTGACAGGTATTGTCTTCAGCATGTTAGCCGAATGAGGGTTGGTAATCACAATCCCGGGTAAAAATTTAGAATATTTATGCGTCACCATGCTAGCCGAATCACAATCCCGGGTAAAAATTTAGAATATTTATGCGTCACCATGCTAGCCGAATCACAATCCCGGGTAAAAATTAAGAATATTTATGCGTCACCATGCTAGCCGAATCACAATCCCGGGTAAATATTTAGAATATTATGTGTCACCATGCTAGCCGAATAACAATCCCGGGTTAAAATTTACAATATTTATGCGCGAATTTTACAGTAAGAGGAGGGGCGGGGAAGGCTACCATTAGGTGGTAGGTACTCCCGCAGTGAGGAGATACATATAGTTATAGAGATATTTGCATTTGAAATTTTATCATTGTATGGAGCTAGATTTCTGTAGTCTAATTAAAAAAAATAACCTCGAATTTTAAGACAGTCGCTACGCTGCGCTTCGCGATTGTCTTTTTCTAACCTATCACGTGACCTACAGGAGTAGGGCAGCTAGTATTTCTGTTGTTTAATAAAAAAATAACCTCGAAATTCAAGACTATTTTTTTTGCTAGAAAACTGTATGTTTTAGACAAAATTAATAAGTGCAATAGGATCTCTGATTTTGTTATCATAACGTAGCAACCAATTTTTCCAAATCCAAACCCAATCCCGGGCTATGACATATTGCATAGGCATCGAAATTCCGAAACCACAATTTGCCCAACCCGGGAATTGAGCCTGGGACCTCCGGATATCAAGCCTTGATGAGCCTCTCGGTCTCAAGATGTTAATACAATAGCGAGGATATATGAAATGAAATTGAATCTTACTTCACCGACATTAACGGTAAAAGATCTCCGGGATCAGTGGTTACAATGGGAGTTCCGCAGGGTTCAATACTTGGTCCATTCTTGTTTTTGGTTTATATTAATGACTTACCTTATTTTGTAAAAGACAGTCATGAGATAGTATTGTTTGCTGATGATACTTCACTTTTATTCAAAGTGAAACGACGACACCCAAATTATGACGATGTGAATAATGCGGTCTCAAAGATTGTTCACTGGTTTAGTGTTAATAACTTGCTATTAAACGAGGGAAAAACCAAATGTGTAAGATTTGTATTGCCTAATGTTAAGCAGGTAATAACTAGTGTACAAATTAAAGATAAGAATGTGAATCCTGTGGACACCACTGTGTTTCTAGGCATCACGTTGGATGCCAAGCTTCAGTGGGGCCCACATATAGCTAAATTGTCGAATAGACTTAGCTCTGCGGCTTATGCAGTAATGAAGATCCGTCAGTTAACTGACGTTGATACAGCTAGATTAGTTTATTTCAGTTACTTTCATAGTGTAATGTCGTACGCCATTTTACTGTGGGGAAATGCTGCCGACATTCAAACTATCTTTGTGCTGCAGAAGAGGGCTATTCGAGCAATATATAACCTACAGGCTGGTGACTCTCTCGGAGAGAGATTTAAGGATATAAGTATAATGACAGTTGCATCACAATATATTTATGAAAATCTTGTGTATGTTCATAAAAATATTGAAATGTTTTCAAAAAACAGTGATATTCACAAATTAAATACTAGAAGTAAGAACAAATTAGCAGTGCCTTATACTAGGCTCCATAAAATAAATAATTCTTTTAAGGGTCTGTGTATACGATTATACAACAAAGTACCAAATGATATTCAGAAATTAGATCTTGATAAATTTAAAATCAAAATCAAAGAAAAGCTTTATAAAAAAGCTTATTATAAAGTGTCGGATTATACAGAAGACAAAACAGCTTGGGTCTGAAATGCTCCAAGTACCTACTCCAACAGCTAATTCTAATTGCCTATAATTAATTTATATAGAGCACCATATTTAATTAAACTATTTACATTCAAATTCATATTTTGTATTTTGTGACCTGGTAACGACATATAATATATATATATTTTGTAAATGTCGTTGCTTCTGTGCGCTGTGGTTTCTTGCGCCCGTTCTTTGCCACAGTTAAAAAATGATGTCCTGAATGGGTGGTAGGTTAAAAAATATTTGGACGTTTCAAAGTACTTATTAATTGAGTTTATTGAATAAATATATTTTGACTATTGACTATTGACTATTGACTATCGTTTATGGCAGATGCGTATCTTCCTGCGTATAATTCGCTCGATTTTCCTTGTTATCTTATAACATTTTCTAGCGCAACAAATAAGTTTTATCTCAGCCGGTAGCTGTTATCCTTTACATCATTTGTCATACACCTCGGCTGCTGTCCATCTGAATAATAGATGGCGCTACAAGAAGTCCCACGGGACAGATTTATGGTTTGCTCGCTTACAACCGTCCCACATTGGATGTCTTTAAAGTAAGAAATATTTATTTACTTTTCACCCTCTTCTGCTTTATAACACCTTCTGAGAAATATTACTTATTTTCTAGTTCCTAGAATTGTAACATATTTTCTACTACTAATGCTGAATTTGATATTTTTTTATGATTTTCTAGGCTTATCGTCTCGATGCTTAACCCCTTGAGCATCTAAAACCAGACACAATTAAAAATCAAATGTTTCGCGGCCGCCGGCGGTCTTATGATACTTGACCTATGTGTTCCGATCTTTATTGAGTAATTAAATGTGTCAAAAACAAATACACTTACTTCATAACTTTTGTTCATCGAATTTTGTACAGAATACGTTTCAATATGTATACTTACACATAGTTTTAAGTTAATTCCAATAAAGTTTGATTGTAAGAAAAGTTTTATCTTTATATTCGCAATTAAAATCAAATTATTTGCAGAAGTATTTATGTTACAATATTTTCTCTGCTTATATGACTTTTGAAATATACTATTTCATGTATTTTTTGCAACATAACCATCACCGTTTAGAAACCAAGGGTTTCCTTAAAAATAATTAACTTATCAATTATAGTATCAACTAATAAAATTACTTACCTACTAATCAATGAGTATCAAATTTTTTTCAGCACGACCCATGTTTATTAACTAAGGAGTTCCTACAAAATAATTACTAATCAATAAAGTACTTATTAATTAATAAAAAAAAATAAAAAATAATAAATAATAAATTAATCAATAAAGTACTACTTATAACAAAATTACTAACGAATCAACAAGTTTGTATCAATATTTTTTTAAACACGACCCACGTTACGAATCCAAGGAGTTCCTATAAAAATAAGTTACTAATCAATAAGTATCAGGGCACGTTACAATCTCGCGAATTTACTGCACTAGGAAACAGGCAAGGCAGCGAACGAGTACGCGGGCGGGCGGGCGCGGCGCGGCGTAGCGGGGTCGATGACCCGCGTTTCCCGCCCTTCAGGCACCAGGCACACATTTTCTTTTCGGCCACCAGAGAGCCGCGAATCTGCTGCGTCGCCGCGCGCCCGAGTATTCGACTATTGTTCCGTTTTGCAATCTCATGTGTAATCTTCACCGTGTCCTTGCGTGGGCTACGCTTATCATAAAAATATGCTTGCGAAAGGAGTTTGCAAATTATGTTTTTGTATAAAATACAATGATGAAAAAGCTTTTTAAATAAATTGGTAAATAAACAAGAGTTTGCGTTTACGGTAGGTATATGAACACTGCTAAGGCCACCAAGTGTTCAATAAAGAGCTTTAAAGGCAAATCCTTAGGCGGGTTGGGGGATAGTTCTATCAAAAAAGATCCATCAAGACCCTCACCATCCTTTCCGGTTCTCCTTAGCTATTTCATTGTATGTGGGTTAGTCCGTAAGATATTTGAGCCTCTTTGTTTTCTTACTTATAAACGTTACTTACTTAATTTTAAACATTCTGTATGGATGTCAAATCTATTGTAACACTTGGAGTGTTGGGAGACTCTATTTTAATTCAATCTTCAATCTACCTTACAATACTAAATGAACTTTATAAATATTTACCACTTGAAATTGGCTTAATACTAAACGTGAAGCCTCAATTATTGAGTTATAATAATAGTAATAGTAGTAACACTTAAATAACCTAACTTAAAAAAAAACGTTTGTAAGGCCGTTTATGTATGAACGTAGCACTTGGTATGACTCGGTACCCTTTAGTACCGAGGGGTTAAGGGGGGTTAGGCGGTCAGCGAAAATTTGGATGTTGCGCGGGGCGGGGTCCGCGGTAATTCGTAAGCGCCATTCACATTTTTATCAAAAAGTTAATAAAAAAGGTTGGTTTTTTGAAAGTCCAAATCAGTCAAGAAATCTAAAAGGAAAATACCTACTTATGTGTTTATGATTTATAGAAATTATTATTGTTAAACACGGTCGTATTGTGCATTTATATGAAATTTAAGAGGTAACTTCTGGATTTTTTTCTATCGAGTCAAATGTTTCAAATCGTGTTTTGGCTTCGTTAATATCCTCACACATACGCTCTGTAATACTCTTTGAAAATTTCAGTGCGAAATCCTATCCTACTAATATTATAAACGCGAAAGTTTGTAAATGGATAGATGTTTGTTACGCTTTCACGTAAAAACTACTGAATGGATTTGGATGAAATTCGGCATACAGATAGTTTATAACCTGAATTAATACATATAATACTTTTTACCCCGAAATTCCCACGGGAACAGGAACCACGCGGGTGAAACCGCGAGCGGCCGCTAGTATGTAATATATTTTGATTAAAGGCTTATAGAAAACAGCAAATTTTTCCGTTTTCACCACCTAAGGCCCCTTAAGCTTCTTCTGAGGCCGACCATTGTTGGTTGCTTGACTACAATGATTTTTATTATGAGCTAGCGGCCCGCCCGCGACTTCGTCTGCGTGAACACCCCGTATCCCGTGTCGAATATATATATTTTTTTGTATAAACATTGCCTTGACCATTACCAACACAACGAAAAAAAATTAGTCAAATCGGTAACCTTGTCACGTAGCGGTGAAAGAATACTACCACCTCCCCTCTCTTTCCTCGGTGTCGTAAAAGGCTACTAACGGACTAAAAGACAGCAAATACATCCAACAGCATAGAGCGGCGATGGGCTCACCACCTGTCACGCTGAGCAGTCGCTATTTGCATGGTGAAAAGTGGACTATGGTTGAGGACTGCCTTTGCTGTCCTCATTGCCTATTCCCTGCGCGCGCGCGTAAACCCTACTTTCTGTGACGTCATGACGTCAAATCGATATCGAATCAGCGTTGCTTAACGGAATATGAACTCTCGGGTCACACCATAAGTAGAGTTGGGCGTTAAAAGCAAAAGCACTTAAAAAAGTATACTTTTATACAAAAGTAATAAGCATGCTTTTAGGTTTACACGAATTATGCTTTTCACTTAAAAAAGTGCACGTCCCGCCATCTATGAGAAATCTCTAAAACTACTTCAAATACTTCCAGTATTTCCAGCGCCGTGTATGCGTATTATTATGCAACGAAACGTATTGCACAGAATTGTACTTATTTTGGTCGGTTTATTGTTAACGATTTTGTCTTGCTTTTGTAAGTCAAAAGTAGTACGTTTTTCAGTGTGAAGCGGTAAGTGCGTTTTCTTGTATGGTGTCCGCCGTCCGGTGTGCTTGCTTGTCTGCTTAAATACGAATACGTTACGTGTCTTGGAGATGTGTACTGTGTACATAACATAAAAAGTTTTAAAATTTTGTGTAAGTAGGTATTAGATACTGTTTAGTGTAAATAGATAACTCATTCAGTGTAAATAAATTTTGTTTAAATAAATGTTGTAAAAAAAACTTGTTTCTTAATCATGTTAATAAAAAAATATAAACAATGGTAAGTACTTAAATAAAAAAAAACAATTATGTACAAATGACAACAAAAAAAATGTAATTTTTTAAATAGTAAGAAAACTACTACCTGTATAGAATTAATGTAAATAAATATTTAAAATAAAATTATATACCGGAAAAAATGAACTTATAAGTACGCCTGGATCACGACACGAGTTTTGTTTCCAGACAGTCCTAAGCCTGTATGTAATTAAAAGTATGATGGAAAGTTCGTTGATTAAAAAAACATTAATTCTACATGTTATGTAATATTTACGTGATTTACGTCGTACAACTTAATATTAAATTTTTGTTTCAATGACAACGAAATACAATTGTGTTAACAACGAAAAATGTAATAAAAAGCTTTACATTTTTCGTTTCAACACAACGTTTTGTAAGTAATATGCAAAAAAGCAAAAAAGTACAAAAGCATTTTTTTAAGCATGATTTTTGAAAATCGTACAACGAATAAACGTGAAAAAAAATAAGCACTTTTTCCCATCTCTGACCATAAGCTTCAATTTCTTCACAGTGAACCTTCTGTACGTAATACTATTAGTTATTCTGTGATAATAGTCGTGATTATGTGTATGTATGTATATGTATGTAAACCTTGTCTTGAACATTACTTCCAACACAACGAAAAAAAAAATTGTCAAATCGGTCGGGCCGTTCTCGAGTTTTGCGCTTAGCAACACATTTGGCGATTTATTATTCTTTATATAGATTAGGTGACTGGTCTGTCAAAAAAAACACATGTTTCCTTAGACATAGCTAAATTTAGGTAGCGACTGCAGGTGTAGTGGAAAGCCGACAAGCTTTAATCTCCACAACCTGCCGCCTAAATCCGGTGCGTGACGTGTTGTGGAAATGAGCTTTATCTATTATCTTACGTTGACTTCAAAGTCAGAAGCTGCCTCTGCACGCTTTCCTTTGTGACGTTAACGGCGTAAGTAATAAGGAAATGCTTAGTTTTTTTACTTAAATTTACTTTATGTCACGTTTGCCTATGATAAGTGACTTTTCCACACTCACACAAATTATCTAGCCCAAGTGAAGCTTGTTTCTATGGGTAAAATAACGGATAAGCATACTTTATTATACAAGAAAAACACCCAGACCAGAAAGCAAAATAAAAAAACAGTTATTTCTAAATTGACACGACTGGGAATAGAATCCGGGACCTCAGAGATGGCGACGACGCCAGAACCGGCGGTGTGCTAATAAACACTCGACCACAGAGGTCGTCAAAACGATTTAGTGTTCTCTGTAGAAGTGAATTTGAATGAGGATTTCTTGGCGGGTAAGAAAGCACAGATTAGGAGATGAGGCAACAGACGCACGCACGGACGCACTCACGCACTCACGCACTCACGCAATCACGCAATCACGCACGCACGCACGCACGCACGCACGCACGCACACACGCACGCATGCACGCACGCACGCACGCACGCATGCACGCACGCACGCACGCACGCACTCACGCACGCACGCACGCACGCAGGCACTCACGCACGTACGAACACGTTCCTATGAAAACTAAAAGTTAGCTTATTAGAGCAGATTTACATGGAGTGCCACACTTCTACGAATAAATCGTAGCAGTATGTTTAGTTCGTAGCCGATGTAAGTACGTTTCCACAAAAAGGTGCGAAAAAGAAACAGTCATATAAAAGAAATATGTTTTAAGCTCCTTGCTTTACGTAAAAGTGCGAAAAAGTTACACTGATAAAAATAATAACAATATCTGTTTCCTCATTTAAGCCGTAGTAGGTCCTTTCATAGTACCATAAATCCGGGTTGTGTGATGCGCACTGTTATATTCATTGGACCACCACTTTCCATCAATTGAAATACGCCTTTTGTGTTGTTAAATGCTACGAAATAAGAATAAGAAATAGTTAACAAAGCTACTTTTATATTTTCATTCCAGTTTCTCAATATTTCTATAAACATTTATTTATTGTAACATTGAATCACTTTTCATGGTAACTTGGTGATTTTTCATGGCGCACGACAATTACCTGGTATCCCCGGCTATTTTCCATTCTTTTCACGAGCACAGTGAATTGAACCTGAATAATACATGATATTCGCATTCGCCAAAGCGAAATTAAAAGTGAGTGAGCTCAGGTAAATGATTCACCTCATAAACGTCTTCATTTTGAGCAAAATCTACTATTAATTTATTACGCTTTCATGGACTTTTTAGAACGACTAATATTTTATTTATTTACCATAACGGTGAAGCTAGTAACAAATAATGAATATAATGTAAGTAATACCTTAGAAAGAAGCTCTAACGTACTACCACATGCTTCCTGGTAATCAGTTAGACTTACCACCTAAGATTATTGACATCAAAAACCAATATTTTGAAAAGAACATGGACACTTTCAATAGCTAGCTACCTTTATGTTATCATAAACTTATTTCTCAAACAAGAAAGTTCTTTAAAAGTTAGTAAAGCAACCAGTGTATTATATACTCAAAGGAATACGGACGCATTAACTCGGTGCCGTAGGAAAGTCTCCTCGTTTATAACGTTAGTGGTCACCGAAAGAGCGTAACGTTTTGAAGAAGCGCAGAGCAGTCTCAATTACGCAGCATTCAGCGGGTAACGAGCGCGTGTGTCTTAGCCTAGGGCTATGCCTTTCGTTATCTACTTTTATACGGTGGTAGGATTCTGCCCAGAATTTGGCTTCCAATTGGTATTACCTATTTCTGTCGCCAAGTTGCTTGCATTGCAACTTGAATTGCAGCAAGGGATGAAAGATTGCTTAGAGAGGAATGTAGTGTAAAAAGTCGCGTTGTTATTCTAAATTCCCGGTACGCTGTGTAGGGGCGCGGTTCAATATTCAAAGAATACTACCAACTCATTTTGTCAGTTGGGTGTCGTAAAAGACGACTAATGAACTGAAGACTGCACTGCACATACATTCAACAGCATAAATCGGCGATGGGCTGGTGGATGGAATTGTCTCTGACTAACCCTTTGAGGATTTGGACGTTGCGTGCTCTCAGATTTACATTTATTTCTTATTAGTTAAAAAGTAAAAAAGACGAATTTGAAGTTGTCGCACAGCATATTGTATTCGTATGAATTAATCCTAAACTACGAGTGACAGATATTTTAATAGGTAAATATTGTTAATCGGTCTAATAGTTTTATTGAGATTTTTATTATTTGACATTTTATTAAAACAAAATAAACAAAACTTGTAAGATTGCCAACCCTCGACTGTCACTATTCGTTTCAAAGCCGGCCACAGCTTCCCTGTTATATGTGATTCATTCATAACAGTACATAACTAACCTAAGTACCGTGAATTAGATTACGCATTTCCTTTAATCAACACATTACCAAAGACCTAGATAAGTTATAGCGTATAAATGTACACGTAGGTATATGTACATAAATAACATACATGTATTTATTGTAATGTTAGGGTTAATCAGAGACTAGGCAATGCGTACAGCAAAAGCGCAGTCATCTTACCATAGTCCACTTTTCACCAAATAGCGACTGCACATGTGTTCAGCGTGACAGGTGGTGAGACTATCGCCGCTCTACGATGTTGGAGGTATGTGCAGTCTTTAGTCCGTTAGTCGCCTTTTACGACACCCAAGGGAAGAGAGGGGGTGGTAGTATTCTTTCACCGCTACGCCACATGGTTATTAGGAATATGAATAAGATATGTAAGAAAGAAAACAGCATTTACCTAAGGAAATTTGATCTCGATTTCGAATCAGCAGTTGTTTTGTATTGAGATCCTTTTAGAATTTTCCGATCTCGTTACCAAACAACAATACCTATTAGATAAGATTACAAGAATAACCTAACAACACGGTTTGTACCAACTTAGTTGGATGTATAAAGATTTTTACGAACAAATTCTTATGGGAATCATTTGGGAGACCATGCATATGTATTTCCGAATGGTAGCCGGGAATATTCTGCCCAGTCATATGCTGTGACCATTACGCTTGGTCATCATTGAAGAACTGGTTCCCAGTATGATTCGCCTTATAACGAGAAGGCGCCTTTTTTGTGGTACGAGTATCTATCGACAATCGATTTATGGAATGGAGAGCTCAATATATTAAAGTATAAATGGATAGGCTCGCTACGCAAGCTCGCTAACACATTCACATATTGTAAGTAATGTTGTACAGATTACATGGATAAACTAATCTGTCCGTTTATTAAATGTGTTTATTGAATGTGGATCAATAATGAATGTAGGTCAATAGATGAGTATGGATACACAAAAGTGCAAAGACGCACAAAAATGCAAAAATGCACGTAAGGCCATATTAAAAAATATAAAAAACACATTTAGTCTGTTTCGGGTTTCAAAATAAATACATAGTAAATTGTACCTTACCTACTGTATCTCGCAACATGCTTCGTGCAGCACACTTGTTTTAAACTGCTATTTAATAACCATACCGATATATACCTATATTTGACGACCTCCTTTGTCGAGTGGTTTGCACACCGGTTTTCATAGTGTCGCCATCTCTGAGGTCCCGGGTTCGATCCCCGGTCGGGTCAATTTAGAAATTATTGTTTTTCTAAATTGTCCCGGGTCTGGGTGTTTTCTATGTATAATAAGTATGTATTTAAGTATTTTAAGTATGTTTATCTGTTGTCTAGTAAACATTTAACGAGTTTCTTCGAAGCTTCTCTTGGGCTAGATAATTGTCGTAATTGTAGGAAAAGTTTAATTTTTTTTAATATATTTTTAAATAAATATTTACTACTGAAGATTTGTAAACTACATTTAGTAATTAATTATACATTCATAGACACATCACGGCTGCTTCCGAGGGGGGGTAGGGATAGGCAGAGTAAACAGCATTATCCCTTTGCAATGACGGACACACGTCCTTTGCTTCACTAACTTTAGTACTTACTTTCCCGTGGGAATATCAGAATAAAAAGTATTCTATGTGTTAATCCAGGTTATAAACTATCTGTATGCCGAATTTTATCAATATCCATACAGTAGTTTTTACATGAAAGAGTAACAAACATCCATCCATACTAACAAACTTTCGCGTTTATAATATAGTAGGACTACGAATATTTAGTGAAAAATAAGTGTACCAAAAATATTAGCTTATTATTCTAGACCACACATGGCTAAAGGAGTTCCACATAGTTTTTAAAAAGGTCCTTGGCAGGACTGCACTGCTCCAGGCACGTATGCAGGGTAATTAGGGTACGTCCACCTCCAGGTAATGAGGTCGTTAGTGAGCCGAAATAGGCCGTCTCTCTCCAGTCTAACGAGTGGATCTGGAATTAGTGAGTTCAACGTCTTGCACAAAATTATATCCACTCACTGTGACATTTAACTCTTTGCAAGTGGCTTTGTAGTCCTTACAATGTAAGTTATTTTGATTTATTTTGTTCGAAGTTTGGTAATCTATGCTTGTAAGTAGTTTGTTTGATTAAAATATGGTTGATGGTTTAATTTGAACGAATGAATATAAAAAAAAATACTATATTAGACTAAACAAACAATACAAAACAAATCAGTATGACAAAGGGCGTCCTTATGATGGTTTAAGACTGTCTGCCCGGCAACCTTTGGACAAGATAAACCAAATCGTAGGAGTATTAAGTTATTTTGTGACATACATCATTAGATCACGCCTGTAGCACTAGGGGTAGACAGAGACCACTGAATGACATTTGCTACGATACTGACTAGGGATTGCAATTTGCAATCCGGAAAACCGGATCCGGTAATTCGGCGGATCCAGCATCAATAAACGCTTACCGGATTCGGTGATAGCAACTTATGCCAAAACTTTATTCTATACAAAACTGGAGTAGGTAATCTTGAAATAAAAAGGGAAAAGAACCACGGACCCTGTAAAGGGTTCGAAACGTCAGGATAATATAAAAACTATGTAAATAGTAAATTAAACGCGAGTTAATCCGTAAAAAAGTGTTTCATTTCAATATGTAGTGCTCGCTTGAACCTCAGAAAACAATAAGGGAAAAGAACTCTGTGAAAAATAATCCTTTAAGCATTCTTTGCAATTTGTTAATTAGGTGGTTTCGTACTGTAATGCACTTCGAGTAAGTATTTACAGTACCTAGCGTCCTAAGGCTGATTATGATGATGATTAGTTAATAGTAACCAGTTACTTTATTATCAGTACTAGGTTTTAAGTAAGGAAATTATACTATGGTTACATAATAAGAGACAAATATTTATTAAAAAGTTAAAAAGTTTTACCTTGTTTCTTTGTCACAGGTGGCTGTACTGTCTCTATTCAAAAAACTTGCTAATATTTAGCATTAACATTTTTTAGTTCATAACAATAACTGTCGTATTATGGGAATAGGTAACGTTAAGAGTATTAAGTTTTAAATTATACCTCTTCGATGCTAACAATGACACTCGAAAAGAATTATACTAGCATGCAATTTCAAAAAGTGCGTAAGTGAAGTAAATAAATGAAGGAAGAAGTCCGAAATAAAAAAGGCAGCGTTGGGCGTAGACGTAAAGTATTTAATTGATATAATTGGCGTTTGGGGCCGCCATTAGCAAAACCCGGGCCATTTGACCCGGGTCAGAGGGCCAGCCGGGCCCGCTCCAGAAACAAACACCGTTTTTTAATCCCGAAATCCGTCTGTGGCTCCTGTATTTTTCTCGGTGCCCTTTCAGTGTTTCATTATTCAACCGGCATCCCTTTTCAGGACCTGGGCAATGAATGATAGAAGTAATACACATTATTCTGTAAATACACTGGCTGTCCTATCCTTTTATGTGTGGCCTGAGTAGTATTTTTAATACCGCCAACGCGGTTCGTCAATCCTTTGATGTGAATGGGTATCTTATAATTCTTCCTTAACATAATTTTCTTTGGGGGCTTGGGCATTTTCTTTTTTGTACTGGGAAATTTTAGGGCAATCCGTAATAAAAAAGGAGGTAAAAAAATGCTCATACTCTTTTTGATTGTTTTTCTTTTCAGAATGAAAAAGTAACAGGACTTTTAATTTAGCCAATATTGAAACAACTATGGTGTACGTATGTCTTAATCTTTCGCATAATGCTTACGGGTGGTTCTTCGGTAATGTGTTCTCCCTGTAATTTCCATGGTACTTTTGAAATTGCTAAATTATAGTAAATAATACAAACATTTTGAAAGTTTAGGCAAATTTAAATAAATAAAAAAATTCGACACGAAGCGGATCTATACTTTTGCCAAAAAAAATATAAAGGATTTGCGGACCATGGAAATTACAATAAAGACCACGAAAATTACCCAGCAGATAAAATGTTGCTAAACACCATGTCATAAATATAAGACTTATCTCAAATAAAAGTTAGTTATGGTAGTATTTAAGAACTACATGCATTAAAACGATTTTTTTAAAAAAAATAGTAGCTTTACTTAAAAACTTACAAAAGATATTCCAAGTAGCCAGTCCAGTGCAGTGCCCCTCGCAAGGAGCGCAGCGAAAATGTTGTTAGGCGTGTGACGTAGGTACTTACTTGTGTCCTTAAAATCAAAAGTTTCCATCCGATGGGATTTAGGATTTTATCATTTATAAAATGATTTGTCTATTTTACATTTGTGTACGAATCAAATTAAAAACGTAGGTGATTTAGAAAATATTTGCGATTGCTCAAAAGACGGCGAACGTGTTATGCGTGAAAAACGTGCAAAATTAACCGGATTTAAGGTCCTTAGGATAAGTTACTCCGATGTACTTGGTTTTTATATAATGAAAGCTATATTGACACGTTGCATACGGAATGTATAAACAATGATAGTAAATTTATTCATAAATTATTTGTTGATACACACGAGTTATTATAATCTGACACCACATCTTATTACAGCAGGTTTTGAATCCATTAAAAGTCACTAACCACTAGATCAGCCGAAACATCAAACTACGAAACAATTTAAACTTGCCGAAATGGTTTCCTTCGCGTTTAAGCCTTTTAGTTTAGAATTTAAGCAATGAACGTAGGTAGTTGTTAAAGAACTGCTAGAGTATTTCGTTAGTGCACTGTTGTTTTTCTATAATACCAAATGTCTTTATTTGTGTGAATAACGTTGGTTTTGGTTTCTATCACAAACATATTATAGTGTTTGTGATCTACTGTTTGGTATAGCAGCGCATAACAAATATCGTTAAAAAAAACTGCTGTGCGTTATGGAATCTAACCTTCTTTAGTATATGGATATTTTCAGTTCAATATAATGTAATCTCTAAGGTATTTTTGCGGAGGGAGCAATAAAAAGTATTCAATTGATGGCGGTGCGGGGACGGACTCGGGTCGGCGAGGACGGGCCCACTGTGCACTGCTCTAGAGTACACATCCTACTGGAAGTGGTAAGAATAAAAAGCTGCTTCAACTTAGTAAGGAGAGAGAAAGGAAAAAATGTTGACTCCAAAATAATAGGCAGCCCCATAATTTGATAAGGGTGCGATTTTTTTAATGTGTCTGAAATTAATATGGAAGTAGATTATTGAATATATTAAGTAGTTTATTTTACACATTTTTAACCTAGTTTTTAAGCTTTTAAGTGAGATAAGTAAGAAGAGAAAGATTATAAGTAGGTCATGGATATCATACTTAATTCAGTAATTTTATCTAGTTGACGTCTCCAGTTCTGTCTTACTCAATGGTGTACAACATGAAAAATGCTCCCTAAATCACAGCCACGACTCGAGGAGGTGATTTCGGACAGACTACAACCATACAAACAGGTGGCCTATTACCAAATTCCAATAACTCGTCTACTAGCTCGACTGTGTTGACTGTACGAGTACATATAGGGTTCACCGTCACGTTACAGGTTTGCCGAAATTTTCGTATGAAGCGCGCCGACCCCGCCCGTGTACGTACCTGCATGTGCTAAATAGACGACCGACCGGGTTTATTTATTTATTTATTTAATCTTCTATAATAAATAAACAGCCAACGCCACAAGGCATTCTCTACTAGTCAACCGGTAAGGATGTGGGAGACTTGAAGTTGGGCGATATTAAATACAGTTAGATTAATAACAACAATTACAAACAGCATAACAAATGAATATACAGGGCTTATATAAATACTAATTAAAATACTTACATAAATACTGTAAAATACTAATATACATACAATACATACATAAACACATACATAAATAAATACATACATAACAAAAAAAAATCAGATAGTGTGACTTCTAAACAGGGTTTAAGTAGTGCTCACGCACCAGTCTTTTAAACACTACTTCGCTCTGAGCACGACGGATATGCATTGGCAGAGCATTCCAGAGACGAATAGCGGAAATGGTGAAAGAGCTGGAGACGAAGCCAGTACGATGAGCGGGAGTTTGGAGAGTAAGGTTGCTACTGGAGCGAAGGTCACGCTGATGAGAGGCTCCCAGAAACTGAAATCTAGATTTCTGGTAACCTGGGTTACGTGGATCATTTAAAATATTAAATAGCAAACAGACAACTCTAAGGTTCCTGCGCTCACGGGTAGGCAGCCATTTAAGTTGCTTCGATAGTGAGAAATGTGGTCAAACTTACGTAATCCGAAGACAAATCGGATACAGCTGTTTAGCAAGCGATCCAACTTATTAAGAAAATTTTGATTAGTGTCAGAGAAACAGACGTCGGCGTAGTCAAGGACAGAGAGGTCAAGAGCCTGTACCAGCGCGATTTTGGTGTTGGATTTGAGAAAAAATTTCAACCTGTACAAAGACCCTAACGAGTTGCACACTTTGCGAGAAATCTCGTTAATCTTCCCAAGTGAGAGAGCAGTCAATAAGGAGGCCAAGGTTCTTGACTCGGGCCTGATACGGTATGCAATTCCCATTGAACTCTAAAACCAGACACATAGCTCAAATCAATAAGGGATAGCTGCCGGGAACTACCAATGATAACTGCCTGACACTTAGCGGCATTGACGGAAATGCCATAACAATTTGACCAGTCGGCAAAAACAACAAGATCTTCGTTAAGGCCAGCGACACGGCCCGATTTAAATTACTTCGCAAGGTGAGCCCACAAATGTGCAAGGAGGACCGCCATTGAGGTTCGATAGCAGGTTTTGTTGAAATAGGGGCCCGGCGTCCCCTCCTGCAACTACGTCACGTGCCACCAGTAAGTCCTTTACACTCAATTACTTAGCCTGCAGTTTGGTACCTGCTCACCTTGTTATGTTGTCACAGTAGTAACTCGTAACTTTCGTTGGCAAAGAGTTTTTATTACTTATACCGTCTTAAAGTCATCGGCACTTTATAATGACAATAATATGGTCGAAGGTCTTAGATGTTTTAAATTAAGTGAGAAAATTATTTGGAAAACAAATAATAGTAAGTAAGTACCTACGTATGTTTTTTTGGAAATTATTTGCAATTTTCTCGATAGTGTTAAAAATCAATGTGAATTGCGTAGGTAATGATTTTTATTCCCAAAACACTACTACTCATCATCATCATCATCATCATCAGCCAGAAGACGTCCACTGCTGCACAAAGGCCTCCCCCAAGGATCTCCACCACGACCGGTCCTGTGCTGCTTGCATCCAGCGGCTACCCGCGACCTTCACCAGATCGTCGGACCACCTTGTTGGAGGCCTGCCCACACTACTACACAATAATGTATTACCCTTTTTTCCAATTATTGCAATAGCTGTCCCATTTTGTATATCGTGGCGACCAGTAATTGAACTAATTGACTCATCATCCTCTCTTACTAAGCATTATTCGGAATTGTTTCATTTCGCATTCGCAATTCAACTTTTACCTCGAAAATAATAAAAATCCCTATCAAGCATTTTCTTTAAAACTATAGTCAGTATTAGTATAGTGTTCTATTTATAAAATGAAAATAACACAAAACACGTTCAGTTTTATTTTACCGAAAAAAAATAAAGAAAGTAAGTTATTATGATTGTTTCGTTCGAAACTAAGAGTGTAAAATTGGCTTTTAATTTGTATGCAAACAATGTAATGTAATGATATGGATAAAAAGTCTTTAATACGCTGAAAAAGTGTGTGTGTGCAAATATTAGACAGCCGCACGCAGATGAAAACTCAATTAGTGGAAATATTGCGGTCGTAATGAAGTCGACGCGCCACCCAATTACGTTAATACTAAATTTGATCGTCTTCACTTAAGCACGTAAAATTTATGTTCGCATTGTGGCACATGTACGCATTGTACACATATTTCTTGGTTTATTTCTTAATTTATTACGGCATAAACGTCTCTATAGCGGCCCCACAGAGTTTATATTAGATTAAAAGAGCAAAAAGGATAATGTTGTATGTCGTGTCTGTGCTACCACAACACCAGCATGAGTACATCAAAAGAGGGTTGTTCGGTCTGAAAAGCAACGATAACTCGGACACGGAAATGAAACAGGCGATGAAGATAAGTTGTTATTACCTTTTGTAATGTTACCTTGCTTATGGCGATGGGAGGGCCAGCAATGGGGGACGCTGACCGCTAAACTAGTATCGGCAACATCATTAGTTCTATCTAGTAGAATACAGTTGCTTATAATTTTAGTGTAATATATTAGTGAATATACGGATTAAACTTGCAGACTAAGTTTGCGTACACGATTTATGCTTTTCCTGCATAAACACCTACCGCCCACAAGTTCAGGTAATCACCTAGGCACTTAGGAAATCTGTTTACAGTTCAGGTTATTCACTAGCTCGCTAAACAAGCATGTTGCCGTTCTTATAATATTTAACAGGGAATTACTATATAGTAAGTGAAGCGCCAACAGTTTAATCTCCCCTGTGATATAGTGGCTAAGCCACTAATCTTAAGCCCAGAGGTTTGGTTGGTGGTAGAGCTTCTTATATAAGTCCGCCTGACTAGCTACCACCGTCTTAAATAAGTCCGCCTGACTAGCTACCACCATCTTATATAAGTCCGCCTGGCTAGCTACCACCATCTTAAATAAGTCCGCCTGGCTAGCTACCACCATCTTATCTAAAGTCTGGCGCCACAACATCAATTATTTATTTATTTATGTAAGGAATATTTACAGCAATATAACTAGAACTAGAATATGATAATTAATGACTGGGAGCCATTTACAAATTTTCACTAGTAAAAAAATGTCAATGTCAACATCATTGTGGTGTTCCGACAGTTTAGAGATAACATAGCCATTTCTGTGGTTCTTTTCCTTCTGCCTTATCGCCAGGATACACAGAAGTGCATACCTGATGATGGAAAACATGGTTAAGCGAAGCGATGGCTGATTCTCATGTCATACTCGTGAACGGGTGCCGCCTGTGTAGGCTGGTCTGCTCTTGCAATCATATTTTTATTGGTAGTATTTAATAGTCTTTCTTTCTCTCTTTTTCAAAGATACTGTAAGGCGTTGTTTAGTTTATTTTAAATTGAGAAATACTTACCTGTTTATTTTATTAGATATTCTTTTGTATGTTGTTGTGTTGTCTTGTAATCGTACTAAAATGTTTTTTTTTTATCTTGTAATGGAAAATGTCCTTCTATGATAGGGAGGGCATTTGAATTGACACTGTAAAAGAAAGGGAGCAAAGAAATGCCCTTGCTGAGTTTCTTGCCGGTTCTTCTCAGTACAAGGCTCCCGCCCCATAGTTAGACTTACGAACCGATGGCATAGCGACATTCATAAGTGTTCAATTATTGTAGCCTAAATTGAAATTTTGAATTTTGGATTTAAAAAAGAAAACGATAACTGCAACGTAATATTTTAATGGATACGAGTCGTGTCGCAGAATTGCGTCAGAGCATCTCTATCCACGCACAAATGAACATGTCCCAGTTGGAGTTCGTTATTTAATTGGCATTTCCCGGATCGCGATGCGCTGCCCGTGCCCGCCAGCGCCCCGCGCGGAGATCAGTCTGCGCCAACATTTACATTGGACATGTCTACGCGGCCATAATAGCGTGAGCATAAACGGCTAATTAGCGTTCGTCCCTGGAGTGCTCGCGTGTTTTTTTTTTACCCGAAAGGATCATGCTCTAAAGGGGTTTCGCGTCAGCCGTCAAAGCCCGGTGTTCCCTTATTATGCGGCACCGTAATACTGGATAAATAGTGCGCGGGCACCAATGCAAATGAACGTTTTTATGTCTCTTCCGGAGAGGCTGCATTCGTCTGCGCGCGAAATAAACCCCTGAAAAGGTTTAAGATGAATGAGAGCCGCGCACGCTTACAATGCAACAACGGTTAGAAACAACTTATTCCCGTGGAGCGAATGTAAACAGTCTGCGCTTTATCTGTGCAGCAGTTCTGTAAACAGGCATCAGTCGCGACTTATATTATGGTAAGTCCTCTTTTCATTTTAACGCGATTATATCACGACTCTTTGTGAAGTTTTCACATTATATAGCTAACTCGTTGATCTTAATTTGTCGTTGACGAAAAACAATGAAACAACTTTAGAAAATGTGTGGTTAAGAAATGGCAGCTGATAAGTGTCATCATCATCATCATCATCATCATCAGCCTATAAACGTCCCACTAATGGGCACAGGCCTCCCACGTGGACAATGCACGAGGGGATATTGGGCCATAACCCACCACGCTGGCCCAATGCGGGTTGGTGGGTTTTAACGACTGTCATCTTACGACAACAACACAGTTACAAATTATTTATTTTCAAATTTGTTACATAGTAGATTTTGTTTTTTATACAATAACAACAACATTTAGCTGTTGAACATCAATAACGCATTGGTTTAATTGACGCTCCGAAAGTCAACAGACAAGTGCCAAATAAAGCTGTCTGACATTTACATTCGTCTTATTTAGCCGTCCCTCGTTATACAAATTACAGACAAAATTCATTTTTTATACGACCAGCAAATGGACTTAACAAGTTAATAGACTTTCCGGAGCTCGATTTGTTTAATTCCAAGTCAGAAACGTTTGAGAGTAACTTTTATTTAGCAGAGGGAAAATTTTCCTTTATCTCACCTGGTGGTAAGCGACGATAAGAAACTTCAATACCGTTCTATTGAAGTTCTCAAATACTCTCAAATACCACGGAACGAACTATCTCGTCAAATATGGTACATATTACATAACAATGTTACTGATAATGTATTATAGCAATGGACTTAAAAAAATTGGGGGTGAAAATATGCCTATACCACCACTAACTAAATTAATTATTTATAGAGTGTTTGATAATAGATATAATTAGTCCCAGAACCGGGCCACCGTATTAAGTGCCAATGACAACTATTTGTCCATACAAACTGCTGCTTTCTAAACTGCTTCCTTGATCAGCTCTAAATGTGCCAAAAAACATGTTTTTTCGTGCAATTTTAGTTTTTTTTAGTTTTTGTTTCTTTAATTTAGGTCTATTTGTTGTTTTGTATGGAACAGCTGTATTTTTTGCAATTTCGATGTTGCCTCCTATATCTTACAGGATTATAGGTACCTATAATCTCGCAAGAACGTACAAAACATCCTGTATAACCCGCATTGAATCGAACCCGGTCAAAGGTCGGTGCATTAGTATTTCAACAGTATGGTTACTTCCAGTTCCAGGCATAACACAGTTATTAATTATTAAAACACATAAATTTACAAGTTTTATGGTGCCTTATAATGTAAATTGTCTTGAAAATAACTTCCTCGCCAACCAAAGAAGTATACCTACATTAAAAAACTAGATGTGAGTACATTAAAAATGGTGTGAAGTTTAGTATTCAGTTTATCACTTCCTGTCGTTTTCTAAATAGAAAATATATGTACAAACACAACGGATAACAATGTAAATACTATTAAAATAACACTTAGGTACCTACTCGTAAAAATTAGTCATCATCATACTTTACAAAATAAACCAGAAAAATAAAATAAACCTATAATCTTCATCATACATAACCCAGGTGTAAATTGAAATAAGATAGAGCATCCAGACGTGTTTGTGCGCAGTGCAGGGAACCATTCGGGCCGTGTCTGAACAGGAAATAGCTCGGGGATGTGCGTCGCGCCTTCCCTCGCTACCCCGCGATAGATTCGAGTGTCTCATAAAGGCTAGACTGTATTGCTAATGCTTATTTACTAGTTTATATAGTTTTGTAAAGTTTACAAGAACACAACATTGATTCGTAATAATTGTGTATCTCAAATAAACTCGAAGATAACGAAAAATGTTGTTTAGACTTTAGTTATCTTCGACATAACATTCAATTATTTTGTTTTTATTTTTGTAATTGTTTTTTTTATCCTGTACACGTTGCCCATCGCAGCATCACCAACGGAAGATCAGCGCTGATCGCAAGACCAGCATTTTGCTGAGTCGGAATCCGTTATGGGACGTTATCTGTGTCTTTTTTATTTTTGTGTGTTTAATTAACTGTTTTGTCCCAAATAAATTTTTTTTCTTTCTTTTCTTTCTTCTTTCAATTGAAAAACTTTAATATGGATCTAGCCAAGTTGAATTTTTCAGTGAGAAGCGGCGTTATACAGGGCAGTGTTATGGCTCCTACACTGTTTGCTATATCCCCTTGTATGTCATTACTTACAAGGCTTAGCGTAGAGGTTGCTAACAATTGAATTTCTATTAAGTCTGGTATTACGACATCTGAGCTCTTATACTTCGCTATTGTGATGCGTGTTGCCTTAAAAAACTGCATTGGAAAAATGGAATTGAACGTTAGATCTGTCAGAAGAATGTCCTCGAACTCTTATGCGTTTTAAAGTTAAGCCAAAGTACGCCAAATACCAGTCCGTGAAATTCTGTAGGCTGACAATGTTTGCAAATCATCAAAGCCAAAAAATAGAAATATTCCAAAATTTTTAAAGTTCTGAAAAAACACACAGTCTTCAGAGATTAAGATATAAAGTTCCATCAGAAAAACTTCAATAAAAATGTTGTTATTACAAAAGCCAAAATATAATACCTACAGCAGACGAAAAAGTATTACGGCGAAGTTAACCTTATTGTTCGGGAGATGAAACATGGACTGAATCATATGAAAAGATAGTTTCTGTTGGGAAAGGGAAAGTTCTATTTCATTGATTTGGACCGTTCTAAAGTTTCCCATGCCATCGCAGTACTTTGAGTATCATTTATTTCAAAACCTTTTCCAAAAAGTTTGGAGTGATTGAGGTATGCTTGGGAACCCTCCTCGTTTTTGTAATATTATAGGTGTATGCTATGCTGTCATAAAAATACAATGCTGCTTGCTTTTATACTTTATAAATGGAATGGAAACCTGTTTTCTTTGTAATTTTATTTGCAATAAGTTAAAAAGTTTAAAATAAGTATCTTATTGCGATATTGATATCATTTGTTCGCCACATGGTAATAAAGTTGTTTTAGGTACTTGAAGCACCCCGTATTGGCACCACTAGTTCTGTAAGATTCTGTCATTAAGAATACACATACGATATCAGAATAATAATAACAGAATCTAAATATTTGGTGCAGTAACCACCGTTCGTCCTATTGAGATAGTGAATTGAAATTATTTTTTCGAATTACTTAATTATTATATTTTTATTATTTATTATTAAATTAGGTAATATAACTTCATCTTAATATTCTCGCCATAATCAAAGACAAAGATATTTTGTGCGAACTGAGCGTAGGGGTCTTAAAATTATTTAGTACTTATATTTAACTATAACATCTTAGTCAGCTTCTACAAGTGCCTATTCTGCAGTATTCTTAATAAGTCTATCTATTTCTTTTACCACTTACAACAGCTTACAAGAATTGTAACAAAAACGCAAGCATAAGGTTGCATTTTCTTCAAATTTAATAGTTTGTACAAAAGGTAAGAGTTTTTTTGTGACTGGCGAGCGGCGAGCCACAGACGCGACCGTTTCTCGGAACTAGCATCTTAACCGTACTCTGCTTTAGCACAGTACCTGGGTTTGGCGTACCTGTCGCGTTTAAATGAAACTTATACGTGGTTGCTTCAAAAATAAAAACAAACTCTATTAATTTGTGCGACAGTCAGATTTGTTTAAGAATACAAAGAAGAAGAAGTTGTTCAAAGCAAGCACAAACACGGAGATATACGTGGGTAAGTGAGTGCTCCAATTTATGATTCGTTGAATGATTTTCCTTTAGTAGCTAGCGAAGAATTCTATGATAAATTGACAGGAAAGTGACATTGACACAGGCGCAGGTTGCACCCTCGGGTTATGGCGAGGCGACGATAAAGACTCAATCACCTGCCCCTGACAGTTAAAAGCGCCTTCAGCCCTCTGATGTGACGAAGAAGTGCCCAACAAATAATATTTATCATCCATTATTATGCAAGGACTGCTCTCGACAGATAAGACTCAATAAAGTAGCTGATGCCGAAAACTGAGACCTATAAAAACATCAAATAAAATTCGAGCCGCTATTCAAAGTAAATCTGTCTATTTAGAAACAGAAACAGATAACTTTTATGAGAGGATTTATTTGTCCAACCCTAAAGTGGAATCATGGTCTATACTTTAATGATGATCCATTTCGGAGATAAGTGATTCATTACTTTACCCGATTCACAAAGAGTAATGAAACCGAGATTGTGATTGTTGTGTTGTCATTGTCACCGTCGTTTTCCCAAAGTTTAATTCAAACAAAGTTAGACCATTGGGGATATGCAAACGTTTATACGTAGATCGAGAAACAATAAAAGCCTCCGACGGTGTCTCTTCTATGTATTGTTTGTGATTCCTCTTTATCGGAATATTTTTGTGAATGTAGAAATTTTGGATGTGGTTTGGCGAAAGAGGCGCGCGCAGGTCGCGCGGTGCGGAGGCGCGGGGCTTCGTCCTCGCAGGCAGCCCTCGCGGCTCTCAGTCCGCGCCTGACCACGGAGGGCGAGTGTCGCGCCGCGCCGCGCCGCGCTCACCACGGACGATTCGCTAGCCTTGCACACGTACACATCGCATTTTCCGCGACTCCACACGGACGCGATCAGACATCTGATATATTATATAGAAACCGTGGTCGGACCACCACCACGTTCATTGTACTTTATCGATGCCGGCTCTGAACTTGACCTGTGATTGTTTGTCCGAACTGTCAGTGCGAGTGTTGTGCTTTATCGATAACATAACCTGTACCGCTTCAAGGGCATAGGAGACTCGTACGATAGATGGTGTTTTGGATGCGGTGTTGCAGGGCGATTCGAGCGGGTCTGGTCTAGTTGATCTTGTAAAATATAAGTGGGCGTATTCGAAAGTTTGAAAATCGATCGGATGACGTGCGTGCGTGGGATTGCGTTTACGTAATCTTTGTTTACCTTGGGAATATGCACTGTGCCTGCTCGCTGTGATTTCTGTGACGCTACGCTCCTATTCCACTGGCAAGAAGGATCAAATTGTCTAAGGTAAGCGAAAACTTTTTTCTCTTAGCTAATATATTCATTTCCTATCCTTTTATTCTTTAATATTTATCAAAATTACACAACATTTCATAATTACTGTCATCAATTATTATTTCCTAGTTATGTTTACTTCTGAAAGAAGAGCAATCCTTCACTTTTTATGCTTGTGTTATGTTAGTCTAGTCTAGCCATATGATCGCATTTTATTATTTACAATTAAATTATTGTACATTATATTAAGTATTAAAATTATCTGTAGTTAAACCTTAGAAATAGCTTTTAACCCTACAGTAAACCTTGCATAAAAATACTAACACGCCTTATAAGTGTTTTATTTCTCAGAAAGGCCCCATGCTTATCTAATCAGCGACATCTGCAGACAGCGAAAGTAATTGAATTACCACAATTTCGCTAAAATCAAGAACAGTTTCCCAGCAGCCCACGTTATATGGTCACATAAATTTGTCGCGTAGGACGCACAGGATATTTGAAATCAGAAGCATCAGATTTGTCTGGTGAAGCTTACAACTAAAATTTAAAAAAAATTCATTTCATTTATTTCGTCAAAATTGATAGCTGTGTGGCATTTTGCCTATTTGTTCTAAGAGCTAATTGTTTAACTTTAACACTTATTAAAATACCGTTCTAGAAACATTTGTAGCACCCCAATATCAACTCCTTCCATTTTACCGCATTCAACGCAGAGCTGCTCGAATTGTCGACGACGTGGTTATTTCAGGTCGGCTCGATCTACTCGAGAGACGTTGCGTCTCTCTGTATATTGTACCGCATTATATCTTGGGGAGTGTTCTAAGGAATTGTTTGGCTTGGTCCCTGCCGCTGATTTCCTTCACTGCACTACACGCAATCGACTGTCATTCCATCCACATCACCTTGATGGATGGCGGTCTACTACTGTGCGTTTTTCCACGAAATTTCTTGCCTCGTGTTGTGGAACCAGCTACGACCAAACCGTTACGACTTAGTGATCTTTAAGAAACGAGCCTATTCCTTACTTAAAGACCGGCAACGCGTCTGCGATTCCTTTGGTTTTGCGGGTGTCCATGTGCGGCGGTGATTACTTTCCATCAGGTAATCCGCTTGCTCGTTTGTCTTATTCTGCTTTAAAAAAAATTACATTAAATTAAGTTGGTTTACGCTCACACCAATTATCCAGACCAAGATGAGTATTCTTTTGAAACTCGTTAATATGGTGAGATAACGCGGATACATAAACATATAAAAACACCCAGACCCGAAATCAATTTAGAAAAACAGTTTTTCTCTAAATTGATCCCACCGGGAATTGAACCCGGGACCTCAGAGGTAGCGCAACGCCAGACTTGGCGTGCTAACGACCACGGTGGTCGTCCATGTTGTTTTGTTAAAATTTGCTTATTTAACACATATTTTAAAATAATCTAATTAGCGAAGCAATGTACCTACTTCTACTTGAAAGGTACCTATTGCGATAGTTGTTGAAGTTATACAATAAAGCGGGTACACTACATAAATACGAAAAATTCCGAATGGTACAGAATTCCGAATATCATAATTCCGATAAATATATCATAAATCCTTTTTTTACAAATCCGAAATTACAAAATCCCGAACGTTGCCACGACAAAAAAGAATTGCAGTATTAAGCGGGTACACTACATAAATACGAAAAACTTAATTTCGGAACTCATATTCACGAATTTCAAAACAAAACTTCGAATTTTATATTTCTGAATGGTTCAGAATTCCGAATACCACTATTCCGATATATCACAAATCTTTTTATTACAAATCCGAAATTACAAAATCCCGAACGTTTACAATTGCGAAAATCAAAATTCCGAATTAAAATTTTCCTAATAATTAAAATTCCGACTCAACAATAATCCGAAGTCTCATAAATACGAATTCCGTATATTTAAATTCCAAATTAATAAAATTTTTAAATCATACAACAATAATATTATAGAAAGATAGATAGATAAATCTTTAATTGCAACACCACAAAGATTTACATGGAACTTAAAACAAACTTAAAAATAGAACACAATTACAATTTGGCGGTCTTATCGCTCTAAGCGATCTCTACCAGACAACCAGTCTGTAATATACATATTACACAATAATATTATAATAATTGTCACGGTGGAAGAAATCTCCCATTTTATTCGGAGGTGCTTCTTCATAAACTGCTACGCTGCGCTTCGCGATTGTCTTTAATTTCTAACCTATCACGTGACCTACAGGAGTACGGCAGCTAGTATTTCTGTTGTCCAATAATCACAAATTTCAAAACTCCGAATTTTATAATTCCGGATGGTTTAGAATTCTGAATATCACAATTCCGATATATCATAAATCCTTATTTATCAAATCTGAAATTACAAAAACCCGAACGTTTACTATTACAAAAATCAAAATTTGTTTGTTTGTTCGGACTTATGAAAATCGTAAAATTAAAAAATCGTATTTATGTTATTCGGAATACTGACGTTCGTGATTTTAAATAAACGTGGTTTTAATTTTTCGGAAATATGAAATTTGGAATATTAAAATTCGGAATTAGGTTTTTCGGAGTTCTAGGGTGTTCCCCAATAAAACCCCTGGTATATTAAATAAATATATATTTTCAAACTTTCGCGTTCCATTATAAGTAGGTACAAAAAATATTTGAAATGTTTAACGCAAGACTATAAAGGCATCCTACGCATATGTTATATTATTATATCCAATTAAATAAAATCTAGTATTTTCATCTATAAACTTTAACGTATTTATTGTATAAACAACACATAGTCAAAACCTACAAAGAAATCCGATGTTGATTAAGCAATTATTTTTGCATTGATTTTGAGATTTTAGATGAAGATAAAGAAATAGCCACGAAGACAATGCTGATGTCTGAACAAAATAATTATAAAACATTTTTTTTTGTTAGAATCGTGTTAAATCTAGGTTTATTTAAAGTAACTCCTCTTCATACATCAAGATTTAGTTCGACAAATACAAATAAGATTTAAACTATTCAAGTACTTACCTACTATAATAATTCGATAATAACCTCTTACGTTCATTAAATATTGGTGTATAAAGGGGAAATCCCTTAAAAAACCTGCACTTACACTATTCTAACAAATAGAGAAAAGTTTCATAATTTTTGAATTCAATAGCTGTTACAAACAAAGACGAGAGTTGAATAAATTGGTAGACTAACATGGGTACAGTTAACAAAAAAAACGCGCGCAGTGAACCAGGAAGGATCCTGTGTGTGTGGTGGTTCTTTCAGACGGCTCGTTCATATTTCATGAACGACGCGGGCCTACAATGGAAGCGGGATGAGGTCGTCTGGGCTCGGGCTAGTTGGCGAGCCTGTCGACGATCTCGAAGAATAACGTCATATCTATTCTATCAGAAAATTCTTCCACTGAAATAGCTAGAACTGCTTATTTTGGTAATGTGTATCCTCTTCTTATCTATGGAATTATATTATGGGGTAACTCTGTAAATTCAAATAGTACATTCTTGCTACAGAAAAAATGTATACACATTAATTATAACTTGTATTATAATGAAACAGGTAGGTAGGAGGTATTTTTAAAGAAAAGAAATTCCTTACTCTCACTAACATTTACATTCAGGAAATATGTGTATTTATTGAAACTAACACTGAATACTTTAACAGTGCAAAATCTCTTCGTAACCAGCGTAATAGATATAAATATAATTTAAACCTACCAATAGTGAATAACTATTGTATACTACAAAAGTGCTTTTATATACGGTATTAAAGTGTTCAATCATTTACCAACTGAAATTAAAGCATAAGATGGTCATGTGTTTAAGCATAAGTTAAGAATATGGTTATTTAATAATGTTTTTACACCATTTATGAATATTTCGATTTTGAGACGATTAGAGTTCTTTGTATGTTTTCTATTATATTTTATAACATTGCATGCCTGATAAGGTAACTGTTGATACCTATTTTAACAATAATTTTCAACTTGTTGTTACACAGTTTTACGCAAAAAAGATATTCTGATTCTGATTCTACGAGATTGTTGTTTGGCAGATATGACGTTATTCTTCGGGACCGTCGCTTTATGAAGCAACATGTCCACTATATCGTTTGTCATACCGTGTAAAGTACCCGCGTTAATGTAATGTTCTCTGTGCCTCTGTTATTGCGGCACTTAAACGTAACGGATGTAATGGCACAGAGTAACGTAATGGTTTTAATTCACTCTGATTTATTATCGTTACTTAAGTAATAAAGACGTTTGGTGAATTTGCGGATTTGTCAAGGCGAGTCATCTTTTATGCCATGTGTTTTTCAGTTTCAACTGGGTCTCGACTCGAACCCACGAATCAGCTGTAAGAGCTGTCGTCGCCCGAATAGCGACTTGGTGAATGAAAAAGTCCGATTTTTTTCAAGTATTATATGGTTTAGATAAGGAATTATTCTTTGCGATAAAAATCTTGCCAATTTTCATTTTTTTTTATTACTTTTCTTTAAAAATCTTCGTTTGTCATAAGAAGTAGGACGTTTATAGAAAATATACATGATTATGATGATGATAAAGATGATGACCTATTAAATAACCGTGTCGCGTAGCGGTGAAAGAATACTATCACCCCCTCTCTTCCCTTGGGTGTCGTAAAAGGAGACTAAAGAACTAAAGACTGCACATAAGTACATTCAACAGTATAGAGCGGCGATGGGCTCACCACCTGTCACGCTGAGCACATTTGCAGTCGCTATTTGGTGAAAAGTGGACTATGACAGAGGACTGCTTTTGCGGTCCTTATTGCGTGGTCTCTGACTAATCCTTCGGGGATAATAGTCGTGATTATTTGTATGTACCTATTGACACCGAAAATGTTAAAGAAAAATTATAGAAAATTAATATACTTACTTATGTAGCAATGTTGAAGCTTACGTAAGTTTAAATGAAAAACTTTTTCTATCGACCTTTCCCGTGCCTAAAAACCAGCACAGCAGGCAAGGTTAGCATTGGCCCGTGGGGAAATTAACTGAATCATCTGTTTAGTCCCTAACAGTCACTTCAAGAATAGGAAGCGAGTAACAAAACGCTGTACATTATCTTAAGTAGATTAAGTATGTAATAGGATACGTAACACCGAATGCTTTATTAATGTACCTCAATAATATATATAAGTATACAGGGCGTCCCACGGATATGCCACATGGAGGGAAAGTACCTTGAATATTGTAGATGGAACATTTTACTGAAAGAAGACATTATTTGAATTTAAAAAACAATTTAAACTGCATTCATAGATATTTAAATAATTACATAGTTGAACCGGGAATCGAACCTGTTATATGAGAAAAATAATCTTCCTGTAGCTTTATATCGAAAGGCTTCAATCATAAGCATTATTTTTTGCTAAATAACATAGTGTCACAAATAAAAGGAAGACCATGAATTTTAACCGTTTTAATACAAAATTAATCAATTTATGTACTCAGTGTCAGTTGTATGTCCTTACGGCAATGTCAGCTTTTAATTTATCTGAATAAAATTTCACATCAAATGTTAATATTCATGGTCTTCCTTTTATTTGTGACACTATGTTATTTAGCAAAAAATAATCCTTATGGTGAAGCCTTTCGATCGGTATGATAAAGCTACAGAATGCTTATTTTTTTCATGTAACAGGTTCGATTCCCGGTTCAACCATGTAATTATTTAAATATCTATAAATGCAGTTTAAATTCTTTTTTAAATTCAAATAATGTCTTCTTTCCTTCTACAATATTCAAGG